>OW052222.1:43104683-43752207 GCA_932526605.1 Nephrotoma flavescens
TGTGCTGTTTTTATTCGGTTACCACGAAACATTCCGCAGGATATTAATAGGTTTATTTGGGAATTTTTTTTTTTGTTTTGTTATTTTTCCATTTATTGCGTAAAAAATTTGCCATTTCTATCAGTTGATTTTATTACAGTGTGGATTTTTTTGAAATGATTGTTTTATGTGCGGGTGAGTTGTGCGGTGATAATTTGATTGCATGCTGCCTGAATTTTTGGTTAGTTCACAGTTTAATTTTGAAAGTAAAATATAAATTGAAATATTTGATTGCCTAATTATGACTTGGTAAAACAGTTAGTAAGGTACGGTATACACTTTGACATGAGGACGGCGGAAGTAGAATTATTTAAATATCAATCAAAATATTTTAATTTTTTAATGGCATTTAACTCATTGTTACAAAACTAATTTATTTCTGCTTTAGCTTTCGACACCCGTTAGGTGTCATTTTTAAAGCAATATAAAATGAAAAAAATATTTTTATAAATACAAAAATCGGTATAGCAAAATCTAAAAAACTAGGTTTACATAGAAAAACAACTATCTCACACACTTTCAAAAAACGATTTTTAAAATCAATTTTTGGCAGTGCACTACATAGACTGCGTACCAATTGTGAGGTAAAACGTTTACTATGGTAAAAATCGATTTAGTGCAGAATTTTCGAGCAGTTTACCACAGAATTTTTCAAAAATAATTGAATTTACTGAAAAATTTATTTAAAATTAACTTTTACCCGACAATTGATACGCAGCCATAGACGAACTCTGTGAAAAAATGTTGTAAATTATATGTATTACCAATATAAGCACAATCACTTACGATATTTATCACAGCCTAATGTGTGCCAAAATTAAGGAAAATCATTTATTATGTTAAAAACCCATTTTATGACAGATTTTCCGATCAATTTGCAATAGAGTTTTTTTTAAAAATAATTTAATTTACCGAAAGTTTGACTTTTACCCTAAGATTGGCTCACAGCCTCAGTTACTTTTGATATTTAACATTTTTAAAATTGATTTTTGTTTTAATTGTTTTTGTTTTTTCAGAATTTTGATATTATCAAATGTAATTTTATGATTAGTATCTCTTAGATATTGTGTAAGTGCACTACAATTTTGGCTATAATTATTTATACTTTTATGTTTGTACAAAATCTCTTTACCATCAATTGTTTGGTTTTGCCAGCATAAGTTGCGTTACAATCGCAACAAACTTGATAAACAACATTGAACTGATGCTTTAAAGGGACCATATCGTTTAGTTTTGAAAAAATGTTACACTAAAATATTTAAATTTTTTGCTGAACATCCAATAACTTTGAAATTATAATTTTTCAATAAATGTTTAATTTTTTGAACAAAGTTTTAATGGGTTGAAATGGCATGTTTTAAAACGACCTTTCTCAAAATGGCATATTTCAAAACGGCATTTTCCAAAACTTCAATTTTCAGAACGGCATTTTTTAAAACTGCTTATTTCAAAACGACTAGGTACAAAACGACATTTTCCTATGCACTTTTTTTAACAAAATATGTACATGTGTTGTTTTATAACTTTTGATAAAGGAATATTTTTTGTGGAAAGGTACATATATCATTTCATCTTCAAATTAACTTATTTTGTCGGCGGAATATATTAAATCATATTCCGATATTCGTCGATGAAAAAATTCATTTTAAAGATATAAGTTCCAAGATATATGTATAGCGTTATTAGCTTTCGTCGTCACTCCAATTTTAATTGAGTTTTTTCCTTTTTTAAGCATTTTTGTTAAAAAAAAATGCTATGTGGTTTCGGTTTGCCGTCTGTCCGTCTGTCCGTCTGTGTGCACGATAACTTGAGAACGGATGGAGATATCAACTTAATTTCTTCACTAAAAGTTCAAGCAATTCATGGGAATGATCCCTATTGGTTTGGACATTTCTGTGCTTAGGGTGTTCGGAGATAGGTGGGGTTTTGTCAACCCCCCTCCTTAAACTTGATAGATTTTTTTTATATTTTCTCATCTATTTTGGTTTCATCGAGCATGTGAATGTGGAATAAAAATATATCTCGTCTGGATGTGGATTTGTGTGGGTGGTGTGGTTATGGGGGTGGTAGGACTGGTGGTATGGGAGGTGGAGGGGGTGGGATGAGGTGTTTGTGGGAATTTGGGATTTGGTGGAAGAGGGTTTGTGTGTATGTGTGTGTGTGTGTGTGTGTGTGTGTGTGTGTGTGTGTGTGTGTGTGTGTGTGTGGGTGTGTGTGTGTGTGTGTGTGTGTGTGTGTGTGTGTGTGTGTGTGTGTGTGTGTGTGTGTGTGTGTGTGTGTGTGTGTGTGTGTGTGTGTGTGTGTGTGTGTGTGTGTGTGTGTGTGTGTGTGTGTGTGTGTGTGTGTGTGTGTGTGTGTGTGTGTGTGTGTGTGTGTGTGTGTGTGTGTGTGTGTGTGTGTGTGTGTGTGTGTGTGTGTGTGTGTGTGTGTGTGTGTGTGTGTGTGGAAGTGGATGTGGAGGTGTTAAAGGGTGATAATATGGGTGGTGCGGTATAGGGTGGTGCGGGTAAGATGGGTTTTGGGATTTGAATTGGATAGTGGGTGGGGGTGGTAATAATATTTAGATGTGGAAGTTTGTGGTTGATTGTGGTCAGTTGAGATATGGTGAATTGGGATCGGTTGGGCTGGGTGTAGATCGGGTTAGGTGGGTGTGAGAGTGGGTGGTCGTAATATTTGAAATACGCAAATCACACTGCATAGAAGTTCTTTATAGGCAACAAAAATGCTTATAGAGGCTCCGAACTTTTCCCGTGTTTTTTTTGTATAGATTCATAATAGGATAAAAGATTCCATTCTTCCTTGTCCGGTTAAAAAAAAAAATATCGTTTTGGAAAATGCCATTCTGAAAAATGCCGTTTTGTACCTACGCCGAATTGAAATATGCAGTTTTGAAAAATGCCGTTTTAAAAAATGCCGTTTTGAAACATGCAGTTTTTAAAAATGTCATTTTAGAAAATGCCGTTTTTTGTTTGAAATATGCAGTTTTAAAAAATGCCATTCTGAAAAATGCCGTTTTGGAAATATGCAATTTTAAATTATGCAGTTCTGAACGGATCCCATTATTAATGTACGGAACTGACAAATAATTTGAAATTTCATTTTGTGGCCGATAGTTAGAATTTATGTTAAAATAAATTTGTTTATAAACAGTATTATTTATTAACTTTCTGGGATAATGATTTTGAAGTACAGTATCATTTAATATTTTAAAATTTTTATGATGAAATTTACTGTCCGAGAGTTTTAAAATTGTTTGCCTTTGAATTTTTTCGTTGTTAATTTTGTACGAGATGGGAAGCCATGACATAAAATTTAGATAGCTACCAGACTAAGTATTTTTTGTGAAACCAATTACAAGAAATTTTGCAATTAGGTTCATGTTTCAAAACCATATCTAAAAAGAAAATTTTGTTCTCTGATTCTTTTCCTAAACTGAATTTAATTCTATTACTTTTATCGATTGAATTGAAAGCATATAAAAATGTGTTTATCTTGTCTTCTGGAATGACCGAATTTTGCAAATATTCCATGACAAAGAAATTTGCAATTATGGAGCTTATTGGAGAACCCATAGGAACCAAAAATTTGCATAAAAACTTTGTTATCAAATGAAAATTCTTAATTATATAAAACAATATCTAAAGCGGTTAAAAATAGTATTTTTGATTTTGAATTTTTCTTTATATTTGTCCAATTATTGCTTATAATATTTTTTACTAAATTGTTATCCACATTTTTGAATAATGACACCACGTAAGTCAAATTTAAACAAAATTTGGTGGAATTACAATGTTACTAATTTTTGCTTGAAATCTTCTGAATTTTGAATATACGAATATGTTTTTCCAACACTATGTTTCAAAATATTTCCTAAATAAGATTATAATGTATATGTAGGGGTCCATCAATAGAACTTATAATAGGTCGATATGGTAAATTTAGTTGGTGAACCTTTGGTTCGATATAATTTTGGAATTATTGAATTATACTTCGTTAATTTTTTCTTTGCATATAAACCAATATTTCCTATTTATAGGCACTTGTAAATACTTATAAATTTTTTCTAAATTTTCACTACTTAGGCTGTGTGCCAAACTTAAGGTAAAAGTTAATTTTAAGTAAATTTTTCGGTAAATTTAATTATTTTTCAAAAACTCTATCTCAAACTAATCGAAAAATCTGTCCTAAAACCGGTTTTTACAGTATAGTAAATGATTTTACAGCCTTAAGGTGACAACTGTTGCATTATCTTTGTCGGCTCGTGTAACCAAACCATAATATTAGGATTATTTCCCAAAAATGTTCTAGTTTGTTTTACATACGATATAATTTGGTTTTCCGAGCGTGTTAATTGTTGTGAATTTTGATTACTTTTGAAATTTGTTAAAATAAACGATTTCGAATATTAATTTTATATTTTACGTTGTTGTTGTTTTATTGTAATGGTTTTGTAGTGATTGCTCCGTACATTGGTCTATTTCAGTATATCGAATTAAATACACAATCGTAGGAAATTCTTCCATTTGGCGTCAAATCTGTGTGACAACGACTATGATGATTCACAGTTACTTAGACACAATCAACTTCTCAACCACCCAATACTTTTTCTTTCCTTTAGTAGCTATATTGCTACATATACATGGTATTGTTCTATATATAGACAATATTCCTATGTAAAATATAAACGTCAGTCGCCGCGGCCTGATGAGATGACTGATTTTTTCAAATCAATGATCTCATTAAGTTCGAAATTGATTGTTGCGATTCTTACAAATCTTCCATCTATAATTCAAATTAAATTCTAATGAATTTGGTCATTTTCATATTAAAAATTGCATAATGTTATAAAAAGGTACAAATTTACCAACCGTATAGGTGAACAAAAATTATTGCCGAAACTGAAAAGAAATTTAACGTCATTAGATCGGCAGATCAATATTGAAACAAAAAAATTTGGAAATGTTTATTATCAAAAGTAGTAGTACAAAGGCTGCGTACCAATAGTGGGTAAATCGTTTACTACGGTAAAAATAGATTTTTTCAAAAATAATTGAATTTACCGAAAAATTGACTTAAAATTGACTTTTACCCTGCTATTGGTACGCAGCCTATGTAGTGCATTCCAAAAATTGATTTTGAAACTTGGTTTATGAAAGTGTCTTATGTTGATTTCGATTGATATGTTCCTACTCTAAAAATAGTACCCTCATTTTATACCCTAATTTTGTATAAATGGAACAGAAATGAGCTACACTGATTTTAAATGTCAAAACAATATATTTGTTTCATCTTTACTGGCATGTCGATGATTGACAATAGTTTGTTTCAAAAATTCCTCATCAGATGAATCTGAGGAGAATGATGATGTTGTTGTAAATTAATGTCATTTAAAATTTCCTCCATAATGTAATACTCGAATTAAAGTTATTATCCCGATTATTAAACACGTATGATTAAATGGCGTATGACAACAACAAAAAATGGTTTACTCGATCAAAAACCTGGGGTAGAGAAAATTACCTAATATATATTTTTTTTCAATCGAACATTTTTAAAGCAGTTGGAGCACCATTTTTACCTTCAGTGTAACTTTTTCCTTTAATCGAAATCAACATAAGATAGCCGTTTTTCGATGTAAACCTCGTTTTTCAGTTTTTGCTATATCGATATTTTGTTTTTATTAAAAATATATTTTTTCAGTTTTATATTGCTTTTGAAAATGACACTGAAAGGGTGTCGAAAGCTAAAGCAGAAATAAATTATTTTTGTAATATTAAAAAATTACTCAAGGATAGTATTAATATGAATCAAAATTTATGTGGAACTCTTCTTCAAAAACAGTTAATGGCATGACTCATTTCTAAGATCCAAAATGATTGAAATAAATTGTTTTTTTTTAATAACTTGTTCACCATTCGGTTCTGAAGTTAGTCCTATACACAACCACGGCGATATGTTTCTGGGTTAACTTTCCCCCATTTTAAATACTTACCATTCTTTGTTTGCCATTGAAGTAGTGATCGAATGTTATTTGGTTTCGGTCACTCACAAATAATTTAATACACGCGATATTATTTGGAGGTGCGTAATTCATATTTATTTAATTTATGATTACAAACAAGACTCGTGGCAGGCCTACCGCGCCAATACTTAAAATTGCACGTCTCAATTCGGTTTGTTAAAATCACAGACCAATAAAACGTGAAAACGGAAAAACTCTGCGTCGTACTTTTATTATTTTTTTCGTCGGTTATTTTCGTTAAAAATCGAGAAATCAACTTCAGTGGACGTCGCTTATTTATTATTGATCATGTCAGTACCATTATATGCGTACGGCCTATTTATGGCAATTTATGGGAATTAATTGGTTGTGACACGGTTCAATGACGCATACAAGTTCAATGCGTGGGTGATTTTGGTATCCATTATTTTACAAATAATTGAGTTGCTACATAATAAATGAGCTTCGTCGTTCACTATAAAATCACTTGCAAGTTATGTTTATGCTTATCTGCGTAAAATGAATATGATATTGCATCCATGTCTTCGTCTTTCATTTGGATGGTATACAGAACCATTTTAAGAATTAGTTGACCATTAATAGAAAGATGGTGGCAGGTTAGCTCGTCAGATGAGTAATTTAAGTAACTATTTGACCCACTATCGAAAACTGCGTAAAATCTTCGGTAATGAATGTTAATGGCCATTTTCAGTTCCCAGATAAATTAGAGATTCTTCAAAAATAATTCGTGAATACTATGGGATTCGTGTCTTATATATTATTTAGTTCCTCATTCTGCGAGCCCAAATACTATCCCCTGACCCAAGTTCCAAAATGTCCACGAATACTTATCTATGAAGCTCAAATTTTTATTGAAACTGAAAATGATCATTATTACCTTTTACCAGAAAATTTTACCAAATACCATCTCCTAACAAGTGTTACAAATATTCACGATTTTCGTGCTAAAAAAGTTAAAATATAGTAGGAACTGTAAAATTCCATTAACACTATTTACCAGAAATGTTGACTCAGATGCCGATAGTTCGTTTATTCTCTTTAATTAATTCAAACTCCGCTAAAACAAAATTTGAATTTTTCTGATATACTTCAATTGATGCTTTACAGTCGTCCCTAATCCCGTTTAAATCCGTAAAATTGGTCAGAAAATCCTTGTGGGATGTTTGCCATCAATGTCGTAAAACTAGAGAAAATAGCGCAAACCGATGAAAAAATCTGAAAAACTTATTTTCCCTGGCCATTTTCTAACCGATCTGCCGCATTTTCCCACTCGTGACCGGTTCTGTTTTACAAAATTGGTGACAGATGAAAATCGATAGGAAAATCGGATACATTGAAATTTCAGACTATTTTAAAAACAACTTGGAAAATTTTTGCATTAGACATTGATTTCCGTCAATATCGCTAAGACTGATGAAGGTGGCGAAAATCAAAAGGAAAATTACAAAAAGTTCAGTTGTTCCGGCGATTTTTCAACCTATCTGGAAAACTTTTCATTAGTGCCTTTTCTCGTCATTATCGCAAAAATTGTCGTTGCTCATTTAGAGTTTAGCAGTTCCGGGTTTGCCGATTGGCTCGTAACGCTAAGGTCTCTTATCTCTTCGTTAGGAAAACCACAATCAAATTCGTCAGACAAAAGACACGCGAAAATATACGGATATTCATGCATACATCAGCTTCCAAGGGCTTGATGGAAACTTGAGATACTGCTTTGCAAATGACAGAAATCTTACTTAAGTTTTTATCAAATTTAAACAGCCATCAAAAACATGAATGGAGAGCTGAAACAAACGTGGTTGATGTTCTCTCAGTATGGCAAATTATCTTCGAACCCTACTAAATCGAACTGGGAAAATAAACCCTATTCGATTTTTGAAGTGATCTCGTCATTCATTCCATTTTCCATTTTATTTTATGCTATTCCCATGAACCCAAAGTTTTAAAACCCAACTAACGGTTGCGTACAACGATCACCAGATTGAAATGGTCTCGTTATAAGGAATTATAACTATAAATGGCAAAGAAAGTTGTTCCATCAACAACCGGCCTGTGTACACCGTAGATGAAGACCGCGACCGTGCCGGCGTGATGACGACAAACAATATCGAATAATACGGTGTCGAATCGTTAAAAGAGGGGAAGTTGTAAGAATATAAAAAAAATCATGCGTGGTTATAGGGCTGCGAAAAATATTGAAACTCGAACAAAACTCGCATTTTCATTCTCATTTTTCAACAAATCTGAAAAGTTTTTGCATTCGTCAATGGCTTCCGCCAATATCCTTAAAATTGGTGGTTAAAATAAAAATCGATGGGAAGGCCAGCTAAATCGAAATAGCTGGCGATTTTTTACCAAAATCGGAACATTTGCTCGTTAAAACTACTGAAAACAGTGCGAAACGGAATAATCGGATAAATCAAAATTTTATGGCCTTTTTCCAACCAACTCAAAAACATTTTGCGAAAGAAATTGTTTGCCGTCAGTATCGATAAAACGGCTAGAAATGGCGAAAATAAAAAAAAACGTTTTTTTTAACGCTCTAGCATAACTTTTCCAACCAATTGGACAAATTGTGGCATTCGTAACTTGAAAAAATCACAGCATATTTTCCTAACACTACTTTCTGATCTAATACATTTTTGCATTCGTCACTGCGCGCTGCTTGCGTCAATATCCGTAAAATTGTTGGACATGGTCAAATTAGATGAGAAGATCAGATAAATCGAATTTTCGTTGCTAATTTACAACCAACTAGGAAATTGTTTGCTCATTGACTTCATTATCGTTAAAACTGGGGAAAATAGATTCGAAAATGACAAAAACACGTTTTCCGTGGCCTTCCTACCGATTTAGAAAAATATCGTAGGAACGGATGAAAATGGTGAAAATCATAAAATTCAGTTTTCCCGGCAAACTCCCGACCGATCTGGGTGATTTTTTTTTCGCTCCTGATCATAGTATTGTGAAAAATAGTAAAGTTATTTTATGTTTTAAATGTTTTTGAATTATCATGAATAATGTGGTTTTCCCGTTCTTCGTAATTAATTTAGTAACGGGTATTTCCACTCGTGTCCTTCTAACTACCAAAATATCATTCTTGGCATAGTATGGATAGCGCATTGGTTCAATGTTTGCGGAATCTGTTTTATTTATTCTGCTATGAGATTTTTAGTATTGCTGTTGAGTCAAAACATAATAGAACTTCCACCATCGACACTTGTAGTTTTCAGCAATTTACAAGACGCATATTATTCCTGAACTATTCCCTGAATCTTTAAAATTGATGAAAATTGATGAAAAATTCAGATAAATTTAGTACTTTCGATCACTTTTCAAACTACAAGGCAATTTTTTGTATTAGGGGCCTTGCCTGTTGCCTACAACATCGTTAAACTGGTAGAAAGTGAGAAAATCGATTAAACCTAGACAATTACAAAATTTCAGTTTTCCTGATTTTTTCATTCGTAACCGGTTCCCTATCTTTAGAATAGGTTAAAAGATGAAAATCGACGAGAAAATCGGATAAATAGAATTTTTCGGGTCATGTTCGAATCGACTCGTATAGCTTTTGCATTAAGGGCCAATTATCGTCAATATTGTTAAAACGGATGGAATTTTTTTTTATTTATTTTTTTGTTTAATTACCATTTAAAAAATAATATCAAATTTAGGGCATCACTAAGATGTTTTATTTGAATCTACTTTTAAAGAAATTTTCAAATTTTGTGTGCCTGATATATTCAATCGAGTTTTGCTGAACTACCCAAATTAAAATGGACCAGACATTTCTAAACGATAATCATCAGAAGACCCTTAATTTAAAAAAATATCCAAACATGTCACTATAGATGCATTTCACATCTTACCTAACCCAAACCTGTATCTAATAAAGCCCTTCGAAAAATTTTGTTTAATATATGACTTTTACAAGTTTCAAATGAAAAATCCTTATTATATTTTTTTAGTTGTTTTTTAGAAACAGCAAAATAAAAATTTCTAATATAAATAATTACTTTCCGACATAAAATTTGTATCTGCATTATCAGCATTTTTTGGCTGTCATTTTCGTTTGATTAGTTTAATCTGCAGTTTCGACATTTTTCGGCTGAAAATGTTGGCCTAATTTTAATCCAAGTAAGAAAAAATTATTTGCCTGCAGTTCCTGCCGTAATACCTCACGTATAAATTAGGTGGGATCGGAGATAAAACTCCATATGTTCCTGCGACGATAAAGTTATAAATTATGAAAATTTTATAAACTGTGCCTCTTCATTAGACTGAACTTAGAATTCAATTTTCGTGAACCTCGCCTTTGCGACTAAAAAGTATTAGTTCAGTTAATGTTTTTAAAACTAAGGCTTTCAAATCTCTAGTATACATAAAAATTCAGAAAATGTTAAGGCACAAGTTTTTAGCTAAAACTAACAGTGTAGGTACGAGCTCGATCTATTTATTTATTTTGAGAAATTTTCTAAAAGATTATGTTCGAAAATGGCTTATATAAAGATTCTAAATGGCCACATCTAACTGGACTCCAATTTTGACAAATAAGATTAGGTTCGCAAAATTTACTTTTGTTTACACCATAAAAAAATTTGAAAAATTTTCTTCAATTCATTTCGGTGTTGGCTTCCTAGGATTTTCTTTTCTTTCATTTGTTTGAAAAAACTGATAAGTGGTTTTGTGATGAAATCTTCAATTCAATCAATCAATTGTGTAAGCTTATTTGAACTTTGAATTCTGAACGTTGGATGTGAAGCAATTTTTGGTATAGTGTCACGCCGCAAGGTGATAACCATTAGTTTGTGTTCCATGATCTTTCTGCTATATATCTCTTTAAGTCTTAATTTTAACAGAGCACCACTAGAACGCCTAATCTTTTTAAGAGCGTGATGGTGATCACTAATCCAAATCATGCGAAGCGCATCCGGTTGTCCTTTTTGGATTCTGTATTATCTTATAAAAATGAAAAACTCCTGCTTATTTTTTCTAATGTCCCCAACTAACCTTAGTTTGTGTTTAAATATTTAGGGATTAAGTTTGATTTCGAACCCTTGGTTTATTTGGTCAGAATTGAAGCGGCATTACGTCAGTTTATCTGGATAAAACGGGTTGTTTTACAATTTTGTCGGTGCTAATTTAAAATTAATTGATTTCAAGCGGCTTTTAAATACTGCATTGTACTAATTTTTGAAGTTTTGTACGGACGAGGGTAATAAATTGCAAACAATCTCACGACGATCCTCCACATTTCGGTGAATTGGGGAAGGCCGCAATAAAATCGGGTAAATACAAAATTCAAAATTGGCTCTTTGATATCTAAATACATTTTTCGTGCATGTTGAGGCCTACCTCAACTCACGGCCTCTGACACAGATATCAAAATAAGATCCTTCAGATTTGGCAGTTTTAACAACAGCTCATTTTTTGATTTATAGTCGTTCTACTACCTCGCTGCTTGAACTATCCCTGTGCCAACCGACTGGCAACAAATTCAATGCAACATGCAACAGTTTTGGCAATAGATCTTTTGCTCAAAGATGATAATGTCCCAACTATTAGGTGGGTCATGGGAAGAATAACAGTAATTTGCCCCACTAGCCATTGTTGGTTGAAAATTTTATTATTTTTTTTTTGTAAATTTTAAATTTTTCAACATCATTGATAGAGTACTCATACACGTATGGCTTTGTTCCGAAAAGTCGGAACTCGAGTTTTGGTAAAATGAGTTTTGTTTGTCAAAATTCGAAATTTGTTTGAAATTTAATTTATTTTTGCTTAAAGCTTTGTCTAAAGTTTCCTCTATGATTCGTCAATCAATCAAGGTTGAACAGAGGTCGATTTTTTGTTAAAAAATACTTTTTTCCCGAAATCGTCAATTCCGCTTAAAACTTTGAAAAACTAACGACCGCAAGTGGCAGCCTTTTGCAAATATTTTGAAAATAGTTTACAAGAAAAACGACGAAGAACTAAAAGATTTCCAATCAATTTGGCAACAATATTAGCCCACGACAAGTTTCTAAAATTTTAAGCGGAAATATCGATTTTTAACAAAAAAAAAAACGGTTTTAACCAAAATTTTGTTCCTGTACTGTCGGAGTCTAGTCGGATTTATTTGAAGTAAATTTCAAACTAATATTTTTACTATAAATTAGGAAGTGGCAGCTTCAAAGAGGCTGTATCGTTTTTTTCAGATATCAATCTTATTTATGAGCAAAACCAGTATTAACTATAAGATTTTAATATAATTTTGCAACAATCAGTTTACCAAAATTTAATCGCAAATGACTATGAACAAAAAAAATATTTCAGTAAAAATTCGAGCCCTGTACAGCTCTTCCGGATTGTGATTGATCATGATAAAGCTTGATACTAAAGCTTTTCCATAAATTGGTAGATTCCAGTGATTTTTGGCAGACATCGGCTAACCGGAAGCCGAGCTTTTTTGTTTTATGGAAATGTTTTGAAAAGTAGTTAGCATTTACGAAAATAAATTTAAAAAAGTAAAAAATCATTTTAAAATTAATTTTAAACAAATTTAGTTCAGACCGTCTTTTAAATCTTACCGGAAATACCGAGTTTCGATAAAAAAATAACATTATTTCACCAAAATTCAGATTATCTTCGAAAAAACTTCATACTTAAACTTTTTCCATTAATTGGGACATACTTGCAAAATTTTTTGGTAATCTGTGTGTTGGACGTGACAGCTTCTATAAGAACTACTTAAATTTTTGGAAAGATGTGGAAAAATTTTCCATTTATAAACATCTGCCAACAAGGGTTGATTTCGCTTCAGAAAACGAAAGCGGTGTATTCGAGATCTATGATTTGTGGTTACGCCGACTTTATTTTCTTAATTACAGGTCTTGGACAAAATGTGACTTATAAAATTAAGAATTTGCTTTTCTACTTACAATGTGCTTTAATTTGTTGGAATCCATACAATGTAAAACAGCTCGTACAAAACTGATTCAGAAAGTAATTTTTAAGTTATTTTAGAAGATATCGTCGCGATACAACCGTTAACAATTTTTTTGTTACTCCGCTAGTTTCGACTTTCTCTATACCAATAGATATTACATCATTTTTCGTAGTGCTCGTTCTTCTTTCAGATATCGAGCTAAGGGATGATTATAATTTTAAAAGTCAACGTATTTATTGTTTTTTTAATTCTGGAGTTATTTTTATAATATTATTATAAAAATTCAGTAAAAAAAAATCTTGACCACCAACAAAAAAATTTGTTCACCAAAAATAGATACATTAAACAGATTTAGAAGCCTACTCTATTAAAATTTGTTTGTAAATTCGAATTAAGTAGAAATTTATAGACAACTATAAGTGGATCTGACGGTAAAAAAATTAAGCTTGTTGGGGATATTTTTGCATGTTAATTTTTATTTTCATAAAGTATGCCGTGCTAAATTTTCATGGCAAAAAACCCGCAATGAGCTTATTTTTAATGTGCTAGATGTCACTTTCCCAACTTTAACAGTCGTCAATAGGAGCAATAAAATTTCAAAAATTCTTAATTCCACCTGGATAGAATTTATTATACCCACTATAAATAATTTTATAGAATATTTTGAAAACATATTTCATATTTTAATAGTTTTCTTAAGATTTCAAAGAGCGTTTAATGATTGTATTAATTTAATGTGAAATTAAAGCACTTCATATTTCATTTGGAATGATGCCCGGGCAAGACAAGTATGATGTTCTTCCTTTATGTGGCTTGAACAAGTCTTTTCCAGTTAGAAACTACCTAATTTTTATGCCACTTTAATAAATTAGTGTATTTGTATATTTTTCGGTCATTTTTATAATGGACCATTAAAAACCAGAAATAAAAAATTTTGTCCACCAACATAAAAATTTGTTCACCAAAAATAGAATCTATTTATTCATAGTTTCTATACACAAAATTTCAACAAATGTCGGGTAAAGTGGCCTAATCTATTAAAAGAAAATTAAGCAAAAAATTAAGTAGAAAATTTATCGGAACTATAAAATTTTAAAAATTATTAATTCCACTTGGATGGAATTGATTATACCCGCTATAATAAACTTTATAGAATATTTTTAAAAACATGTTTCATATTTCAATTATCATAATTATCTTTTATACGCATATTAGCACGTTGCCGCCATGTATCGATATTTAATTTTTTTTTGTTTTATTCTAATCATTCATATTTTATTGTTTTTTGTTGTTGTTGTTAAAATGTCATAATTTTATAGCTGTAACTTTTTTATCAAATATGCCCTTCATTGAGTTCCCTCACTGGGCTAAATAAAAAATAAATAAATAAGTGGCGTAAAGCACTTCATATTTCATTGGGAATGATGCCTGGGCAAGTCAAGTGTGATGTTCTTCCTTTAAGTGACTTGAACAAGTCTTATTTAATTAGAACCTTCCTAATTTTTATGCTACTTTAATAAACTACTGTATTTTTGATATTTTTCAATCATTTTTATAATGGAGCATTTAAAACCAGAAAAAAAAATTTGAGCACCAACAAAAAATTTTGTTCACCATCTTTTTATTGATAGTTTTTAATACGCACAAAATTTCTACACATGTCGAATAAAGAAGCCTAATCTATTAAAATTATTTTATAAATCCGAATTAGGTAGAAAACATATCAAAAATTCTTAAATCCATCTGGATGGAATTGATTTACCCACTATAAAAAATTAGTAGTTCACTAAATTTTAATGAGTGTTTAATTATTGTAATCATTTAATGTGAAATTTATCATTAGGTAAATTATAGGAATGGTTTTGAATTAACCAATGTAAAGTTAGCTGCAGTTTTTAATAAATTCTGATCCAAGAACCATTCCGACATAGCCAGGATCAAAAGTTACATTTATTTGTGATGTAGGTTTAATTATAAGCTAAACCGACCCTAGTGACCCGACCTTAGTGGTAAAGGTTTTATTTGTTTGGTCGGTACGAATTTAAAGCACTTCATATTTCATTGTGAATGATGCTGGGCAAGTCAAGTGTGATGTTCTTCCTTTAAGTGACTTGAACAAGTCTTATTTAATTAGAACCTTCCTAATTTTTATGCTACTTTAATAAATTAGTGTATTTTTTATATTTTACGGTCATTTTAATAATGGACAATTTAAAATTAATAAAAAAAAAAATTTGAGCACCAACAAAAAATTTTGTTCACCAAAAATAGATAAATCTGTTTATTCATAGTTTATATACATAAAACTTCAACACATGTCGGGTAAAGTAGCCTAATCTATTAAAATTATTTTATAAATTCGAATTAAGTAGAAAATATATCGGAATAATAAAATTTCTTCTTCCCTATCTTTTATGTCATGTAAATAATTCAAGATTAAAATAAACGAGAGTGTTGAAAATCGGATTAATTGGCATAAAATCTGTTAGGAAGATAAATTGATGTCATAATATTACGTATGTGCACATACATACATATATACATTGCAGTACCGAGTACACATTGTGTTAAAGTTTTGATTCTTTAACTTTTATGTAACCAAATCTATGTATAGTACCTACATAATATATTGTACACTAAACTGTTGAATATCATCATCTATAGAACACAAACACACATATAAAATAACCTCAACATCAATGTGAATTGAACAAATATTTCAATCACCGACATATAAAGACAATCCAGTATGTTATATAAAACCTCACCAAAAAAAAATACTTAACATTATTATGATCATCAAACATTATTCTAACTACACACTATCATGTTGTTAATGGTAAATTCATCGACATAAAAAAAAATTACGGCAGCAGCGTATACAACATGCTATGTATATGGTACCGAGCTCTGCTGTACAACAGATACCTATATAGCATTTTTCAATTAATTTTTTTTTATTTTTGGTTTTAATTTCACAAAATACGAGTATACACAGCAAATATTAAACATCAAGTCAATGTGGCCTAACAAAACATAACCAAACAATATTTAAAATCACATCCTTCATTCTTCTCCTAACTGTATGTGAATATACGAGTATCTCTATATACAACATATACCCAGTATGTGTGTACATACGAGTAATATATATCCTAGGCTATATAGAGATGTTTGGAATTTTGTTAGAACACAGAAAAAATATTTTCACTTTTTATTTTGGTCTTTTAGGACGAAAATTTTATCCTACGAGTACAATATTAATGGAAATATATAATACGTGAGAGGAACGAGTTCGGTTCATAACTGGAGAAAGTAAATATTTTATTTTGTTCATATCTCGTATAGATATACCTCAATATCTAGATGATTACATGTAAAAGCTCTGTGTTGTTTGCTATGTGCAAAGGTTGAATCAATCCTATCATTATATAGGCTTTTTATTTCATGTAACCGAAATATTTATGATTCTTATTGGCAACAAAAAAAAATTGTCGTACGATTTTTGTTTGGGGGAGTGTGGGCTATACTCTGCAGTGCTGCTACATATTGATCTTATGGTGATTTGTTTACATTTTAGAATTCCGTAATGTTTGATAGTGATTTTCTCTTAAATAATAAAATAATACATAAACAAATAAATTGACCACAATGTGTAGCACATGACAGGAAAATTTTATTATGTTTTACTACACCAAACACACGTACATACGGAGAGAGGAAAATATGTACACCAGATTTATTTATTTTACTGATTTGATTTAATTATTGCTATACTGCATTTAATGAATGTAGAACAATACAATGCGCGATGTTTAATTATAATTAGAGTACCTTAAATCGTTTTTCCTACGGGTGGCTCAATATTCTAGAAAACCAATATTTTTTTTAATATTCTGGCAAATACTCACTGGCAGTTTTAAAAGTTGGTTATATACACTTTAAGGCTTGCGTAACATTAAAAATAAGTTGCTCAATATATTGAGCAACTAAAATAGCTTAAATAAATTTGTATAAATCACACAAGACTGTGAAATAGTCATCATTTGAAAATTTAATAATTCTTAAAACGATTGCCGGGCAGACATCCGAACCAAGCCGAACAGTTTGAAATTAATCGGTGTACAAATCTAAATATTAACTTGAATCTATGATTCGCTTGTCCGTTCTAAGTTGGTGCTTGTATATCAAGCATGTTGGACAATTGTCAGATGATGGTGCATTAATGTAATTCAACCGGTTGATTGTAAACTGGAGTCGACGAAGTTAGCCCGAGCCCCAATTTTTTGGTGGATTTCTTGGATAACTGTAGCCCGAAAAACATTTTATACGTGAGAAAAACAAAGTAATATTATTGTAAACATAATATTGTAAAAAAAATTACTGGTAAATATTTTTTTTAATTTATTTAACCCGAATAGCGGTTTGTGTAGTTACTATGAGCACGCATTGAATTCTATACCACAATTCCTGGAGATAAAGCCACCAAGCGGCATATATGGTCAGACAGGCCACGATACTAGCTAAGTTGTAGATTTGGCCTCAATAGGTGGAAATAACCTTTTTTAACTTTATTTGTTTAACTCGAATGGCGGTATATCATTTCATCTGGATCCAGAGTAACTACACAAATTATTCGGGTTAAACTAATAAATTTAAAAAAACTAAATTTAAATTTCCACCTGACATGGACTGAGGACCAATTCCTCATCTTTGATAGTATCGTGACCTGTCTGACCATATATACCACTTGGTGGCTTTATCTCCAAGTATTGCGTTATAAAATTTAATGCGGACCAATCGTATAAATACACAATTCGTTATTCGGGTTACATAAATTAAAAAAAACTTTTTGGCAGTAATTTTTTTTACAATATTATTTTTACACTAATATATGTTAGTCTGTTTTTCTCACGTATAAATTGTTTTTCGGGATGGTGCTACATTTTTAATGTTATTTACACTTGTTCTGGATGGCTATACACTTATCCAAGAAATCTACCAAAAAATTCAGGCTTGGGCTAACATCGACTTGTAAATTCGATACATTTTATTTATTAGTAGATCGCCTGCCAAATACCACCGTTTTATACTGCTGCGATTAAACCCTGTTAAACCTAGCCGATAGTTCCCAGTCGAAAGTAAAAAATCGATATTTGATATCTCAGTCGAAAATATAATATGAAATGTCAAATATTAATGCTACTTAGCCGAAAATTTCAAAACTGCATTATCGGCATATTTTGTATCACGTTGTAGTAAAAAATTCCGTTGATATTAGCCAAAAATTACATGTTATTGAAGTTATTGCAGTAAATTTTCGCCAAAAAAATTTGAAAAGTCAATATCACATAATTCGAATGTTTAAATGTAATATGAACTGGGGTTAGACCAATTCGTAAAATGCTGCGTAAAATTCGTAGCAGTGAACGCCTGTGCCAAAAATCAGGCCATAGTTTATGTAGCATCACAGTGATATAATTTAAAAGCTGGACGCATGTTTAGTGGAAGTTTGAACTGGGTGAAGTTATAAATTAATTAATGAGTTTCATCATAAAACAGCGTTTGTGTAGTCAAGATCGTTTTTGGATATACTCCATTGATTGGCAGAAATTTGGTATGCTTCATGAGCACATTATGGTTTGGTTCCTCAAAAAAACAGGTCGGGCGTAATTGATTCCATCAACCGAAGTCCCGGATGAAGCTCTTGATCTGAAATTAGATGCAGTGAGGACTAAAAATATGATCCTTGATTCTTGCGTAGTTTTCAACAACGACTCACTCTGTATATGATCGATTTGATTTGCGAGAGCGAAAAATGACACCTATCCCAAATGATACCTATCCCCTAGATATGGAAATGGCTTTGGATTAAATTTGTGTCAATTTGAAGCTAATATTTGGGCAAAGTGAAATTTTCCGATAAACTCTATGACATCCAGAATTTATCTAAATTAAAACTACTCAAACCTTAAACATCGAATGAATTACGAGACCGAAAAATAATATCACTATTGGCGTCTATTTTCGTCTCTTTCAATTATAATATAGTTATTTCGCCAAAATTTTAGTTTAACAGTGTAATACATTTTCTGCATTAAAATTTTTTTATTGGATTTGTATAATGTACACGAGATTTTTTTGGGACAAACTTCACAACCGTACAATAAACTATATTTTTAATAGAATTGTTAATTGTTTAGAAAATTCATTTTCTTATAGGGAAACTTGTATATAAATATATCGCAAACACAAAGTTTAAAAATTTCTAAAAATTTACCGTTTAAAGTGTCATGGCTGGAAACAGATTTAAATGAAAGTCTTAATAATGCTCACACCTGGAAAGAATTTCGGGTTAATATTCATATGGAGAGTTTGGGAAAACTCGATTCAATATATCGGTTAATTTTTTTGAAATTTTGAAATTTTGTTTCTGCAACTGAAATAATTTACAACAAATTACGATCAAATTTTTTATCTAGAACTTGGGATTCATAACTTTTTACTCTCTCAACCATTAACATGAAATGTTGATCTCAGTTTTAGTTTTGTTCGATCTTGTTAGAATCATAATACAATTCTAAATTTTTAAGAAATGTTATTGTTTCTGTTATTGAGCAAGGCCCCAATTCCAGAACATCGATCAAAAATTATGTTAGACGCCCAATCGGACTCTGTACAATGATGTTTTAGCGTTCAGCACTGCTAAATTCCAGAACTTCATCTAAGTTTAAGTAACTATTTCAATCCTCCTAATTTCTGAAATACTTGCAAAATTCAATTTAGAGTTTGTTAATAGCGTGTTCCTATAAAAAAACCGCAAAACTACTTTATCTCTTCCTGTGTTTGAGGATTTTCCAGTAATTTACTAACAGTTGTCATGAACCATGAAACAAATTTTTCCTGTTCCTATATTACTGCTCCTCGTGGGTAGCAACAAATTTATTTAGGATTCCAACAGGGAATTTGCCATGCTGTCAACCAGTCTATAAGTCCTATTATGATTCTACTGAGTGTTTTGGAGTTACTTCGCTGTTCTTAACGGTTCGAGTTACTCATCCTTGGTTGTTCCGACCAATTGTGAATACCAATTCGTATTGGTTTGTCGTGTAGAAAGGTCCGCCTGTACGAGGGCCGACTTGCGTTGATTGGCTTAGGTATATACCGCTACAGACCACTTTTATGTGAGGGGTCCTCGCGGGTTTCCCATTACTTTTAGTGTTATTAACGGTAATCGGTGCAAATATTTAAATGTCTTGGATCGTTTGGAAAATGTGCAAAAAAAACCCGATTTTTGTTATTTTCACCAAAAGTTTTAACGATATTGACGGCAACCCGTTCGTATAACCAAAAGTTTTCCGAATTGGTCGGAAAATGGCCTGATTGGTTGGTTGGTCCCATCCATTTTCACCTTAGTTTTTGTGATTGCCTTTACATTTTCATGGTATTTCCCCATTTTGATAACTCGTAGCACTATTCTGGCTTTCCCTTGGAAGAGGGAATAATATTTTCATAACAATTTTTTTCTAAATTTTATTTTTCTACCCTACTGAGGAAATAAATCTGGTGTTAATATTTTTGGGTTACTGCCCGTCAAATGTGAATATTATTTTAAGAAAGATAAGTTAATAAATGATTTGTTAATCAGTTGTAATATAAATTATAAATAAAAAAAAAAACAAATATCTTAAATTTCGAGTGAATTCTCATTTTCGGTGAATTGTCGTTTTCGGCAAGTTGTGGTAAGACAATTTACCGAAAGCAACAATTCGCTGATACTAACAATTCCTTGAAAACGACAATTCACCGAAAACGACACCACCGATATGTCAAATGAATAGTTAGTCATTCGAGTATCGAAGAGTCATAATTTCGTCAAAATCCATCCTCTCGATTGCGCACAGGTTCTGTGTTTTCTCGACAACAGTTTTTTATCATTATGAAATATGGTATAAAGGACTACAACTATGAAAGGGACTAGATTATTTTTTAGCCGATCGTGATGTGTTTGTTGGACTTGTAGAATTGTAGAATTGAAATGGAATTCCAAAATGTTTTTTTAGAAAGTGTTATAAGGTATGTAACTAAGCCATCCCTCAACCGATCGTAATCAACCTGGATATGTATAGGCACGGAATTTTAAACTGATTTTAGTAACAAGTTTAATTATATGGTCAACTAAAGGGAAACTTTAACATTTAACACATTGGGAATCTAGGATGAAAAATAAGCCGTGTCTGAATCGGACATGATGAGTGTTTAGGATAGAAATTGGAGTATTCTTAAATATTTTCTGATTGAATTTTGGATGGCAAACTGAAAGAGAAAGAGTCAACGTTATTACCAAAGAAATTGGTTATTTTTGGTGGAAATGAAATTTTAAAATATTTTTTAATTTATAGATCAGATTTACAGATTAAATATTTTCTTCTTGGTTACTCGCACTCAGTCTTTTGTTACTCAGTCATAACGACGTCATTTGATAGCACTTGTAAATTTTTTATTTTAAGCTTTCAAGGTTTAGAAGTACCAGGTAAAAAACTTCTGGTTGCAAAATTCTCAATTTTGTCACAGTGTTACCGAAATATAGGACATTTTACGTCGTCATAACAATTCTTTGGGATTCTAGGTATACTTAGGCAAATTACGATCTCACTCGATTGATCGTGTCATAACTTTACAGGAATCACATTTCCATTAATTTTTCAACCGATTAAAATTTAACTCAATTTATTAGTTAAAATTGAATTCGGTAATAGTTGGATAAATCTAAGATATAATAATGTGGCCAATCAAGAAGAAATGGTTTTAAGCAACGACAGAAGCCGTATGAGTACACTTGTATGAATTTTCGACTAATTGTCTTTTTCGATGAATTCTTTTATCGGCAAACTGTAATTTTCGTCAAATTGTCGTTTTCGGTTAATTGCTCGGTTTCGGTGAATTGTTGTTTTTGGTATACATACTGTCATTTTCAGGATGAAACTTATTCGATTTCACAAAACTCGATTCGCGGCGTATTATGGCATTATGATTATTTTTTTCTATCGAATAATTCAAAATCTATAAATTCGCCAGATTATGAAACAAAAAAAAATACGAATCGAATCAAACAAAAATGTGACGTCAAAATCCAACTTACCTTTAGGTGGTGAATGTCGTATTGTGTCGTTGTATGCATTTTAATAATATATGAAATTGATTTGACAGGTCCACAAGAAATTGACGATTCGCTTTGTTTCATAATAGCAATACTCCAAGCGTATCGAAATTTAGATCGATTTTTTCGAAAGCGAATAATGTTTCAGAATAAACCCCCAGTTAATTGCTATTTCGGTAATTTATTTTTCAATAAATTGCCATTTTCATTGAATTCTTTTTCGATGAATATTCGTTTTTGATGTATTGTTGTGCTTTTAATTTAAAATCAACTTCAGGGAATATGAATTTTTTTATTTGAATTTAATTACCAAAAACTAGAATTCTGCCAGGACCAAGTTTATAAAGGATTCTAACATTTCATTAAACATTTTCTTTTCAACTATTAACTTGACGTCATCATGGTCCCACCAAGTATCAAACAGGATTCGCGTTGTCCTAACTCTGTCCTAAAAAAAAATAAAAAAAAATTAAGATTCGTTTAGGACAAACCTCACAGTTCTGTACATGTTGGTGAAGTTTGTCCTACATCTATTCTAAAAAACAACAATAACAAAATATGTGTACATGTGTTTTAAATGTCTCGATAGAGCGAATTTTAAAATAAAAAGTTAAATAAAAAGATTTTCTAACAAAAATTTTAATGTTTCTAAATGTTTTCTGGAATCTCCTATAAACCAGCATAATAAGTGAAGTTTACATTGAGATGCACTAGGTCCTATCTAATAGAAAAACTAGTTTATTTTGTTAAAATTGGGGGACTAGGGTATTTAGGACAGCGAAGTTGGCATCTACTCTCTAGAAATCACTTGTAAGTTTTCTCGGAAAATCCTAGGAACCCAACACCAAAATGACCTATATTTTAAGAGTCTTCTAGCTCGGCTTAAACATAAAAACACCTCAAGTTTGTCCAAATTGAGGGATTAGGGTGTTTTGGGACAGCGAAGTTGGCATCAAATCTCTATAAATCACTTGTAAGGTTTTCCTAAGTCTTCTCAGAAAATCTGGGAACCCAACACCAAACTGACCTATATTTTAAGAGTCTTGTAGCTCACATTAAACAAAAAACACCTCAGTTTTGACCAAATTTGGGGGATTATTGTGTTTAGGACAGCGAAGTTGGCATCTACTCTCTATAAATCACTTGTAAGGTTTTCCTAAGTTTTCTCGGAAAATTCTAGTGACCCAACACCAAAATGATTTATTTTTTAAGAGTCTTCTAGCTCACATTAAACATAAAAAGCACCTCAATGTTGGCCAAATTGGGGGATTAGGGTATTTAGGACAGCGAAGTTGACATCTACTCTCTAGAAGAGTATTTGAATTGCTGATTATCCTCCTCTACGTATCCAGTGTAAATTCCAAATTTTGCAGCAGTGCGTTAAAGGATTTTCCAACACACATTTTCCCAATTTTAAAAAATAAAGTTTCTTCCCTTTGTTTTACATATTTTCCAGGCATATTACCAAATCATCTAAAACATAACTTTCCCAAAATTATTTCTTTCAGATCAATAATAATAGATAAATTAGTGTTGAAGTGTTTACTCTGGATATAATAACAAAAAAAAATATTTAAAATGAAACGAAAATATTCTTACCGTAATTGTAAAATTAATCTTCGGTAAAAAATGTTAAGTGAAAATTTACCATCTTATTATTGTTAAAATCGCATCAAGTACCCTTAATAAACTTCAGCGTTCTTAAGTGTTCTTGTGATAACAAAAAAAAAATATTTTAACCATAAATTATAACAACACCAACAACAATTCCCTTAAAATGCATTTAACAGGCAACACCACATCAAACACAACCTCGTCGAACACAACATCTGCGACGACCGGTGGTGCTAACAATAATAGTAATAATAATAATAATAATACGGGGAGTGGTGCAGGTAATAATAATTCGGCCACGACCACATCATCATCACCTGAAAATAATACACCACCGACAGCGGCTAGTTTACTAAATGATGCCTACACTAAAATGACATCGGACATATTAGCCGAACGTACCTTAGGTGATTTTTTATCGGAGCATCCGGGCGAACTGATACGAACCGGTAGCCCACTATTTGTATGTACAGTATTACCACCACACTGGCGATCGAATAAAACGCTGCCGGTTGCATTTAAAGTGGTGGCACTAGGCGATATCGGTGATGGTACACTGGTGACGGTACGAGCCGGTAACGATGAAAATTATTGTGCTGAGCTACGAAATTGTACGGCTGTTATGAAAAATCAAGTGGCAAAATTTAATGATTTACGATTTGTTGGACGAAGTGGTAGAGGTAAGTGGAAAATTTTCTTGTATCTTAACTATATAAACTGTTGCGCGCCTTTTTATTACATTTTTCGCAGACGATATCGTTTATGTATATATCGGAGGGTGATGTTTTAAGAAAATAATTTTATACAAAAAGGGAGTAAAGATTTTCTTGCAAAACAAAGTTTTATATATAGACTAGGGTTACCCGACTAAAATGTACTTTAGGTGAATTATTGTGGGAAAATTTGCTCGAATTGTTCGGGCTTTTTTATTTCGTAACGATATTTACAAAATCAAATATACCTAATCAACTAATCGATATAGGTACGTAATTTTCCATTTTCCTGTGTATTAATCGGAAAAATAATAAATTATTTTCCCGCTTTATATTCAACTGAACGATTATCAAAAGCTAATTTTTTTAATTAAATCGACGCTTTTTGTGTACCTATATATTGAAATAAAGTTAATACTGCTCATTAGCATATACGGAAAAATTAAACGTAGAAAATCGACCACCGTACACACCGTTATACTGAGTATAATGTTTTAAAAAGATGGAAAATCGTATTCTATGTATGAAAATGAAATTATTTTAATGTACGTTTACATAAAATATAATAAAAGGGTTAGAATTATACGAATAAAATATATACAAGATTTTTATCTCTCTGAGTCCGGAAAATGGAAAATGCGTTTTTCATATATGATTTTGTATGCAAATATACGACGAGACTTTGACCGTATGAGAGACATAAATTGCTTTATCTCACAATTATAAAACGATATTTCTGTATCACATCAAACAAATGCGTTTTGGGGACGAGGAAAATGTTGAAGAAAATAAGAAAATTAAATTAAATGAAATCGTCATACTTGGCACCCCCTCGTTAACTCGTTTAATTTTATGTGTGCGTATAACGTAAAAATATTATGTATGCTACATGCTTGCTTTAATCGCAGCATCTCGAGTCATGATGATCTTTTGACGACAATACATTATATGTTTTTATATGCTCAACATAAAAAAATGTATGCTAATAAGCGGCGCGTACATAAAGACATTTTTTTTTTGTGTATGCGGGAGGGGTGGAAGATTTTACCGAGTGATAATTAAATTTTTGTATTTTAATTAGGTAGCTTTGTTTGCATGGTGGATGATTGTTACTGTGGTAATCTGTTTGTGTGTATCTTTATATGATTTGGTTTAATTTGGGTGATGCGTACGGATGAGGAGCTTTTACAATTGCAAGGAGAAATGATTGTGCGAGTATATAGGATATTTAACAAGCAAATAAATTAACTCAAACTGTACTTATAAAGTTTTCCGATTTAACTTGCCAAAACAAATTTTAATATTAATTGTAGCTGCGTAATACCCAGGTGGCAAAGTGGTCAGCATGCTTGCTCCAGCGGAATACCATAGGACTCGGTGATCGAGTGACGTTTATGTGCAACGAAAATTTTCAAAAATACAAAATGTTAATAAATTTTGTTAAAATTCGTTTTTGTTAGTGTGATAATTATTAATAAACATTAAATAATATAGAATATAATTATAATTTATGTAATTAGTGCGTAATATTAGAAAATTGAAGCAGAAGGAAAATTTTCCAACGAGAAAAAATTCAAACCCGAAAACCAAAACGAAAAAATTGTTTTTCTTGTGTCGCAAAAATAGAATTTTTTCAAAAATTTTCCTCGTTTATGAAATTGAACAGACAAATTTAAAATAGTAAGTTACTTTTTATACATATATGCAACATAGTGATAACAAATCAAAATTAAATTTATAAAAAAAATGCTAAAAATCATAAAGTAAGTGGGGTAACCCATTTACAATACAAACACCCAATGAAATGTCAGAAAATATGATCGCTGTACCTGAATCGGTACACGTACAAAACACAATGAAAAAAATTAAAATCGACGAGGTTGCATCAACCGAATTTTGCGGAAAATGCGGAGTTACGTGAACGTATTGTGTTCATTGAAAATTTATTAAAATCCAATCCAAATTCTACAAACGCAAATTTACCATTACTTGAAAATAACAAATTTAAACCGTTGATGTGTTTAGATATGGATGAAGATCGACTTCACACCCAATAAGTGATGATGCAATACCAGTCGCCGATTTCACCGTAGTGAAACCAGCCATCAAACGGAAAAATGACAACAAATCGAATTCATTGAAGCGTCCGGCGAAAAATATCAAAATCACCGATCAACAAAATACGAACACAAACAACAGCGAAAATCGTTCAAAAGGAAATACTACGGAGAGGAGAACAGGGAAACCACCACCACTACACATCCATAACCAATCAATAAAGGACACTATTGATTTGATGAAAAGAGCTCAATTGAAAATTTTTGAAGTGAAACGAGTGACTGCAGACAAGCACTCGGTCATGGTCAACTCGATGGATGATTATTTTAGAGCCCAGAAAATTTTGAAAGAAGTCAACACTCAGTATTTCACTTACACTCCGAAAGAATTAAAATCTAAAACATTAGTACTCCGAGGACTAATCGAAGAAGAAGACATTGCTGGAATAAAAACAGAAGTGAAAGAGAATAATGTAAATATAAAATTTATAAAAATAATTCAAATGAGGAAGAAACACCTAACTGAAAATTCCAATACATTACCACTATACTTAGTGCAATTTGAAGCAAATACAAATATGGCGGACATCCTCAAAATAAAAACCATAAATTACCAACGAGTAACATGGGGCAATCTCAAAAATAAGAGCGACATAATGCAATGCCGAAATTGTCAGAGATTTGGACATGCGGCAAGTAATTGCAATTTATTATATCGGTGTGTTAAATGCCATATGAGTCACATGCCAGGAGAGTGTACAATTACGAATGAAATTTAACGTAAAGACATTTACTGTGTTATCTGTTTGAAGTTGGCCATCCGGCATCCTTTAAAGGCTGCCCAATTTATCAACAGATGCTAGAGAAGTTAAAAAATAAATAAAAGAAACTAAACTGAATCCGCCTAGATCTTTCAAGGCAACGTTGGTAAATGAAGAAAACGGTTCATACGCAAAAATTGTATCACAAAATAATAAAGACGAATTGACTATCGCTAATTTGGCAAAAAAAATTGAAATAATGTCGCAAACAATTAAACAGCAAAGTGAACAAATTACTCAACTTTTAAGTGTAATTAATTCATTATGAATTAAATTAAAAATTTTGGCACTAAACGTAAATACCGATCGTCAGGATCAACAGACGACTAAATCTTTTAAAATTTTTGGAACAACACCAACCAGATATTTTATTAATGTGCGAAACTAAAATAAATTGTCGCCATAACATTGAATTTAAAAATTATAATTTGATAAGGAAGATCGACAAAATTCAATAAATGGCGGAGGGAATGCGATCCGCATTAAACGAGGCATACATTTTGAGCACATCAAAATCAGCAGATTGCAAAATTGTAAAGATCTGGAGAATACTACAGAAGCTGTTCAACAATTTGACTCGGAATGGACGAGAATGTTTGATACGCTGGAGCTAGGGAATACCAATAAATACTATATAATAGCTGGAAATATGAAAGCTCGACACTCGAATTGGGGCAATGCGATGATAACAGAAGAGGCATTGCATTAAATCAATTGCAAAACGATAACGGTTTCCTTTATAAATCAGCAATTTATAAACCAAATGCACCAACTTTTTTACCAACAAGAAGCTATTTGAACATATCCATAACAGATAGCAGATTAAAAATTTCCACAGACGATAATGCGGAAATTCCAACGCATTTCTACGAAAACGATCACCGGGCAATTAAAGTCAACTGCTTGGAAATAGAGCCGACAAACACATACGAAGATTTACTAAAGGAAAATTTAATCTATCAATTCGTTAATACCAATTGGGCGGTGTGGACAAGGAAATTACGGAAAATATACTTAAAATATAAAATCCAACATCAAATCAGCGCAAATATTGTTCCTGATGACAGAAACATTAATGATAAAGACGTGGAAAATTAAATAAATATAATCACAAACATAATACATCAAAACCTGAGAATGACACAACCAAAAATTAATCATAAAAATAATATGGAATGCTACACGAATACGATCATTGAACAATTATTTAGGCACAAAAGTCATGTTGTTACCAAATTAAAACATTTAAAACGTCAAGCTTGTATAACTAACAATACACAACAAATTACGTTTTATAGAGCGGAGATTAAAAGAACCAATCAAGTAAACGTACATTGGCAAAATAAAATCGAAGCAATAAAACCTGGAGCAAAAATGTTTTCGGAAATCAGACGTATGTGGAGGCCAAAACAAGAAAAAAAACATAAATATATTGGAAATCGAAGAAAATGAAACAAGAAATATGCAATCGTTGAATATCAATTGGAATGAACTTCCGAAAACAGGTAACACGTTTGCCTGCCTCAATTCTCAACAAAATTTGGACATTACATCGAAAAGCAAACCATATCAAATTCTGGACTTGAAAAAACACCACACGAACACATTGTCGAGCAACATGTAAAAATCATAAAAGAAAAACATCAACAAGAACAAGCAAATCTAATCACCAAGACGACGTTTACTTCTAACAATCGGGCAAACGAGCAAGGATCAGAAAACTATTTTATCAGCATTAATGAACTGAAAGATATACTCGCATGCTGTAACAGCAAAAAATCATATGGTCTGGATAGAATACCAAATGTAGTATTGAAATACTTACCAGAAGAAATCGTTACGGATATTTGCACTATATTCAATAATCTGCTTAACAATAGATCGTTTCCTTGGAAAACTGCAAGAATTTTTCCAATTCCGAAAAAAACAAGAATCGAAAAATGCAGAAAATTATCGGCCTATAAGTTTATTGTCAAATTTAAGTAAAATTTTTGAAATAATAATCCACAACAAAATTCAAAATTATATTAACACCAACAATCTCTTACCAGAGTATCAATTTGGTTTCAGATTTGGACATTCGACGAATCATGCGATCACAAAATTAACGTCTGATATGTGCCGTACCTTAAATAATGATATGTGCACGGGCTCAAATATGGTTGATATGGCGAGAGCCTTCGAATCCGTGTGGCTAGACGGACTAATTTTTAAATTAAAAAAATTTAAATTTGATGACGATATCATATTCATGCTGTTGGATATGCTATACGATAGAAATTTTACCACAACAACGGGAGTTGAAACGTCCAACAATATATTTCATATACACAATGGTATACAACAAGGAACCATTAATGCACCAATACAGTTTAATATTTATACGAAAGATTTAATAACTAACGAAAACTTAAACTCATCAAACGTGCAAACAATATAGCGTACGCAGACGATATTGTGGTTTACAGTGCTGCTAAACGAATAGACACTATACAAGATAATATTCAGTCAGCTGTTAGTTTCATCGCAGCATTTTTAAAAACGTGGCGAATCAAAATTAATGCAAATAAATGTGAAACGATTCTATTCCGTTGACCATACCAATTCGCAACGAGCGATACAAAAAAAAATTGGAAAACATTTAAAATTAAAGTCAACGAAGTATATCTAATACAGAAGAAAATAGAGAAATATCTCGGAATAAATCTGGATCGGTTCTATTACCTCACAGAACACATTAACATACAACTTGGAAAAGCCAACCAAGCTATTTTAATGAACAAAAGGATTTTCTATTCCAAATACTTAGATTCGAAAGTGAAGGGAATTTGTTACCAAACACTCATTCGACCCATCATAACATACGGATCAAATCTGGTATAATTGTTCCGCCAGCTATATGGAACGAATAAGAAAATTCGAAAGATGTTTCATACGAAGATGTCATAAGGTGAATGGCAAAATGCTAGATAAAATATATTTCAAATCAAATACAATACAATAATTTCGGTATAGAAAGAATCGACTTATACATTATAAAATTAATCAGAAATTATTTGGCACGAACCACGATTATTGGCACAAACTCTTTAATTTATGGACCACATCACACAGCAGAGATAATATTACGAGACAGTATCCAAAATAATAAAGTTCCCGGTCCAGAGGCATTTTTGTATCTGGATAAGATTGGGTATATACAGAACGATGATCAAATACCAACAATTTACCATGTGAAAAGGCAACCAAACGAGAAAGAATTCAACCCCGTAAAATTCGATAATCCGGAAGCATACATGAGATATAGTACTGCCTTTAAAAAATTAGATGATCAAAAGTTCATCGAACAAAAACAAAAATACTGGTGGCTGCAGTAGATAGTTGTAGGGGGAACGAAACTTATTTGGCAATGTTTTAAATGCTAATTTTTATGCCAACCAAAATATTAATTTATGTTAATTTAACTCGATTTGGTAATAGAAGGTTAGAACCCTAAACAAAATTGAAAACAAATGTCTCCTGAGAATCTATTATAGGATCTGAGGATCTCAAAATTTATAAAATATTATTAATGTTTCTTGTAATATTCTTACATTTTCTAAAAAAAATTGTTAACGAGCAAAGCATAATAAAAAGAATCATATTAATAAACAAAAAAAAAAAAATGCTTGCTCCAGCGACCGGAGGTCCCGGGTTCGATTCCCAGCGGTGACAAGGAAAAAATTTTTCACGGCTGGTTTAAGATCAATGAATTAATCACTCATTATCCGAAATGAAAATATGATTATGAAACCTCATTTGAGGCGGCCAAATCCCTTGATGTGATATAGTGCCAGAGAGAGAAAGAGTAATATCAGGAGCCATCTATAATTCTACTAAACTTACAATATTTGATATACAAATTTATATTTTTATGTCCATTTGAACCAGGAGCTTTCTTCGTGCTTTTCTACTGAAAAATAGAGAAAAGTTCAAACTTTAATTAGTGACAAATAGGATTCAAGAAAACTTTTAAAATAGTTTTAGAATCGACTAAGGAAATGAATAAATAATGAACTTTTATAAATGTTGTTGTTGTATTATGTCATGGCTTGATATAACAATATGGGTCTCTTTCCATTCTCTTTCTAAAAACACGGTTGGAAACGTGGTAAATGTGGTGGTGAAAGCACGTGGCCAGCAACCATTTTGAATCACAAGAAATGTATAAAATAATACGCGATTGCCTTTGTTTCTATAGGGACAAATTGAGGCGCGTAATAAAACCTGCGTAGATTTTTTATATACATATGTACATGATTATGTAACTTCGTTCGAGTACCATACCGGCCTCCAAAAAGTTATAATATTGGTATGCAATTTCAAAATATTTTATTCTAAAGGAAAATAACAGAGCAACGATTTTCACAGTCATTTACTAAACGAATTTTTTCTATGCGAATGTGGCCACATATTCAGCGATGATAAATGATGGAGACACACGGATAGTCGCCGTTTAGCAATGGATTACTACCAAATGGTTTGGTTTGATGGCTCGTTTAGTAGAAAAATTATATCTTATTTAAAGTAGCTACACCAGACAATGTTTGATGTTATACCAAGAATGAGTTTTGAAGGCATGCGTATAATTTGTCTCAACATGTATGTGGTAAGCCGAAAAGTTTCTTGTAATATTTTTTCGATTCTCTAAACTCGTAACGCTTTCGTACGTAAAGTACTCGTCTGATTTAAAAGGTGTATATCAATCGTTTAGTCTATCATTAGACACTTCTTTAGACAGTCCCTCGTTTTGAAACAATTACAAATATATTTTTCGATTTATCTATGTCCATCCACTCCAACCCAACTAAGCCTCGAATAAACATTTCACAACTTTCGGAATTATGCGGTGGTATATACGCCATACCGTATGAGTAATATACATGCATAGTAAACGAAAAATCAATAATGATAATTTAGTAACAAACATAGACATTTCCCAGCTTTTTTTGTATAGCAGCATAATTCTGATCTTCAAAATATAACCGCAACATTTTGATGGTAAAAATTCACTATCGAAACTTTCAACTATCGTAAGTAGTTTAGTGTAGCTCGACATGGTAAATTGCGTGTATAAAAAATAACGTACATTTTGGCGAAAACTGTTGCATACAATAAATGATGCACTTACAAACAACCTACTTAGAATGACTCAACTACACGGTAGGTATCCCAAGTAGCATTTTGGTTTCAAGTAGGTTTTATAATCACGTTACGTAGCCTTAGCAGATACTGCCTTTGGCCGCGATTTTTGATACCATCTCATTTTCAGAAACTCTTTGTTAATTTTGTTTGTTAATTTTAAGATGTATGATAAAAAGTGAACGTATATTTTATTCGATTCTGTCATGTCGGATAAAAATTTACGTTCGGATAATAATTTATGTTGACCATTTTCGTGCATTTCCGCTGGTGTCTCGCTAATAACATTTAATGCTTTCTTACAATTCTGCAATTGTTTTCCGGGACTCGTAACATGAAAATTGGCCTGAAATTTGTTCCAGGTGTGATCAATATTAAGACCTTTCAGTTGAATCTATCTCCAGTCATGACACATAAAACGATAAATTTTTAGAAATTTTCAATTTTGTGTGTGGGATATATTCAAAGTTGTTAAGTAAACTGAAAATTGTTCCATGGGTAACCGTCAGTTAAACGTATCATTGACCCTCTAAACGTTTAGTTTTTGAAATTTTCAAATTTGAGATTTGTATTTTACACCAATGAAGTGGCACAAATTGTTATATTTTCGGTACTTAGCCGATAGGAGCTGGTTTCGAACCACACAAATGCAGAAGACGTAAAAATAAATTTTCTCATCAATTACGCTCAATAATTTAATAAACATAACTAAGGCCCTCTGGTGGAGTTCCAAACAAGTGTTATGCATCTACACAACAGGCATTGGTCAGGTGTTGACCAGTATTTCTTACTTAGCCCTCGGAGCCGGCTGATCCTGATTCAATGGACAATTTTTTCATTATTACAAAATCAAAATGATTACAGGCATATCAACTATATTACGCAGACACGAATCGGAAATTGAAACTTTAACAGTAGCGAAGGAAATTACCGGTATACTCGCTAGATGCAATGAATAAGTTCTAACCACATTTATAACAGCTAAAGCACAATGGAGGCGCTAATAATGCGTAATAATAATGGAAAACGACTTATCGAGTTCTGCGACACAAGCCAGCAATTCATAGGAGGCTGTACATTTTCTCACAAAAAATTTCCCCACAAATATATACACGTGGATATCACCTGATCGCAGTACAACGAACCGAACAGATCACGTAGTGATCAACGAAATTTCTCGCATTATTTTAAGATGTTCGGGAAATAAGTGGTGCAGACATTCAATGACCACCAACTGGTAATGTCACAATTCAAAATTAAGCCTTTTGGAAAACGCATCAAGACAAATCGAAAGAAATTTAACACCAATCAAGCTCAGCCTTCAAACCAACTGTGGTAATTCCAGTTGTAAATGTACCGACAAAATAAATAGAAGCTGAGAAGGTACGTCACGAGAAATCAAGAAAATGGCACAAAGCGGTTGTGTATTGCCACTAAAAATAGTTTCAAGGCGGCAGAACAGGCTGCAGAAACCCGAAACATGCGCGTACTAAATCAACAGTACGAAATGCATACGACAGGCAACTAGAAAATTGATCGATATCCTACTAATATGCGATGCATCTAGCTGTATCTTAACAATAGATGAAACTGGAGGATTAAAGAAGAAACTCAATGTTCTAGATTACGCAGATGACATATGTCCAGTTAGTCTTCTGAGGAACTTGTATGATCTTTACGGAGGAACAAGATTTGGTTTTAAGTTATTTATTCGCGTAGCAGTTTATATTACAATAATCGCACTCTTCCCATAGCAAATATAGTGTATTGTTGGCGTTACGCTACATGCCGCTCCGTTTTTCGTTTTTTTTTTTGTTGCGATCAATGTATAGTGAGAATATGAAGAGACCCCGCTGGAAAAACGAAACTAAAAACACCAAACTAAAAAAATTTTTTTTGGGTATTTAAATTTTAGTTAGCCAAGTTCTATATTTTAGAAGATTTTGTGAAATTGAACTTCGAATAGTTCTTGAAATTTCTTGAATGCCGTTTGTCTTTTAGCACTATGAGCAAAAAACACGTATATATTTCTAGCCATTATTTCAATATTCTGAGGAAGTTTTTTAGTAGCGCCTGGCGAACATAAATGAAAGGAATGGCAAATACATCCTAAAACATACAATGAAAGTATGATGATATGATTATCTTTTTGCAAAAACTTTTGAATCCCATTTTTGTGGCCCATCATCACTGATGCGTTATCAGCCGCGAATCCAATCAAACTTTAAAATGGATACACTCAAACAAATTTGTTAGGGATTGATATACTGACGTTTATTAGGACTTGATATACTGACGTCTGTTGTTTCATCAATTATTGGGGTAGATTCTGGGATCTAAAATTTTATGTTCTGTTATGTTATTTTTGTTTTTTCAATACAAAGGAAGTGGGGAAATAAAATAAAATAACAGCAATTTTATGTCACGACAATCGGCCCCATTATTAAGAATGGTTGATTTCTTAAAATTTTGCATATCTTTTCTATCTAACCCTTCGTTGTGAATTACTGAGGTAACGGTCTCTGTTACTTTTGTTTTGCCAAGTTTTAAGTGTTTAACAATTTTTGAATCTTATGCAATACTTTTAATTAAAATTATTTGAAAAAAAAATTGACATAACCCACACCACAAATTAAATTATGTGAAAATTTATTAGTTTATATTATTTTATTTATTTTTAAATCATCATTTAAACAAACGAAATATGTTTTGTATTTCGTTCTGACGCTTACCCACAAATTAAACATTTGGCAAAAAAAAAAAACAATAACTGCACTTTTGCACACAATCACAAAATACGCTTTTACGAGAAATAGAAAAGAAAGGAAATACATAAAAACATAACGGCAATAACAAATCAACCCAGAAAACCACATTGTCAAAAACAAAAAGGAATAAGTAATCGGTAATGCAAGAACAAAATGATGGGAAGAAAAATAAGTACCTGTATAAAATAATATAAATGGAAAATATTAAATCGGAGTATTTGAACCCCAAGCATGGTAGTACGGTAGTACTCGCAATAAAAAAATAGTACAAATATTCTGATCGGAGTAAAACGACAGCGCTGGCGTATTATTGTCCGACTCTTAGCTTACCAACCACTCTATATACTTTGTGCTTATAAACAAAATAAATACATAATGAGCGAATTATTTTGAAAGTTGGTAAACCATTATAAATTCTATTGGTAAAAATACCTACATAAAAGAAAATTTTTAGAAACAATATAGTACGGTATTTTAATCAATATTCAGAGCTACAAAAGGGTTGTTATAAACCGTTTGTTATAAACCGGTTGTTATAAACTGATACCGAAAAAGAGACCACTGCAGCCAATTAAAACATCAAACGTAATCATCCAAGGGGAAATGCAGGAAAAACAAACAACACATAAAGAGATACCACCTCCACCCATTAACATACTTAATGTTAGTGAATACGAAACCATTAAAAAAATAGTGAAGGTAGTTCCAAACGATAAATATAAAGTCACTGCACTAAATAATAACGTTTGGAAAGTGAATGCACTTGACCCAGAAACCTACAGAATGTTATGAAATGCAATCACCGCTCAAAACATCGAATGGTTCACCTATGAAAACAAGGCTGAGCAACCAATTAAAGTCATGGCCAGAGGGCTGCATCATACATGCCCAAACGAAGAAATTATTGAGGAACTTAGCCAGAAAGGATTCAAAATTCTAAACGCTGTGAACATATTAAAGAGAAAGGTCACTATAAAAGCAAACGGTGAACGAGAAACAACCAAAGTTGGTCTGCCCCTTTTCATGCTAATATTTGACAACGCTGAGAGCATTGATAGGGTATATGGAATCAAAGCAATCCTTAATATGAAAGTTAAGATTGAGACATTAAAAAAGAACCCTAGTAGAATACCACAGTGCTACAACTGCCAGGCATATAACCACACACGCAAATACTGCAATAGGGAACCAAGATGCGTAAAGTGCGCTGGGAAACATCTAACAAAAGAATGCAACAAAAGTAAGAACGAACCAGTAAAATGCATACACTGTGGTAATCATCACCCAGCAAATTACAGAGGCTGCGAGGTAGCGAAAGAGCTGCAAAGAATGAGAGACAACAAGAGAAATCAAACAAGTCAGAGTTCTCAACCTACGATGCAATCCTACTCAAAACGAATCCCCCTAAATAGCGGCAAAGTTAAGGAAGGCATAACATATGCACAAATGGCTAAGCAGAATGAAAATATCAGGAACGCTCCGAGTCAGGAAAACCATGTTCTGCAAGAAATACTTCAGAAGCTAAGCGCTATCAATTCACATCTGGCTGGCCAGGACCAAAAACAAGAATCTATGGGCGAGCTACTGAAAAACCAAGAACTGAGACTAGTAACACTAGAAAATACATCGATGAGACAAGATAAAAGAATAACGGATGCGTCAAGTAAAACTAGAGAAGTTATTGAGTACCTTCATTCTAGTCTATACAAACTTAACAAGAAAAAATAATGACACAATATTTAAGAATTGCTACCTGGAATGCAAATGGCCTAGCGCAACGCATTTCAGAATTAGAAGTATTTTTAAACACAAAAAAAATTGATATATGCCTAATTTCAGAAAGTCATTTTACCAGAACGTCGTATGTCAAAATAAGTGGATATCAGTGCTATCAAGCTCTACACCCAGCAGAACGAGCTAGAGGCGGGACAGCAATCTTCGTTAAGGACAATATAAAACACCACGAAGAATTAAAAATAGAGGAGGAAGCTATGCAAGTAGCTACTGTATCTATTGAAACCAAAAATAACAAGAGATTAAGAATGAGTCAGTTGCAAGCTTCCTAAGTAACCTGACAGGTAAACCTGACACAGACTATTCCCTGTGGAAAGCCACCAAAGGTTTAAAAAGGCCTAAAATGCAAGTGCCACCCATTAGAATGGTTGATGGAACCTGGGCTCGCAGCAAAAAGCAAAAAGCTGATCTGTTTGCCGAACACCTAGAAAATACCTTCAAACCACCAACTGGACAAGCGGATAATGAATATCTAACACCCATAAGCAAAGTAGACGAGGCATCTGTGCTACCAGTTACTCTGAAAGAAATCAAACAAGAAGTAAAAAACCTCAAAGATAAAAAAGCCCCTGGATACGACTTGATAACGGGGCGAATAATCAAAGCTTTACCAGAGAAAGCCCTAAGGAAACTACAGCACATAATCAATGCTATCTTTAGACTATGTTATGTTCCGAGACAGTGGAAAGTAGCGGAAATCATAATGATTCCAAAGCCCAATAAATCACTAAACGACAAAACGTCGTATAGGCCTATTTCTTTGTTAACAACAACATCAAAAATTTTCGAGAGACTGTTTCTCAAGAGATTAAAGCCAATTATAGAGAGCAGAAATCTTATACCAGAACATCAATTTGGGTTTCGAGAAAGGCACTCAACGATAGAACAGGTACATAGGATTACTGATACTATTGAGGAGGCGCTGGAAAAAAAGGAAGTATGTTCAGCAATATTCTTAGACGTAGCCCAAGCATTTGATAAGGTTTGGCACCGCGGTCTAGAATTTAAGCTCCAACGAGATCTGCCAAAACAACATTTTGAATTGCTAAAGTCTTACATCAACGACTGTTACTTCCGGGTGAGACAGGACGGAGAATACTCTAAACTGAAGAAAATATTGGCAGGGGTTCCACAAGGCAGTGTTCTAGGCCCCGTATTATACAGGGTGGCGCACGAATCGTGCTACAAAAACAAAACGTAATAACTATTTTTCTGTGTGACTAATCTGTTTTTTATTTTTTTTATTTTGCAGATTATTATTTAAATTTACTAAAATGGATGCTTGGAATACCGAAACGAGGATTTGGATAGTGCAGCGCTACCATGCTTTGCAGTCCATCATTTCCGTCCAGAGGGAATTTAGGCGGGAGTTTGGCGGCACTCCCCCGAGTAGATGGACCATTATGAGGTTGGTACGCATGTTTGCTGAATCTGGAAGCATCGCACGTAGACCGTACAATCGAGATCCCTATGTTCGGGTCGAAGCCACAATCGCAGCTGTAGCATCATCAATTCAGGCAAATCCAAGTGTTTCGACTCGAGAGTTATCGGCGCAAATTGGAGTTAGCAGACGGTCATTACAACGGATAATTCATGATGACTTAAACTTGTTTCCGTACAAAATCCAAATTACAAGCAAATTAAAACCTCTGGATTTGCCTATTCGCCTGGAATTTTGCCGGAAAATTATTGAAATGGCCGAAGAAGACAACAACTTCATAAATTGCTTGTTTATGTCTGATGAGGCCCATTTTGATCTAAACGGCAATGTAAACAAGCAAAATTGCCGTATATGGAGTGAAACTAATCCAGAAATACTCCATGAGACGGAACTGCACCCAGAACGAGTGACAGTGTGGTGCGCAGTTTCATCAAGATGCATTGTCGGGCCATACTTCTTTGAAGTAAACGGTGAAACAGTAACTGTAAATGGGGACCGTTATTTAAACATGTTGAAAGATTTTTTTTACCCAGAACTGCGGCGAAGACGTATCCCTTTTAACAGCATTTGGTTCCAGCAAGATGGAGCAACTGCACATATAGCCAGACCGGTTATGGAGGAGCTCCAACGAAAATTTCCAAATAAATTAATATCCAGAAACTCCACTTTCCGCTGGCCCCCAAGGTCACCTGACCTCACTGCACCAGATTTTTTTTTATGGGGTTATGTCAAACAAGAGGTGTTTAAAACGAAACCAAGGAATTTGACTGAATTGAAGCAGTCCATTACAACAATAATTGAGGCGATCCCGACTTCAACCCTTCAGTGCGCAATGAATAATTTTCTGATCAGGTGTCGCACATGCGTGAATGAGCATGGAGGTCATTTACGGTCTATCATTTTCAAAACTAATTAGTTAAATAAAAATAAAATTGAATTATCTATACAATAAAAAAAAATAAAGCCGATTAGTCACACAGAAAAAAAGTTATTACGTTTTGTTTTTGTAGCACGATTCGTGCGCCACCCTGTACCTCCTGTATACGAATGATCTACCAGACATAGAAGAAGCTAGAATAGGAACGTTTGCTGATGACACAGCTGTTATGACCACCGACGCTAGTATCGTTGAGTCCACCAGGAAACTACAAAATGCTATTAATATAGTGGATAGCTGGACAAAACGATGGAGGATAACACTTAACGAATCGAAATCAACACATATCACCTTTACAAATAGGAAATTAGAATATATTCCGATTAGTCTGAATTCACAACCAATTCCATATTCTGATAATGCTAAGTATCTCGGCATGACGCTAGACTCTAAACTCAGGTGGAAAGCGCATGTTAAAAAGAAAAGGCAAGAACTGAATTTAAAATTCAGAAAAATGCACTGGCTTATTGGAAGAAACTCCGAACTTACAACGCACAACAAACTGCTGCTATATAAACAAATCCTAAAACATATCTGGACGTATGGTATTCAGCTTTGGGGCTGCGCAAGAAAAACTACAGTAAAGATCATTCAAACATTTCAAAACAAAGTACTACGTAGCATTGTGAATGCTCCTTGGTACATTAGAAATGACAATCTCCATCGAGACCTAAACATGGAATACGTCAGCGATGAAATAAAAAAAATTTGCAAGGAGTCATGTACTGCGACTGCAGCAGCATGACAACGAGGAGCTGAGGAACCTACTGGATCGCATCAATGGACCAAAGCGCCTAAAAAGAACAAAGCCTTTAGAATTAGTGGTTTCTTGAGCCGCTTAAATCAAAGGACTAGCAGAGCTGGGATGAAGCAATAGGTCTCATTTCATAAGAATAGACTACAAAAATAATAAAACAGTTACTAGATAATCTATATGATTAGTTGTAATAGTTATTATACAGAAATAAAGATTACTTAAATTTAAAAAAAAAAAAAAAAAAAAAAAAAAAAAACCGTTTAAAATACGTTGCAGTTGTTCCAAAATAAAACTGTTTACGAATGGTTTTACAATGACCAGTATATTTTTGTATATTTGAAAACCATTTTAAAATGTTTCGATTTTCGTTTACTTAGTAAAACTTTAAGGTCTTCGCCTTCAAATTGTTTTACTGCTATACTTTACTGGACGTGGATCGTCCTCAAGACTGAAATTGTCATCACGAAATCTTGCAATCCACTTTTTTTATTGTTGAATGATTCACAGAATGTTCACTAAAAGTCGGGCGGCATTTTTTTTTTCATTTGAAAACGGAATAGAATGCAATGACGTACCTAAATGTTGCTTATCGACATTCATCTCTTAAAATTGATGTACACGGAACGATAGTGCAGGATTTTAACTCCTATGGGATGTTGATTTCGGGATTTTGATTTCTGGTATTTTGATTTCCGGTATTTTGATCTGCGGAATTTTGATTTTCAGAATTTTGAGAACAGGATTTTGAACTCAGGGATTTCGTGGGTAATTCTTATTTTATTAACAGTGTTTCAATTTTAGACTTTTAACATAGTTCGACAAATTTGAGATTTAATTGGGGTGTTTCCATAAATACGAGTATGTTTAAATTTGTAGCCTATATTGTGGTCAATAGAAACTTCTTCTTTATTTGCTCTAAAATTTTCGAAAACATGGTCGATTTGGCTCTTCCTTTATACAGTCACATATAAATATCTCATTTATGACACAACAGTCGATGAGTTTCTTTCCTCCCTCCCAAGCTGTTTCGAAGCGAATGGCTGTAAAATTTTGTGATTTTGATATTCAGGTAGGTAATTCTAATTTGTAATAATATCAATGCCATTCTCATTCAAGAATGCACCTCAGATTGTGGCTTCCGTTTATTTTCTATACTATTTCATTACTACTTCTCGTTCGAATTAACTTACAGTACTGACTGCATCGAATTTCAGTGAGGAAATACTTGGTTTGTCGTCGGTTTGTGTCGAGAAAATGTGCATCACTCATTTTTAGGAAGTTATTTTCTCTGTATTTGAATTTATTACCTGAGTTTTTGATTAGTGAGGTCAGAATCGTTAATTGCGTACATCTGGCTAGGGTAGAAAATCTCTTTCTTTAACTATTTTAATAAAACCATTTCATTGGAGTTATTCAAGTGCACAGCATCAAAAATTTGGTTTTATTGATTTGCTAAAGTTCAGAACACAAAAGTTTATCATTCTTGACGTACTCGTACCCATAAAATATTCTAACACTATTTAATAAATAATTATTTCTATAAACCATAACCTTCACACTCATTCGTACCCACAATAATTTCATAAATAGTTTTAATAATAATATTAGTAATAATAAAAATAATAATATGATCGTGGTACCACACAAAATGAGTTTAAATTATTAAATTTATTTTTATAAAATAGTTTAGATTTTTCTAAAATTACACCAACTAACTATATACATAACTAGATTTATAAGCGTAAATTGAGATATGATTTAGGCCCACAATACCCAATGTTGTATGGTAAATCTAAATATACCTAAGTACGTGTATATACATATATAGGTATATATAACCAACATACTCGGTATAACATGGGAAAATATTCCGGAAAAATTATTACCTATCTTGTGTATTGATTTTATGTTGAGATAATTTTAGGTTTATTGGTAAAAAATATTTTTATTTATTTGGTAATTGGTACACACAGAGAATGTGGAATTTAAATTAATTGATTTTCCAGACGAATGATTTTCAATTCATATTATGTAAAATTATTATTTATTTTTATTAAGCCGACATGGAAATAATATGTTATCGGAGTAGTTTATTATATGTTGGATTATATGTGTTTTTGTCTGAATTGATTTTTAAATACAATTCCAAAATTTGGTTGTACTATACTCTTTAAATAACGTAGAGACTCTACTTACAAAGTAACATGACAAATAAATATTTTACTTAAATATTTCGAGAAGCCACCAGCAAACTGCTCAAACATTTGGTTAAACTGTCTCGTATAATCAAAAAACACTACCATTGCTCAAATTTCAGAAAAGCAACAATGTTAATCCTTGGTATATTTGAATTTTGTAATTCATTGTCGTTTTTTGTAATTGTTAAACTTTTCTACATCATTGTAAAAATTTAAAAAAAAATTGATAAAAGCTGCCACTTCTGGTGCACAAATTTCCACCAAAATGCACAAAAAAAATTACAGTTAAATCAAAAATCAATTAAAAAATTATAGTGTTTAATGTATTATTTTGCTATTGGAATTTATTTTCAAAAGAAAATTATAAAATCTGACCGATTCTGACATTTTTGACGTAGACCTTTTCTAAGATTTAAGTAAGGTATATTTTTGAGACTCGTTCTATTAAAAATAATATTAAAAAGTTTTTAACGAATTTCCAACAATATTCTATAGCCAATTCTGGAGATGTCCACCTAGTCTGCTGGGTATATAGTGGATGGGAAAAATTATGATGGGTTTTACAATGTTTTAAAAATGTTAACAACTACAATTTTGATGAATATTTCAAGTTATATACAGAGCGATCTAAATATATTCACAGGTGCTCGACATTGTTTACACATACATCCGACAAACCGCACTACTCACGAAATGACCAATACGGTACCCTGAGCCCCTTTTATTAATTGCATACACATTGTAACGGTTTCATAATTTTTGTCTGTGGGGCTGTTTCCAAATTACGTTACGCAATTTTTGCTGTTACCCCCTCCCTTCCTTCTCGTACCAGATGGTAACACATTTCGAGTACTCCCCGCCCCTCATAGAAGAATAACGTAACAAGAGTTAAAACACTTTAAATATTTTTAAAATTATTTTTTTATTCAAATAAACAAAAAAAATTCAATCCGATTTTGATTTTTCTAATTCAAGGTTCTTTGCCCATCCTTGATCGTCTAAGTGACTCCCAAAATTAGCACGAAGCAAAATTACTGCTGATAGCTCACGCTTTAAAGGTGCCATTCTTAGTTACACCCTGTTGAATGCACTGCGTCTAGGAGTATTTGTAGCTATGTAAAGAGCATCTACGTCATGCTTTAAAAATGATGAATGGCAATGTTGTTTGCTTTTTCATATCGTAGATTTTTGTCGGGACCACCGTCAACGGTAAACATAATTATTGGCTTAACTATGTTATTTGTTTTTGGTAAGAACATCGAATTCTTGAAGATGCTAAATTCTTTCAAAATCTAGATAACCTGCTGTAACCCACAGCCTCAATTTTGTCTTGTCGATCCGGTTTTATGTTGATACCCGCATATACAGATGGAGTAAGTTTATGTCTAGATTTAATGACCCAATCGTAGCCAGACTAACCCTATATTCAACATACAACAAAATTGGAGCCTGTTTTTGTGCAGCTGTCAACGCAATATCTATACTCGGGCTTTGTCGTCTTGACCAATGAAGCAGACTTCGCTTGGACCAAGAACATATGCCAACTCTTCAAGATGTCTTATTGTTGAAGTGCAAAATTTACCATCAATGTTCTTCGGATGAAAATCCTTTTGCGATCGGATTAATTTAACGGGAGCTGTTACTACTTGTTTCTTCCCTTCAGTAGAGAGACTCTGTTTGGAAGTAACCGAAGATAACTTCTACTTCTTGATATTGAAAACCCATTTTTCTTTATTTCTTCAGTTAATTCATAGAGTGTTTTGATGCTCCTATATATATATATCGCTTTGTCGTTTATCATGAGCTGCTGATCCATGAATAACAATCTCAGTGATCGCTTTTAAGAGAAGGGGTTGGTCGTCTTCAAATCTTTCTCTTAGATTGAGCCAATTTTTTTTCAAGGTTTTTTTGTCTTTTTTGATTAAATATCTGTGTTTTTAAATCACATTTTAATTTCTTTTTTTCGATTCAATTTGCTATATTTCTTGTTCCTATTTTTCTTGTTTCTATTTGCTTATAAAAACCTACAAAATCGGTATTACAAATATCGCTTTTTCAACTGTTCTTGGACCGGAGCTTTGAATTCTTTTGATGGTAACGGTTGACTTTTATATGAGCTAGTTAGTTGATGAATTTCACTTTGCTCATAAGTTAAAGTCGGTGTCTCAGACGATTTAGACCAAAATTATATAAAATGTTGGTCGCCTCCCTTTCAAACACAACACTGGCTGGAATTATGGATTAATATGCCGCTAGCAATGTGTGACTACCCAGTGCGCAGCAGGAATTAGTAAATAATATTGTTATCGCTGGAGTTCCCACAAATATTCTTGATAACACAGAATTGGTCACGAACATCTTATCAATTTTGCAACCGGATTTCGATAAATCATTTATCACTGAACCACAACATTTACAAAAACTTCAACACCTAACATAAATAAAAGAAATACCGATAAATACATCGTCAAACTATCGTCTCTCGAGATTAAAACAAGAATCCTGGAGAGAATGAAAAGTTTAAAAATTCTATCGTCAGACACCCTGAACATCAATTTCAAAGCATTAACACCGAGTTGGATTTTCATTATGCATATAATCTATCAGCTTACCAGTCGATATTGTATAAAGAAGCGAAACTAGTTAAGCAGGAGCTCAATCTTCGCTTCTTATGGATCAGGGATGGTGCCATTATGCTGCGTCAAGATGTTGGCAAGAGGGCATTTTATATACGTTCGCCTAACAATCTTGATGAGGTTAGACGAACTTTTCGAGGATAACCACATTGTTAGCCCCACACTACTTCATAATACCATACGCATGTTCACTTCACATCACAGCAGTAGCACCAGATATGCTCATCACACGTCTTCACAACACATCACAACACTAGGCAATCACTTATTTATATTGTTTTCACAAAATATTTTCTATGTTTTTTTTCTTATGATTATTATTATTATTATCATTAGTGCTTTTTTGACAGTCTGTTTATTCTATGTTATTTTTACCATCAGGGTTGAATTATTTTTATAGTACATTTCTTTATTGCAACTTCCATAAATTCTGATTGAGATATAAATTTCAGTAATTTACAGTATATTGAATTTTCAAGTATTAGTCAGAACAGAGATTTGCATATTTTATTACACCATGTAAAGGTCGAGTTACTTTACGGGTTTTCGTGCAACAAACTTTCTAGTGGCATTTTTATTTTTATAATACCATTTTTTTATTCACGAAATTTTAACAGTTCATTTTTATATTACTTCATTTGTTCGTCTACGTGTTGTAGTATTTCTTTGCCGCATATTCTTTTTTGGCATCCAATGGTTGAATTCCACTACCGGAGTAGTTGTAATTATAATAGTTTCAAAACATTTTTAAGCATTTTTGTTAAAAAAAATGCTATATGGTTTCGGTTTGCCGTCTGTCCGTCTGTCCGTCTGTGTGCACGATAACTTGAGAACGAATGGAGATATCAACTTAATTTCTTCACTAAAAGTTCAAGCAATTCGTGGGAATGATCCCTAATGATTTGGACATTTCTGTGTTTAGGGTGTTTGGAGGTAAGTAGGGTTTTGTTAACCCCCCTCCTTAAAATTGTTAGATTTTTTTTTTCATTTTCTATTCTATTTTGGTTTCATAGAGCATTTGAATGTGGAATCAAAATATATCTCGTTTGGATGAGGTTTTGTGTGGGTGGTGTAGTTATGGGGGTGGTAGAAGTGGTGGTATGGGAGGTGGAGGGGGTGGGATGAGGCGTTTTGGGTTTGGTGTGGGAATTTGGGATTTGGTGGATGAGGGTTTGTGTGGGTGGTTTGTGTGTGTGTGGAAGTGGGTATGGAGGTGTTAAAGGGTGATAATATGGGTGGTGCGGTATAGGGTGGTGTGGGTGAGATAGGTTTTGGGGGTTTTGAATGGTGGGTGAAGGTGGTAATAATGTTTAGGTGTGGTGGTTTGTGATTTTTTTTGTGGAAAAACTATTTTCTTTTATTTTATAGGCAACAAAAATGCTTATAGGGTTCGGCTCCGAACCTTTCCCGTCTTTTTTTTATTGTTGTAATGTTTTGGCGTTGTTGTTTTACATATTGTTGTAAATGGTTATGGCTAGTTCTTTAAAAAGATTTGATTTTGAATATCAAAACATTAGAAGCATGAGAAGAAATTCAGATAGGCTGCTTGCTTATTTGGATTCCGCGAATGTAAAGCCTATGTTGATTGGCCTCTCGGAGATCTGGGTCTATGAGGACGAGATCACGAACTTTAGTCTGGAGAATTACAATCTGTTTGCCGGGTGTAATGAGAATTACAGATCTGGTGGTGAGGCAATTTACGCTAGGAACGATTTGAATTGTAAACATATCAAGCTCGACTATAACACTTTTGATGGTACAGGCATTTCCTTTATGTTAGGGTCAAAACCAGTATGTGCCTTCTGCATTTACAGATTGAATTTCTCCAACATTTCCAATTTCATTGCGGAATTCAGTATGTTTTTGGCTGATTTAACTAACTCTAATATAATTATTATGGGCGACTTTAATATAGATTTATTATTAAAAAATACTGATGTCGACAATTTACTAGATGTGCTGTCAGTAAATGGCATTAACATTCTTGTATCTGAACCTACCACGATATTTAAATCTGCAGCAACCTGTATCGATAACGTACTCTGTAGGTTTGACCAGAGGTACTTCCGAAGTCCCTCATGTAATGTTTCAGACTTGGGCATATCCGATGATTGTTTAATAGAAACCAGTTTTTAGGTGGTTCCATTTCTAGACCAGTCATAAGAAACTCTGTTGATATTGTCCGCGTTGATTTTTGCCAACTGCAAAAACTGCTTCTATGGGAGAATTGGCGCAACGTTTATAGCCATTCCAGCGGGTCACTGGCTTTTGATTATTTTCTAAATATTCTAAATGGTCATCTTCAGAAGCTGCACAAAAGTTATCTCTAAATCTGGAAAAGTAGTTAAGCTTAGGCCATGAATGTCTGATCGCCTATTAAATATTATGCGCAAGAGAAACAAAATATGCCAACTTGCAAGGACAAATCCAACTGATAATAGACTTGCTAACTATAGTCGCAAACTATGTGACAGCGTCAATGCCAAAATAAGTCAGACCAAAAAGCAGTATTACGTTGAACAGTTTAATTCCAATGGCACTAATGCCCGGAAAAACTGGCAGTCAGTAAATGAATTGATACATGGGCACCGAATGACGAATGAGAAATGTATATATGAACAACAATTGAAGGTCATTATTTTTCGGTTATGTTCTGCGATGATGTTAATGGCGAAGTTTTTTTCACCAAAACTTGTCATTTCCGGTTAAATTAAAAAAACGTGATCTGAACAAATTTTGTTTTAATCTTAATTTAGAATCTTTTTTGCATCAAAATTTGGCAGACAATTAAAAAGCTCAAAGATTTTAAACAGTTTTTGTTATTTTCTGTTTTTTTTATCAAAAGTAGCAATTTCCACTTAAACTGTGGAAAACTGATGTAAAGGCGGATTCAGTGTATCGTTCTTTCATTCCTTCCTTCCTTCTGAAATTTTTTTAAACCAGTTCCATTGGTTACAAATAACGTTTTATTTCTTGTAAATTTTTTTCCGCAACTTTGATTGATTAAAAAAACATCAGAATGAAGGAAGGAACGAATGAACGCAACACTGAAGCCGGCTTAAGCCGATATTGTTACAAATGAATTTTAATTCAACAAGTTTATGGGTAAAGTCGATGTTAAACCCTTTGTCCTAAGATTTTTAGAACTTATATTTCTTGGAATAGACGTTTTTACTTTGTGCTAGACTCAATCCAACTGGAAAACACGACTTTTCCAGAAATGATAGCGGAGCACTGTAAAATGATATAAAAAATCGACGTAAGAATTCAGTGTCCTAAAATAATTCCAAACACTGGGATAGGTGTTTTCACTTTGAATTAGACTCAATCAAATTAAAAACCATTGCAAAAAAGCTTGTGAATACTGGGTTTAATATTAAAAAAACCCAGTGTCCTAAAACACTTCTAAGAGTTTAGAACTCGTAGGATTTCACTTGTCATAACGTATTATTAACTTAAATAAATTAAATTTACTCTCAAAAATTCATTACAAGCGATACTTTTCCGCGTCAACTGGGCAACATGCTTTCATCGAATTGAAAAAAATGGGTTTTTTGGAAAAGCTAGCGAACGCTGAGTTTAATATTTAAAACTTTTATAGGTAAAAATCGATGTAAAAACCCAATATCCTAGGTTACTTCTAAAAGCTTACAGTGAAAATACGACTTTGTTTTTTAGAAAATGTAGGGGTGATTGAACAGCCCATTTCGAGCACTACAATTAAGGTCCGTTTCAAACTTAGTTTAAATAATTTATACCGAGCTTGGCATACAGCCACAAACTAATGGGGTGCTGGACATCTCTAGTTTCTGTTTGACAATCAAAACTCACAAATGTACCGTAAACAAATTATGGAATGCGAAATACGGACCAGGTTTTACACCCGAGGTTTTTAGTTCACAAGGCATAACGTACTTGGCCTTTCTTGAATACTGTACAATGCTGTTATCTCGACAAAAGACTTGTCAGGTTTAATTAAATCTTCAATTGGTTATTTTAAATATTTTACCTCACCTCAAGAATATCTTGGAATAATTTCAAAAAAAAAATCCAGCTTTAAGTTTCTGTTAGTTGTTATTAATTTTTTTTATTTATTCGGCACGTTCTGTGATAATGTGTCTTAAATCATAACTTATGTATTCTCAAATTGTTGCGTCTTCACACATAATTTGGTTGAACCAGTTGACAATTTGATGAGTAGGTAATGTCTTGCTCTAAAATTACGAATATAAACAAAACCGTTATACTTATAGCGAACGGCTTGATAGGCTTCGCCAGCCAATGATGAATTTTAAGAAACGTTTAATAGTTGTTTGGGCGACATCACTAACGTAGGCTGGCTATTTCGTTTTCTCACCTTTATGCCGGATTGTTATGGTTCTAAATTGTCGACGCAAAATTTAGGCAGAATATTTCAAGAACCAATCTTCAGTGTAATCCCTACAGTATTTATTCTTCAATAAATAACTTCTACCATCGACCACAATTGGTTGAGGATCTGGAGTCGCACATTCAAAAATGAAAGATGGATGAATTTGTCTATACCCATTTCGCGAAAAATACGGAAAAGACGATGTACTCGATTAAGAATTTACCCAGCAGTGCTTTATACTTCGCCCAATCCAACTAAAAAACACTACTTTTCCAGAAAAGCTAGAGAACACTGGGTCAAAAGCTGTTTAGGCAAAAATCGATGTAAAAATCATATGCCTTACGACTCAAAATTTTTAATTTGCATTAGATCCATTTTAGCTGCATAACGTAATTTATCCGGAAAAACTAAAACAATGCTGAGTTTAATTTTCAAAAGATTATAAGGTAAAAATTAATTTAAAAATTTTACAAATAGCAAAGAGCTTTCAACTATTTGAATGGGTGTGTTCGCTTTGTCTTAAATTTGTCTTAAAATCAACACATCTGAAGAACACGACTTATCCGGAGAAATTAGGACAACACTCGGTTTAATATTCAAATGATTTATAGGTGAAAATCGATCTAAAACATCAATATCCTAAGATACTTTTAAGAGCTTACAACTCTTGGGATAGGTATTTTCACTTTGTACTAGACCTAATCAAAAGAAAAAATACGACTTTTAGGGGAACACTGGGTTTAAAATTCTTTATAGGTAAACATCGATATAAAACCCCTAAGAGTTTTAAACTCTTGGGATAGGTATTTTTACTTCATACTAGACCCAATCCAACTGAAATATTCGATTTTTTTTCCTAAAAGCTAAAGGAACACTTAACAGAAACACTACAGGTTTTGCTCTATAACAAAATCTTTACAATTTCAGAATTTCTTCGGCATTTTTTTTGTAAGTCCATTGCTCGCAATAGCGGTCTAACAAGACTGTTAGTAAACGATCTATGCAGTGCTTTGAGGTGCAGATTATGAGCTCTCAAACCCCACAAACAAAATATTTTGAATTCACTCAGTTTAGCAGACATTTAAATAACTGTAGAGGAGGAGCAGGGTTAGCGATTACTCAGCTCCTCCACCACTAAACTGGACGTATTTCGTGAGCTCATAATACGTACAGCTTGATTTTCATAAATCGGTGCATCATATTCAATTTGGCACTTATATTTGAAAAATTCGGCTTCATACTCACGTTAAGGACTTATAGCATCTCCAAAACAAACCGTCATATATTTCGTGAAATCATAAATCAGTACTCCATATTCAACATTTATATGCTCATAAAATACATAAAACCAATTTCTTTAACATAAATTACAAATTCTATTAAAACTGTAAAAATTAAATATTTCCATATTGAATACGAGTCGGTGAACCGTTTATGAGTAGTCGAAATATATGCACTTGTTTGTTGGGACTGCACGAACACCATTTCCCAAGTAAAAAATACGGCGTAATTTTACTTTATGTATACATCAGGTAAGGAATATAAATTTTAGACATTTTTTTTGTAAATATAAAATTTTTTAATGTAATTTTAATTCGTTGTATACCTTAGAGGATGGGGGCTGCTCGCCCCCCCTCCCTCCTAACAAACCCCTGCTTTTCCACAATTTATAAAATTCTTCAAGTGCCAAACTAAGTAAAAAATTGAAAAAAATTCAAAAATTTACCTGGAAAAACTGCAAAATTTTCCCGGAAAAATTACTTGTAATGTCTAAAAACTGTTAAGATACATTCCTAATATCAAAATGTTTATAAAAATTACACATTAGTACGTAAGTATTTTGAATAAAATAATTCGCAATTTTTTTTTAAGTGAAAATTTATCCGGAAAATGGGGTAGTTTTGCGGAAAAATTTAGCTTTCCTCTCCTAAAAAATGTTGATAAACAATCCTGCATATAAATTTTTTTAAAAAATTACACTTTGTAATTGCAACTAAAATCTATTTACAGAACGACAATGTCACAAAAAAAAAGTTTCACTCAAGCTTACAAGATGGCTACTCATGTCGTGCTTCCACACAATTTCTAGCAGTTTAGCACATAATGCGTAATATCATTCGTTTGTATTCGAAATTTTTGATTTATACTAGCAGTGGGAAAATTAAATAAGCAACAATAAAATCAAATATATTAATAAAGTAAAAAACTTACCAAAATATCTCTGCCACTTGCACGCTCTTGATGGCGGGAAATTCTAGATTTTTTTCACTACACACACACTCACTCAAATTATAGTATTACGATTTATTTTCGACACTTATAAGATTTTCAACTTTGAAATATAATTAAAACTCACACACATACACTAATTACACAAAATGCACTAAATGTTATCAAAGTTTTCTTTTGATTTTATAAATTATGGACGCACACTAATAAATACACTAAACAAATATGCAATACACAATTACAAATTAAAAATAATGAGGAATATTACTTGCAATTACTAACAATAACACCAGAATTTAATTGAATTTTTTATAACACGACATGAGCGATGATTTGATGCGACTTAACAGCACCAAGTACAATGCGGTTTTTCGTTAATGTGATAAAACGGTATATTATTTTCGACCAAAAACAGGTTACTGTTAACCCTTAATACAACACGTTGTATTTAATACCGACTAATGTTCCGTTTTGCAAAGGCTTTATTTTGTGCAACATCGTTTTGATTCATTCGATCCATATACCAATCACGTTTTAGTTATAATTTCCTCTTATTGAGAATTTCTAAGGCTAGAATTTTAATGTGATTCGAGGATTTTTTAAACCGCAATTCTGTTCGTTAAAGCCGCAGCAAATCAAACAAAATGCACATTTAAAATTATTTACGTACTCGTAATAGATATTCTGTTAAGAAGAATATGAACTACACCTCTATAAGACGATAACTTTTGATAAGAAAATATTTTTCGTGCACATTAAATTATGTTCTGTGTCTCAAGGGATGGAATGCCATTTAATTCAATTTAAGGATTACAATGAAGGTTTTTCAATAAAGTTTTGTTATATGAAGGCTTATAAATCCTTTAATATATTCCTAATATCAATAAAATTGGATTCAATGGGAGAAAAAAATTATTTTACGCATAAAACTCATAAATCTTTTGAGTAGTTGAGAGGCCACTGACAAATTCAATATGCAGTGCTTGTGTACACAGGCTTTCGATTATTTTTGGCCTCTACCATCTTTCTTTATTACTACATTAGTGGGTCAGCCTAATTGACGTCAACCTTCAAAAGGGGTTTTCATAATTAGCACGACCTGATGGAAGGTGTCCCGTAGTATAATATTTTTGTATAGATGTTGGTGGAAGATTGTAACATAGCCTTTCGGCAGAATAATGGGGCTCGAACATAGTATAGCAACGAAGATTGTCCGTCTGCTTAGATGAAATGCGAGCCCCTAGTACAGCTAAGCAAAGTTCTAATCGTACAACTAAACTAGTGCGGTATAAGTATTTTCCGAATCATCTGCAAATCCGCGTCAGTGGCCATCTTGAATGGGTATTATTGGGGCCCAAAGTGATGAGATATTTCGCTTGGCTGGTTTTACATCTACCAGAGCCATGTCGTTTTCGATAACGTAACTTAATATATTTAATGAATTTTAGAACCATTTGCGTATTTTAAAGCCACAGGATTTATATGTTTTGATGTCGCGTATATTGTAGGCCGTAGGTTGTCTCAGTGGTATTCGCTCCAGTCATAAGATAATCGACATAAAAGTTTATCAAAATTACTTGTGCTACCTTTGAATTTGCGGCCTTTTGTTTTTGTCACAAGGTAAGGCGCAGATAATGGTACATTATGATATAGTTTTATAGTCGGTAAAGTATTTCAGGATCACTTGGGCTTTAGGCAAAAGAATGCGTTTATCGGGCTCGAAAAGTATCTGCCTGTCAATATTCTCGATGTCAACAATTTTAAACATTCTATATCTCAATAAAATACCATTGAATGGTTCAAATGAAATAGGACCGACTAGTCAACTGTCATTTAATGAAATTCCGTTCGATGATTTGAACGACGCATCAAAAACCACTATTAGTTTGGTGGTAGTACTTGATGGGTTGAAGACACCATAGCAAGGTAAGATAGCACCATAGCTTGATAAATTTGCCCCATATGCTTTAAGGTTTCATATTCATTCATAAATTGGAAAAACAAACAAAAAAAAAAAATTCATCGCAGCAAACTGCAAAAAATCGTCACGAATTAACTGCTCGATATTTGAAATATCACTTGTCTCATCAGCAAGAACTGTAAAACCTTTAGCAGCATTAATCTTGCTTTGAATTTTTGGGCTAATATATGTGTCATTCCGAGCAGATAATTCAGAATGGGATTTTAATGTATCATTTCCAATCGAGGCGTAAAAGTGCGCAGATTTCCAGTCATTGTGAAACGGTCCTACTTCAGTTAGGCTTCCTGAATCTTCATGTTCTCGTATAACGAAATGCTCTGGCGGCTACAAAATATAATTGTTTGAAGTATAGGGTGTAATGTGGAGCGATTTTCCAATATTTGCTGTTTCAAAGCCGAATCAAGCAAAATGTCTACAGATATCGTATTCTTTGTGTGTTGTCTAGATGATTTTGTGGACGAAAAAAACGGTTTTGTAAAATGACTATCGGAGTTTGTCTATAAGTTAGGCTTTTCTAATGAGAGGTTTGAAACCCCAACTAACCCTCCCCTCGGTATGCCACTGTAGCGGATAAGATAATGGAAACTGCATAATCTGGCTTAATAAAACATACCACAGAAAAATATGGAATAAATCAGCCATGTTGCTACCAGTGTTGCGCCGTATGGTCTACACCGCCTAATGGAATTACGTTTAATAGCCATTGACAAAAAAGGTTTTATTGACGTTATTAAAAACCAATTTAAATGTTCATTGGAACCGAGTTACCATCAGCGCAATTAAGGTTTGAATACATTCTATGAAATCACAAGAAAATACTATCAGAGTGCAGACAATTTCATTTGCAATGAATAATAAATTGGCGGAAGTTTTTGATTTTCAGATGGTTACAGTGTATGAACAAAGATTCTGGAAGTCGGTTCGGTAATGATATTTGGTGATTATCTATTTTGAGTGAAGCCATCAACAGGACTGCTGGTTCAATGATAATATTCTTGAAAATCGTCATGTTCACGTTCAACATTTATATTATGCCGGGCTAGAATACCAACTTCACAGCCTTCTTTTATTCTTGAGCACCATTTTTAGCTCTAGATCAATTCATATCCTTGTTAGTAAATTCCTCGCTTTTAACAATAATTACTTGCTGAATGTTCAAAATTAGCAGGCTCGACTAGGTTTCCAATGACGCGTTACAATTATATTGTGAAATAAATATTCGATTTGGATTGTTCACCGGGTCGAATCCCGATAGGTACAAGACGCAAAAGAGATTTTTCATCATCTGATTACGATCGGTTTTTCTTAGAACCATCAACGCATTGCATATAGCTCCATCCCATCTCAGTTTACAGTACAGACATAGAAAATAGGTAAAGCAATAACCCTTTCGATGGCAAATTCGAGTAGGTAAATCTTTTTCTTGAATACTTGAAATAAAATGATTCTGAAGTATAGGAAGTGCAAAGTTCATATTGAATGTCTAAAACAAAATCTTTGCAATTAACTAGTCACAAAATTTTACTTATACTGTAAATTTAGAAAAGATTGATAAAGTCATTAATATTGGACTACCACTTAGTGATTTATCGGTAGTAGTTCCAAAACGTTTACGAGAAAAACGATTGAATCTGAAAGATTTTAAGTTAATCCTCATGTGAGTAAAGAAAAAATATCTTAATTTGGGTGATTAGTACCTACATGCATTTTGTATGGAAACTTATTTTACCACGTTCTTCCAAGTTGTAAAATTTCTCAATTTTAAATATGATCATAATCTACCAATTCAACTAGAATTCAACTAGAAGTTCTCATAAAATTTAAAGTTTTAGTGGAAGTAAAACATACAAAAATAGACGTATAAAAGTTCAAAGGGTACCCGGGTACCCATGTCACTCACATTCGGGTTAAGTTAAATTTGCAACGTTACCGTTTTAGATCAGTTTTTCAAAACTTAAGCGGAAATTACAATTTTTTGAAAAAAATTGGTCGAATTATAACTTAAACTGTTTCCCTTAATTTGGAGATTCCAGTGGTTTTGGAGATTTGGAGATTCCAGTGGTGGAAAATAGAAAAATTATGTAGGAGTTGTAAAATAGTATAAAGGATTTACGAAAAAACGATTAAAAACAAAAAAGTTGTAAATAAAATTTCAAAAAAAAATTAGTTCAGATCAGTTTTTTAAATTTTACCGGAATCGACAAATTTTGATAAAAAAAACTAATCAGAAAAGGTTAATTTATTGGTTCACAGCTGGTAAGGTCTTTCTAGACAGTTGCTTGGAGTCCTAGTAAAACTATTGGAATTTCTTAGTTCCAAAGAATTGTGTTGTTTTGAGCCTTGCAGGTCACCCTATAGGAAAAAGGAATTAGGAAAAATATTTTCATCCTAATTTTGTCACAAAATGTTTTTTTCTGGCTCACTATGTTAAACAGTTGGTGTAATTTTATTCACAAACAAAATTAAATTGGGGATATTTTTCCTATCCAATTTCGGTACGGAAAAAATATTTCCTAAGGTAAGGTCTTTCTAGACAGTTGCTTGGAGTCCTAGTAAAACTATTGGAATTTCTTAGTTCCAAAGAATTGTGTTGTTTTGAGCCTTGCAGCTCACCCTATAGGAAAAAGGAATTAGGAAAAATATTTTCATCCTAATTTTGTCACAAAATGTTTTTTTCTGGCTCACTATGTTAAACAGTTGGTGTAATTTTATTCACAAACAAAATTAAATTGGGGATATTTTTCCTATCCAATTTCGGTACGGAAAAAATATTTCCTAAATTAATAGATCTTTTATGAATCTCACTGACTCGTCACCGGGTGAAGTGAAGAGTCGTCACTATAATTCTATTTTGGTATTATTATTTTTGCAGTGAGCGAGTGATCGTCACATGTGTGTCGCTTGGCGACTCGAAATCACCGCATAGAATTTTTGGTATTATAATTCTCACAGTGAGCGAGTTTCTAATGTCATATACGCTCATCTAAAAAATGATGGTGAGAGTCAAGTAACAAAGTATTTTTGGTATTAGAAATATAATATTTTATTAATATTTTAGCATAAAAATAATTAATTTATACTTTTCATATAAGAAATAAACCAAAAATTACCACAACTCAATAATTTATCAAACTTGTTGAAGAAATGGGGAAAAACCAGGATATTGCCCGTGGATTTCCAGATGTTGCTTTTGATTGATTTTCTCGTTTGGGCCACGTAAGTATTTGGTTCCTCCTCTATTTCATCTTCTTTCTGTTCTTGTATACACAATTTTTTGTATAATATATATATTTTTTTAATATTATTTATATAATTATTTTGTATGGTAAAAATATCGTATCCTTATAAATTTTGTCGAAGGCATACAAAAATATCTTTTTATGAAAATTATTTGTAAACAACTAAAACTTTTTGAAAATACTATATGGTTTCCATAACGACAAATAACAAACTCTGAAAAATACAAGAATCCATATACGACACCACAAACAACGGCTCGCCAAAATAAAAGAGAGAGACTCATAATACCAATTTTGAACTCGGGTGGCTTAGATAGTCACGACGAGTGGTGTGGTGAGGTGGGAATCGTAATAGACACATATAAAAATTTAGATCAAACATGATTTCGCAGTAGGCCAGAAAATGATATTATTGGAAAAAAACGGGAAAGGTTTACAGCCGAACTCTATAAGCATTTTTGTAGCCTATAAAATATAAAAAATAGCTTTACGCCATAAATAAACACAAACCACCACACCTAAACATTATTACCACCGCCCACTATCCAATTCAAACCCTAAACCCATCTCACCCGCACCACCCTATACCGCACCACACATATCATCACCTTTTAACACCTCCATACCCACTCCCACACACACACCACCCACACAAGCCCTCATCCACCAACTCCCAAATTCCCACCCAAAACCCAAAACACCTCATCCCCCCCTCTCATACCACCACGCCTACCACCCCCATAACCACACTACCCACACAAATCCACATCCACACGAGATATATTTTTATTCCACATTCACATGCTCTATGAAACCAAAAAAGAATAAAAAAAAAATCTACCAATTTTAACAGGCCCCCCCTCCCCCTTGGGAGGTTAACAAAACCCTACATATCTCCGAACACCCTAAACACAGAAATATCTAAATCAATAGGGATCAATCCCATGAATTGCTTGAACTTTTAGTGCAGAAATCTAGTTGATATCTTCATCCGTTCTCAAATTATCGTGGACAACGACGGACAGACGGCAAACCGAAACCATATAGCATTTTTTAACAAAAATGCTTAAAAACGCTATGTAAATTTGTTCCTTATTCCTTTTACCATAAAAAAAACTAGAATTGACCTGCAGGAAGCGACTTTGAGCTGTAAATGAATTCGTTTGACCATGTCATTCGCTTGTGGGTGTGCTTAGCAGTCGTATGTATTCGATGGGAATCAAAGAATCTTGTTATTTGGCAAAAATTGTCTGAGTTGTCATGGTTTGTGTAGATTTATCGTTCATGTAGTATGCTGCGGCCTACCAAATGAATCGGTCGACATATTTAAAGAGTTAAGTATTTTAATTTTTCAATGAACCGGGATTCACTATATCCAAATGAATATGTTCGAATTTGTAATTTCGAGTCGTTAAACAGGGGGGCTATTTGGGAATTCGATTCGATAACGAGAGTACAAGATTCATATTGGATTTTAAATAAGAATCGTTCGAATCACATTCAAATCAAATATGAATCTTGTACTCTCGTTATCGAAGCGAATTCCCAAATAACCCCCCAGGCGTTTTAGTATATGCCGTTGTATTTTAATCGTTGGTCAGGATTGTGCCTGTTTACGAATTTGTTTTATTTAAGGCCTAAAGTAGCGAGAATCAATTAGCTTACGAGTTTTGAGGATACCAGGATTTGAAATGTTATGTAAAGTGTCAAAGATTTTGCGTTGTAATTGCTGTACGATATTTGATTTGTGACCTTTGATGTTTCGCGGTAGATTTCTATCAGAAAGTAACACTTCTTAATTTTCGTTTGAGAAATGTTTGCATGCCTTGTGTTTTTTAGTGGAGCGGCCACATTTTCATGAATTAAGGCGAGCGTTTACACGAGATTCGGAATAAATTGATGATTTTAATTTACCATGTTGATAAATTGATAGATTCATTTCATTCTGCTTAGGAAAGTCAAGTGAAAAAAGAGGGTCTTTAGGAGTGCTATTGTGACTGAGGAATTCTGGAGAATTCAGGCTCAAAACGCAATTGAGTCCAAGGAGCAGTTGTTCCAAGTATGGTTTGGGTTAGTTTATTCTCATTATTGATGTCACTGTGATTTCGCCTATTTATGTAAATACAAAGTTTAATTCTCGTGTAAATTCGTTTATACAAATAGCATGCGTCTGCTTGACCGCCGTGTTGCTTACATCCTCGGAGGTAACGGGAATTAAACGATATGCCCTGACAAGATAACTTGGAACGAGATCTTTCATCCTTAGCATATCTAGCGGGCAAAACGCTTGTTCCACCATATGTCGAAACTCAATGTATACTGCTTTGTGGGAAATCGGATTCAGTTCATGTAAATGAACTATCGTCCTGTTATAATGAGCCACGGGTGGTGGAAAGGGTAGGAAAGGGCGTTTCTTTAGCAGGCGACCAAAATTGTCGTCGACCAATATATGCCTTGTGGTGGGTGTATCGACCTTAACTGTTCTGACATTATTTGATAGCAGTATCACTGAATCAACCAGCCATTTTAGTTTAATATCAACTAGAAGTGTATATTTACTGAAAAAATCAGCGCAAATGATTGGACGGTTCACATTGGCTAGTACGAAAGCATGAGGGAATGGTCCTGGAGCAACAATTTTGTTTCACAGGTGTTGATTTTCGTACCATAGGCGACTGATAAAACTAGATTGCTGGATTTGATAATCAAAAATGTTGATGTGTTGAAACGTCTGACTTAAATGTTGATGTGTTGAAACGTTATTCTTGAAATCGGTGGATATTTCCGGGGTTGATTATAATTTACATTAATATTTTTTATATTATTCGAATTTTTTGCCGCCTAATCGTTTTTTTAAATTAGCTTGCAAGCTTTCTATTGCTTATTTCACAAACTTGGAAGCAAATTTGAAAAATGATTAAAGTATCAATCATCTAGTGATATACTTCCTTTTGTGACTGACAAGAGCTTCCACGTCTCTGTTATTCAAACTTTGTTTCAATGTGAGTTAGATGATATTCCATTGACAAAGTTTGGTTTACGTGTTTCTAATGACTCTGGTCCCCGTCCTCCCTCAATATACGAGTTGTGCAGATGCCATGGTGTGAAATTTTATTTAAAACATATTTCAAATTAGCGCGACATTCGTAACCAAATATTTAATTTTAAAGTTCTACAGGTCTCCTTTTTGTGTTGTATAGTGTAAATGAGAAAGTCACTACAATCAGGTCTACTACTAAGAGCCAGAACTAAGCGACGTTTAGCGGATGTGGCAATAACGTGATTGCATCCGATTCAGTTTCCATAAATCGATGAAACCCTTAACAAGATCTATCTTGGAGAACGAGATCCTACTTTAGACTAGAGATGCTGGTTAGCGGCTAATCGTCAGTTTTACAATATGTTGAAATTATTTACGCTGCTTTATGGCGATTTGGATTCAGACTTCGGTGTTGGGATTTAAGAAATGATCTGCCGTCACGATATTGTGAATCAACAGCCTTACCACCGACTCCGCCGGCGTTTGTTGCTGGTTCGTTTTTACATTTTTTGTACCACAAAAAACGCAAAGCGAAAATTTGATCGCTTCAGGCGTAAATTTAAACAATTTGGTTAGTAGTAGAAACGAACGATCGAAAGTAGACAGTACATACTTGACAGATAAAATACAAGTTCAGTGCACGATAGCGTTGCGTTTTTCGTGGTATGATTTCACTAGCCGAAGCGAAAATAAAAAAGCGAAAACCAACGAACGCTGGCGGAGTCGGTGGTAAGGCTCCAGGGAACTTTTGGCGATTATTAAAAGGAATAACATTTTTTTAGCAGTGGACCGAAATCGTCATCTATACCGAACAACTTGTTGTTGGGGGTTTGGAAACCTACCCGTCGAAGCATTCTTTTACAGCTGGGCCGGTGAATCAACCAGCCGTTTTAGTTTATGATCATCTAGAAGTACACATTTCACATCGACTGTAGTACAAAAGCTTGTGGGAATAGACGTTAATTGTGTCCGATATTATTCTGAAGCAATTTCGTTTTATAGGCAGTTTTTTCGAGTGGCGGCTAATAAAACTAGATTTTGGGTTTCAAATTTAAAAATATTGACGTGTTGAAACGTCTTACGGAGAGTACCTATACAGATCAACTCTCTGGGACTTTTCTGGAAAATTTAGACTAATGTAGAAGAGTCGTACAGCGAAAAGCATATACATTGATATATTTAAATATAAGCCAAGCCCTATCTCGATCTGATGACCTAGGCTCTTGTATCGAATTGTTAAAATTTTACCGATTCAGCGAGTATCCGTACGGATATTTTACTACACTAGGCCAAATCGCAAAAATGTCAGAAGCAGATATTTAATATTTGGAGCATTGACTTAATCAACGCCCAAGGCCTATCAGCCACAATACATTTTGTATTTATGGTTACGCGTAACATATTTTTTTTCGGTGTGTCACTACCTTTCAAGTGGCATTAAAACTAAATCCTTCAACATGATATTTCTCTAAAAGTTTCAATGAAGACTCCTTGAAGGACAACACTTTAATGGTTCCAATATAATATTACTAATGTTTTTATTTTTCTTCGGTTCCATTATTGACATTTGGCAGGTGTCGATTAAATCGCACGTTTGCAATCTCGTTATTACTTTTCTCATTGTCGCTGCAATATATTGGGACATATCACGACCTACGTTGTTGCAAAAAGTGTGTCCAAGGTTTTTTTTAAATTGCTCGTCTTGTACCTCGAATTGTTCTACATACTCTGTTATCCGAGTAACACAACATATATTTAGGTCTAATAAACGGTAATCAATTTTAATTCTTCTTGGTTAAAATTATCAATTCACAGAAAGTTTAACTGAAAGTTTAACTGAAAATTAACATTTAATATAAACTTCATAAATATAGAAATCCCCAGTGTAAACTGGAAAACATTAAGAAAACCCAGTATACTGAAAAAATTATTACGAATTGTCTACACTATTTTCGACACCAAGGTGTAAACAATTCCGAAGTACACGTAAATGCCCAACACTGATTGCTGCATTAACCATGTGCTTGCTATTTAACTTTGGAACATTATATTTGTGATGTACATTTCCCGCATCCCCGTCACACACCAAAATCACCTTTCACCTTAATTAAATCATCAAACACCTTAGATAACAAATTCAAATACGTCCATCTAGCATGTACAACCCATAATACAAACGACAAAACAAATACCAGAAAATTAATTATTCGATTCGTTAAAATATTTTTCCGGGGGGGGGGGGGGGGGGTGCGCTCTGTACTCGTAGGTTGGAAAATTATTTGGTTTTTGGTTTGAGAATCTAATTATTTGTATTACACATAGAACAATATTGTATATGATTTTGATTCCGATCAATTCAATATAGTACTCGTATTTTAGTACGATGTACGGGTGGCTAAAATCAAAAATTCTAATAAACCGAAAAATCTAAATAATCCCCGTGTCATACTACCACTATACTTTAATATATACGAGTATATAGTGTTGTTCTAGTGCACCTAGATAGAAAATTAATTATTAAATGTAATATTTTATCACAGCATGATAAATTTATTTAGAGTGTAGATCTGGCAATGTACTCTGTGTACACAAACGTATGTATATATGTATATAACACTTTTCTGATTGATTTTTCTGCTGTTTTGGCATTATGACAAAATAGGTGTGACCTTTTATGCTAATGCTAGTGTATATAGATTTTGTGGGTGGGATCTACACTCGTGTTGTGTTTACATATATAAAATAATATCCACAGCATTAAAATTATTTATATGACGTAAACAATATGGAAACTTAATTTTGGTAATGTGGAATTAACATACGAGTTTGTCTATAGAGGAATATACAATTTTCTTAAATCGTGTATGTATACCAATACCATCCACCCCCAATCATAAAACATCTTAATGTTGTAAATACTCAGGATATTGTTTTGAATTTAAATTAAATCATGGAATTGTTAAAACGACTACATCGAGTTGTTATGTTTTAATCCGATTTCTGTATACACATTTTCCGATCTTATAGTTTTTCTTGTTTTCCCTTTTTTAAATGTTGTTTTTCCGGGATAAGAAGGAATTTTCTGTAAATTTGTTGTGTCTAGAATTAGTATGTTAATGATATGATAATTTTCTCGTCTGCTCTTATTATGAATAAACAAGTATGTTGTATGTGATTACATTTAAAATGGGGACTGCTTTTGAAGAATGTCTAGTGATTCATAGACCGCTTTTTCATGAGCATTTTTTTTTGAATATTTTTTCACATATGTTTAAATTAAATGACAAAAACATAAATTATGAAAGCACAAAGCACTAAATGAAAGTCCTGAGTATATGGGTAAATCTGCAAGCCAACTAAATGCAAAGTGCTACACAGTTGAGGCAACAGACTTAATTATTTAATTTGATTGGCTATAGTTTAAAAGACAAAGCTTTAGTCAGACACTCTTTTTATGGGACGTGTGTGAATATGTGTAAAATGGAGAAAATTCGTTTTTGAGTTTCATTGCACCTAATTTCCACGCCATTTTAGGAATCGTTTCACTTGGTTAAAATACTTCTACTGAAAAGGTTGACTTTCCGACTGTCCGTTTTTACATTGACAAAATGTAAGAAGGAAATTTGGCCGATAGTCTGAATGTCTGAAAATGGATGTCTATATGTCTGTTCAGATGACATCTCAAGGATGACTGTGTGATTAAATTTGTTTTCGCCAATCTTCTCTACCTCAAGGAAGTCGGGTGGGTATACCTGTCTCAGAAAATTACACAAAAAAATTATCATCAAATATTTAAAATTAAATTTATTTTTCGAATTTAATCAACCAGCCCATAATTCACATCAAATTTAGTTTGATCAATTACGAGAAAAGTAATTACCAATAAATCTTGATTGGCGGTTCTTTATTTGGGCTACTTGATATTTAAACTCCATTACTTCGTTATTTTTTGTCAAAACATTAAGTTAACTGAACAGTTAAATGGTCTCTGTTTTGCATTGCAGTTAAGTGTAACACCATAGTGACATTTTAACATTTATGTAGAATTCTTCTGAGGAAATATTCATCAAGTCACGTCATTTTATGTAGGGCGGCGTTATTATTCAAAAAATCTTCAATAGTGCAGTTGAAGGATTTGTCACTATTTCTGTCACGATTTTCATTATAATGCTCTGTGCGGTAAAGTGTGATAATCTTTCGAGTCTTCAAGATTGCCTTGAAAATAGACACAACAAAGTTACTGCTTGTCTTCCTTCGTCTAGTGGCGTGATATGGATTAGTATGCCGATCTGGATTATATTTGTGTTGAACTAACATGGCATAGAGATCTCCCGCTTTCAAATAAAATCTAGCAACTGGTTTTTTAAAGTTCGTGGAAAATTAAGGTTTTTTAATTTCACATTTTTTTCGGGTGAAATATATAATTTTGATAAAATAATTTTATGTGACTACAAGACTTGTAATTTTTAATCACAATCATTTTCAATAATGGTAATATTAGTAAAATAATTTAAGGTTGTATTTGATAAAAGGATTTTTCTTAACAAATATAGTTATGTCCTTTTCAGACAAAACCTAGTATCTTTTAAAGTTATTATGATCCGTACAAAAATGAAATAAAAAAATGATTCACGAAAAAAAAAATAAAATTTAGATTAGAAAAACAATGGTGGCTTTTTTTTTCAACTGCGCCAAATATATTAATTCTTCATAATGGGGAAATTTTATGTTTACCAAGATTGTCATCAGATGAGTTGGTTAAATAATCCATGCCATGTTTGTCGGCCTTATAAGTAAAATCCGAAAAGGAATCATCAGATAAAAAATTATCTTGCGTGATTGACGAAGCTACATCTGAATGAACTGCAGCTGTAGTTGCTGTATAACGCCTGTCAATATAGTACAATAACCATAAACTCTAGACGTTGACCTTCACGAAATAGTGAAAGTCAAAATTTAATGGATGAAATAAATATTTCCATACTCGCTAACGAACTCAAAACCTATCAAATTATTTGAAATGCTTTATACCACGCCTATACTAGTTCCAAACTCGAGTTTAAATTGTTTTAACTTTGTTGTTGTTTTTATACATTTTGTGTGTTACCATAGTATTTTTCCGAACTAATTAACTATGTCATGAACGCACTATAAATCGAGTATTTGTACGAAAATCTTAAAAATGTTCCACCCGAGTTCAGTATTTGCAGTACATTTGAATTAAGCGAGCAACGTGAAGATGTTTCACTTTTATTTTGTACTAAAACTACAATTTTGCATAAATGTTTTGTATAAAAGATTTTGCTTATAAAATAATAAAGCCAAATATTTTATTACATGCAAAACCTAGCAACTTTTAAAAGATACTATGTTTTGTACGCAAGTCTACTATTAATTTTCTCTCATAACCTTATATCTTTTAAATTTTGCTAGGTCCTTGGGCCAGCTCAACCATATTATTTTCCTTCGAGACTGCATTTTTCGATGACCAGGGACATCGGAACAGATGATTAATACACGACTAAACATGTAGCTGAAGTGTTTAAGCATTTGAGTAACCGTTATTGAAATGTATAAAATCTGCTCTCTCAATTTTACGATCAAGAGAATGAGAAGAATACCTAATTGCTACGTTTGTATAAAAATATTTTTGTAACAAATATTTAAAAAAAAACTCTTTTTTTTCTTCATAAAATTGTTAAAAAGAGACGTAGAAATATTATTGTTTGTACGTTAGGAATTATTTTTTATTGCAGTTTCAAAAAAAAAAATTAATCACAGAGTAAGTCTCAGTTGCTATGTTTAGTATTTTAACGGGAGAGATATGTAGTAATGGGTGGTATAAACACGATTTTCTGTAAGGTCAAATTGCATGGTCTGATAAGCTTTTGTGCCGATTATAGCGTGATTACAGAAGGCGTGACAAGTGGCTGAGATTAAAGGCGGTTTATATGGTTAAGCAATGACTCCTAGAGGAACATAAACAGTAGTTTTAAGAAGGCTACACCTTTCAATTTTTAACTAAATATCCTTTTATTCAACGAAACAAATCAAAAGAATCTCCGGAAAATAGCAAATACGTCTTTCAAATTAGAATTTTCAATACGAGATCAATAGAAGGGCTCTTTCTAAAAGGAGGGCTCTTCTTATTTCGGAAAATGGTATCTAAAAATGGGTCCCATTTGAAACGCGAACTATCAAAACGCGATATTTCAAAACGCAATATTTCAATACGCGATACTGTATACCAAACGCGATGTGGTACAAAACGCGATATTTCAAAATGCGACATTTCAAAACGCGATATGGTACAAAACGCGATATTTCAAAACGCGATATGGTAAAAAATGCGATGTGGTACAAAATGGGAGTTTAGGATCGGATTATATCAGGCGGGTGAATGGGAAATTTAATTTCAGTTTATAGGAATTTAAAAGTCGATAGGAACGATAGTACATAGGATTCGTATCAGGTGGATCGCTGCGCTCCCGTCGCTTCGCAACGCATATTCTGTACCATATCGAGTTTTTAAATATCGCGTGTTGAAATATCTCGTTTTGTACCATATCGCATTTTGTACATATCGCGTTTTGAAATATCGCATTTTGAAATATTTCGTTTTGTACCACCATATCTGGTTTTATCATATCTCGTTTTGAAGTATCGCGTTTTGAAATATCGCGTTTCGAGCGGATCCGCTAAAAAATCCACCAGTAAGGTAAAGGATACATTACTCGTTAAAATATTTTTTTTTAGAATTTTGCAGGGGTCTAAAATTCACTCTACAAAATATATTATTCTTTCTTTACTGATCGAACAAATAATTTGTACTACTGATCGTCTCGAATAGTGAATAGAAAGCAAAATTTTACTGATTCTATTCATCTTGCATAGAACAGAAAACAAAAAAAGTATTCTATATTCTCACTGTAGAGGGATATTCTATTATCCATTCAAACAAATATAAAAAGTAAAACAAAAGAAGAGAAAACAATTTGTTTGTTTCACAAACAAAAAAAATTGGATAGTAAAACCAATTGCTACATGAAAAAAAAAATGAGTGAGTCCATTAGTACTCTCAAGGAGATGTGTAAACATGGCGTGTGTATAGTACGTGGGTACAGTTTACTTTGAAGGAAGAAGGAATGCAATTTTACTAACCAGAGTGTTTCATTTGTTTATTATCGTTAAATTGGTCTATTACTCTTTCGGTATAATCGACGCAATTGGATTTTGGTAGCTAAAATAAGATATATTATACACTGTCGACTCTAACTTTAAAAATGTTCATTGAAAAACTGCACAATATGGTCGTCCCATATCTAGTAGTAAATATATTTCGATCTGAGTTCATGTGCAAATCGAATTCGTCTCGCAGGAAGTTTATAAGTGGTTCAGCTTGAGGAACAGCAACATTAATATTGAAATCCCCGCTCACAATCACCGGCAAAAGATGATAGTCACCTTGGAGAATTTTTGAAATTCTTTAGGATATGGGGCAAGGACGAAATGTATGAGCTTCATTATGTCTTCGAAAGATTTATTCGGCGAGGTTAATACAACTACAGAAAGCATCTTATTACCATTGAGAAGCTGAAGTTCAGCCGAATATATATCATCAATGAGTTGTGTGGTTAAGCTCATACCAGTTGTTTGTCCAACGATGATTTCTTTATGCGAGGTGACTGTATGGTATGAGTATTCTATTTGAATTTTTATATATTGTTACTCTGGCAACTCACTCACCGTCTCTCTTGAACTGAACGCAGATCTGGAAAAGCAAGAAAATTGAGCATCCTTGCGTGACTGTGTCAGTTAGGTCGAGGTGATGTGTATGACCTAAGACTCTGACAGTTCAATGTTAAAAACCAGACGTCATTATTATCTCGTTCAAAATTCGCCATTACAACGGATAAAGCGAATTTGTGGTGAGGCGCGATAGCTAATTTTGAAGAAGACCCATTGAGGTCCCATTTTTACGTCCATGGTAGACGACATGATCATCGATAGCCGACATGATGAACAGTTCTTCGAGACTCGTTACTCGTGCTAAAGCAATATACACAATTTGTTAACTGTGTCTTTTATCGTAAGAGTATATACTGACTATCTCGTTGTAGGTACCACCGTGTGATGCATGAATTGTGGTGGCACATGAAGGTACGACGCTTTACATTAATTGTTGTTTATGCTTAACATTAATTGTTGTTTCGATTAATAGTTGAGCTTTTTCTAGAAATGGGCACCAAACATCGGTCGATATTCGTTTTCTGCGCCCATCCAGCTTCAAGCCACCTGACCTTCTTGCCAACTTGTGAATTTGAACCGAAATCCATCCAGAGTCGTTTGACATTTTTTACTGTCGACGTTTTCATCGTTCTCGTTGTCCTGGTTAGGATGCCTATGCATTCGATATACTTTAGACAGCCCATAGTTCCATTCGCCAGTCCATTTGTTACGTCAATATTGGTTTTGAAAAAGTACGGCAAATTATTTGTGTCCACTATGCTCATTTTATGGATCTTTTGACGGAATTGCTACTCCGGCAGCCCACTGACCATCTCTATTGAACTGAAAACAGCATTCAAACGTAGGAATATTAACAAGTTCGTCATTGCGCAGCCAGGTCTCGAAAACCAAATGAATTGAGCATACCTGCGTGACTGTGACCTGAGACTCTGGCAGTTCAATGTTAAAAACGAGATGTCATTATAACCCCATTCAGTAGAAGACATGATCATTGATAGCCGACGTGATGAACAGCGCCTAGAGACTCGTCACTCGTGATAAAGCAATATACAGCAGTTGTTGACTGTGTTTTTAATCGTATGACTATGCAATTTCGTAATTGTAATTCGTATTTCGTATCGTAATTTTTTTTTTTGATTTTTCTGATCGATGGAAATGTCAATGGTTTCTATTTCATTCATTAAATTAATTTTTTAATTTTCCCTACTATTATACATATACATAAAAGCATGCCATGTATAGTAAAAATTGTTTTTGTTGAGTTTCTTCTTTTTTTTTCAAACGAAGTATGTATACGCCCAGTAATACAAATCAAATAAAAAACCTCTTAACGACGAGGTAAATGTTCGAGTGACGAAAGCCGAATTCAATTCACAAAATTTCTGATATCAAATTTGTGCCGAAAAAAACAATTGTATTCGATTTGTCAACGATTTTTCGGAATGTTAGTGCATTCAGCGCGTTGTTGTTTAACATTCAAAAAACCGTTGACAAGTTGTTGTTTTTGACAGCTAGAAAGATAAATGTAAACAAACGCGCCGAATGCACTAACATTCCGAAAAATCGTTGACAAATCGAATACAATTGTTTTTTTCGGCACAAATTTGATATCAGAAATTTTGTGAATTGAATTCGGCTTTCGTCACTCGAACATTTACCTCGTCGTTAAGAGGTTTTTTATTTGATATCAATGATTTTGGCAAGGCAAATTGAAAATGAATTGAATTGCGATTCGTTTTATTGTTGTCAGTCGTTTGACTTCGACTTTGAGTTCACACACACACGATAGCACACAAGTGGCCCCTACGTGTTATTGTGCCTCATACACAGATGCAATGCGCGGCATTGAAATGACCAAAACGAACAACATAGCCATGCTAATGCAACAAATACAGAAAAAACTACACTATAGATAGTTGTATTAGAATATATGTGTACATCGTATGTGCGCACTAGTTTAATAAGTAGTGGTGCATGCTCAACATGAGATTGTTAGTGTAACCAATACAATCTTCTGTAGTTTGTTGAATATTGGCATCTGAGTTTCAAACTTTGTTCAGAGCTTAATTGTTGTTCGTTTCGCGAAAAACGAATTACGCATACTCTCACACAGCTGCCAGCTGTGTGTTACGGAGTGTGCATGAGTCGTTCTTTTTCTTTCGATATTCGTCACTCCAGTGGCCTGCGTCTGTGTATGAGGCACAATAGAACGTGAAACAATAGAACGAAACTGTTTCAATAAAAAAATAGAAAAACCATAGAACGAAATTGTTTCTATTGTCGAATGGTTCAATACGATTTATGTTTGGAAAGTATATGCTCTTGGCCTCGAAATAGTAAAGACTTATATTTTTTCTTTTTTATGTTGAAAAGTAGGGTCAGGTCTCATCATTAGGTTCAGGTAGGTAGTTTTTTTTATTATGTCCAGCACGATAACCTACGTTCTGGTGTACTGTTTCTAGTGTGTGGAAGACGATACTATTTCTTTATTTTGCATGCAATTTTTCAATCTTCATTTTGTAGTCTTTTAGTAGATTTTATTTCAGAATCCTTTACCACATGCCACAAACAGGTCATGTCGGGTGTGATCTTATTACATACCCGGTTCTCGTAGGCTATCGGCTGAACATTTGTAGTTTAGTTTTTAGGGTATGTTACAGAGTAGTAAAAATTTAGACCAGATGCATGTGTTTTTGGTAGAAATTCGATTGAGTAATTCAACAATTTTTTTGCATGTTTCTTGCTGTTTTGTCACTAACTGCATGCGGCTACCATTCATTTTTGATTCCTTAAACAATACAATAAAATATACATATTTTAGTGTGTTAGTTGGAAATAAAAGTTAATGGTAGCTAGCCTCTCGCTGATATTCCATCTTCATGCGATGGGAGGGGAGATAAGATCTATTTTTCAAAGAAATCAACATAATGATAAAAAAATATCGATTTTATGCAAGGAGACTCAAATGTTCAATGTTTTTGGTGATTTTTTCGATCACATCAATTTGTCAGTTTTTTTTCATTTTTTTTTTGTTATGAAAAAAGAGTCACTGGTAAAAATTCTCTTAGCAATGATAATAATATGATGTATTTATATTTGTTTCATTATAATACGTTGATTCACTATCATTATGAACCGCAACGGACCGATATTAGGGTGCATTTGAGCCAAAAAATAAAATTTTGCAAAAAAATTAAGGTGGTTTTTAAGTTATGGAGGTCAATATCTAAAATATACGAGTTTTCTGGGACAACCGGTGTATGTCATACTGTAGGTGAGATTTGTGGCTAATAATCCTGAAAATATGAACCAAAAGTCTTGGGCTCATTTTTTAGCAATTCGGCCTAATGTGGCCGGGCGATTTCGCATTTTTCAGTTTTTTGGCCAAAATGACCCTCCAACCTAATTTTTTGAATTCTTTTTTTTGCTATTTGATAGCTGGCGTCAATACCTTTTCAACGATATGCATATGTCCAGGGTATGTCGAATAGATTCAGCACTGTGGACGTGGCAAAATGGCCAAAAATGGCCGTTCAGAGGCCGGCCGCGGCCAACATAGCGGTCAAATCAAAAAGTTGTAGAACAAAAATTGCTTAGTTTTTTAAGTACTACAACCCCTGAAAGTATGAGATCAAATAAAAGAGGTACGGACAAACAAACATATATACCAAAGCAAGATTATTTGGTGACGTCATAGAAAAATTTAAAATTGTCATAACTTTGGTCAAAATCATCCGTTTTGGACGTTTGAGGTGTCGTTGAATTGGTATTGACGTCTACAATCATAATTTGCCAGTTAGAAAATAATTGGGGCCTTTTTTGGGGCAGTTATACCCGAAAAACTGATTTTTTGGGGCAATTTTCGGAAGGTCATATCTTCACTCAATGTTGGTAGAAATTCATGTTTTTATACATTATTTAGGTTTATTTCTCAAGGCCTTTCCAATGGTATATAACATGATCCTGGCGGCTTCAAAGGGAAAAAGTTCGAAACTTGCTGTATAATATACTTCGTTCGACTTCCAGCACAGTAGGTGCTTTCGTCACTCGTTTGGACTGCCGTCCAAAGTGATCAGCGCACAATGAGCGCATAAACAGCATATAATTAGAGCGCTCAATTTTTACTTCAAATTGATGCACCTAATTCCATGCTTTTCGTATTTTTGCCGACCGAAAAATCGGTTTTTTCCCCTACGTTAAATTAACGGTAAGCAATATTTTTTATTTTTATGTTTTGTTGTATATATACCAAGTGTACACACTCGCAGATACAACTACATTTTTTTAATTTTGTATACTGATTTTGTATGTTGTCCATGTATTCTCCATCTGAAAACACTTGTAAAATAAACATCATACCATGTACAATGAATATTTTACACATCAACCAGAATCTATTTAAATATATGTATATGTATATTTAAATAGATTATGCATCAACTTACACCTCAAATGAAACCTCCAGACTGATAAAAATGAAATAGAAAATTTTCTAAATGAAATTGATAAACAAAAAAATAAGTGGGGGTAAATATGCAGTGTATCTGTATGTACTATAAAAGAAACCGAAGTAAATTTATTTGTTTTCTCACTTCGACGTGTGCAAATGGTTCAATCTGTTTCATACTGCTATCAACGTTTGTCTGCTGGGCGTCATTTCCGTTCGTTTCATTTACAAGTTTACTCTAATACAAAAAAATTTGGTAGGCTCGCGTAAAGATGTTTACACATCAAAAAATTTTACTCTGAAGCTTGGTATCCAGCTTGCGCTAAAATAAATTTTAACGAGGTCTCCACAAGTCTCCACTAAATTACAGATAAAGTAGTAAGCTCAAAAATGTATGTAGCAATAAATTTTTGAATTTTGTTTTATTTCTCCTTGACGTTTGTTTTATTATCCAAAATACATGGATTTTTCTCTACCAACAAACATAATGTTTGTTTTTCTTCAGTTTTCAATTCGTTCGATTTAGGTTTTTTATTTTTAATGTTAGATAGTTTTGGCTTTCGTTTTCCACTTTTTAAATTTTCTGTATCCACTTCTTCGTAGTCAATCAAGTATTCTGCTTGATACTCGAAGCTTTCATAATCTATAAATAATTTTATAAATTATTTAGATCATCCATTTAAAACAGTTTTCGTTCTAGGCGGATAAATTGCTGCGAAAACCTTTGTTGAGTTTTCACTAGCGCAGTCTATATTTTAATGAGATAACTACAAAATTATCGCGACAGCTGCGTACCGCATCTGCGAAATCGCGAACATAATATTTTTTTGTTATTTCGCTAGCTAAATTTTATGTCAACTTTGTATGTAAAATTTATCTTAGCGTGAGCTGGATACCGACCTTAAAATACAAATTTATCACTTTGGACGGTAGTCCAAACGAGTGACGAAAGCACCTACTGTGCTGGAAGTCGAACGAAGTATATTATATTATACAGCATGTTTCGAACTTTTTCACTTTTAGGCCGACAGGATCATGTTATATACCATTGGAAATAAACCTAAATAATGTATAAAAGCATGAATTTCTACCAACATTGAGTGGAGATATGGCCTTCCAAAAATTGCCCCAAAAAATCAGTTTTTCGCGTATAACTGCCCCAAAAAATGCCCCAATTATTTTATAACTAAAGCAAATTATGATTGTAGACGTCAATACCAATTCAACGACACCTCAAACGTTCAAAACGGATGATTTCGACCAAAGTTATGACAATTTTAAATTTTTCTATGACGTCACCATATAATCTTGCTTTGGTATATATGTTTGTTTGTCCGTACCTCTTTTATTTGATCTCATATTTTTAGGGGTTGTAGTACTTAAAAAACTAAGCAACTTTTGTTCAACAACTTTTTGATTTGGCCGCCATGTTGGCCGCGGCCGGCCTCTGAACGGCCATTTTTGGCCATTTTGCCACGTCCACAGTGCTGAATCTATTCGACATACCCTGGACATATGCATATCGTTGGAAAGGTATTGACGCAAACTATCAAATACAAAAAAAAGAATTCAAAATATTAGGTTGGAGGGTCATTTTGGCCAAAAAACTGAAAAATGCAAAATCGGCCGGCCACATTAGGCCGAATTGCTAAAAAATGAGCCCAAGACTTTTGGTTCATATTTTCAGGATTGTTAGCTACAAATCTTACCTACAATATGACATCAATCGTTCGTCCCAGAAAACTCGTATATTTTAGATATTGACCTCCATAACTTAAAAGCCACCTTAATTTTTTGCAAAATTTCATTTTTTGGCTCAAATGCACCCTAATATCGGTCCGTTGCGGTTCATAATGATAGTGAATCAACGTATTACAATGAAACAAATCGTCGCCTCAGTATTATCTTGACGTAAGTCCAAATATGCCATTTTTTGGGAAATTGAGTTTTAAGTTTGAAAGCTTATTTAGATCGTATAACATCGAGAAGTGTTTAATTTAATAGAATAATTCCAAACCTATCATACCATATATTGATTACCACTTCCTACACTTTAGATAAATCCACTAGTTTTTCCGGAAAATCACGAACAGTTTCCCAATTTGTCGTATAATTTTCGAAGTTGTACCAAACAATGGACTTACGATAAAAAATTTGCTCATACGACAAACACCTTCTGACTAACAAATACATAAATCACATTAAAATTTATGGACTTACGATAAAATTTGTAAAAATCTTAGGAGACGTAAGATTATTTTATAAAAATGAACGTTTGACTGTTAATGGTACAACTTAGAAAGCAACTAAAACATTCGTAAACATCGTCTGAATGTATCTTTTATTTTCAAAAACAAATATTCAGTAGTTTCAAAATAAAATAACATATTAAAAAAAAAAAAATTCAAAATAAACAATAGGAAATAAAAAATAACCGCGATTTGCACCATTCAATAATAACCAGGATACTGAATTAAAATTGCGATTAACCTTTATATATATTCCGCTCACGTGGTGGAGTACTGTGATCTTATTGGTTTATTTTGTGACAGAAAAAAATTGGACGTATATCAAAATATTTGTTTATGCTGGACATACGACATTTGTATTATAAATGTGTGTTAGCGACTTTGTCGTATCTCCAGAATTTGTGACATACGATACAAATATAAAGTTTATGATGTTGTGTGGATTTACGATAAATAAATTCTCTGTAACTCAGAAACCATATAACCTAGGATAAAATGGATTGTAGATTTAGAAAGAGGAAAAAAAACTAAAAATACTAGTATAAAAAACTGAAAAACGACATTTTGGTACTTACAACAAGATAATACTGAGCCGACGAAATATAAATACATCATATTATTATCATTGCTAAGAGAATTTTTACCAGTGACTCTTTTTTCATAACAAAAAAAAATGAAAAAACTGACAAATTGATGTGATCGAAAAAATCACCAAAAACATTGAACATTTGAGTCTCCTTGCATAAAATCGATATTTTTTTATCATTATGATGATTTCTTTGAAAAATAGATCTTATCTCCCCTCCCATCGCATGAATATGGAATATCAGCGAGAGGCTAGCTACCATTAACTTTTATTTCCAACTAACACACTAAAATATGTATATTTTATTGTATTGTTTAAGGAATCAAAATGAATGGTAGCCGCATGCAGTTAGTGACAAACCAGCAAGAAACATGCAAAAAAATTGTTGAATTACTCAATCGAATTTCTACCAAAAACACATGCATCTGGTCTAAATTTTTACTACTCTGTAACATAACTAAAAACTAAACTACAAATGTTCAGCCGATAGCCTACGAGAACCGGGTGTGTAATAAGATCACACCCGGCATGACCTGTTTGTGGCATGTAGTAAAGGATTCTGAAATAAAATCTACTAAAAGACTACAAAATGAAGATTGAAAAATTGCATGCAAAATAAAGAAATAGAATCGTCTTCCAGACACTAGAAACAGTACACCAGAACGTAGGTTATTGTGCTGAACATAATAAAAAAACTACCTACCTGAACCTAATGATGAGACCTGACCCTACTTTTCAACATAAAAAAGATAATATAAGTCTTTACTATTTCGAGGCCAAGAGCATATACTTTCCAAACATAAATCGTATTGAACCATTCTTCAATAGAAACAATTTTGTTTTATTGTTTTCCATTTTTTTATTGAAACAGTTTCGTTCTATTGTTTTACGTTCTATTGTGCCTCATACACAGACGCAGGGCACTGGAGTGACGAATATCGAGAGAAGAAGAACGAATCATTCACACCCCGTAACACGCAGCCGGCAGCTGTGTGAGAGTATGCGTAATTCGTTTTTCGCGGAACGAACAACAATTAAGCTCTGAACAAAGTCTGAAACGCAGATGCCTATATTCAACAAACTACAGAAGATTGTATTGGTTACACTAACAATCCCATGTTAATTTTTTTCTTTCGTACCACTACTTATTAAACTAGTGCCCACATACGATGTACACATATATTCTAATACAACTATCTATAGTGTAGTTTTTTCTGCATTTGTTGCATTAGCATGGTTTTGTTGTTCGTTTTGGTAATTTCAATGCCGCACATCTGTGTATGAGGCACAAAACACGTAGCGGCCACTTGTGTGCTATCGTGTGTGTGTGTGTGAACTCAAAGTCGAAATCAAAACGACTGACAACAATAAAACGAATCGCCATTCAATTCATTTTCAATTTGCCTTGCCAAAATCATTGATATCAAATAAAAAACCTCTTAACGAGGTAAATGTTCGAGTGACGAAAGCCGAATTCAATTCACAAAACTTCTGATATCAAATTTGTGCCGAAAAAAACAATTGTATTCGATTTGTCAACGATTTTTCGGAATGTTAGTGCATTCGGCGCGTTTGTTTACATTTTGCTTTCTAGCTGTCGAAAACAACAACTTGTCAACGGTTTTATGAATGTTAAACAACAACGCGCTGAATGCACTAACATTGCGAAAAATCGTTGACAAATCGAACACAATTGTTTTTTTCGGCACAAATTTGATATCAGAAATTTTGTGAATTGAATTCGGCTTTCGTCACTCGAACATTTACCTCGTTAAGAGGTTTTTTATTTGATAAAGTATTCGCCAACTATTCGTTTAGCAAGGAGCAGACAGTAGAAAAATATAATTTCTGTGCTGACATGTTCTACCATCACATTTTCGATACTTTATCGTACATTATGTCTCGCTTCTTTAGAATAAAATGTAACACTATTTCACATTTTATATCATTTACCAGGTTGCTAGATTGAAAAATTGTGATATTCTACTCCATTTCTATCAAGAAATAATTTGTTTTCGATACTTGAACGAAATTAGAGAAAGACAATTTGTTCGCATTTGTACTAGTAGGTTGTGATAGCAATAGAAAAGAAATAATTCATAAATGAAACAGTTGTCCATTTTAGTTTAGGAAAATGAGAAATAAACTTCGATAAAGTATCGAAAATGTGATGGTAGAACATGTCACCACTGATCTGTTCAAAACATTGAGCTTTTTATTTTTTTCATTATTCGCTCACAATTCGTTGAAAACTGAATATTATTCTTAATCTTTTATTTTACTATTCACGATCGGAAAAATGGGGATAAAATTAAAAAATCAACAATTGAGAGAATATAAATGGAATAGAAACAAAAGCTGTGTTGCTTTCGCAAAATTACAACAATTGGCTTTATCGTAAGCCAAAAATTTTTTAGATTTAGGGGAAATAAGACCATTTTATGGTTATGTTGTTTACCACAAGGCTGTCATTTTTATAATTTATTTTTGTCATCTTGTTGTAAAAAAAACATTTTGCGTTTGTTTTGACAGAAAAATACCGAATTTAATTTGTCCTAGTTCGAAAAATAAACAAAAATAAAACAAAAATTATTTAAAAGAACCAAACCGAACAATCTAAAATACATAAAAAAAAATTAAAGCCAAAAGTTGTTGCTTTCAGATTCACAAGCTAAGCTAAGCGGGATTTGCGAAAGCAACACAACTAAAGTATATTTGACAATATTCCAGCGATGTTGTAATCTTGTACATATATATGTTAAACCATTTGGTGAAGTAATTTAAAATGACAATGACATGCTTGTAGGGGTTTAACGGAAAATGATTTTGAAATATTTCGAAGTTCTTATTTTTCGCATGGTATAAATGTATTATGGTTATGATGTGCCGAGTGAAATGTTGATGTGGTTCTGTGTCAGTGTTATACATGTGTGGTTGCTGGTTGGTTGGAAAGTTTAATGGAGTTTTCGTTTTTGTGAAAGTGGTAGTAAGTAAGTGTTGGTGATTCGGTTGGGAAGAATCAAGGCGATTCAAGTTTTATTTTGTCCTTGTTCGCGATGTCGTGTTTAGAGTTTTTGGAGTGGAATTTGTAGGGGATCAATATGTCAGATTTTAATTGATTAGTTGTGGTACGTGTAAGTTGGGTCGTTTAATTAAGGGTTGCCTATATATGTTGCCATTTGTTTCGGGTTGGATATTTTTTCTTGGTGTGTGGGAGTGAATGGTTTTTGTTGGTTGAGGCTAAATGATGTTACTAGAAAAGTAAGCCGTTTCTAGTATTATTTAAGAAGTAGGGTTCAATGCGTTATTTTGTTTATATAGAGGTTCCTCAAATAAATAAAGCCTTATTCTCGAATAGGCTATTAAGGTTGCGAATATATTTAAGATTGTATATTTGTTCCTTGGTTTACGTTCTCACTTTTAATCTTTTACTAAACATCTCATCTCATCACATAGACAATAGTGAACGTTCCACTGATGGGGGGAGTGTTGTGTGAACGTTCCCCTGATGGTTGAAAATTGGAAAGAATTAGTGGTAAATTTATATGTTCGAGAAATCGATCAACTGGAGAATTTTTATTTTTGACAAAATCTGTTTCTCAGCAAAGATTCGGTCCCCGTACAGCCCATACGGATTAACTAATCGAAAACCAACTTCATACTTAACCTTTTACCATAAATTGGGAAATCCAAGTGGTTTTGGTTGACACCATCTACCGGAAGTGTAAATTTTCATGGGAGCTTTTTCTTTTTTGCGAATAATGAGAAAAAAACAAATACGTATATTACGAGTTTTGATAAAAAAAAATTATTTCTCCATAATTCGGGATCCCTACAGTCTAAGCAGGTTAACTTTTCAAAACAAAACTTAATAATAAAACTTTATCCATTAATTAGGAGATTCGTGCGAAATTAGGTGAAAATCTGTGTGCCGGAACTGGAAGCTTCAATGGGAGCTTTTTAAATTTTTGCAATAATGTTAAAAAGTAAAACACTTACTTTTCGTAACGACAAAGAATTAAAATATTTAAATAAATGTATAAATTAAATTCTCAACCAAAAGGGTTGAATTGTTGGTTTTTTAATGTTTTTTTTAATATACAAAACTGTTTTACCATAAACCTGTGAAATTTAATTTTTCTCCTAGAAATCCTGTGTGGTGTATTCGAGATCAACACATTCATGGTAAATGAAAGTCGAGTATTGGCCACAAAATACTCCTCTTTCCATTTTTTTGTAAACGCTATATACTTTTCAAAATATTCCCAAAAAACGAAAAAGCTCTTATAAAAGCTGGCACTTCAGGCTCTCCAATAATGGTTGAAAATCACTGGGGTCTCCAAATTTATGAAAAAAGTTTATGTATGAAGTTTTATCCCGATCCAATCAATCCGTATGGGCTTTACAGAGACCGAATTTTTGGCTAAAAAAATGGGGTTTTGTTAAATTTCGCAATATCTGGTTAATTTTTGGAAAACTACTGGGCCGGTAAAATGATATACTTTTCTAAATTATGCATAAAATTAAAACGTTGAAACGTTAGAAACCTGGTCTGGGCCGTAATTGATGCAAACTAATTTAAAATCTTATAGTTCTTGATACTTTTGTAAATAATACAATTTTTAAAATATTTGCAAAAACGATGAAGCTCTTATGGAAGCTCCCACTTCCGGTAGAACGATTTCAGTCAAAATCACTGAAGCCTTTTAATTTGTGGAAAAGCTGTGGACTGTAGAGCACCCACAGAAATTTTGCACAAGGGTGCTGCCTGCAAAGATTTAAAAAAAATGTTTTCACATCGGTGACATTAGGAATGGTTAGTCTGCACAAATCTCGAAGTCAACATTTTTCATGATCACTATACTTTATTTTACTACTTATAAAAATAAGTAAACAACAACTTAGAAAGTTTTTTTTTTTTGAAAAAATGTTATGGGCCGGTATTGTTGAAAACTTAATTTAGAATAACCATTTTTTTTATAAATGAAATAGTTTTCAAATTATTCATAAAAAAACATAAAGCTCCTATATGAAAGCTACCACTTTCGGTCGATCGTGCAATATTTCCTTGTTCGTACAGCAAATGATGCATAGAGTTTCGATATCTTAGGCACTTTGTGTACGTTGTTAGCCATAGGTAGCCATAGATACCTCTAAGAATAATGTGGCCCAGCCAATGTCGTTCGTGGATTTCCTCACGTTTTCCAGATCATTGTGAAGCTTTAAATGGGATTTCTGTTTTATAATGACGGTTTGTTTGATTTTCCCATTCGTTTAGCATGTTAACTAAAATTTGAAGCGAACCATAGTGACAAGCGGATTTTTTACAATTTGAGTATTATTTGTTACATCGGTGAGTTGGAATCTAATCAGTATGCGATATTGTTGTCGGTGGCCATTTATTAACTAAATACAGATCTTTTATCTAAGGATTAGGCAATAATATTTTATGCGTTCTTATATATTCAATTTAGTTTTGTTTAACAGTTAATAAATTAAAACTCAATTTTACTAACTATATTAAAACTTTAAGCAACTTCCAAACTATTTACATATGATCAATCAGCATCCGCATACATGTATAGAGATTATATTCCCAACATTAAATATTTAAACATATTTATGTTTTTATTCAGTCTTTGGAAAATATAAATTTCCCAGTTATTTGGCGAAAAAAACAATATAAATATTTAATATTTCAAAAATGTAATTCTTTTCTATTATCCTTTCAAAACACAACAACCATATATGCACTGCTGTGATCCACACAAATTTCCCGAAAAATTTTCACGCAAAAAATAAAAATAAATGTTCGTTATCAAAATTAAAATCATTGTCAACGCATATACAAAATATATATTTACCTAACTATAGAATCTAGATATTTAGTTTAGGAAATAACATCATAGAGGGTAGTCAGCTGGAGTATTTTATACAAGCTGAAAATAAACTAACCCCCTTTCCACCCCACCATATCTAAATTCCGATGTATATACGTACAGCGATAAATTTTTCCGTATTTCCCAATTTATTTATTTTTTGTAAATCAATAAACTTTTCTGTGTACTATATGTATCTAGATATGTTGTGTGTGTGTGTATTCTAACCAGACAATCATAATAAAATTTATCGAATTGTAATGGAGCAGAGATATATAGGCCTAGCTAGCATACGCGTACACAGTAAATCGTGTTATTTCCTCATTAAAATGATCGTAATTATACAAAAACAACAAAAACAACAACAACGATGAGCGGGAAGAAAAGTTTATTTTTATTATATTTGGTGTTGATACAGCCTGGGAAAATTGTTGTTTTCCCAATGTACAAAAAAAATTGTACCTGTGTTCCGTGACTTTTATTTATTTTGTCAAATTATTATTTGTTTATAAGTAATTTGTGTGTGTGTGTGTGCGGAACTTGTTTAAACGATTTGTTTGTGGATATGGCAGACGAGGTACTTAATTTATAGAGTTTGGTCACGCGAAATTCGATGCTGTCAGTTGAAATTTGGATATCTTAATAACTAGCATACAACGAAAGTAATGACATATAAAATTATAATATCGTAGAACATCATATTCAGAATATTATTAAAATTATAAAAATTAGGCGTATTCACTTCAATTATTTCTTGTCGGTCTATCCCCAATACAGTTTTTTTTTTCAAAATCAAATGCAAACTCAAATAAATTGTAGAATAAAAGATTGTGTTTTTAGATACGATCAATCAAAACTACAGACGAGGGTTATCTGAAAAGCTTCCGATCTTAACATGAAGATGGCAGCACTCGTCAAGAAAAGTGGGGGAGTGCATTTACGCATGCATTGAATGCTACTCATCGAAATATTAGCAAGAATCAAAAATTAGAATCAAAAATACAATCAAAATAGCTGACTCCAAGGGAGAATCTCTCTCTCTCTCTCTCTCTCTGGCACTATAACCCATCAAGGGATTTGGCCGCCTCAAATGAGGTTTCATAATCATATTTTCATTTCGGATAATGACACTGAACACCGGGAATCGAAACCAGGACCTCCGGTCACTGGAGCAAGCATGCTGATCACTTTGCCACCGGGGCGGCGCCAAGGCAGAATCGACTTTGAAAAAGGCAAGCTGTTCCTTCGGTTGGAAAAGTGATGGCGACTGTTTTCTGGGACATTCATAGGCCTGTTTTGCTAGCTAAGGGCAGAACATGCGGAAAACGGCCAAATTTGCAGAAAAAAAAATCTTTCTCAACCAAGACAATGTGCAAAAAGTACAGTTGGTGTTGTTGTTGTGAAGAATTACAAATGATGTAGCAGTTTAAAAATATTTGAAAACTAATCAACCTTTAGAACTCGATTAAAATAATTTATTTCACAGCTTCTGGATCACATTTATAGTGAATCAATCGGAATTGTTGTTGTTGTCAGATCTTAGTCGGTGTCGTTGTTGCCAAGATATACGTATGATGTAAACTGGACGCCTAGGGATGTTTGAACGGTATTAAAACTTTAGAATTCGGTTAAAATAATTTAATTCACTGCTTTTGGATCACAATTGAAGTAAATCAATCGGATTTGTTGTTGTTGTCAAATCTTAGTTAGTGTTGTTGTTGTTAAGTTATACGACCGATGTAAACTGGACGCTTAGGGATATTTGAAAGCCAATCAAACTTTTGAAATCGATTAAAATAATTTAGCTCACAGCTTTTGGATCACAATTCCAGTAAATTGTTGTTTTTGTCAGATCTTAGTCGGTGTTGTTGTTGTCAAGATATACGATTTGAAAGCCAATCAAACTTTAGAAATCGATTAAAATAATTTAGTTCACAGCTTTTGAATCACAATTATTGTAAATCAATCAGAATTGTTGTTGTTGTCAGATCTTAGTTTGTGTTGTTGTTGCCAAGTTATACGAATGATGTAAACTGGACGCTTAGGGATATTTGAAAGACAATCAAACTTTAGAAATCGATTAAAATAACTTAGTTCACAGCTTTTGGATCATAATTCCAGTAAATCATTGGAAATTGTTGTTTTTGTCAGATCTTAGTTGGTGTTGTTGTTGTCAAGATATACGATTTGAAAGCTAATCGAACTGTAGAGTTCGATTAAAATAATTTAGTTCACAGCTTTTGGATCACAATTATTGTAAATCAATCGGAATTGTTGTTGTTGTTGTCAGATCTTAGTTAGTGTTGTTGTTGTCAAGTTATACGAATGATGTAAACTGGATGCTTAGAGATATTTGAAAGCCAATCAAACTTGAGAACTCGAATAAAATAATTTAGTTCACTGCTTTTGGATCACAACTATAGTATGGGAGTTGTTGTTGTTGTCAGATGGTTGTCTTGGTTAGTGTTGTTGTTGTCAAGACATACAAATGATGTAAACTGGACGCTAAGCGATGTTTGAAAGCTAAACAAACTTTATAATTGCTAAATGTTTATATGTCATTTTAAAAACGATTCCAGCTCGCAAATCAAGGTTATCGTAATGATTATACAAGTTATGAACTTCATGTAATCCTCTTTTATATCTCCTAATCACTTCCATCCAGCACAACAGAAAATTTAAACCTAAAATTATCCTATTGTCATTAATTATATTCTATTTGCGTATACAATACATAAAAAGTACTTAAGTAGAAAAACCTAACACATATCCTGATACAATTTTCCTTTTTCCTGTTCTCATTTGTTTCTCGTACTTTTTGTATATATTTAGTTCATTTCTTCTAAAATCGTTTTTGTGTGTTGTCATGTGTTTTTGAATGGTATTCAACTCTACATACGTAAAAAGCATATAAGGGTAGAGATGTTATGTTTTATGCTGTACACATAAAAATGATAAAAAGATGCTGGGTGTTAATTCGATTTGGAAGCAAAAATAATATAAAATAAATAAAACAAAAAACTTTGGGATATGGATTTTCGAAAGTGTTTCCAACTTAAATTGGAAAATGAATAAAAAAAACACGTTGGGAAAATTACGACAAAAAAACAATAAATAAAAAATTGGTTATTATAATTGAAGTTTTTTTTTATGTATGTACAGTCGTTGTTATTTAATTAAAATGTTCACTTTGCTATTGTGTGTAATTTGCTGTGTTGATTCAATATATGCTGACTACATATGGCCCCCACCTCTTCAGTTTCCAGATATTTTACGTATGCACGTTTATTATATAGTATATATATATTTTTTCAGCTTTCCGACATTGTATACCGTATGCGATAAATTAAAAGTAGGAATTTTTTTTTTTGTATTTTTCATTTTCTCGAGAAAATAGGAAAATATATTTTATATTATCGATTAAAAATTTATATGAAAAAGATTACATTTAACATATATGTGCATATGACTAATTCCATTTCGAGCTTTTATATGCTTGGTATACGAGGCTCGATCAATAAGTACTCGTGCTTGAAAATAGGTGGCGTTGCCTAAGAAAGTTGACATTACCTGTTAAAAGACATCATACTAAATTTCTGTCTAGTTCACAGGTTAGTTTTTATTTGGCAGCCAGTTGTATCGCTCGTGTTTCGTGTTTCTCCCTTTTTGAAATATTGGGAAAAGTGTATCGACCTAAAAGGAGATTACGTTGAAAAATAAAAAAACAAAAATTTATAAAACTTGCGTCTTCATTCCTAACACGAGTACTTATTGATCGACCCTCGTATAAAGCTTTGTTGATATGTTGATAGAAATAAATGTTTCCCAATATCATTGAGAAAATTTAAATAGAAATATTTGGTTTTGATTTTTGAAAATTTAAATCTATGGCAAATTATTTTCAGTCTAAAATACCTCAAACTTCATTTTGACCCTTTGTGACACTAATCTGGTCACCTTTATATTATACCTATTAACCTACCTGTTACCCTAATACCATCCTTGTTTATGGTCAACTCAACTAGTTCATCCGCTTTTATGGTACTAGACATTATAAATTGCAGGACACCGAAAAATTTTGGGAGAGTGAAGTTGAGAAAGTAAGACAGTGAAGTCAAAATTCGGTTTTAAAGTACCATATGTAGTTAATTTTTTTTTTTGCAATATAGTAACAACAAAGTGGTCCGCAAAAAAATTGAAAAGCATAAAAATAATTAATAAATAATATTCAATTTGATATCGTGATTTGTTCGTGCAAAAAAAAAAAAAAATAATTAAATAAAAGTTATGAATTGTTAATAATAAAAAAAAAAAAGAACAGAAAACAATGAAAAACATATTGGTAGTCCGTGTCCAGTAATTAACGGTACCAATACAAAAAAAAAATATATTGTGTGTGGTTATATGCTCACGTCTATAGTGGATTAAAATCGATAAATAATCAAATTTAACAATTTTGTATATATGATTTTTATTGTAAATAAAAAGAAATTAAATAATAATAATAAATAAATTATATACTTTAATTATACAAGGAAAAAAAATTTGTGGCCGTTATTGTTTTCTTTCAAGTGACAATGTCAAGTTATCATGGTCCGGTTCATTTCATGTGTTTGCTTTGTGAATGGTTTTGGTTGTGTTAAAATTCCAAGTGAATAAACGAACTTTTAGTGACAGGCAAGTTACATCATACTAGGATACTTGCTAAATAAACCAAATACAAGATTCCTCTGTGTGTAAATATAAATTTAAAAAAAAAAAAACCCTTATGAGTTATAATAGACCAACAACAAATAACCAACAACCAAACTCAACGTAGTAAAGACAAAACAAAACATTTAACAGCAACACATACTACACATTCAATTCTGCTAATGAAAGAGTTGGTTTATTGCGGCACATAATTCGTCGGTCAGTAAAAAGAACAAACTGATAAAACGATAATTTTGAAAGCTGATTGAAATCTGGGGTGCACGAGTGATTGCAGTTTGGCAGCGAAGCGGTTTTTTGGAATAGAACACAACGGAGGTTGCTATCCAGCATATACGAATATATACGTTGAAGGAAAGTGGGCAAGTTTTTTCATTTTATCACATATTATTATATTTTTTTTATTGGTGCATATTTTCTATAATTTTGTTAGTTTTTGTAAACCATTATGTTTTTCCGCGTGTTCGGTTTTGCTGTATAGTGGCATTATGAATTCTTAAATTAAAAATCAGGGAATGAAACTAAAATAGGTCTGTTAGCTGACATGTGGTGTGATGTTAACTTCAAAACAGTACAATTAGTATTATAATGCGGTTACTTCTCGATTACTTGTAGCCTTGGACCACCCATGCCGTACCGACGAGTGATAGCCGGAGACCAGTCGACCGCACCAAGGTATGCTACAAGTAATAATTCTGCTAACAACAATTATCCCCTCATTTGGAGGATAAGGGCTGTTACAGTGGCGCCCAAACTTACAGGTTCAAAATTTTACGGCATCTAATTTAAGTTTTTACATAAAGTTTTCTATAAAGTTTTTTTGTTGCAAAAATAGTGGTACCAACTGAAATGTCACGTCAATTACGGTATTCTGCGGTTTTGCATGGACGTTCATGGATTGACATAACATTGTGGTAATAATGACTCCGAATAGCAAATACAGCTCTGTGCATTTAAGCATATTTGAATAGGTATTTCTCTCGGATGGTCAATAATGAAAAAATAAAATAAAAATAAAATTTTCTGTGTTTAGCATATGAACTTAATTTTTATTGGATGATTTTTGCAGTGTTAGAATTTACGAAAGATAATTAGGTCTGTGTATAATTTTGTGCATATGGAAATATTTTTCATGGATTCTACAAATTCTCTTAGAACTTTACGTTAACGGAAGTCTCGGTTTATTTATTCGGATATCTGCAAACTATTGGTATTGAACCTCGCATATTAAATCGTAGAACATTATTTTATTGTTGCAGTCACGCCATGTTTATTCTCTGTACCGCGTTTTAGTTTCATTCCCGTTTATTTTCTAAATATTTGGCTTTGAATTTTTTTTTTTTGTTTTGATGCTTTTTTGATACATTTATGACATCGAGAATCTGTGATTATTTTTTTTGTTGTTAAATTACGTATTGCAATTTTTATACGATACCAAATTTTGACGACGGTAAATTTTTTTATAATATTATTATTCAATTATTCTTTATATAAATACTTGTGTATAAATATATACACATGTACCCAATATTTAAGAAATTAGTTGTGCTGGTTAGAGTTTTTCATTTAACTCTGAAATTTTTTTTCTACAAACGTTGAATTTTTTTTTTATTTAAGTTATTATTAAAATATTAATTTTTTCCAATTAATTTATTTCTTTTTTAAAATATTCATTTTCTTATTGGAAAATTAGTATTTTTTTTTTGAGTTGAACATAAAATTTTTTTTGTGTCAAAATTATCTGCTGTGCGATACATATATGTTTCGTACAAAGTTTGAATGACATTGAATTTCTGTCGTAGATTATACGTATTAGGTATACATATATTTTTTTTATTCTTTTTATTTTATTACTATGTTTTCATTTGCAATTTGAAATATTTTGTACCTCAAAGCTTGAATTTTTCTATATTTTCTAAAACATATTAATATTTTTTTTTATTGTACTTACCATTTATTAAATAATGGATCCATCTCTACTCAAAGCCGATGAAATTCAAATTGAATTTGAGTTGAGAAAAATTTCCCTAAATGACCCTCACGGTTTGGAAAGGTTGCAACAATTTCTAGATGCTGAATTTAAGGGCTCTCAACCGAAACCAACAAAAATGACTTTAAAAGGTAGTAAAAAGCCAGATATGGAAATTGAGTGTTGTCGGATCAAGTTGGAAAACCTACGAGATCAAATTTTAAGTCTTGACAATGTGCCACCCGATAACTTAAATCAAGAAGTCTTACAAATTCGGTCCCGCCTTTTGCATACCAAGAACCGTTTGGAACTCGCAACGACATCTCCTACGTATGAATCGTACGCTAACAAAATTCTAATCTCTTGCAACGAATTACTTACGAGCATAGAGAAATATATTATCCTAGACGAGCCCCTCAATACATCTATTGACAGTGCTAAATTAGTGGAAATTGGATTGAATTAGTGGAACCACCAGCTCAGCCCGCTACAAGTCAGACACCTGTTAGCGGTACTAGTGTAGTGGCAACATATACAAACCCGATTATAATGACACAAGCTGCTTTCTCTTCTAAAGATCGTACATCTCAAGGCGCGCAGGTAGGAAACCAGTATTCCTCACAAAATAATGTTGGAAATAACCCAGAACTTAATACCGGAAACATGATTGCGACCTTAGCAGCGCAGGTACAACGACTTTCGGAACAATTGAATATAGTCTTGCAACAACAAGAGAGGCAAAATGTGAACGCTGAGAGCAAACCAAATGACACCTTGCTATCACCTAATATACCGCCAATTGGGTTGAGTTGGGTACCTCCTACTTTTTCTTCAGTGCCACTTATTACTAATCAAGCCCACTCATCAACTAGTCAAGCTCAAAATACGCAATTCAACGCTTATGTAAAAGCAAACGAACCTTACCAGGTTAGACAACGAACGCTTGCCAGATCAGGCATCACATTCGATGGTTCATCTAGTGGTTTGCCTGCTGACTTGTTCATTCTGCAGGTTGAAACGCTTGGTAGTACCATGAATATTCCAAAAGAATCCCTGATAAATGAACTTAGTTTTGTTTTAAAGGGTACAGCACTACATTGGTACTGGAATTACCGTCGAAATAATCCAAGTTTGAATTGGGATCAGTTAAGAAAGACATTTCTAGAAAAATTCGAAGACCGTAGACTGGATGTCGAAATTCGACAAGAAATTGAATCCCGGAGGCAATCCCCAAAAGAGACCTTCTTACAATTTTATCAACACGTATGGAGTTTGACTTTGCAATGTCACACACCTTATCCAGAAGACCGCCTCATTGAAGTGTTAATGCGCAATATGATTCCTCAATTGCAATATCACCTTACCGATCGCTACTTCACAAACATCAACGACTTAATTAAAAGCTGTGCTGCTTGGGAAAACACCTGGTCTCGCCTCAAAGTTAATCCCCACTGCCCGCCATTCTCGCGCGCAGTTGCGATTAATGAATTGAATTATCAAGACAACGAGTATGAATTCGCGGGGGCTAAACCTTCGGCTTACGGAGAACCAAATCTATCGGCAATGCATTATTCAACCGAGAGCGATCCGAACATGTCGAGGGCGAAACATCCCTCACTATTAAAACGACAGGTACACTTTAAATCTGTTGATAAAGAACCTATTTGCTTCAATTGTTGTGACCTCGGACATACATTTAAAAATTGCGAATTACCCTTGGGTCTATTTTGTTATCGCTGTGGGTATCGGAATACCACGAGTACTCATTGTCCACGTTGTCTGGGAAACTTATCGAGAGGACAGTGGAGGTCTGGGATCCCTGCACCTCAGAATGGAATTCCCAGTCAAAGTGTCGAAGAGTCCAACCCAGCACAACTCCATCAAAGTTCCCCCATGTCACGAGCGAATTTGAACACGGGAAGTCCACGTCAACCCCCGTTATAGATTCTTATAATCCACCAGTTATTCCTTCACATAATTCTAATAAAATAAACCAAGTCAATTTCGCACCCTATCCATCATATAATCAATTACTCAGTTTCCGGAAATCTGAATCTCCATATGCCAAACCTAGAATCCGACATTACAGTCAAAAGCAAAAGACACGTTCGCGTCGCTATTGGTATACTAAACGACAATTTAGATCGGTTATAGCTGCTTCCATCATTGACACTGATATGAACGATCCTCGACCATATGCCAAGGTGCTGATAAATGGAATCAAACATACCGGTTTGTTAGATAGTGGAGCAACAGTGAGCATATTAGGATCTGGTTCTGAGAAATATCTCAAAAATCCATTTATTATCATTCATAGTTCGGTTTCTTATGTCAATACAGCAAGTGGAGAGAAGAAAAGGGTATTCGGATATATCTTGGTAGATATTACCTTTAATAATCAAACACATAAACTCCGTCTGCATATAGTACCGGAGCTTGAGCAACCCCTTTACCTCGGGATCGACTTCTGGAAGTGCTTCCAAATTTCGCCTACAGTTCAAAATTTAAGTGAACTAACTCTTGACCTTGATGAGCCGAAACGACATCAGCTAACACCGGAGCAAAACGTAAAACTCGAAGAACTTATCCAGCAATTCCCCTCCTCAAGTGACTTAGGACTCGGAAAAACCACGTTGATATCCCATTCCATTAAGATTCGTGAAGGGGGCGAGCCTGTTAAGCAGCGCTTTTATGCAATTTCACCCATCAAGCAGAAGCTCATGTACGCCGAACTAGATCGGATGCTGGCTTTAGGCGTTATTGAGGTCAGCCAAAGCTCTTGGTCATCACCCATTACTCTTGTGTCTGAGGCAAATGGTAAGGTGCGGCTGTGTCTGGATGCCCGTGAACTGAACAAGTGGACAGTCAAAGATGCCTATCCATTACCACTTGTCGAAGGATTACTGGGTCGATTAGAGCAAACCAAATATATAAGTTCAATTGATCTTAAAGATGCCTTTTGGCAAATACCTCTCGATCCGGAATCCCGCGACAAGACGGCTTTTACAGTGCCAGGACGTCCCTTGTACCAGTTCACGGTCATGCCATTCGGGTTATGCAACGCTCCGCAAACCATGTATCGCCTTATGCACAAGGTAATACCTTCAGAGTTCCATGAATCTATCTTTACATACCTTGACGATCTGCTTATAACTTCTGCAACCCTTGAGGAACATTTCAGGTTGTTGAACCTAGTGGCTCAATTATTGAAACGAGGTGGGCTAACAGTAAACGTCTCCAAATGTAAATTTCTACTCAAGGAAATCGTATATTTGGGATATGTGGTTGGAGACGGGTGTTTAAAGGTCAACCCAGGAAAGATTCAGGGTATTTTGGATTATTCGACACCAAAGACTGTGAAGCAGATACGGCGCTTTTTGGGACTTTGTGGATGGTATAGAAGATTCATACAAAATTTTGCCATCCTCGCTGCTCCAATAACTGATCTTCTTAAGAAAGGTAACAAACTAATTTGGTCCCCGCGGGCTCAACAGTCTTTCGATAACCTTAAAACAGCTCTTTCTACTGCACCTGTTCTGGCTAACCCAAATTTTAATCGGCCTTTCTTCATCCAGTGTGATGCTTGTTCAGATGGTATTGGTAGCGTTCTGTTTCAGGTCGATGATGAGGGAGCAGAGCGTCCAATAGCTTTCATCTCCCAGAAACTAAACGCAGCTCAAAAAAAATTATACAGTTACCGAGCTTGAATGCTTAGCAGCCGTAACCAGCGTCAAAAAATTTAGGTGTTATATTGAAGGTTACAAATTTACCATTTATACAGACCATTCTGCATTACGTTGGCTAATGTCGCAGAAGGAGCTCTCAGGCAGACTCGCCAGATGGAGTTTGAAACTTCAATCTTACAACTTTGAAATTGATTATCGAAAGGGTTCGGAAAACACTGTGGCTGACTCTCTATCCAGAGCTTTCTGTGAAGCACTTAACACTGACGAATTACTAGATTGGGTGAAACCTTATAATATCAATATTAACACCGATTCTAATTTCTATTTGTGCTCAATCGATGAAGTGGAAGAAACTGATTCGAATAACGAGATTTCCGAGGATAAATTGCCACCGTTGCATATTGATTTGACTTCGGCGGCTTTCTCATCTACTGCGTATGCGGAGCAGATTAAAAACATTGAAAATTTAAATTCCGAGTACAGCAATTATCGTGTTAGAAATGGCAAAATTTTAGTGTGTCTTTCGTATGGATCCAAATACGTGGATACCGATATATCGGAATGGAAGCTTCGAGTTCCAGAGGAAATGACATCTGAATTAATGAAACAAGCCCATTGTTCTCCTTCTTCGGCCCATATGGGGGTACAAAAAACATTAGAACGTTTGCAGCGTCAGTTTTATTGGCCCAATATGGCTTTAGACGTCAAACAGTTTGTTCTTCAATGTAGAAAATGTAAAATGAATAAACCTGTAAATCAACTGTTGAAACCACGTATGGGAAACCAACCGGAATCATGCAGGCCGTTCCAGCGGGTATACGTCGATTTTCTTGGCCCATATCCAAGATCGAAAAATGGACATTGTTTCTACTGATTGTGTTAGACCATTTCTCAAAATTTACCCTTCTAAAACCCCTAAGACAGGCTAATACTAAAGCACTATGTGAATTTGTGGAAAATCAAGTTTTCAACATGTTTTCTGTTCCCGAGACCCTAGTTTCTGATAACGGCAAACAGTTTGTGTCCAAACAGTTCCAAGAGCTCTTACATAAGTATGGAGTGAATCATTTGCGTACACCCGTTTACTCACCGCAAGCTAACGCTTCCGAAAGAGTGAATCGGACTATTGTGGGTGCAATTCGATGCTATGTAATGGATTCGCATAAGAATTGGGATATTCATATACACGAGATTGCGGCAGCCATTCGAAATTGCGTACATGGAACCACAAGATACCCTCCACATTTTTTGGTTTTCGGACAATATATGGTACAACATGGTTCTGATTATAAGCTAAGGGAGTTACTTGAAGGAGCAAACGATAATTTTATGAATATCAGCTCTAAACCCGATCGACTTAGTTCGACTAATAACAAGGTGATGTTATATTTAAAGTCAGCATACAATAAGAGCGCTCAAAAGTACAATTTACGGAGTCGAAACAGAAACATAAATCCAGGACAAGCCGTTTTTGTTAGATCTTTCGCGCAGAGTGATGCCGCAAACCAATTTGCCGCTAAATTACACCACAAATTTAAACCAGCCGTTGTGCGCGAGAAAGTCGGCAATGTTGCCTACCATTTAAATGATGAGAAGGGCAAACCTTTAGGATTATATCATTTAAAAGATATCCGTACGTAGTCTAATATTTGTTTGACTTTAAGCCCGGCTACCAATGAGACCCCTTCTCAGATGGGTCGTCCCCACGATTTGTGACACTAATCTGGTCACCTTTATATTATACCTATTAACCTACCTGTTACCCTAATACCATCCTTGTTTATGGTCAACTCAACTAGTTCATCCGCTTTTATGGTACTAGACATTATAAATTGCAGGACACCGAAAAATTTTGGGAGAGTGAAGTTGAGAAAGTAAGACAGTGAAGTCAAAATTCGGTTTTAAAGTACCATATGTAGTTAATTTTTTTTTTGCAATATAGTAACAACAAAGTGGTCCGCAAAAAAATTGAAAAGCATAAAAATAATTAATAAATAATATTCAATTTGATATCGTGATTTGTTCGTGCAAAAAAAAAAAATAATTAAATAAAAGTTATGAATTGTTAATAATAAAAAAAAAAAAAGAACAGAAAACAATGAAAAACATATTGGTAGTCCGTGTCCAGTAATTAACGGTACCAATACAAAAAAAAAATATATTGTGTGTGGTTATATGCTCACGTCTATAGTGGATTAAAATCGATAAATAATCAAATTTAACAATTTTGTATATATGATTTTTATTGTAAATAAAAAGAAATTAAATAATAATAATAAATAAATTATATACTTTAATTATACAAGGAAAAAAAAATTTGTGGCCGTTATTGTTTTCTTTCAAGTGACAATGTCAAGTTATCATGGTCCGGTTCATTTCATGTGTTTGCTTTGTGAATGGTTTTGGTTGTGTTAAAATTCCAAGTGAATAAACGAACTTTTAGTGACAGGCAAGTTACATCATACTAGGATACTTGCTAAATAAACCAAATACAAGATTCCTCTGTGTGTAAATATAAATTAAAAAAAAAAAAACCCTTATGAGTTATAATAGACCAACAACAAATAACCAACAACCAAACTCAACGTAGTAAAGACAAAACAAAACATTTAACAGCAACACATACTACACATTCAATTCTGCTAATGAAAGAATTGGTTTATTGCGGCACATAATTCGTCGGTCAGTAAAAAGAACAAACTGATAAAACGATAATTTTGAAAGCTGATTGAAATCTGGGGTGCACGAGTGATTGCAGTTTGGCAGCGAAGCGGTTTTTTGGAATAGAACACAACGGAGGTTGCTATCCAGCATATACGAATATATACGTTGAAGGAAAGTGGGCAAGTTTTTTCATTTTATCACATATTATTATATTTTTTTTATTGGTGCATATTTTCTATAATTTTGTTAGTTTTTGTAAACCATTATGTTTTTCCGCGTGTTCGGTTTTGCTGTATAGTGGCATTATGAATTCTTAAATTAAAAATCAGGGAATGAAACTAAAATAGGTCTGTTAGCTGACATGTGGTGTGATGTTAACTTCAAAACAGTACAATTAGTATTATAATGCGGTTACTTCTCGATTACTTGTAGCCTTGGACCACCCACGCCGTACCGACGAGTGATAGCCGGAGACCAGTCGACCGCACCAAGGTATGCTACAAGTAATAATTCTGCTAACAACAATTATCCCCTCATTTGGAGGATAAGGGCTGTTACACCTTGAACTGTATCGATTTTTACGGCACTCACATAACTTTAACCCGTAAATACTTAAACACAAATTTTCCAATAACATCATAAACTTTAAGCACATATTCAACCGAAACTATGGAAGAAATATGCTCGAACATATTTACCATGTTCACTGTAAAAATTCACAACAAAAACGTAAATTATTTATTTAAGCTTACATAAAATTAAAGATTTTGGTGGTTTGAGCTTATGCCCGTGCCGTATGCGCGCTTCCTCCCCTATATAATATACTTTTTTACCACCACGATGTGAATGTTTGTATAGTTTGTTCAATGGTATTTTTGGTTCGCCAACATATGTCTTTCTAACATACATTTTATAACATTGAACCGTGGAGCAGCACACAAAATGTGGAAAAAACAAAGTGGAAAATTTATTTTAATTCAGCCAAACAAAATACTAAAATCCACCATACACACATAATCTACCTCAAACTGTTTTCCTTTTTGTATGTTTGTTGTTGTTATTTTGTTAAACGGGTAAACTTTCATCATCGCGCAACATATACATACACAACATATGTATTTAAACACACACAGAAATGAAATGGAATGTGAGGTGTTCTCCTCATGCTGCCACACACCACAATTGAAGAATTTCTAGTATAGTACCAAAACCAAATAAAATAAAAAATTGTGATTCCTCTGCCGCCATATTATGTATATATGTTATTCAAGAGTTCTGTTTTTTCCACCAAAATCAGCAGTAGTAGAGCACAGCACAGCACTAACAATTTTACATATATAAATGAGATAAACGAATGCCCATCACTTTATGTTTACACACAATGGTGAACCAAATTTGAATTTAAAAAAAAATTCGAAACAACAAAATTCACCACATCATCGTCACCACACTTTAGTATACAGATTCAGCAAAAAAAAAATATTTACAGCGAGAGAGAATGAAAATAGTCATGGAAAAATCGGCAAACAAAACTACATTTGTCCTATATGCTGTACTCCACACATGTAGTTATAATATACAAGCAGACAGACATGTATGCAGACATGCACATAACAATTGCAATAAAAGCACAAAATAAAAATATTTTATTACGAGACCAAAAAAACCTATATAACAAACAAATAAACCAGCAGCACAACATCACATATTCACTACTCTCGTACATTTATACACAAACCGACCGATTGACCAAAACCTCGAAAATAAAAAGAATTAACAGACTCAACCAACCGTCGATGAAAATGCATTTTTTTGCGACCATTTATATATGCTGGAAAATCTTTTCATTTCCATAACAAGCAATTCAATTTTGTATAAAAATTTTAATGTAAGGCACGCGAGGGGGGCAAATTTTGCAGATTAGTTGAGGAATTGCAAATATACTTGCGAGTATATATACGAGTATAACGCACGGTAATCTGTTTAACCCTTTTGTTTCATTAAAATCGATTAAATTTGTATTATTTTTTTGTCGGATTTTATTAAATCAATAAAATTAATCAAATTGCTTTATTATAAATTTTGTGTGTTATAATTTTTTTGCGCTCATAATAAATATGTGTAATTATACACTCACACAGCCGCACGCATATAATTCTGTATGTATATGAAAATTATTATATAATGGGTAGTTACAATAATTATTTCAATATACAGTGTTTTATTACCTGGAAGCCAGTTAAATTAATAAAGCTTCTAAAACACAATTTCGAACCATTGGCCAATATACAACAATTTCAACTATTCATCCATTTTTTAACAGATTTCTAATAGCCCGCTTATTTTAAGTTTTGAAAGCGAAAATGAGAATAAATTACTTTTGATGGGTTTGAGCCCATTATCTTTTCGCTAGTTTGCATTCTTGAAATCCGAAAATATTGAGCTAACTTAATCTGACAAGAATTTACTATATAACTGAAGTGGGAGGCAGCCTCCAAACTTGACCACAACGGCAGTGATCAACCCGCAAAAATCGCTTCTAGCGTTGATTCGTTACAAGTACTTCGATTTTGAGCTCACTTTTGAAACTAAACACATTGGCACAATTAGCGGAACAAAAAAAAATAAAAAAAGGGTGTTTAGAATCAAAAAGACGTTGTTTTTTGAATATCTAAGATCGGTGATAGAATAAACATCTCAATATAGTATCGCAATCAAGGTTTTCTAAACCACGGTTTTAATGGTTTTCAAAATCCAGTTTTTTAAAATCCCCATTTATAGGAGATCCTGGCTTGAATTTTTAAAATTTGACAAGTGGGAAAATGGGATTCAAATGATTGTTTGATAAAATTCAAAAATGAGATCGCGATAAAGTTCTAGAAAATGACTACTAGGGATGGAATTTGGCCATTCTCAGGAGCCTAACTATTGAATTCAACATTCATTTTCATAGGCTATCGTTCTCCTATAGTAGACAAAATAGGAAAAGAAGAATGCATGCAATTTTTACTATTATTTTCTCTTTTATTTCTACGGCTGCTATTGGTCTCAAATTAGCGTCGAATTCAATAATAAGGCTCCAGATTTTGTTGTAATTCGATACGTGCGATGGAAATGAGACTATTAAATGATTCCATGAAGCAACCAAATGTGTCGAAGGGCCGAATGTCTCGAAGGGCCAGATGTATCAAAGGGCCAAATGTGTCAAAGGGGCTACTTTTCGTTTTTGGAAATATAATTTTTTTAGATCCAGATTTTTTTCGGCTTTTCGGACAAATATTACTTTTAATTGCGTCCATAAAATGTTTACGAATTTTATTAGAAATTTTGCAGATTAGTCTTTCGAGGAAGCTGAAACAGATCCATTACTTCATAGGAAAATTATCTTCAGCTATGAAGCTCATTTCTGGTTAAATTACTTCGAAAATAAGCTCAACTTTCGCAATTGGACGACGTTTACATCCACAATAATTAACAGTTTTGTGTGGCTTAAAGTCTGGAGGTGAAAATGAAAATGAAAATAGCAGAAATGATTACTGATTCTTTGTGGAATGAATTAGTTGATTTCGACTTGAACGTTTCAACAAGATGGTGCAACATGCCATACATTTCGTGAAACAACCAATTTATTGAGATAAAAGTTTAATGGGGCACAGTGGTTAAAGCTTTGGGTTACAATAATAAAAAAAAAAGTTTAATGACGGTGTAGTCGTATTTGATCACTCTCACTCTTTAGTTAGTTAAATTATATGAAATAAATAAAATCTTAGCAACACAAAAGCGCACACAAGATATTGACCAAATGTTGAGTAAAGTGGTAGTGTTTACTCAAAATATTCATAAATAATGATAGTTTTTTTAATATCTCAGTATGGGTGCATACACGAGAATGTCTATGGTTTTGTGCAGGTCTGTCTGTTCCTGAACAAAGGTATGTTTGTTCTGTACAGCTCAGTCGGATTTGTTGATAGGGATGACATTTTTTACCTAAACTTTTCTCATAAATAATGAGAACCCAGTTTTTTCCTGAAATCGATCGGAATTAATTTTCAAAAATTTAGGCTGGAATTACTATTTTTTGACAAAAAAAACTGTTTTTAACAAAAGCAATCGGCCCCTGTACAGCCCAAACAAATTGATTAATCGAGATGGAACTTTGTACCTAAGCTGTTTCATAACTTTGGAAATATCAGTGATGTTTGGCCAAAATATGTCCACCCGAAATTGCACCTTCCATAGTAGCTTTATAATTTATGCAAATATATTGAAAAATATTATCTTATTAAAAAATAATATGAGCAAAAATATATTAAATTATTTTTGTCACAATACTGGTCCAGATCCGTTTTCCAAAACGGAAAAGAAAAGTTTTACAAAAAACAGTGTTTCTTCAAAAAATCGATCCTTATACAGACAAAAACAGACAGCTTCCGTAGGAGCCAGCACCTTTTTCGTTTTTAAAAATTATTTAGAAAAATGTATAAGATTTATGGAAGAACGATTACTAAAAACTATTGTTACTTAAATTTCAAACAAAATTAGTTAACAACAAAATTACCTTTTTTAAATTTTAACGGAAATTATGAGTTTTGATAAAAAAAAGTGGGTCTTACAAAACTTTGGCATCCTTATCTAAAATCCAGTGGCTCTATTCTGGTAGTTCCCCGGGAATGGGGAACTATGGGGAAAGAACTTATATGTAACTTCTGTTCAAATATTTTTTTCCGGCCTACTGAGGAGAAAAGTTTGATGTAAATATTTTATAAATTGGGAATAATTTTTCCGTATCTAAACTGGCAGGGAAAATTATTTCCAATTAAATTTTATTTTCAAAAAATTTAACACTAGATTTTACCTCAGTATGTCGGAAAAAAATATTTGAACAGAAATTACATATAAATTGTTTCCCCTATTTCCAGGGAATTTCCAGAATATAGTGCCACTGGGAAAAGAAAATTTTCCCTGCTAATTTAGATATTGAACAATTATTCCTAATTTATAAATATTTATATTAAACCTTTGTCCTCAGTAGGCCGGAAAGAAAATATTTCAACAGATATCACATATAAGTTCTTTCCTCAGTTCCAGATTGACTATTCAGAATGAAATTTCATACAATTTTTTTTTCCTATTTATTGGAAGATCCGTGCGAAATTAAATGAAAATCTGTGTACCAGAAGTAGGAGCTTTAATATTAGCTTTTACAAAAACCAACACAGAATTAAAAGCTATAATTAAATTTAATATTAAATATTTATAAATAAATTGAATATTTTTTGATTTTTGCCAAAATACAAAAATTCAACTCTTGATCTGTACCGATAGTACCAAACAAGAAAAATTTTTGCAGTTTGGCCGTTGCAACATGATGAGTCGACCAACTTTTTATCAGTACGAAACCAAGTTGACCAGAACAGACCTAATGAAGTTCTCATTTTTGTAAGGGTTTGTGTATCTTTGTGTACACAAGTACCCTGGGGTTAAAATGAGGGGGAGTGTATTTTTCTACTTTTTGTGGTTGAAATATTGTGAGTAAATGGCCTCTTTGTTTTCTACGACTAAAATGTCGTAAACATTGTATGGATGAATTTGCTTGATAAAATTTTCATTTTTTTTTTTCAAAATCAAGACTTTGAAAGTAGAATACACCAGGAAAAATGCTACTTTTTTGAAAAGATTACCTATGATTGAGAACACTCAGAAAAAATATTACTACCAAATACTTAGTTAAATTAATTTGGTTGTTTTAACACAACATTCTGAGCTAGATAAACCAAATTTCTTGTTTAATTTAGAAACTTGGTATTTGCTTACTTGGTTACTACAAAAAGTGAGTGAAACTTGAGTTACCAGGATGTTGGTACGTAGTTTTGTTTAATTTAACCAAAAAAAATTTATTAGGTGAACAATATTCTTGTTATAGCTAGCGAAGTATTTTGGTTTATCTGAATTAGTTATTTTGACCTATAAGTTTTGTCATATAAACTAAGAACTAAATTCTAGAGAATCAATAAAATTCGCTAAAGCATTGTAATTATACTTTGTATGTAAGTTCAAAGTATTTGCATTATTTTTGTAGATTGATCACTGCAATCTGATGAGACAACTGAATTTTTTAATATAAAGAATTCAATGTTTCATCAGTTCGGAATCAAACTTCCAACGTGTTGGTTTGGTAACCTTGATGTAATATGTTCAACCAAGAACTTTTGCAACATTTACCGCCATTTTTGTTACATTTAGTAAGAAAATTTGATAGAGTTAGACTAGTAAAATAATTAATAACCAATTATTAGTAAAGCATTTTCTCCCCTTGGTTAATTTAACAAAATAGTTAGTCACTGTTACCAATTATTTTCCATTTGTATCCATTAAATTTACCATATGTTTTTGGTTATATTAGCTAAGCTAAAAATTAAATAACCAGGATTTGATTATTTTAAATTAAAATTTTATTCAACTAAGATCTTGTTCGTTTTTTAACTAAGAGATTTGGTTGATCGAAAATCACCAAAATTTTGGCAAAATAGACTCAGATTTTTGTGTCTTTTGACCCAAGTTTTTCTCTGAGTGAATAATGAAATAAAACAAGATAACAACCAACCGGTTTCCTCGGTAGCGGGTGTTACCTCCACGAGCTTTCTCAACTGCTTCCATTCGTCTTGCCATGCCTCCGATAACACTGTCGATTCTTTCATAGGATAAATTTTCCCATTCGTCCAAGAGTACATTTCGGAGTTCTTCTGTGTTTCGAATTGCCAGATTTCGAGCTCAAACCTGTCTCCCTAACATTTTTTTTTTTTTTTTTTTTTTAATTTTAAAAATTATTTACGGACAAATATAAAATAGTTAAAATTTGGATTGAAAAGGGGGTAAATATATCACGAAACCGGTCTCATGTAATAAAAATTACAAAATTTATTATCACATTTATTTTCAATTATAAAAATATTTTTTAAATTTGTCCGTAAATAATTTTTAAAATTATGACTGTGATAAAAGTGTCGGCAAAAATGGAATCAAACCATTGTGTGAACTCCCTAACATGTTCCAGCCATGCTCTATTGGGTTCAAATCCGTATACCTTGCAGGTCAGTTCAGATTGCTGTCTGAGTCAACCTCAGACAATAAGGTCGTTACAGAACGTGCTGTATGCGACCGGGCAGGATAATCTGTATTAAAACAATATTGTTTGGCAAATGGTACCACATATGTTCGACCAGAATATCTGTAACATATCAATTAACTGTAAGGGATCCGCCATCTATAATTTCTAATTCTATATGGGCATCCAAACATGTACCGGTACAAATTGGGGCTACCGCTCATCTGGCCGTGTCCATACTCTTTGCCTTCCAGTTTTGAGCAAAACTCAACCTTGTAACTCGGTATTTTCTCTGCAGTAGGAATCCTTTGGCTGGAACATGTGATCTAAAACGGCTTTTTTAAGCATCCGTTTCACAGTACTTTTACTGTTATCTCAGGAGCCAAAACAACGGTTTCGGCCTTGGCCTCATCTTCAGTCGCAAGAACCCGTTTGTCTGTATCGTTGTACCATAGAAAAATCAGTTTACCATAGATTTTTCATTTTTATAAATTGAGCAACAAAAATGAGTTGAGTATAAATGTTCTGATAATTCCAATGTCATGATTGTATTTGTGATATGTGCATTGCGCGCAACGTAAAGTCACAAATACAATCATGACATTGGAATTGTCAGAACTTTTTAACTCAATTCATTTTTATGTTTCGATATATCAAAATAGGAAATCTATGGTAAACTGGTAAATGGTAAACGTTAGCACACCTAACTTTCTGTCCACTTGGTGGTAAGTGTAGCCATTCTCGATTATTTCCACAGCCCTGCGGGACATTAGTTGATTGAATTTCGCTCATTTTGAATTAATAACTTTCTTTCTTCAAATTATAATAGCGAATGAATTGATATTCACACATTATACAATTTGTCCATATTAAATACAATTAAATAAAAAAATACTTTATCATCAAAAGAGTTAAATGTTCTATTTATTTGTTGATGATTTAATTGGAATTAAAATATTGAAAAAACAGCCGTAACATTAAAGATTATAAATTAGAAAAACAAAAAGTAATAAAGATTAATTGTACGTTCTTTTTTTTTCCTCAAAAAATTGTGTGTTACTTGTGTCCCCCTAATTTTGCCGCCATACACAACAACCCTTAATTTGTTTTCATCAATCGGGTATTATGAACTAATACTCCTTAGTATTCGTGCTCAATTGCAGGTACCCCCAAATTCTCAATTGCAGATAGACACTGGACCGTGATTTTAAAACAGTCGACGTTAAACTTATCATTAAAATGTACGGTTAGTGTGATGAACACACTTACAATTCCGCCCAATGTAATCTAGTATCCATTTCCGTGATCCAATTATGTCTCATCCATAAGGTAGCTGTGGCCCTATTCTGTCTTTCCCTGGGAATAGGGAATTGGGAAAAATATTTTCATAGCATTTTTGTCCAAATTATATTTTTGTAGCCTACTGAAGTAATAAGTTTAGTGCAAAAATTTTTGAAACAAAGTTAATTGGGAAACTTTTGTTCCACAAAATTTTTCTTGGGAAAAATATTTTCCCATTTAACTTTGTTTCAAAAATATTAACACACAACTTGTTCCCTCAGTAGGCCAGAAAAATATAATTTTGACAAAAATGCTATCAAAATATTTTTCCCAATTTCCTATTCCCAGGGAAAGACAGAATAGGGCCACTGGTTCACAATTATAATAAGCTCATTATATTTAAATAAAAAATACCTCAGCTACCATAGAATCAATTTGACAACTTTTTTTCTACAATGTTTTGACATTTAACTTGACTTTTAAATTAATTTATGCATGAAAGGAATATTTGCCAGTTCAGTGAACAAAACATTTATAGCTCAATTCAATATTCCCCATTTTTTTTAGTTTGGCCAAATGTCAGAAGCTGCTGTGAAGGTACTGTGATTTCTTAATTATGGTTTCAATCACTGTATTAAGTGTCTAAAATGAACGTATATACTGTATGTGCACGACGCCGATTTTGTTTCTCTAAATTTTCGACAAACTAAATTGATGGTTAGTTCATACCAACTGTTTATAAATGAAACAAAAAGATAACACCCGATTTTTAATTAGGATTTGTTAAATAAATTAAGATTAATAAAATTTAAAAACATTTCTAATTGGAGATTGATAAATATTAACTAATATTGCAGTGACATCTAGAGATCTGTTTAAATCGAGAGATATCTATCTATAATTAGCTATATGAAATAACCCCCAATTTAATTAGTCGAAAAAAGGGAGTCGACCAAAAATCAACATCAGACCAGCGTTGTGCGTCTACGCGTATTTTGGAATTTTCGACGTCATGGCGTCCATAATGCTTCGACAATGTAGACATTAGTATTATTGTACATTAAAATAAGGAATGGCGTTTGTTATAAGTTGGCCGATGCACTAGCATTGCCCGTATTAATTTTAATACTTAATACCAAGTTAAATTGTTGATGAATTAGGACTAAACTAAATTGATGATTGTTTGGCTATTAAGCATTAGGGTCCACTATATACATTACAAGTTCAACCTGAGTTTCCTGTATGCCTCAAGCACAATCATATTACGATACGTATAGAACTACAAATCTATACTGCTGCTTTGTGCGCAAAACTAGGAAACTTATTACACAAAGTACGTTGTGCAATAAATAAATAGAGACGCCATGAACATTTTTACTTCAGTTTGAGCCACCCATATCGATATTGCGATGGTTTACATTTCAAGTGGTCTTCCTTTATGATAATAAAGCACATCGCTGCCACTTTTAATTCATCAAACTTAACTAGTTCATGGCGAATGAAAAATATGGCCAAAAGTACTGTTCTACAATGTTTCTCTTTCGAATAACAAGAGTGCTGAATTAGGGAATTCATCGTAAGATGGATCTTCATAATGTTCAGATTTAATGTAGTCTAACAAATTACGCAATTTTAGTAATTTCAGAACTTCGGCCTTCCACCATTTGAACTTTTTCGATCTACAAATTTGTTTAACAGCTCTAACGAGTACAGCCTTTTTAGCCTTACTTATCTGCAATTGTCAATTGCTTATTTCTATAGAGTATTGTTATCACTGAAAATCACCGGAAATCATCATAACTTCTGTTCTAAATGCAATTAAGACATTCTGTAAAGTAATCTGAACTTCTTAATGCATCCTTTACAACTTTCATAAGTGTCGATCCGATCTGAGTTATGTAACTGTTTCTAGAAAAACACCAGAAATCATCATAATTTTGATGCACATTAAATCCTATCAAAGAAAAAATTACATAATTATGAATGTTATTATACACACTTAACGGTATGATATCAAAGGACCGAATGTCGAAGAGCCGAATATCAAAGGGCCGAATGTGTCGAAGGGCCGAATGTCGAAAGGCTGAATGTCGAAGGGCCGAATGTGTCGGAGGGCCGAATGTGTCGAAGGGCCGAATGTCGAAGTGCCGAATGTCGAAAGAGCGAATGTGTCGAAGGGTCGAAGGGCCGATTTTTTTTTTTATTTTTTTTTTTTGGTTTTTAGAAATTTATTTTTTTTATTTTTTGATTTAATTTAATTATTGTTTTATTTTTTTTACATATCTCTTTTTCAAACAAAAAAAAAATTGGCACTATTTAAGTCCTTGGGTAAAAAATCATAGTGTGGAATGACGTTTTTGATAAAAAATTTGGGTAAGATGAAATTTTTTTAAAAAATTTTCTTTGTAGGATTATGCATCTATCGTTTTTAGGAAGCGTAAGCCAAAAATTTCGAGAAAATTATCACATTTTGCGGGAAAATTTTGACCTTTTCATTTTTTTTTTTGTGACAAATTGCGTATTATTTTATTCAAAATAATACAAATGTGTATTTTTTTTATTAAATTTTGATATTAACATTGTATTTTAACAGTTTTTCGAAAGTACAAGTTCCGGAAAAATTTTGCAATTTTTCTAGGAAAATTTTATTATTTTTTTTACTTAGTTTCAAATTATAAATAAAATTTGCCACTTGAAAAATTTTATAAATTCTGGAAAAGCAGCCCCCATCCTCTAAGGTGTACAAAGAATTAAAATTACATTAAAAGAAAGTTTTATATTTACAAAAGTGGATTTTTTTTAACATTTGTGGCACTATCAGAAGAAGCGATAAGAGCGATAAAAACTCTTTGATCTGTGTCTGCAAGGTCGACGAAGCAATTATTATTAATAAAAATAAAAAAAAATAAAAAAATAGAGAAAAATGAGAAAAAGGAAAAAATTTCCGGAAAATCAACAAGTTTTATTAAAAGAACGCAAAAATGTTATTTGTTACCCATTTCATGACAGTGTAATTCGAAATTTTATCATTAAAATTAAGATTTGATAAATAAAAACGGCAGATTTTTAATTTTTGGATGAAAAAAAATAAAAAAATATTTTTGGAAAAACTGAAAATTTTCCAGAAAAATGTGTTGATTTTTCCGAAAATTTCGCTCGTGTGGAAGTACAACCAACACAATTCTGTATATAGCGAATGCACAAATGTGCAAGTTGGGTCAAACCACGTACAAAAAAAACTTTTTACATGGTACTTTTACAGTACACACATAATTGTGTTACGGGCAGGAAAAGGGATATACCTATTGGTGGCGCATGACAAAGTTTGCCTTCACCAAAATGTACTGCTGACTGGATACGTGATGAAAAATAGTAAAATACATAAATTCATAAAAACTTCATTTATGTTTAATAAAAAAAATTTACAAAATATCAATAAAACAACAACTTTAAAAAATTATATTTCTAAAAAGAGAAAAAAAAATCGGCCCTTCGACACATTCGGCCCTTTGACTCATTCGGCCCTTCAACATTCGGCCCTTCGGCATTCGGCCCTTTGACCCATTCGGCCCTTCGACACATTCGGCCTTTCGACATTCGGCCCTTCGACATTCGGCCCTTTGTACCCATTCCAACAAAACAACAGGAAAAGAAAAATATTATGCACTATTTATTGCAGCAGTGCGCATATTTTGGTCCAAAAATAATGACAGGAGAGAAGAATTACCGGAACGCAATAGTGTAGAATATATGTGTTTTTGTATTAGTAACAAACAAATTTGTTCGGACGTCGCGCCACACCATTCATTTTTATTTTAGGTTAATAATTTTATATTTTGTAAATTAACAAATTTTATCATTTATAAAAAAAAACAATTGTAAAACATTTCGTGTTCAATAAAACGATATGTAAAAAATAAATTCACTTTCCATAAAATTTAGAATACGATATTTGTGCAAAAGTTCTGCTAAATTCTAGGATTGACGGATTTCTACAAAAGCCTCCTCTTCCTCTGGTAACTGCGAATGTATTTTCTTAGGCGTCCTGATCTAATTTTTTCGTCAAAATATATGTTACCGAAGAATAATCTTTAAAAAGTTTATCAGCCAAATTTAAAATTCCATTTAATGTCATTATCAACCCGTCAACACAAAAATCTTTTGATTTTTTATTAAATTGATTTTTTTTAATATTTTGCGTTTTCTTAAATATTTAAATAAACGGCACTGTTTTGTCTTAGAGGCTGTTTGTTTGGGTTTCTCGGAAGAAGGTCGGAACTGTTTAGATCATCCCAGAGCTTATTCAATTTTTCTACAAAGTTTGCGGTTCGTATTACAAACGGTCTTGCTTGTTCGGAGAATTTATTCAAAGAATAATTTGTTCGTATTGCTGCCGCTACAGTGTTGCCAAAAATTTGGGCAGCAGTGCAAACTGTCACTTTGTGCATGTTTGTTGCGCAAATGTGTTTTTCAATCGAGATTCAATTTCGATTCTTCGAAGTAAATTAGAATTTCCGATGGTGAAAAAGGCCAAACTTGCATCATTCTCTTATTTAAACTGAAGTCTGTAAAAAAAAAAATCTAAGCCCTTCATTCTGAATTCGCCTACATATATTTGGTCAAAGTTGAAAATAACACGCTTTCGATATGATCGAAGGAAAATAAGTTTTAAACGAGGAAATTGTAGCTTTAAGAATCAAATTGTTTTAACACGCAACTCTGCAAATCTTATAAAAAGCTTCGTTATACAAGAGCATAAACTTTTAAAAGTCAATGTGATGTATAAAAGTGTTAATATTATGTCGGCAATTTTACCATGAATGGGTAAAGAGCTGATGCATAATTCGAGGAATAATTTTGAAAGCACCATCCATTCACCACATGTCGCATTTTGCGAATTTCTGTAGGTTACCTAAAACGTAACCAAAATAATATTTTTTTTCGCCATTGAATCCCTTTTCCGATAAAATAAACAGTTCTGGATTTTAAATTTTAATTACGACAAATTCTTTTAAAATTACAAAAACTAATTTTTTATAATTTTGATTACGAAGTACCGAAATACGTACAGATTTATTTTTGAGCTTTTACTTCTTAACGAATTCTTTCAAAATTGCAAAAATTTTAAATTTCGAGAGCTCACCAAATACACTGCGACCCATAAATATATATTTGTTTTTCCGAACCACTAGTTTTTCTGTTTTTTAACTAAATAATTTAGGAAATTTCAAGAAATTAATGGCAAAACCATAAACCGAAGTGTGTATGTCATTCGTCATGGAAAAAGCCGTTTTAGAGTTCCATTATTTTGAAAAAAAAAAACACTTTTTCAAAATTGCTTAGTTCCATAACTATATATCACTATATTAGCCTTTGATTATATATTTTTCTCACGACGCCTAATAAATGAATAAATTTTTTAGTTGTATTCGGTCTGTCAAATAGCCAAGTATAAAAATAATGCTACGTGGGAAAAACGTATCGGCAATAGAAAAAGGCAAAATTCAAGTCAGTATCGGAGAGTATGTTTCTTTTCGGAAAATAGGCAGAGAATTATTGACGGCTGGTTAAAGACACCCAGTAATTCCACGAAAACTATTATGTGTCTTTCAGTTAAATATGTCCCAAAACACGATCTGCCGGGCTTTAAAAGTGTTGGACACCTGAAATACGCAAAAATGAAACCGGTGCCCAAAAATATTCCAACGGTGCAAAGCTGCGACACATGAATTTGTTGGGTAAATATGAAATAGAACTAATCAAAGATAATTGAAAAAAATTAGATCTACAATATATTTATTATAACTAAAACTAACCATTATTAACCAACAGGTGTTTTTAACCTTAGTAGGTGATTCATATTCAATACTATTGGAGGGATCTTAGAAAGGAACCAATGTACTTCCCAAAGCTAAATTTTCGTGGTGTAAGTCTAATGGTATGGGAGCTTGCTCTTCTGTGGGTACATTCACTTTAACCTTTCCATTATCTAGAATGAACAGCTCGGGGTACATTGGCATCTTAGAAGTCCTCCTGTTACCTTTTCTGTACATTCATTAAGAGGAAAACTGTATTTGACGAGAGTAATCGACAATTTCAATGCTTGACACGAATTATCACCCGGAATCATTAACTGATTATTTACTTTATTAAAATTTGAACGTCTAATAAAAAGTGGGTATGGCACATTATAAATTTATGTGTTGTACGAGTACGGGTAGTATTGGAATTTCGAATAGAGAATTTTCCCAGATAGCGAATAAAAAACCCCAGCAACTAGCTAACTTTAATAAGTTTGAAAAGTCTATTCCAGATAAGGGTTAACACATAAACCGTGTTTTATTATTCGAGCACTATCCGGCACAGAACGGGAAATTTCTACTGAAGCTGCATCTATTATTCACTGGTCTCGCTACTAGCTAATGAAAAAAAAAAATTGTACATAACTTCATGCTACTTTTTTGTTTATTGTTGTTCATCACTTGTTTATATTTTCATAGTTTTCTTCAAAAATACATAAAAACAACTTTTTACTAAAAAAACTAAACAACTTCATATGATGTTTTTCCGAAACCACAAAACAAAAAAAATTGGCATTACGTCAACATTTGTACACAAGAATGAAGTTTGCTTTGGTTTAAGGGTTGTACAAAACAAAGGAATATTAAAATTTTCCTTTGAAATGAATAGCGGCTCCCGGTAAATAGGTAGAGCAAAATATTTTTATATCGATTTTTGACTAAAAAGTTGAATGAAAAATCGTAGTGTAACATGACCAGAGGTCAAATTTAATTATTTCATTATCCAGGCGGTCATTATTCGTCGGCTAGACTCAGGGTTAGGGGTGGGTAGATCTGGATAACCAAATAATCCTAGTTTGGACCGCAAGCGGAAAGGAAAATCAGGGAAAGGAAAGGTGGGAAAAGAATACCAGCAGTCAACTCACCTTATTTTGACTCTACTTACCCAGATTTCACTCGACAAATTAAATGTTTGTTTCACTCTATTATGAGTGCACTATAAAACACTAGAAATAAAAATCGAACCCCACAAAAAACGAAGTAAAGAAATTATTTTCATTCCAAATTCAAATGAGAAAAGAAGAAAGACAAGTGAAAATTTCTGAAATTACTAATCCATTAAATTACATGAGGTTGGTCGGTCGTAGTTCCGTTTATATTTTGATCGCGATTTTTTTGATTTTTAGTTTAATTTATTATTATTAAAAATATTATTTTTTTTTATTTTAGGTTTCAAGTTTTTGGTTTATTCTTGTATATTTTCACTGATATTATTCATCCATTTTTCACCCCAATCACAATTTTGATTTATGTTTTTTTTCACATTGATTGTTTATTAATAAATCACTGTTAAAGTTAGATTAATTAACTCAGTGGTATAAGTAGAAATAGTAATAAAATTATGATTTAGCACTAGTTATAGTTTCTAAGTTTGTATAATTTTTTTTTTGTGTTATTTTTATTTTTATTTTTTCAAATTATGACTTTTCACGGATTTATATATAACGTCCATTTTTGCACAGTCACATTTTAATTAACAATAGAAACTTAATATTATTATCTTAGATCAAATTACTTAGGTATTAAACTATATTATAACTTTAGACAATTAATTATTTAATTTAGGGTATCGTTTCGAGATTATGGATTGATAAAAATAATGTCAGCACCGATATTTCACCAGGCAAAGCACTTTTTGTATTTTTGCTTTTTTTGTTTTGTCCAATGTTTTATGCGATCTTTGTCTGATCGTTACCAAAACTCGTCTCCCCACATCCGGCATCACCATCCAATTTTATAGACTTTTTTATTTTTATTATTTTATGACCCCATACAAAATAGTATAATCTCTTTATATACAGAGGTCTCATTAGGTAAATGAAGAGTTTACATTACTTTTTTACTACAGTCTGTAACCAAAGAATTTTTCACTGACTATTAAGATTATTTAACTTTCAAAATTTTAGCAATACATTCATGGAACAAACAGTAATTCGTTACAGTAGTTTAGAGTTATTACTCTCGCGCGCTAAATATAAGTTTTGATATAGAAAAATGGACGCTCCAGATACATCTATCTATCGGGCGCCAATAAAAAAAACATGGCAATTATTACGATTTCACTTATTGGTTTGATGGGCAACTAATTCACAGTGGGTGAGACATTTATTCAACGAAAATTGTTCATTTGAAGTTTAGAAAATTAATTACATTTTTATGAAATTAGTGACATCTAGGTTAAAGTAGTAGCGTTAGAATTAGTAGTTCCACAGTTAGTATATGGTAGTAATTTGTGGTATCTGCTGTCATTTTAAATGTCTTCTGTTCCAGATGTAATTAGTCTTTCCGTTCCACATTCCTAAATCCATCTTCTGTATTATAGCTGAGCTGGATCTGTAGCTGGGACAAACTGATGATACAGATTGGTTTGCGAGTCTATTATAACAGAATGGATGAATAAATGCCTCAATACTAGGCACTGGCTTAAGTTGGAATTTAAGCCGCATGGTGACAATTCTTGATTTGCGGGATGATGTACCGTAACAAACGACAACTTTGTTCTTTTTAAGGTTAATGCCCCGTTCATTTCTCAATCTATAGGTTATTTACTGTAGTAGTAGTCTTTGCTTTGATTAAGGACACCAAAGCAAAGACTACTACTACAGTAAATAACCTATAAATGGAGCCGGCCAATGGGCGTCTTCTCATTCACAAGTGACTAAATTAAGAAAGAAAAATTACTAGATGAATTGTATTCAGTTGTAATAATTTAAATAAATAAAAAAAAAAAAAAAAAAAAAAAAAAAAAAAAAAAAATTTCTCAATCATCGAATTTCTCGTACAGTGCTAAAATTAAAAATAATTTATGACATGTATTTATCAAAAACACTACTAACCATATTCTAAACATTCTTCCAAACCCTCAACATTAACCTCAAAATCAAACCAGAAAAATTCAAATATAATATTTAATAAATAACTGTGAATAAATATGGTATGTAGTCGTATGTACATATATTTCGCTATATGTACTGATTATTTACGTTATTTATTTATTACTTATATATTACAAATATATGTATACCATAAAGCAACAAACAGGCAGCCAAAAATTATTTTGGAAAATTTTTAATTTACTCGAATCACGATTTTTATCCATAAAATTCCACGTACAGTATATATACCAGAGGTTATATACGAGTACAAAGCTAGCAGAATTTCGAAAATTATTATTTACTGATTGAATAAATAAACTAAAATAATAATAATAATAAATGGATTTAATAAATAAAAATCGATCAACACTACACTCGGATATACCTCACATAAATTATGATTAAACCATATACATTCGGAGTAATAATAACATCGAATCAGAAAAATTGAGTTGAGTTTTACCAGAAAAACCAAAATTCACCAGAATCGGTGTATAAAAAAAAAATTGTGGAAAATGGAAAATAATAATCAAAACCAAACCAAATCATCAAAATATATATATGTGCATGTGAAAGTGTGTGTGTGTGTGTTTGTGTGTTTGTAATATGGATTGGAAAATGTAGGGTAGGAAACGAAATGAAAATCGGTTAGTGTTGTGTTAATATACACAAACCTTTCCACCACCTGTCATGATACTAATCATGATATGGTTGGGAAAATATTTTATAATACAAAAACACTGTGTTTGATTGTGTTAAGATGTATGGTACGTAAAGTCACCTTTTTGCTTTCGAAATCTGAAAATGATCGTTCAAACCAATTTTGGAAATCTAGTAGAGTAGTATTTGATTGTGCAATTTGGGCGTCTAACGGTAAAATTTGTGCATTACGTATTGTGGGATTTTTGACGAGATTGATAATCTACTAGAAATTCCATAGATATTTTTAAACATTAACTATTAAATTAACAGAAACTGTTAAATTAGTATATTGCAAAAAATCGTAATTCAATCCAATTTTAGCATGTTAAATTTTTGAAATAATCTTTGGAATTTTTGGCGTGATAATCTCATCACAAATCCCACATTATCTCCAAAAATGCGTAATGCACAAATTTTACCGTTAGACGTACACAATTGCACAATCAAATGCTACTCGACAAACAAAAAAAACCTTATGATTTTAAAAATGGGATTTCTGACATTATTCTGGGATTATTTGAATCGTTGAACCGAGTTCAAAAAATTTCTGTGGCCACAAAACCAAGCGGCATGAGTCGTAAAATTAAATTTTTCAGGACACCAATTTGAAACTTCTAATAGGGCTGTGAAAAAAAACGAAACATAAAATTGTATTCCAACGGCTCCTCGAGTACGTACAGGTTAGATGCAAATATATTGTCATCTAAACCTTAGCCAATTTTTATTTTGTAATTTGAAAATTTTGGAGTTTGCATTTTGTGCTTTTTTGAAAAATTAAACATTATTGCAATTTATTTTAATTTTGACTCAACTAAACTCAACTTAAATCTTTTATTAAAAATTCATTTTATTATAAATATCACTTGTGCCTTTTAACTATTTCATGTTTTATTTATTGCACAGGAGCATCGTGTTCAAGCTTCAAGAAAACTTATTCTGCATCACTTGGACCAACATCAGGATCGTAGTTAGGTTCCTTGTTAGTATGGGCAAATTTTTGTAAATTTCATGAAAATGTGTATCCCACAATGGTAATAAATCGCGAAGATGTTTCTTCTTCTCGTGATTTATTGGAAAAATCGAACTAGTTTCCAAAAAAACGGATTTCCATATCAGTGTCAGTTTTTCGCCAGTTTAACTTAGTTTTCGAAAATACAGAGGCAATTTAAAATTCTTCTTGGTTCATTTCAAAGGTTTTTTGCGCTTTCGTGGTCATCATCACATCCCAGGTGTGTATGCCCTAGAGTTTAGAACTTATGATCAATAGATTCAACTAAACCGATTTGCAAAAATAAAGTAAACATAGTTGCTACAAAAGAGTTTTTACTCTGACCTGAACAAGAATCGCTGTAGAACACTATACGTTTGTTGTATTTTGTGGAATTTGAAATACAATCGTGTACTGCGAAATTATAAGTCCACGGTTGTCTTTTGTAAAACGACAATGCGTTTTCAAATATAGTGTTGGAAAACACAGTTCCAAGTCAAAGTCATCTTGAGCTAATGATTTGTCCAACTCTTTCATTTTATATGATCTATCAGGATCATCGCAAGTCTATCAAATTTTCAAGTTTGGCGTCAGTGGCTACGTCAATCTTAAATTACAACGTTTCGATATTGCAAACATCGGTTTTTGGCAGTTTAAATTTTAAATTAATTTCTTTAAATACCAATGAATATTTTGATGAAGAATCCGGTTTGTTGCGAGATTCTGTTGTTAAAGTTAGGTCAGCACTTAAATATTTGTTTTAACTATCTCACCGCTTGTATAGTGGCTTTCATACGCTGGAAACTGATTTATGTGGTTCTTAATTGAACTAATCACTTTTTCGGAATATGTACGAGCATTCAAATGCCTTCCGCGTATAGATCTGTGTGAATTACTGCTCCATCACTAGTAATAAGGGTTATCCAATTCGAGGTTGATAAAGTAGATATCTGTATACCGACATCTGTCAAAGATAAACGTCAAGTACGCTGTCATTTATTTAGTTGACATTCTGCCATTTAAGAATATGGAGCATTTAACAATCGACCAACGCGTTAAAATGATTTAACTGATTTAAAAATGATTTAGCTGATTTTTCGAACAAAATTTTCTTCAGTGATGAAGTTCATTTTTCGCTTGATGGATACGTTAATAAGCAAAACTGTAGAATTTGGGGCTCAGAAAATCCACAATTGATTGTAGAGAAGCCATTACACCCGGAAAAAGTCACTGTTTGGTGCGCATTGTGGTCTGGTGGTGTGATTGGGCCGTATTTTTTTGAGAACAACCATGGACGAACCGTTACCGTCAATTCTGAGCGCTATGGCCGCATGTTAACCGATTATTTTTTTACGAAAATCGAAGATTATGATCTTGACGATATGTGGTTCCAGCAGGATGGAGCAACCAGTCACGTAACACGAGCAAATCGAGATCTTTTGCAAGAGAAATTTCCTGGACGTTTGATTTCGCGATTGGCTGATGTCAATTGGCCTCCAAGATCCTGTGATTTAACGCCTTTGGATTTCTTTTTGTGGGGCTACGCGAAAGATCGTGTTTACGCAAACAATCCTCAAACTCTTGACGAATTGAAAACTAATATTCGTAAGGTAATGGCCGTGATACCGCCCGAAATGTGCCGAAAAGTCATTGAAAATTACCTCAAAAGAATCAAGGCCTGTAAGAAGTCCCGTGGAGGACATTTGAATGATATCTTGTTTAACTAAAAATGGCAATCAATCTGTAAAATGAAATACAAATTACAATACATTCCGAATATTTTGTGTGTTTTTTTTAAGTTTACTTTATCAACCTCGAATTGGATAACCCTTTATTTCGAATAAATTTTGGCGTCTGTCTCAATTTTGCAACAGGACTTACAAATACTGATGTCGTGCCCGTCAATTTTGATGGAGTATTTACACAAAAACCTAAGGTGTCTGTGCTGACGTAGAATAAAGTTTCGCTGTTTTTTTTGGGATTATTTGCATAAAACCAGCAACAAACGCAACTCTTTTATTGTAGTGGCCTAGACTTGTTTTTAAATTTTTCGAGTTAGGGGGCTGTTTGGAGGTTACATTTTATAGATTGTTTAAATTAGCCTCTAGCTTCTGTGCCATAACTACTATGTCGGACTCACTACTCTCGGATAATCAACCCGGATTAAATTCAGGATCCTTATCGGAAACGATTCGAGTTAGTTTTTTGCAAAAACTGTTCATTTGTAAACTGATTTTTGTTTCATTTTGCGGATAACTAACCAAAAATTAACCAATTATTTTCCTACCGTTAAATAACCTCAAATACTATTAAATTTATTCAGTTACTTGACATTTTGTAATATATTGGGTGTACAAATAAATTTCCGATCTTTTTTACTGAAATAAAAGACATTAGTTTGTGTAGAAAATGAAAGAATGTTTTATTCAAAGTATGATCCTTCGGAAGCTATAACCTTCGCCCATCGTTCAGGCAATAAACGGATTCCCCGAAGGAAGAAGTCTGGTGGTTTTGAGGCTATCTAGTCATCGACCCATTTTTTGACGTATTCATATGAAGTGAAGTCCTATTGTGCCAGGGCTAGTTGCATCAACCGGAACAAGTGGTAATCAGCATATATGCATCACAATGCATATAATCCTGAAGATTGGCGATTGTTCATCGATTCCTCTAAAAGCAGCTTGCAGGCAGTTCTCCTTCACGTTACCAACTCAAAAAATTCCATTCCAATTGCACTCAGCACAAACACAAATGAAACCTATGCATCAATGAAAAAACCATCGATTTGATTAAATACAGTGACCATCAATGGAAAGTTTGTGCAAATTTAAAAGTGATAGCTCTTTTAAGTGGCATGCAATTGGGTTACACTAAAAACATGTGTTTTATGTGCTTATGGGATACTCGTTTTAAAGGCGACCAATGCAACGAACGGAACTGGGCTTTACGTGAGAACATTAGATTGCGATACGATAGCATCGTTGACGCTCCACTTGTGCCAATTAAAAAAATATTGCTACCACCACTTCATATCAAGCTTGGAGTAGTTAAAAATTTTATAAAAGCGCTAAATCCAGATGGAAATGCGTTCGTCGAATTGCGTCGCATTTTTCCACGGTTAAGTGGAATGAAAATCAAAGAAGGTTGTGTTTACATCTATTTGAATGTAAGTTTTGATCAAATGAAATTTCATTTTTATTACAGGAATACTTAATGGACCAGGTTTTCGTCGTCTGATGAAAGATGAAGCATTTGAAAATGCTCTTAGTGAACGAGAGCTTGTGGCATGGAAATGTGTAAAAGAAGTTATTAAGAATGTTCTCGGAATTAACCGAGCCGATGATTGGCGCAGATATATTGAAAATATACTGACTGCTTTTCATAATATAAACGTTAGAATGTCACTGAAAATACATTTTGTGCATTGTCATGTGGAAAAGTTTGCCGAACAATCACCAGCCGAATCCGATGAGCACGGCGAGCGTTGTCACCAAGTGACGGCAAGGCTCGAACATTCGTACAGCGGCAAAAAGTTAGATGCATTCTTGTGTGACATTTGTTGGAATTTGCAAGAGGAAGAAGAACCCGAAGACGACACGAACAAATCAGAAAATTAAAATTAAAATTTAAGAAAAATGTTAATTTTTTAGGAAAAAATTGAGAAAAATGACAATAAAATCAACTGAATCAATTTAGTTTTCTTTTAAATAGCTTCTATTGTATCTATATTTGCTGATGAGATGTTTATTCGATCGATTTAAATTCAATAAATGGACAAAAAATGATAAATACGTGTTTTTCGTCAAAATGAAAAGCAAAAAATAAAATAACACAAAAATGTGATTGTAGATGTCGTTTTTCGGCCTTGATATGTTCGGCAAAGTTGTTGGTTTTTGCTTGCGCAACAACTTTGCTGAAGAAAGCATAACGAAAATTTTAATGGTTCAGGAGCTATCAACGTGAATATGAGTATATATTTTGACAAATTTGTGACTCTGAGGCAAAATATGTCGAAAGCGAAATCTCAAAAATGGGGACTAACTTTGAAATGGGACTAGCACCATTGAATTCAGCGTACTCGAATTAGGTTTACCCCCGGGTGCCCAGCTTGTCACGCAAAAAAAGTTTGCAATTCAAGCAAGTGTAATTGTTGTTTACGCTTTGAACAAATGTCACTAGTAATTATTCAAGCTTGACATCTAACCTCCAAAAAAACATGCATTGCCCGATTGAATAATGTACAAGCAGGGATACTAACGACACCTATCTAAAAAGGTCGGAAATTTATTTTTACACCCAATACACACCAGAAGATCCTACTACATTAAGATATGCTGCAGATTTCAACTAAGCTCGCAGAGGCCTCATACGGGAGTTTAGCCAGCCAGATCTCAGAGAGAAATGCTTGGGTTGCGGGAATTTGAGGCTTGCGACATTCGCTACACCATGTTTACAGATAATTTTGTATATAAAACGCAAACTAAATAAAAATAAAAACCGAATGGTCTGCCGAAATTTGTCGGATGAAACCTGAGGAGCATGTGTATAAAGAAATAATAACCAGGTGTGTCCATTCGGTGACGACCCGATCTCCCCGAGTGACAAGTACCCGGTCAGCTGAAGAGACTTCCCGCCGTGAACAATATAAGCCAAAACCCGTATATATTTAATGTTTTTTTTCGTAGTGCAACCTTTTTGCCTTAATCGTAACTATTCGTTCCTTTAATAAAGTGTTACCAAAAAGTAGCATGTAAGAAAAATTGCGGGAGTATTGAAGCACTCTTGACAGCGAACAAGAAACACACTGAAATAGTTTTCTTTGTTAGAAATAATTTTTGGATTAGACAAATCAACATTTATTTTGTTCGTTCCACAGCTTCCATCGTATGTGTTACAACAAAAAATAGTTTTAAAATGCAAATCCGATTATGATGGGAAATAAGATTATAAAATTAATTTTGGAAGAACTGCTTCAATATGATTTTTGGAAGGAGCTTTGAAATGTGGTATCTGGAATATTTGCAAAAATCGAAAAAGCTTCTGTGGAAGCTGCCACTTCCGAATCAATAACAATTATAGTCTGCACGACATCACCCTGGCACCCGATCAAACGTTTAAGGATTAGTATACACAAAAAAATAACAGTTTTTTGTAAAAGAAAATCGTAATTTTCGGTTAAATTTTGGAAAACTGATCAAGTCTATATTTGCCTAAATGCAATATTTTTCAAAATATTTACAAAAAACGAATATGCTTCTATGGAGAAAAAAGCTAAAGTAAGAAGTTTCATGATCAGGACAAAATAGTCGTCATGGAATAATTTAGAATTTATAGTCGTCATGGAACCACAAACGGAAACTTTTTTAGAAACCGAATTTTTTTAGCGAATGGTAAATCTGCAAAAATTTCAGGGCCGAAATTTTTAAGTAATAACGGAAAGTAAAATGAATTTCAATTCCTTTGGGTGCTTCATAAATAAAGGGTGATTCATTTCAAGTTTTATGGTCGACATAATCGTCCATCAGAGCAGCAACTCGTTCACTCTAAATGATAATTCGCGTCCCGCATATTGCGCGCTCCGAGCATGCGTTGGCAGCTGTAATGTGTAGAATTGAAGAGAATTCAAATTAATCAATTCGTCATAGTGCTTAACAATTGGAACTTAATCCAACATCTTTATGGATAATTTTGCGTAAGAATCTTCGTCTTTATGATTATAAGATTTGACTTGTGCGAGTGCTAAATCCATACGACCATCGTTCGCACCGCCAATTCGATGCAAATTTTCCATACAAAATTATCTTCAGTAACGAGGATAACTTTTGGTTGAATAACCATGCCAACAAGTAGAATTGTCGCATTTTGGGTGAGGATAATCCATGAACCAACGTTCAAAAACCATTACATCCGTTTGGTGTGCTTTATGGGCTGAAGAAATAATCGGACCACATGTGTTCAAAAATGATGCTGGCGAAAATGTTACAGTCAACGGAAACATAATTACTATTTTACTACCATAATTACTTTTATTCGTTAGAGATATCCAATAAATTGACCGTACTCTAATTCTTGAAGTTCACCTAGCATGCAATAGCCACCCAATGAATGATACAACTTTACTCCATTATATTCCAGCAATTTGTGAAACATCGGCCATTTCCGTAGACTTTCGAGATCTTCGTTTAATTTCTGCACTGCTTCTAGAACAGTTGATGCCGAAATAGTAAGTAATGTATTATCTGCGTACATATTTATTTTTCAATTTTACATATTTGGTTTTCAATGAGTAACGGACCCAAGGCTGAGGTACTCCAAGAATATTTTGTATTGGTGACGACGTGAAATTATCAACTGTCGTATATTGTTGCCTCCCCTGAAGAAAATTGTTAAACCACTCTAGTTATTTTCCAACAATTCCGTACTTGGGTAACTTTTTAAGCAGAATGCCTATTTTGAAGATTTCGAAAGCCATTTTAAAATTTAAAAAGACTCCAATGATTACTTTGTTATCATCTATATGAGTTTTCCAGCTATCCAACATTAGGCTTAAGGCCATTTCACAAGAATTTAATTCTCAAAATCCAGGTTGTTCAAACATTAGGAAGTTCAAAATTCAATATTTCAAGGATGTTATTTGGTATTTTTATTCTAACGCATAGATTTGACAGTTATCTATAGCTCCTTTGGGTTATATTAGTTTAAAATGAACTTATTCTTGAAGTATTTAGATTGTTGCTTTCTTAACGATTGTTTGTAAACTATTCTAGCTTTTCTATAATTTTCCCAATTCTCGTTTGAATTTATTAATTTCAGAATACTGTAATTACGCTCCTTTTTTGTCTTAATAATAACAACGAATGGATTTTATTTCTATTTTGAACAATTCTCAGTTGCGCAAGTTGATTAATCGCATTTTATGACTTCAGTATTAAGCTTTCAGCTTTTGTTATTTAATTCAATCTGTGTTCTGTAGTGCTGCATTCTGGTGTTTAGAATACAATTTAATTCTTAACCAGAAAAATTTTTCCGGGTTCTAATTTTAAATTCATCAAATAACTGTGAACTGCGTTACTGCTTATATCCACAATGATGAATTTACAATGAACAACCAACATTAATAATATATTCCTTAAACCAACAAATTTAAAAAAATATATTTTTAAAAACAAAAAAAAACACAAATAACAAAAAATCGACTCATTCGGCCCTTTGACCCATTCGACCTACGACACATTTGCCCCTTCAACATTCCGCCGGCCATTCGATATTTCTCCCTTCGACACATTCGGCCATTCGACACATTCCGTCCTTTGAAATTCGACCCTTCGACATTCGGTCCTTCGATATTCGGCCATTTGAAATTCGGCCATTTGAAATTCGACCTATTCCGGTAATTTTACTTCAGATTCAGCTTAGCTTCTCCTGGGATCATTAGTGTGACACTGCAAAATAATTCCACTATTCGCAATATTGCGACAACCCATTACTTTTGGGATCGAGTGACATTGTGTAATCTTCTCTAGTTGTTTTTATTAGCTTAAGGTTGTTTTGGTTGTAACATAACAAACTTGGTGAGGTTATTTTTTATTACTGCTGCAAAAGGGTGTGGTTGCTCCGTCGGTTTTGAATTTCTTCTCCTTGGCTAAGATATTAAATAAGTATGTTAAATGTTGCTTCATTTCCATGATAAAAAGAATAATTTTATTGAACTCTTCATACAACGTATCTCCTTCATAGTCTTGGCACTCAAAACAGACGAATCTTGCATATGAACATTCTTTAAATAAATGTTCAAACTTCAAGGTGAATTTCTTGCACCGTCCGAAACATCTACTTGTAGTCCACTCTCTCAAACCTGTAGCTTTTTACATTTTTCACAATTAGACATTTTAGAAATTTTTACCGTTCATTCACTTCACAATATAAACACGCGGGAAATAGGTTTACCGCTTTTGTATTTCAGTTTGCTATTTCATTCACTTAATTCTTGTGCTTATTCTTAAACTTTCACAAATCTTATATTACATCAAATTCATCTTTAGTTCTTATGTATATTCTTTAATTTTTAGCAATTAAAATTGCCGCTTACTACATTCAGAAAACAGGATTTTCAAACTCAGTATTGACATCAGAGACATGTGTTTCCTATAAGATGGGGCCACATGCCATACAGCAGGCGATACAATTAATTTAAATAAAGATTTGATTATCGATTAATATCGAGAAATTGGCATGTCAACTGATCACCGCGTTCGAGTGATTTAATACCGCTGGTATATTTTCTTTGACAGTAACTTTGACAGAAACTTTTGTACACTTTATGTTACCATAAATTTACATAACCCTCGAATACACTACAAAAACTTTGGTTAAAAACTGTCTTGTTTAACCAAACATCTTTATTCCTGAATAAATTTCAAAACCTCTTCAATGATAGCCCTTCTGGAAAATCTAATCTTACCTTTTGAAAATCAAATAATTTCTGGTGGGTTTTGTAAATCTGTTACTTTTCAACAACATTGGAAAATGTAAAGTACGAGGGTAGTATGATAAGTACCTGGCCTCGACCAGAAAAAAACATATATTTGTTTCAAATTCATTTTTTTTTCAACGTAATCGCCTTTCACATCGATACACTTAGTCCAACGTTTTCCTATCTTTTGAATCCCTTCCAAAAAATTTGATGGTTCCAACTCATCAAAATACGCGCTTGTTTCAGCAATAACCTCATCATTAGAGCCAAATTTTTTTCCGCCGAGCCATTTTTAAATATTTGGAAAGAGACAATGATCACTGGGTGCTAAATCCGGCGAATATGGTGGATGCGGTACCAATTCGTATCGTAATTCGTGGAATTTTGCCATAACGACGACTCAAGTGTGAACACGTGCATTGTCCTTATGTAAGAAGATTTTTTTCTTTGCCAAATGCGGACGTTTTTCTTTTACAGCCTGGTTAAAACGGTCCAATAAGTTAGCGTAATACTCTCCATTGATCGTTTTGCCCTTTTGAAGATAGTCAACATGAATTATGCCACGTGCATCCCAAAATACAGTAGCCATGACTTTGTTCGTTGATAAAACCGCTTTAGCCTTTTTTGGCGCAGATTCACCTCAGAAAACCCACTGCTTGGACTGTTCTTTGGTTTCTGGCGTACTGTGATGAATCCATGTTTCGTCAACAGTTATGAATCGACGCCAAAAACTATTGCAATTACGATTCAATATCGCCAAACATTCTTTCAAAATTGACATACGAGCGTGCTTATTGTCAATAGTGAGCAAACGCGGCACCCATCTTGCTGAAAGTTTTTTCATATCCAAATGAGTTGTTAAAATATTTTGCACCCGTTCAATTGAAATGCCCACAGTCTCAGCAATCTCACGCACTTTCAAACTTCGATCGTTTATCACTATATCGTGGATTTTAACGATCATTTCTGAAGTTGTGACCTCATTTGGACGACCTGGACGATCTTCATCAAAAACACTTGTAGGGCCACGTTCAAATTTTGCTGTCCAATATTTTATGGTTGATGAAGGTGAAGAATTCCCGTAAACTTCTTTGAGTTCCGTTTCAATCTCGTGATTTGTTTTATTTTTTAGAAACAAGTATTTTATTACCGCTCGGTATTCAAATTTTTCCATTTTCCAGAAAATATAAAAGTTGTTCAACTTAAATGACTACTAGAAATAAACCAAACAATGGAATGATTTGACAATTTGAGAGTATGGTTGGTAAAGGTTATACTACAGAAAAATGCCACTTTAAAAATTTTAGCTACGCCATCTCTTGTCTAGGCCAGGTACTTATCATACTACCCTCGTACCTGCCACGTGTAGTACACAAATTTTCAACAGATTTTGTGGTGAACTTTAAATTTTGACATTTAAATTATACTACGAGCAGTGATTAAATTTAAATTTGGAATACATTTTTACGTTCCAGTATTGTTATCTAATTTTTCGTAACCACACTTTATTTTAACTTTAAAAACAAAGGTTTAGTAAAGAAATGGCTTAGATCTATGCTGTATAAGATAGCGAAAATTTGACAGCGGAAAACAAAAGATTACACTACGAGCCGCAAATGGCAGCACTATTACTAAAGAGAATTTATTTTGTAATGTAATTACCAGCGGAAATTTTTTATTCATTATATATCACTTTTTCACTAAATAAAACATCTCAGCGGAATAAAAAATTAAAAGTGATCCTTAAAATGGCAAATTGATTGATCTCCGAAGTAAAGGAACTTGGTATATGAAATCTTGAAATATATCAATATTCCGTCTTTACGCCATTTCTTAACAAATAGATAGTATTACTGATCAGGGATTTTAAAGTGAGTTTTGGACAAAATTTGAGGATCTGTTCGTGCTGGACTAAACAGGCCATTTCCTAACCCTTCCTTATGAAAAATGATATCTGTACATGTTACACGATATAAATAAATTTTAAACGGGAGAGAACTCCGCTATTTCTTAAATAAATTTTGTAAAATTTGTATCGCATAAAGGGACAATTCGGTAAAAATATATTGGATATATTGGTATTGGAGTTTTTGATTTTCTGCGGCCATATAAGTTATTTTCAGGTTTTAGTACATATCTCAAAAATCTCTACTAGTAACCAGTACGTTCGGTTGTTTTTCTAATAGCTTGTCATGTTGAGACTATGTGGAAAATGTATGGACTAGAACCAAAAAAATTCTAGTGAAACTTCTAGTTCATAAATTTTCTCTAAATTTTCCATATAGTATCACGATAACCTAGGCTATTATAAAACAATCTAAACTATTGGTTACTAGTGGAAGTTTCAGAGATATTGGCCAAAAACTGAAAATAACTTATATGGCCGCGGAAAATCAAAAAAATGTAGTGCAAATTTTAGTCCATAAATTTTTCCGAATTGGCCATGTTTGCAATGCAAATTTTTTAAAATTTAACTAAGAAATAGCTGAGTTCCAGCTACCATTTTTCATAAGGACTGGTTATGAAATGGCCAGTTCAGTCCACCACGAAGAGATTCTAGAATTTTGTCCAAAACTTACTTTAACAGGGATATGGAAGTTTCAGACAGGGAAAGATAGAATATTGTTAAATTTCAAGAATTCATATACCGAGTTCCTTTACTTCGGAGATCAATCCATTTGCCATTTTAAGGATGACTTTTAATATTTTATTCCGCTGAGATGTTTTATTTAGTGAAAAAGTGATATATAATGAATAAAAATTTCCGCTGGTATACATAATAAAATAAAGTCTCTTTAGTGATATTGCTGCCACTTGCGGCGAGTAGCGTAATCTATTATTTTCCGCTGTCAAATTTCCACTATCTTATACAGCATCTCAGATCCGTAGTTATTTTCCAGAACTTGATTTAAAAATAATTTTATAATCATATTTCAAAGTATCTTCCAAAAATCATTTTTACTCGATCCAACATTCCTACTTTCTTCTTAGCTAACAAATGACACATTTTAAAATATGGAATTTTGCTACACGGGATTTTGGAAACATGATTTTGGAAACAGGAATTTGAAATACAGAATATCAAGCCCAACCCTATCCAAGAATATCAAAAAATTAATAAATTATTAACAATCAACCACCTTACCAAAAAATTTTTTTTTTCTATATTTTGCAGGTAAAAGTTTCACATTAACGATAACCGTATCAACACAACCACCCCAAATTACAACATATAATAAAGCAATTAAAGTGACGGTGGATGGTCCACGTGAGCCCCGATCTAAAACAAGTAAGTAATAAAATTATCGTTATATGAAACCCTAAAATTTTGAGCTAATTAAATTCAAAAATGGACGACGACATCTTAAATATCCATTATGTACACGATTATATAAATATCCCGAGCAGTCAGAACGATTAATCTTTTTCAGTTGTACATTGCTTGTTATAAGTTGTACATAGAAACGACGAGTTTTTTTTTATATCTGAAATGGGTGTATTTATATACCTCGTGAGTTTATATGGAAAATTGTATTGCTCCAAGAGTAACCGCCCTCATAAAAATGAACGAACAGAAAAATATAAAAAAAAAACGTCTTGAATCTATAATAAGATATTTTCGTACACAGCACACAAAATCGTCTATTATTGTATTTTTCGTATATACGTTGATGATTTGGTTATACGCAAACTCCTCAAAATCCAAAGTGTATACATTCGTCTTGTTATATGTATATAATCTATATACATTTCAATTGTATGTAATATTTTTTTTTTATTTTCCGACTTTTCCAAATCCAGAAAATTTAAGAAAAAAATAAGATTTTTTTTTTTGTATACCATTCGAAAACATATACAGAATACGAGAAGAAGAAGGTGTGTACCAATTTTCCTCCGTATGCTATATGCCTACATCGACTATATGCCACCACTGTATTTGGTCTTTATATACTTAAGATTTTCTTATCAGTATTTTAGAAAATTTTACATAATGGTGGTAGTAATATTTAGTAATAAATAATAAGATAAAACCACTATTTTTAGGTTATGGATTTAATTTTCTGGCCTTTTAAATTTTAAAACGATTAAATTTAATTGATTATTTGTCTAGCTCTAGATGTTGTACCATATATAGACGAATAGGAAAATTTATGTTAAAATTTCGAGTAGATTTTCTCGGTCTCTGTGTTTTGTGTATAGTGAATTTTCTTTCGAGCAAGCTGAAAGGTGTGTCAGCCATTTTTTTTCACAGTTGATAAAGTTTATAAAATTTGAGGTAAGAAATGGACCAGTTTAACTACTGCCCTCGCCAGTTTTAAAAAAATAGATTATTATCAACTCTATCGTACTATGGAGTCCGCGGTTTTTATCGTATCTAAACCTGAAAACAGCGACCATTTCATTTAATACCACATATTTAGTAAATTATCTGCTTTATCTTCCAAAATGTCTCGTTGGTGAAAACAATTGATTTTTTTTAATTTTAGTTGCATGAATTTTTTTACATTTAATAATATCACGTAATGCTGTTTATGTGAGGAAAGTTGGTTGAGGGCAAATCCAATACTTGAAGTCTTAATGTTGGATAATGATTTTATGATCACGAAGACGAGAAATTAGGGAAATTGCAAAAATTATGATCTCAATTTTTTATTTTTTTTTTTATAATAATTAAAAGAAAGTATTAATCGTCCAATAGATTTAATGTCCTTTAAAGGCCAATTAATACTCTTACCCATTCACCTACTCACACAATTACAGTATACCACCTGCACGTTGCAAGCTCCATGTCAACCTGCACACTGACATGAACGGTGGGTCGGCGCTGGATTCTGCACTCCAACAGAGGGTCTAAGTTGTGTTTATTATCATCACCGATCGTAATCGATGAAGAAAATTCGCTTAACATCCTGCCTCTGGTGGGATTCGAACCCAGTACCTCCCGGTTCAAGTGCCGAAGTTTTAACCACTCATTTATTGAATTTAAATTATAAATATCATTAATAAGAAGCCATAAATAGTAGGAACACGTATTTAATTATTCGAAAAGGCATACAACGCGTAAAAACTCTGAGCTAATATACATAATCGGGTTCTTAGACGCAACGCAATTTGAAGGTTTTCGTACGTGAGGCACTTGAAAGTTTTCAAGACCGCATTCGATCGATTAAAAAAGGATGTATCAGGATCTAGCACGATATTCAGCCTGAAAAACTCGACGGCAACACTAAAGTATCACTATCATGAGAGTTACTATCCCAGGGCGAAAAATGTCACTATCGCGACATTAAACAGTATCATGATACAATGTCATGATATTTATAATATTCAACCCGAAATATTAAAATTACTTTTATGTATTTTTAAGATACACTCCGTTTCACTTGTTTAAGAACAACTGAAATATCTCGTTTCTAAGGTTAGACAGTAAAACTGAAAGAGTGTAGAGTATCTGTTCGTGATTAAACCTTGACGTGTGCGCAACTGACTAAAGGAAAGTTCTTGAATATAGAAGAAAAAAACCAAATTCGTGCTTTCAAGGTGAACGGCCACAGTATCCGGGTTCAACCGTTGTGCATAATTACCTAAGTAATATCCAAAGCTATATAAAACACATTAAAGGACGTGTCAGCATGGCTACAACTATCCAATATCGACGGGCCATTTTAGAGAAGCTTCAAATTCTCCCCTGTCGATTAGCAAAATAAGCCGCTGTTACGGCCAGCAGAGAGCAACCATCTATCGTATAATACAGCGTTCCCTACATTTAACATTTCAAAAAATTAAGAAAAAACCCCCGTTAAATGAAGCACTCAGAAACCAGCTTCTTTGCTTTGCAAGGCCACACATTAGATGGGACAGAGAGTGGTATAAGGTTGTCTATTCCGATGAAAAAAATTTAAATTGGGCGATCCAGATGGATACAATTAATATTTTGATGACCGAAGAAAAAAGGAAATTGTTTTTAGCAAAAGGCATAGTTAAATGGGTGGTGTAATGGTGTGGGGATCTCTTTTCTCTTCTTTTTTTTTGGAATAAATGATTTAGATTTTCAGACAGTAAGAATGACAGCAAATACTTATAAAACCGATTTTGAACGAGCTTTTCAAAATTTGCCACGAGCTTTTCAAAATTTTTTAATTTAAGAAATACAATTTGTTTAAAACTAATTTCAAATATTTACATTGAAAACGTGTTAATTTTAATGCAAACATATTTCAGAATCGTATGCATAATGTTCTCAGTAGAATAAAACGAAAAAAAATTAATATCGCCTATTACAGCGCCATCTATCATGACTCGAAAAAAAATGTTCCAAGGAAATCCTACGTACATTTAGCCGTAGAATCCGAATCTGCAAGAAAAAATGGAGGTTCCTATCTTAGTTTCCAAGTTGCCCCCACCCCCCCTTACAAACAGGGGCGGGGTCCTAATTTTAGCACTAATGTATTTCCCCTCCAGAATGATTTAATTTTGATAATGGTCATTTTTATCGTCGACGGCTTATTTTCCGTGATATTTGAAAGTTTCAGCTTAAAAAACTCACCCGGTATATTCCATATATTTTTGTCAAAATTTAGAATTTGATAGTTATATAATACACAATCAATTAATAGTTATAATTTGCGTATATTTTGTGTCATGGCCGAAGTTGTATTGCCATAAGTAATAAATTAAATTTTCGGGCTGCAAATTCGGGCTAGCTTGACGGAGATTAAAAAAGGTTCACGTCAAATTTTTTTCCACATCTGCGACAAAATTACTTCGACTTATTCTTAAAATGTTCAGCATTTCCACCAACATTAAAATCGGAGTTTTAGTGACATAGAATTTCAACAGATTTCTTTATAATTTATCATTTTAGTATATATCAAGCGGCACCACTCTGAAAAACGACAGGAAGAGTTTCAAAAAAAAACAACATCAATTATTTCAATTGGCTTTCCATTCAAATGAGTACCTCGGCGTTATAAAAAATTATTCACATTGACAAAACACAATTGTGTGGCAATTCCATAATTGTGAAATACATACGAAAAAAATAACCCAAAATTGTTTAAAACCCCAACATATTTAAATTTAAGAGAAAGTTATTAAAAATAAAATTAAAATAACTTGCACGGAGATCGAACCCAATAATGTGAATGAATTGAAAGCTTGTAAAAAAAAATTATTGAGTTATAATTCACTAGAGTTACTGATGCACGGATGTTTGACATATATACTATATCAATCGCCATGGCCTGATGAGATAATTAAATTGATTTCTTGACCTTATCAGGACTGGATATTACTTTTGTTAAAATAACTTGAACTTGAGTTCCAAAATAACTTGATAAAAAAATTGCACTGTTATATTTAAAAAAAAAATATGTTGAATTGAAATTCGTACGTATCTACTTTTATATCTCCGATCTTAGGAAAAAAGGTTTCATCTATATGACTAAATAGACGAGATTTAATTATCATGGTCTCTATCTCCAAATTTCATCGTATTTTTGATTTCAAACTTTGTTCCAGTCAAATAGATAAATTTGATTTTCTACTAGATTTTAAGGACTGGGCAATCTGACCATGGAGGTGAGGCCCTGAACACCTCTAGGCCTGCTAAAATGAAATTTGAAAATGTATTTAATTTGATGATACTTCAAAGTTAAAAATCCATCTTAACCAAACTACGTTCTTTCAAATATATTAACTCCGTTTAGGCTATCCCAAAATTCATCAAAGACCCTGTGAACCTTATTCACGATATTTTCCAAAATTAAAATATTTTTAATTACAATTTTTTTTTGTTTCAATTAGAAGTTATGGCTATTTTCGCCAATTGGCATTTACTCAATTGACATTCTCAAATAAGTAACGAACCAATCAAAACTCGTCATTTCTATTAAAATTTAAAAATAATCAGAATTAATTTTGTTTCAAACATAATTTAGAATCTTTAGACTCTACTATGGAAAATCTGTAAGAATCACAAGAGTCGGGTTCAAACAGATGAGATTATTGACTTGAAAAAACCAGTGTTACCTATTAAAAGTTCAAGCTTTGGCGTTTGGGTCGGGAGGAACAGGGTTCGAATCCCGATAGAAACAGGATGCAAAAAGGATTTTTCATTATCAGATTATACGATCTGTGATGAAAATGAACACAAAAGAGGTAAAAGTTTATGTGATTCGGTACTGAACTATCCTTGGATTAAGCAGCACAGGCGTAACATCAACTTTTCCTATCGTGATGGGTAATATAGTATATGCACTTTATTGCCTCGCTGAACGACGACTATTCATATGAGAGCCACCAAAGCGGACCACCATTCACGATGCATGGAGTAATATTCGTTTTTAGGTAAATATCTATTTACAAGCTTATAGATTATCTATTTGTAAGCTCTAGAGTTTTTGGAGGGATGTAAAACCTATAAGAGAAGGTATTCAGATATTCGATCGATTTTGAGATGGTCAAACCCTTACGTCACTTTTCTCTAATTATGAACAAAATCGTACCGTTGCAACCTAGTGAAATTAGGCTCCGAGCAAAGTATTTCCATATAATTTTTTTTGGACCAAAAGTAATATTTTAATTTGACATGTAAAAAGTATTAATTTGTCGGATCAGACATTATATAGCTCTGATCCGACAAATTAATACGTTTTACATGTCAAATTAAAATATTATTTTTCGTCCAAAATAAATTATATGGAAATATTTGGCTCGGAGGGGGGTCTGACCACCTCAAAACCATATAGCTCTGATCCGAAAAATTAATACTTTTTTCATGTCAAATTAAAATATTACTTTTGGACCAAAATAAATTATATGGAAATATTTTGCTGGGGGCCTAATTTCGCTAGGTTGCAACGGTGCGATTTTGTTCATATTTTTCGAAAAGTGACGTAAGGGTCTGACCACCTCAAAACCATATAGCTCTGATCCGAAAAATTAATACTTTTTTCATGTCAAATTAAAATATTACTTTTGGTCCAAAATAAATTATATGGAAATATTTTGCTCGAAGCCTAATTTCGCTAGGTTTCAACGGTACGATTTTTTTGTGTTTTCCTAAATGTGAGATATGTTTGTTCCGTCTTATTGTTAAAATCTGACAAATGTATGAGCCAATTTAAAAATTATTTTACTTCAGTTTTATTAAATTATGACATTTATTTTGTGTGTTTTGCGAATTAAAATAATTTTAATAAACATTTTTATTTTTCATATAATAAAATTCGGGGATAACTTCACATATAAAGTGTATTTGGATTAAAATATAATATAAAACGGGGCGGGCCTAACTTCACACAAGACCTAGAGGGATATAAGGGGTAGATACTCGATCAGCTAGCAAGCAAGCAATTTGCTAGCCGGATTCCTGGCTACTCAATCAATTTTACCAAGAAAATTTGAATTTCAAATTATATTTTTTATAAAATTTTTGTTTATTTTTGCAATTGCACAGTAAAACAACACAAAAATTTGCTGTTCATTTTTTGAAGCCGCAAAATTTACTGTGCAATTGCAAAAAAAACAAAAAATTTTTGAAAAACATAATTTAAAAATCAAAATTCCTTGGCAAAATTGATTGAGTAGCCAGGATTTTGGCTAGCAAATTGCTTGCTTGTAGTCGATCGAGTATCTACCCTATAATTATGTTAGTGTTATACCTGATTCATTTTTCATAATTTCGAGGAGAACTATCATTTAGAAAACTGGCTTAAATATGTAGTCAAAGGTGCCACTCTGGACACACATCGTGTCCGAAATACGCAGAAGATTTTTCGCCGAAAGTAAACAGCCGGAAATATACAAATCCGTCAAATCAGATTTACATTTTTCAGCCGAAAGTTTACTTATGTAAAATTATGTTTTATTTATGTAAAAAAATTTCAATAAAATACAATTATTTATTAGTTGAGTTTGTTCTGAACATAAAAGTTCAAGCTTATGTTATGTAATTTTTGCATATTTAAAAAGTTTAATAATGACTCTTAATGCCTGTTAGCCCCAACCCAATTGTAAAGTAATTTTGAAGGAGTTACGAGGAGATGTAATTTGATAAAATTTCAATAATTCAATTTTTTTCAAATTTAATCAATGTTCCGGTGCTCTAAGATGTAGTTTTTGCTGTAGATTGTAGATATTGTTTGCTATAACATGATCGGGATATAACTCTAAAACTGTAGAAGAAGAAAATTAATCTCAATAATTTCTGAATGGAATTTGAATGGAACTAGGCAACTATGTTTCAGCTAATTGGGCTGGTACTAGGTTGCTTGAAGAAAATGAGTTATCCATGAGTTTCGAGTATAATTCTAGAAAAAGGTAAATTTTAACGAAACTACCTAGGCCACTGATTAATCAATTAGCATTAATTTTGATTTCAAGGAAGAAAATGGACTTCCCCTAAAACCTGCCAAGCCATGTTGTATAACAAGATTTTTTTTATTTTTTTTTATTGTTAACTATGCGATCTGTTTTGGGGCTCAAGGCTCACTCTGCTCTTCCGCGGTTATGCTTTTGACGTCCTCCCTTTACGCTTCCCGGCCAACTCGAGGACGTACGGCTATAGGACCGATTTAAGACCATCTGCACATTGCAAGCTCCATGCCAGCCTATACTGGCATGGAAGATGGGTCGGCACATGGGTTTTGCACACCGACAGGGGGTCATAGATGTGTTACATTTCACCACAAATCGTAATATGTTGATGAAATTTCACTTTGCATCCTGCCTCTATCGGGATTCGAACCCGGTACCTCCCGATCCAAATGCCAAAGCTTTAACCACTGTGCCATTTGGTGGGTAACAACAAGATTTTGACGAACATTTGAATTTTTCTGAATTTTCATAATTTAAAACTTACATGGGGCGAGATCGGCCATCGTTTAGCAAGTTTTTCAAATATTTCACATTTTCCAAAATTTGACGAATTCGTCCACTATTTGGTTGCGGGTTGAAACATTTACTGGTTTGCTCAATTTGCAGAATTCACAGTCATTTACAAATTTTTTTCACCTGAATTCAATACTTCAATAAAACTGACGATACCCCTAGGACTTTTGCAATACCTTGGTGAGCCCAGGTGGAACAATTAACTTCCATTGGGGAATACCGGTAGAAGTTTGGCTTAATTCTTTAACCTTAATAAAAAGTTTACCATCGCCATCATCGTTGTGATTTTGCCCTGGTACTCCGGATCCTAAAAGACTGGTGATTGCATATCTATACTTAATCGCTCGTTCGTAAACAGTTTTGCTACCTCGATGTTAACTCGCGACAGACTATCAGGTACTACATTTTGTGTTCCTTTCCTATATTCGATCGTGAGTGCGATTTTAATTTTAATGCCCGCGCATTTAGCAAAACGCCCAGATAGATCTTTTTGATCTGCATTAGCCATTTGAAACTGGAGTGATCAGTAATGATTGTGAATGGGAACCTCCGATGAAGGTTTTGAATGTTTTTACACACATGTATGCCATAGGGTGCTTTTTTTCTCCATTCGGTAATGTGTGCTTGCGTCACATTGAACATAAATATGTTTACCGTAATCGGGATTTACCAAGGTGAGTGCAGAAATTAGGATTGTTTAAGTTGGTCAAATGCATTCTGTTTCAGTTCGTTCCACTTTGGGTTGATACCATTCTTGGCAATTCTCTAAGTGTGCGACGGACGGTGTATTAGGCAAATACCTGGCCTTTGGACGGATTCACTGTAAGGCATCTATCACCAATTATATAACCATCGTATTTTGTTTCCTTCAGCATTAATTTGCTCATATCCACATTTATAGTGACAACAAGAAGATCATCAAGGTAAACAACCCAAAGCGCCAGTGAATTATGTTTTGAACAGCAGAGACAATGCCGTATAGAAATCAGAGACGAGATAGGTCACGACATTTTTGGTTGCTGCAAATCATTAATTTAAATCAAATATTGCATAAACTGAATGGGGCGGAGCATTCACATATGGGCCTCTTGTGCCAATTCCAGCCTTCGGTTGTTCTTGGAATTTCTTTTATGCAGAGAGGCCATCTTATTTTATCGAAATCAGTTGAGACCTATGACGACATTTGGTCTTGTTATTCGTAGGTAGTACACAATATGTCGAGTTGATATAAAATGAGGTCGGTTTTGATACTTTGGGTTCCAGTGAACCATTTGTTTAAATCTTAAGAAATAATAAAATTAAAAAATAATACTAATTATAAAAAAAGCCCAGAAAATTAATTTAAATCAAAAATTCATGCATAAACTGAATAGGCCATACACATACGGGCCTAATACAACAATAAAGAGCTCATCATGTTATATCGAAATTTGAAGATATCGATGACGACATTTCAGATTCGGCCATTTACAGATATGACTCCATAGCACCAACCCTTTCATACAAATGTCCAATCGATATGAAATCAGATCCGTTACGACACTTCTGCCCTGGAACCAATTTTAAAGTGCCACGTCAAACCCAATCTAATTCAGCCAATAAAAAAAATCTCCTTCCGTTTTATTAGACGAAAAATTGTATGTCGGATAAATTAGGGATGTTTGAGCATCGATTAGATTGGATTAAAAAATTGCCTCGTTTTGTTTAAACGTGCGATTGGATTTGAAAATTATTCCAAGTTCAAATCCAGTAACATTTTCAGTCACAAACATCAAAGCCAATCAATTCAACAAAAAAAAAAAAAAAATGTGAAATATTTGAAAAACTTACTCTCTCTCACTCTCTATTTTTTTCTCTGCCTCTCTCTCTTTCTCTTTCCAGTTTTCACATCCCATGAAGAGATTTTGCCGCCTGCACTGAAGTCCTCCATCCGGCTCGATCCATCGCTCGCGTCCTCTAGTTTTGACATTATAATATGCGTATGTCCTGTTTAGAATACTTTATAAATCAACCCTATTAAAGTTAGCCGACTCCAGCCGAAAAATGTCGATAATGTAGATTCAAACTAATCAAATGAAAATGACAGCCGATTTTTGTCGGTAACATCCTAGCCGAAAAATGTCGATAATGCAGATACGAATTTAATGCCGGAATGAATTAATTTATATTACAAATGTTTATTTTGTTATTCATAAAAACCAGCTAAAAAATGTAAAATAAATTTTCATTCAAAACAATTAAAACTAATATACCAATCCAAAATATTCTAAGTGCCGAATTAGATGTTTGAGGAGGTAAGGCGTGAAATGCCTCTATAGTTAGAAGTTTGGACAATATTTTAAACGGCACTTCATCTAATAAATATCATTTAAAAAGAGAGTTCGGGAAAACTTGATTGAATATAACGAACACACAAAATTTGAAAATTTCTAAAAATTGACCGTTTAAAGTGTCATGGCTAGAAATAGATTCAAATCAAAGGTCTTATTGATGATCATACTTGGGAAAAATTTCAGGTCGATTTCTATGTTGGATGTCCGGGAAAACTTGGTTGAATATATCGCACACACAAAATTTGACAATTTCTAAAAATTGACCGTTTAAAGTGTCATGGCAGAAAATAGATTCAAATGAAAGGTCTTATTGATTATCATACCTGGAAAAAATTTCAGGTTGTTTTCTATGTTGGAAGTCCAGGAAAACTCGGTCAATTTTTAGAAATTTTCAAATTTTGGGTGTGCGATATATTCAATTGAATTTCCCGGACTCTTCACATGGAAATCGACCTGAAATTTTTGAAGTTTTGCTTGATATGTGCCATCTAGTTTTGTCAGTAATAAAATAGTTTTTTATTATAGTTTTAATGCATTTAATAAAAAAATTTAATTTTGAGTAATATACGTTAATAAATCGAAATAAATATTTTTGACTTAAAATGAAAGTACTGTTTAACACCCAAAATATGTATCTGCTTTATCGACATTTTTCGGCTGACTATGTATATGAATCTGACTTACCGACTTTGACATACAAGTTGTTTTGCATCTGTATTATCGATATTTGCGTCTGATACAATTCTGTTATTATAGCTAAATCTGCATTATCGTCATTTTTTCGGTTTGCGTTTTAATCGCCACAACCGAAATCTGCATTATCGACACTTTTCGGTTGGTATGTTTAGTCGTTACAGCCGAATCTGCATTATCGACATTATTCTGCTAGAACTTTAACAGTATTATAAATCATCCATTGTTATGGAGACCTAGCAACGTCGCCGAGCCATCTTACTCGATTAGATTTGATGAATCTGTATCGCTACCTCCGAGAAGTTGCTTTATTTCGTGGTTAAATTGAATCCGATATTCGTTGTTCGCAACTTTAATTGGACCAACGATGGAACGAATGGTTTTCTCTTCTTTCGAAGGTAGATAACAATATACAATCATAACAGGTCATTGTTCAGCTCTCGTTTCAGAAAGCCAGCGCAGGTCCTATGAGTGGTTTATAAAGTTACAGCACGATAGCAATAATTTTGATTAAACGTAGAATACTCGTTGTCCGGCAACGATTCAAACTTTTATTTCCAACTCAGATCCAACCGACGGTCAAATGTAACAATTCCAAAATCCAAATGATTTTGATCGCTTTGATAAAATAAAAAAAACACTTTCCCCATAACAATTTACTAAATCATCAGAAATCATAATCGGATAGCTGGTTAAAAATCGTTGAAAAGTCATACCATTTATTTTGACTGACTTCCTTTTGGAAATGGATATCTTGTACAAAATCAATATTCCAACATTTTAGGAAAAAAATTGTACTTAATTTTTAGGTTAGGTTAGATCAAGTTTTGTATTTCTAATATCATAATGACAAGCTACAAGAAAGTCACTACCATATTTTTTTCCTATTTAAAACAATTTAATATTTTGTGACATTATTAATACAAAATAAAAATCAATTAAATCTGTTACAAACTATAAAGCTGTACCAAATCCAAGAAGAAAAGCAACATCAGTAAACGATGCCCCCTAATCCTATATACCAAAATGCATCGAGCTACATAAAATCTCAAGACAAAATTAACTAGACGACGATAAATTATACGAGTGTAGACTACACGTCAAATTCAATGTGACCATCACATCTGTCGCGAACTTGTGGTTTTTATTTTGTCTCTCGGAACTTTTACAATTTTAGTTATCATCCAAAATAAAATGTTGTACACAAGAAATGTTTATAAAGTTTTCAGTATTTTCTATATATATTTTCCAATGTACGAGTGTAAACCCTTAAGAGACAATGATATACGGAGGATGCTTCATACCCCGATAAATTATGATTATACCATAAAATATATAGACGAGACTAATAAAATGTAGGTATAGAAGTCTCATCCTGCTACTGGTTGGTTTATCCTGATTCTGCTGCTCTGCTTTATTTGCAAAAATATGATATATTATGAACCTCTTTTCCTATTTATCGTCTTGTTGTATACAAACGACATACCTCATATAAACATGTTTTTCCGAGAAAAAAAAAAAGAAAATTTATATTTGGTATATAGGGTGGAAAATCGTCTGTGTATAGATAGATAATATACACATAAGATAAAATCTAATGAATCTAATTGAAATGTAATTTTCACCTTTTTTTGTATATTTTAGACAAAAAACTTTATCTTTTCTGGTTTTTTGAATAATTTTTTTGTTGGTTGCTGCTGCTTCCACATGTATATACGATACGTAAACTCTGGATATGAAACCCTTTTCTCTAGATTTGCTGTTATTTAATTTCATATCTCCATATACAATATTTAATAATTCATGATTATAAGATAAATAATTTATCACTTAGAAATACAAAATATTTGTTTTTTTGTGTTTCTATATTAAATGAAAAAGTTTTGTTTTGTGAAAACGGATATAGATATGGAGTTTTGGTTGGAGCAAAGCATTGTTTACTGCGCGACATATGTGGAGTGTAAAATGATCTGCTGCGTAGTTCACGTTTGTTTTTAAAGGTGGGTTTGTAACGAATACTATAGAATTACGAACAAAGTGCCTTTATGGATAATATAAAACTTTTTGAATTCGCGATTTGCTTAACTCTGCAAATAATTTGACACTGAATTAAAAATTTTGAAACTTTGATAACCAACAGATAAAATCGAGTAGTAAAAAATTTTGCAATATTGTGATACAAAGGTAGGTAAGCCTTTAGTCCCGTCTACATTTATAGATTTTGATACCAATAACGATTTTTTCATAATGAAGGCTTAAGTCACACTAATTAGTACCTTTTCTGTCGTATTACACAATACAGGAATTATTTTTAACTCTCTGAAATAGTGGTTAAAATTGTGTTTCATCCGTGACATTAAATGCTCATTATTTTGTTGAAACCAAGCAAATATGCAAAATATCAATTTGTACTAATTCCGCCGAGGGAAACTTCACTAGGGATATACGGACGAGCTTGCGTGTTGATATATTTCAGTATAGATCTTTTTCGAGTTCAAAAATAAAATATCTGCAATGTCACATAAGTTCAGCACACACATACGTGTAGGTATAATACATAATATTTTACAACCACTTTATAGTTTACAATTTGAACGGAACCAACGTTCAACCTACACAATTGTGTTAAGAATAACTTTTTTTATTAGTTTTGTTTTATTTTCGTATGTACACTTCTTACTGAATGGTGATTCCATCTATTGTAAAATGAATTGATTTAACATTTAAAGCTTAAAAGTTGCGAGAACGGCCAGTGGTAGATAAATCAACAAGAATTATTAAACATTTTGGAAGATTCTGCCTCAGATTTGGGGGATGATGTTCTTCTTGACGCTAATATCGTACAATTAGACGAAAATGGGGTGCTCAGTAACGCATCAAGATGCACCTATCAGCCAAACTGTAACCGATGAAAATACAAAAACAATAAAAGTATATATTCAGGGCAAATTTGTCGAAAAGTTTTTGCCAGAAGATCAGAGTGAAGTTTATACCAAAATAACAAAATATACACTGTGTCATATAAGTACTTAGAATTGAGAAAACATTCAAATATTGAACTTTCATAATAATATCTAAAAAATTTTAATAAACACAAATATTTTTACACTATATGTAGCAAATATATAATTTTTGTGGAAAGTTTTGAGTGAACTTTTAAAAATGAAATTTTTTACAACAAACTCACCATGAATTGCACAGAGATGATCGCAGTTGATCTGAACTGCCCCTACGGATTGCACAGAGATGATCAAAGTGGTTCTGAACTAGTAATTGATGTAAGAAACCAATCTTATTTATCCACATGCTCGGAAATCTCTGAGATTTTTGTTAGACAGAACGTCATTGAGTGAAATACGAAAATTCTTAAACATTTGAAATTGATTATCTCGATTGTCTCGATTCCACTCAATGACGTTCTATCTCGATTAAGAAAAATCTCAGAGATTTCCGAGCATGTGGATAAATAAGATTGGTTTCTTACATATATTACTAGTTCAGAACCACTTCGAACGTATCTGGACAATTCGTAAGGGTCGAGATACATAATTTCAAATGTTTAAGAATTTTCGTATTACACTCAATGACGTTCTGTGTCGAATAACAAAAATCTCAGAGATTTTCGAGCATGTGGATAAATAAGATTGGTTTTTTACATATATTACTAGTTCAGCCCCGTTGTCAAAGTGGTCAGCATGCTTGCTCCAGCGACCGGAGGTCCCGGGTTCGATTCCCGGTGGTGACAAAATTTCACGGCTGGTTTAGGATCAATGAATTAATCACTCATTATCCGAAATGAAAATATGATTATGAAACCTCATTTGAGGCGGCCAAATCCCTTGATGGGATATAATGCCAGGGAGAGAGAGAACTAGTTCAGAACCACTTCGATCATCTCTGTGTAATCCGTACGGGCAGTTCAGATCAACTTCGATCATCTCTGTGCAATTCATAGTGAGTTGTTGTAAAAAATTTGAAAAAGTTTGAGTTGTTGTAAAAAATTTCATTTTTTAAAATTCACTCAAAAATTTCCACAAATATTAGATGTTTGCTACGTATAGTGTAAAAATATTTGTGTTGATTAAAATTTTTAGATATTATTATGAAAGTTCAATATTTGAGTGTTTTCTCAATTGTAAGTACTTATAGGTCACAGTGTATATTTTGTTATTTTGGCATAAACTTCACTCCGATTGCCAGAAGACAACCAGTCAACCACGCTTTCGACGAGAATTGTGAAATCTGCACCTCTTGAATATTTTATTGGATATTTTCCGGAACAACATTTTGTTGAAGCCGCAACAAACAGTAATATTAACCATTTAAAAGTTCGTGGTACGGAGCTTAAAACATCAGCCTATGAGCTCAATAAATTATATGGTGTATTTCTTATGACGGGCTGCATACCATTTCCACGGTTGGAGATGTATTGGAGGCGTGACGGAGTCCGCGCTTTAAAATCTTGCGGACATCTCTACACTACGTAGCTATAAATCAAATAGCAGACGATCCCACCAACTTATTTTGGAAGTTGAAACCATTATTAAATATAGTTCGGGACAGATGTAGAGCATTGTCAAGAAAAATTACTGCGTATTCTGTTGACGAGCAGATTGTCGTCTACACCAGTCGATGCCCGGTACACCAATATGTTAAAAACAAGCCGTGACCGGTGGGCTTCGATCCCAAAAGGCAATCATATATTTTTTGACCGGTATAGTTTACGACTGTACCTCTTTTATATAAACTCCTTGAATTAGGACATTTCGCCACAGGTTAACAATAATTTAAATTATATACTTTTCTCTGAGATATCTATATATATAAAAAGAAGTGTACATTTTGATTGTCACTCCATAACTCGAGAACCAACCGATTGCCATAACATTTTTAGGGAAGGTGCTGTGAGGAGTGATGATGGTTAGTTGATTTATAAATCCAAAATCGTTCCAGCCATTCTTGAGTTATGATTTTTTTCCTAAAATGAACTCGCTCTTTGTAAAACAACAGCAAATACACGTAAAATCGAAAAATTGAGGCAATTTCATGCCGACTTTTAAGGTGATTACTTCATGCGGAATATCATATGAAAAATGCGATTTGTGCAGCAATTTTTTTGATGTGTTCAAGAATTCTGACCAAGCAGCTATATACATTTCACAAATATTATACAGATTGAATCTGTCAGATTTATCATCGAACTGGTTCCTTATTGCCATATCCTGATGCTCATCATCAATTTTTGCAAATCTATTTTATCGGAGATGCAAATCGTGAATTGGATCGGCATTGTACGATTGCTGCGCCTGCAAGGCGACAAATTGTTTCTGAACTTCAAACATTCTTACATCAGCACAATGAATTAATTCGATTGTTTAAAACCGCTCTCGATCGTATGCCATCTGATGATCACAGAATCGTTATCAGAGCTGACAAAACGCCCTTTGGAGAGCTTGCGAAACGATTTAATACACCAACAATTGATGAAGTGGCCATTGTAATTGTTGGAGACCAGTTTCAATCTAGCGATATTGAGCTACATCGAAGAAATGAAGAATTACGGCGTGTTTCAGAGCTTCACCGCAGCTATGATGCATTACAATATCCATTATTGCACTGGAAAGATGACGACGGCTATCATATCAATATACGAATGATAGATCGACGAACCATATACCGGTTCAATTCAATTTATTTATTTCAAAACAAGAAGACATAGTTTTAATTTGCTGATAATGTATTCATCATAGGTCGTGAGGTAGGAAAAAAAGTTAGTGGGATGAATTATTATTCGTATAGATTTGAGATTCTCCCACAAGAAGGCAACTTTATAATGCGATGTGGCAAACTCTTCCACCAATACGCTGTTCACATGTATGCGAAAATTGAAGCAGAACGCCTTAATTACCTTCGATTCAATCAAGACACTTGCGAGATGCGATAGTGAATGATGGTAATATTAATGATATCGGACGTTTAACAATATTACCATCGGCATATGTTGGCAGTTCGCACCACATGCACGAATATATGCAAGATGCAATATCATACGTTCACAAGTATGGTCGTCCCGACCTATTCATAACATTCACACGCAATCCACAGTGGGTTAACATAAAAAACAATTTATTTGATGGTCAGAATCCAACAGATCAGCACGATATAACAGCACGTGTATTTCGACAGAAAGTAAAAGCACTGATGGAATTTATTATCAAATTGCGAATTTTTTGAGAGGTGCGTTGTTGGATGTATTGATATGGCTGGTTCGTAAAATAACACCTGATCAAATTGATAACGTTATATCAGCTGAAATTCCAGATGAAATTAACAATCTAGAATTATTTGAAGTTGTCCCGAAACATATGATCCATGGCCCTTGAGATAAATATGAATTCACCATGCATGATCGATGGAAAATGTACAAAACGGTATCCAAGAGCATTAACTTCGGATACAATTACAGGTGACGATGGATACTCGTTGTACCGACGTCGGTCACCGGAGGATAATGGCCATACAACAACAATTAAAATACGCAATCAAGACATTGAAGTTGATAATCGTTGGATTGTGCCTTATTCTCCACTATTGTCAAAAGTATTTCAGGCTCACATAAATGTTGAGTACTGTAATTTTGTGAAGTCGATTAAATACATTTATAAATATGTGAATAAAGGCAGTGATATGGCTGTTTTTGGAGTAGCTGGTGACAATAGCAATGATGAAATCGCCCAATATCAAAGGGGCGCTACATTAGCACTAATGAAGCTCTTTGGAGGATTTATTGATTTCCAATTGGAGAATTTATTCATTTTCATTCCATGAGGATATCGCTGCTGTTGTTCATTTGGCTGTTCATCTTGAAAATGGCCAGCGTATGTATTTTACCGATGCAAATGTACAGCAGAGAGCAGCACAGCCACCAACAACAACATTAACTGCATTCTTTCAATTATGTGAAAGCGATGAATTTGCCAGAACATTGCTGTATTCAGATGTAACGAATTATTTCACTTGGACTGCAAAGAAATGACAACGACGTAAAGAAGGAACACCTGTTGATGGCCATACGAGTGTTTTTTTTTGCAGATACCATGGGAAGATTATACACAGTTCATCCAAACAATGCAGAATGTTATTATTTGCGGTTGTTGTTAGTTAATGTTGTTGGACCACAATCATTTCAACATTTGCGAAGAGTAAATGGTCATTTATGTATGACGTATCGTGAAGCATGTCAGCAATTAGGTTTACTTGAAAATGATGCGCATTGGGATTTAGCGATTCATGATACATCGATTGCTTCTTCTCCACATTAAATACGTATGTTATATGCCATAATCATATCAACATGTTTTCCATCAAATCCACTTGAATTGTGGAATAAATACAAAGATTTTATGGCAGAAGACTATTTGAGTGGAATGCGTCATCACACAAGAAACGCTGATTTGCTGATTTCATTGGAATTGTATATGAGGCATTGATTAAAGATATGTGCCTAGGCAATTAGGTTTGTCACCACCCAATCGTTCAATGCATGATTTATTTGATCGAGAATTGCAACGTGAAGAACAGTATGATCCCAATGAATTGCAAACATTTGTGAATTGGAATGTTCCCAAATTAAATGACCATCAAAAACATGTCTATGATACCATCATGCAAGCTGTACAAAATGAAGTCGGTGGATTATATTTTTGGATGCGCCTGGTGGTACGGGAAAAACATTTGTGATATCACTGATTTTGGCAGGCATTCGATCGAAACGAAAAATTGCATTGGTACTTGCTTCGTCGCGGGAATCGCTGCTACTCTATTGGATGGTGGACGAACAGTGCACTCTGCATTAAAATTGCCGTTTAATGTGCAGGTGTGCTTATATTTGTTATTGATCATTTTAAAATTTAATCGATATTATTGTAAAATATAATTATTCTCAAATTAACAGGTGATTAAACATCCCACGTGCAATATTTCAAGAAATTCTGCGATGGCAAAAGTTTTGCAACAAGCAGCAATTATTCTTTTGGATGACTGTACAATGACGCATAAAAAATCGCTGGAAGCATTACACCGTACAATGCAAGATCTACGTCAGAATCAAGAAATTTTTGGTGGTGCATTGATATTATTGTCAGGCGATTTTCGTCAAATATTGCCTGTGCGGTTCCACGATCAACACCGGCGGATGAGCTCAATGCATGATTAAAGTCTTCTCTTCTGTGGCACGTTCAATTGCACAACGACCAATCTGCAGATCGGTTCTCGAAGCAATTGTTAGATATTGGAAATGGCAAAGTTCGAGTCGATAATACAAATGGATTAATTACATTGCCGAACAATTTTTGTACCATTCTCCAATCAACAGAAGAGTTGATTGAAAGTGTGTTCCCAAATATTGTTCAAAACAAGTATCACAATTGGTTGAGAGAACGCGCAATACTGGCACCAAAAAATGTACACGTCAATGCAATCAATTATCAGATTCAAGAAAAATTACCAGGTGCAGTGACATCATATAAATCTGTTGATAGTGCAATGAATGCAGATGCCCAAATATTATAGCTTCTTATAATAAAAATATGGGTGGGATCGACATTGTTGACCAGCTGTTCAGTACTATCGTACATTTATAAAGACCAAAAAATGGACCCTCAAACCTACCAAACATTTTATCGACTTGGTAGTCGTCAATGCATGGTTTGAGAATCGTGAAGATGTTTTGGCTTGCGACGTGCCCAAAAAACAACGTATGCATCTTCTAGAATTTAAATTGGAAATTGCTGGTGCTTTACTTTTCACTGTTAGAACCCAGCTCTCAGAGGTTGTGTTTGCCTTTGCCTCCTTATATCGGAAAAAGATACAACGGCTATGAATGAACATTGACCGGTTGTGGATTTTTAAATACTGCCCGAAATTAACAATTGGGAACGTGTAAATGTAGAACATGTACATAATTGTTGCGAGAAATGCAACGTGTATTTATGTTTAACGTTATTTGAATTTAAAATTGTATTAAAAATAGAAAAATGTGTTTAATTTTTTATTAGTTAAATTGTTCCTGGATTTTATTTTTTGTTAAATGAATAACATTATTATCACTTCATTAAGCATATTTTTACTTCATTTAAGTAATTCTGAACAACCTGTTGAAATTTTAATAAGATGTGTACCTACACAATTGTGTTAGTTGGACTGTAGTTAAGATGATTTTATTTTGGAAATCCTTTATACAAAAATATACACAAATGTGTAGGCTTGGCTTAAGTTCATGCACGAATTCAATGTTGACATGTGCGTCTGTGTTGTTATCATATTTTACCTACACAATTTAGTTGGCAGAACCCGAAAGGGATAGCTTTTCTTCAAGTTCAACGTTATGCGGTGTTTCGTCGATAAACACTAGGGGTAGTATGTTGTACCATCACTTCGAATCGAAATTCGAAAAAAATCGAATGGCGGTATGTTGTATCATTTTCGAAAAGCAAAAATGATACAACTTCCATTTTTTCGATGGTACAACATACCGCCCTAGATTGCCCAAATAAGTCATTTTGACTGCTTTTTAATTTCAATTAGTCTAAAAAAAATATTATTTTCATGATACGCAATTTCTTAGGATTTTGAGATTTTTTATACATGCATTTATTAATTGTGGTATTTACGATCCTCCTCTTTTTATTTTTGATATATGTATGTGTTATACCTGTATTGCCCAAAAGCAGTCATTTTGACTGCTTGGGAAACTTAAAAAATTAAATGACTTTTATTATCGAATTCAGTAAATTTTTTATATGACCAGTGCGGCCCTGTATTCCTAATTTTTTCGATTCCCTTTAAATGGTAAATTTTCGATTTGAACGTGCACTGATGAGTCGCAGCTGCTCAGTAAGCTAAAATTAGTACTTGTTATTCTTATCTCTTATGCAGTGATAATTGTTCTAAAAAGATACAATTGTTCATTTTATATCATTTGCGATGTAAATTCATAAAAGAAATTTCGAATAGAAGTGATTTATTGAAAAAGCTAACGAACATAAATGAAGAGTGCTCTGATATAGAATCAGATACAATAAGTTCTGAACTATCATCTGAAGATGAAAAGCGGTTCACATTCGAAGTGAAGCATCTGAAACTGAAGATAGCGATAAAGAATCGACCACTGATGATGAGAATGAAAATTTCATCAATATTCCCAGAAAAAGGTGTAGGATGCGAATTATTTCAGACTCTAAAGAAGAAACTGGAAAGTACTGTGTTGTCAAAATTTGACGAAGTTGGTATTCCAGGTAGATTACCATCTCCTTGTATTTTCAAGGATGTGAAAGGGCCAACAAACAAAAAAGAAATATTATGGCAGATAATGTTATCAGTGCATTTACGTTGATAATATGTAACCATATTAGGAAGTTAATAATGTGCACGGAAGAAGAGGACGGTATGAAGTTTGAAAAATTATTGGATAATATGATTTCATTTCCGGAAATACGTGCATTTATTGAGATTTTATATTCTCGCAAAGCTTACGAGGCAAATATTTAAAATTGAGCTATTTATGGTTAGTAAAGTGTGGTACCGGTTTTTTTTTTTTGGAAAAACTAGGGTCAGAGAAAAGTTTAAGCAAATCCTACGATTTATTCGTTTTGGCAGAATAACCGAAAATAGTGAGCGCCTAAAAACAGATAAATTTGACTTGCTTTCGTGAATGTGGAATAAGTTCATTGAATACAGTCAAGCTTGCTATAAACCAAGGCCATATATAACAGTTTACGACCAATTATTTTCTTCAAAAGCCAGGTCCAGATTCAGCCATATACAGGATATTGATGAAATATTATGGCCGATAACTTTTTCACTAGCACGTCGCTAGTGACGACAAAATTATTGGGTAAAAAAAAGAACTCTAGTTGGAACTATTAGAGGAAACAAAAAGGAACTACCAAAAACAGCAAAACAAAAGAAGGATAACATGTCTCATTTTTCCACTCTGCTATATAATTAAAAGAGTTGTGTTCTTATAATATATAAAAGCAAACCAAATAAAAGAGTTGTTGTTCGAAGTTCTAAGCACAAATTTGAGAAAATTGATTAAAAAAATAAAAAAAACTATTACCTGAATTTATTCATTTTTATATAGCACAAAATATGGCGTTGATATGGCCGATCACATGGCCAGAAAATTTACAGTACGCTAATTCTCGTAGATGGTCCCTACAAATATTTTTCAATGTTTCCGATTTGGCTGCTATAAATGCTTGGATCCTTTGAAAAAAAAGACAGGAATAAAAATACAACGAAAAGAGTTATTGTTCCAATTTTCAAACAAAACAAAAAATATTTGTGAAAAATGTAAAAATTATATGTTTGTGAAAAATGTACGTCCGAAAAAATGTTTACTTTTATTTGCAAAAGATGTACACATGCATAACACACGCATAAAATACTTTTTTTTTTTTGTTTTCCAAGTTTACTGCACTTTACTGCATTTCTTTATTACTTAATGTTTATAATAACATATTATATAACATTAAAAATATTAAAAATTAATTTAAATAAATTATTTTTCGCATTAGTTATTTTTTCACAACAGTCAGTGTGACTGCATTTGAGCAATATAAGTGTATACTAAATTTCAGTTTTTCTAGTGTTAACAAAGTTTTTGGTCTCACGAACATGAGCATAATTTATTAACCTCGGACACATGCTGTAAAACGATTAATTTGTTACATCAACCACTAGTTCAGAACCACTTCGAACGTATCTGGGCAATCCGTAGGGGCCGAGATAAATATTTTCAAATGTTTACGAATTTTCATATTACACTCAATGACGTTCTTTCTCGAATAACAAAAATCTCAGAAATTTCCGAGCATGTGGATAAATAACATTTTTTTCTTACATCAATTACTAGTTCAGAACCACTTCGATCATCTCTGTGCAATCCGTAGGGGCACGTCAGATCAACTCTTCGATCATCTCTGTGCAATTCATAGTGAGTTTGTTGTAAAAAATTTAATTTTTTAAAATTCACTCAAAACTTTCCACAAAAATTATAAATTTGCTACGTGTAGTGTAAAAACATTTGTGTTTATTAAAATTTATTAAAATATTTATAATTAAACAAAATCTGAACTAATTTTGTTTGAAATGTAATTTACAATCTTCTTGTTTTAAATCGTTTTTTCGTAAATTATTTAAACTTTTCAAAATACTTACAAAAACCGAAAAAGCTTCTATTGAAGTTGCCACTAACTGTTAACTAGTCACGACCCACTGGGATCTCCCAATTTATTGAAAAATTTTAAGTGTGATCCATCCCGATCAATTGACCAGTATGGGCTGTAAAGAGTTTTTGGTTCAAAAATAATTTTTTGTTAGGAATTTAAAGTCTTAGTTTATAATTGCTTTACTTGTAAATTTTCAAAATATTTGGAATAAACTAAAAAGCTCATCAGGATGCTCGTACTTTCGGTGGACCGATTTTGGTCAAACAATACTGGGAGCTTGCACTTAATGGAAAAACCTAAAGAATGACGGTTCATCCCAATCAATCAATTCGTTTAGTCAGATCTTATCAGACTCTTCCAGCAATCTAATGTCTCTTATTTTCCCGTGTAACGCACTCCATAGCTGGTTTGAAAGCAATACGTACACCTTGGACCATATTTTGAGCTTTAATTGTAGCACTCGCGAATCGTTTTTTGTAACTGTTATTGTAACGTCAGAATTGCGGGGAATTTTAATGTTCATATTATTTAATTTTAAACTTAAATTTCGCCTAAATCACACAAAAAATAATAGGTGTGGATAACTGCAGCTGAGAATCTTTCGAATTTGAAAATGAGGCTTTGGCTATACCGATTAAGGTCACTATGTGCGGGGAAAGAAAATTTTTAATTTTGCCTTAAGAACGATAAAAATAACAGCTGGCGTCTAGAGGAAACTAAAAATATTGTTAGCTTGAATTTCACATTTTGAAGGGAAGCTAGCTATACTGTCGAAATTTGTTTATTTATTTATTTATTCATTTCAAAAGTTATGGCAAAATAAACCAGATTTGACCCAATCAAGCAATGACCTTTGACGGTCATTCAACATATCTAATATAGGAATATATAATCAGAAGTGAAGTTTATTGTTTTCCAGTATACTTTATTCCAGAAAATCGTTCTTTCAAAGGTCGTTGACGTTCAATGGAATTGAACCAATTCTGGACTAGCATAAATTCAGCCACTATTTATTTCCGAATGCCAATAAAAATAGTTGATAGGAATTTGCAATCAGAAGAAAGGAGAAAAATCCAAATGAAAACACACGATGATTGAACAGGGAATGCAACTCGTTGTTTATGACACATCTTAAATAATCAGAAATGTATTATAGTTATCCCGGGCTTGATTGACCAATGTTTATAACACAACGATTTAAATTTTTTTTTATATTATATTTTTAGGTTATTTGTTGTTATTTTAACACAACTTTACATTTCCACTTAATTTTTAATAATGAACAATAGTACGTAAAAAAGAGCAAGAAACTAATAATATTATAGTTATAAAAATTTAAGTAAAAAATGAGAATGGGAGAAGAGAAAAAACAGTCGTCATTACTCTATGATCGCAATATCACAAGGTCATCTCCGTTGAAATGAAACTTTAGAAGCAACACAAACTACACAAAGCCAAGGAATTTACTCCGGACCAATAAACAGTGTTGGTCAATTCTCAAAATAATTCGTTTCTAAAAAACCCGCCATCCGATAGCATGTTCCCAACCAATAGATAAAATGTTGCTGTCACATCGGAAAAGTTAAGCTTCCAAATCCATTCAATTTAAACGATGATGCATTGAGCAATCCTGAGTTTTATTTAATGAGCATATACAACCAAGATTTTTGTTAGAACATAAATCATATAACTGCTTCGTATCGTTTACGTGGCGAACAATATGTTTCCAAGATGCACCGTCGCATCGTACATTACATCTGACGCCTCCAGAGGACGAAAAAAAAATGTTTCGTTGATAATAGCATTTTAGCTGTAGAGGGACACATCTCTTCACACCGCAAATACGCTGCGTCATATCGCTAATGGAAAAATTGAGCACAAGAAATAACAAACATTCATTGAAGATAACCGAACAGTACCCATAGTTAACTTGGTGTTACGCCTATACCGCCAGTCAGATCAAAGACACTATAATGTTCCAGTATCAAATGAACTTGCCATTCTTTTTGTAGATGATAACGGTGAGCAACCGTTTGACCGTGATAACTTTATTTTATCCGCGCAACAAAGTAAGGAATGAGTGTGACCATCTCAAAAAACTTGCCAAATTTAATGTAAATTTAACTCTATGTGACCCTGAGCCCAATAACGCAAAATAGCCAAAGAATGATTTTTCCTATAATATTTCCTAAAGTAAGGCATAAATCTGTGACTATCTCAATCAAAACCATATAGCCTTACTCCGACAGATCTATACTTTTAACGAGCCGAATTAAAGTGTCATTTTAGTTCAAATACGAGTTGTAAGGACATATCTGGCTCAGGGCTCAACTTTGCCAAGTTGCCAAGCAAAGATTTTTGATGTGTAAACATCTTTACGCGCGCCTACCAAATTTTTTTGTATTAGAGTAAACTTGTAAATGAAACGAACGGAAATGACGTATACCTACTTCGTTTGAAAAAAAAGCAAGAAACTCAACAAAAACAATTTTTGCTATACATGGCATGCTTTTATGTATATGTATAATAGTAGGGAAAATGAAAAAAATAATTTAATGAATGAAATAGAAACCATCGACATTTCCATCGATCAGAAAAATAAAAAAAAAATTACGATACAAAATACGAATTACGATTACGAAATTGCATACTCATACGATTAAAGACACAGTCAACAACTGCTGTATATTGCTTTATCACGAGTGACGAGTCTCTAGGCGCTGTTCATCACGTCGGCTATCAATGATCATGTCTTCTACTGAATGGGGTTATAATGACATCTCGTTTTTAACATTGAACTGCCAGAGTCTCAGGTCACAGTCACGCAGGTATGCTCAATTCATTTGGTTTTCGAGACCTGGCTGCGCAATGACGAATTTGTTAATATTCCTACGTTTGAATGCTGTTTTTAGTTCAATAGAGATGGTCAGTGGGCTGCCGGAGTAGCAGTTCCGTCAAAAGATCCATAAAATGAGCATGACGTGGACACAAATAATTTGCCGTACTTTTTCAAGACCAATATTGACGTAACAAATGGACTGGCGAATGGAACTATAGGCTGTCTAAAGTATATCGAATGCATAGGCATCCTAACCAGGACAACGAGAACGATGAAAACGTCGACAGTAAAAAATGTCAAACGACTCTGGATGGATTTCGGTTCAAATTCACAAGTTGGCAAGATGGTCAGGTGGCTTGAAGCTGGATTGGCGCAGAAAACGAATATCGACCGATGTTTGGTGCCCATTTCTAGAAAAAGCTCAACTATTAATCGAAACAACAATTAATGTTAAGCACAAACAACAATTAATGTAAAGCGTCGTACCTTCATGTGCCACCACAATTCATGCATCACAGGGTGGTACCTATAACGAGATAGTCAGTATATACTCTTACGATAAAAGACACAGTTAATAATTGTGTATATTGCTTTAGCACGAGCAACGAGTCTCGAAGGACTGTTCATTACGTCGGCTATCGATGATCATGTCGTCTACCATGGACGTAAAAATGGGACCTCAATGGGTCTTCTTCTATCGCGCCTCACTACAAATCCGCTTTATCCGTTGTAATGGCGAATTTTGTACGAGATAATAATGACGTCTGGTTTTTAACATTGAACTGTCAGAGTCTTACGTCATACACATCACCTCGACCTAGCTGACACAATCACGCAAAGATGCTCAATTTTCTTGCTTTTCCAGATCTGCGTTCAGTTCAAGAGAGACGGTGAGTGAGCTGCCGGAGTAACAATATATAAAAATTCAAATAGAACACTCATACCATACAGTCACCTCTCATAAAGAAATCATCGTTGGACAAACAACTGGTATGAGCGTAACAACACAACTCATTGATGATATATATGGCTGAACTTCAGCTTCTCAATGGGAATAAGATGCTTTTTGTAGTTGTATTAACCTCGCCGAATAAATCTTTCGAGGACATAATGAAGTTCATACATTTCGTCCTTGCCCCATATCCTAAAGAATTTCAAAAATTCTCCAAGGAGACTATCATCTTTTGCCGGTGATTATGAGCGGGGATTTCAATATTAATGTTGCTGTTCCTCAAGCTGAACCACTTATAAACTTCCTGCGAGACGAATTCGATTTGCACATGAACTCAGATCGAAATATATTTACTACTAGATATGGGACGACCATATTGTGCAGTTTTTCAATGAAAATTTTTAAAGTTAGAGTCGACAGTATATAATATATCTTATTTAAGCTACCAAAATCCAATTGCGTCGATTATACCGAAAGAGTAATAGACCAATTAAACGATAATAAACAAATGAAAAACTCTGGTTAGTAAAATTGCATTCCTTCTTCCTTCAAAGTAAACTGTACCCACGTACTGTACACACGCCATGTTTACACATCTCCTTGAGAGGGACTCACTCATTTTTTTTTTTAATTAACCTAGAAGTGAGGCATGAGAGTGCAAAACTACTTAGATTTAATCCCACCAATTTATAATTTTAACGTGCCAAATCAAATATAATTTTAGTTCAAACACGAGGTGCATGGATCTGTCTAGACCAGGGCCCAATTTCGCAATGATTTTTCTTCGCAAATGCAGTGGACTCTCACATATTTGATATTGAGTTTGGATCGAGTCGAGTTAACAATTAATTAAGGTAGGAAGTCATTTTAGAATGAACAGAGGCTGAACATATTTCGATAACAAAACCAATGAGCCCCGGCACCTGGCGATTTTAAAAATTTCCATAATTTTATAATACTCATTTTGAAACAAGTCGCTACGCGATTAAATCACGATAAATGTAATCACATGCTTGGATTCCACTCAGCCAATCCACCGTTCCTCCATTCTAATTTTCATTTAATGTCCCATTTACCTTATTACTCAACTGTAGAGTTCCATCTGGATGTTACGAAATTTATGGTCAGCATGCACAAATTTGTACTGAACTGGATGATAATTCGATGTTGTGTGTTGAAGTTTAACGGCAGATTATAGTTGTGTGTATTACGTAGAATACATAGTGGTTTTTGCACCATTGACGTCGACAATGCAGTCAACGCCGAAATCCAACTTAATTAAGAAACTCAATTTTCTCTGCATTAGCCAGTCCGGATAGATATTAGGTAATTGTCTCGCGTAGGGGCCAAATAACTTTATTTTTCGATACTAAATAACAAAGATAATTCGTTAGTATATCGATCGACAAATGCGCTGACCTAAACTGTGTAAGTGGAATCACAATAAATTGCGCAATATTAAAATACTTGCGATAATTGAATTTTTACTTAAAACTAATTCTAACTTTTACATAAAAGTTTTAGTTACAACTTTGAAATATATTTAAAATCTTTACTTAACTAGAGACATCTAGACTTATTTATCGTGAAGGAAGATTTTTATCGACCAAGACTGTGTATACAATTTTGACAATTTCTAATTAGTGTTTACGACATCTGTCCAATGAAAATTAAATATCGTGGATATCGTAATAAAAATGTTCCAAGTGAGATTAAAAATATGAAGTATGTGATTGTGATGAAACAGATGCATATATTAAAATTTCATCACAAGCACGACTTGAGAAACGAATCTATTTGTGCTAAGAAGAATTTTCATATCTCATCATGTCAACCTATCAAATTACAGAAAATCAACAATTAAAACTTGAGTATATGTTTTAATTTGTTTGGCATGTTGAATGTGACTTACTTTGTTCGTCCTGAATGCTATTAGTGAGCTCGTAATTTGAATTGCCAGGCTTATGGATATCGCAAACGAGCATACACCATCAAAAGCATGGACTGTGGCCGCAATCTGTGTCAAACGCGTTCAAAGTCTAATGTTCTTTGGTTTTTAGTTCTTTGATGTAATATCAAATATACACTTATATTTATGCATATTCTTGTATCAGAATTTGTTGCCTCCTATGAACAACTTATTTGTGCTACGAGTACTAATAATAGTTATATTTAGGCAGAACCCAATGAGAAGCAAATTGAAGTGAAGTATCAATTAATTTAAATTTTTATATCACTTTAATGAATTTTCAATTTATATTCATATAGTAATTCGTGTTTTGCTGTAACAATAGAATGATTCACTTCCTGCATGTAATAATTGTTATCTAATTTATTTGAGTAAATATGATAATAAATGCTTAAGATAAGCTTGATAAGATAAACACTTTTAGAGCGCGCTTGCTATGTTATTTTTTTAAAAATGAACAACAACGTTCATTTCGTGCTTGTAATATTTTCTTTTTCGAAGTGGCTAAGAAATATTTCGGTTTCACATAAAATATGTCATATTGAAGTGCAGTATTGAATTATTTGCATGCTTATAGAAAGCATTCACTTCCTGCATGTAATAGTTGTAGTCTACCTTTATTATTGTAATTTGTGCATCTTTAATCGTATTTTTTTATTATGCAGTTTCGTTTAATAACTAATAATGTTTACTTCGTGCATGTAATAATTTGTTTGTTTAATAAGCTAAAAAATATGTATGCTTAACAATTATTTTGAAATAAATTCAATATGACAAATTTTAGAAAGAAAATCTTGATAAGATATACGCTTCTTGTATGCGGTTTTTTAATAAATTTTGATAAATTAACAACAATGTTCACTTCGTGCGTGTAATACTTGTTTTTATGAATTAGCTAAGATATATTTCGTTCTCACATAAAACACGACATTTTAAAATGCAGTATTGAATTATCAGAATGTTAATCTGTAAAATAAGCATTCTAAACTTATTTTAAATTTTTAATTAATTTTGGCTGTAACAAAAACAGAATTCACTTCCTGCATGTAATAATTGTAATCTACCTTAAATTTGTGTAAATTTTATTAGATATTCTACTTTTATTAGATATTCTACTTTTCTAAGCAGTTGTTTCACTAATTTGTTGTAAATTAATAAAAATGTTTACTTCGTGCATGTAATAATTTAGTTGTTTAATTAGCTAAGAAATATTTAGGTTTTACAAAAAGTACAGCATTTATTTTGAAATAAAATTTCACTAAATTATTTTTTAGATATTCACTTTATGTATTTAGTTGTATTCCTTAATTATACCATAGACACAATAATATGCCCTTCTTGCATGTAATAAATTATTGTTTTCTTAGCATACAATGAGAAGCAAATTGAAATGAACTATCAATTAGTTGGAATTTCGATATTCAACAGATGGAATTTGAATTTAAATTTTTACAATAATTCGTATTTTGCTGTAACAATGGAATGATTCACTTCCTGCATGTAATAATTGTTATCCAGCTTTATTGGTGTAAATATGGTAGTAAATGATAAAGTCAAGCTTAACTTAATCAGATATACGATTCTCGTTGAAGATATTGATGAAGATATTGTTCTCGGTTGTTTTAGTAAATCTTGTTATAAACAACAATGTTTACTTCGTGCGTGTAATAAAAGATTTTTAGACTTAGCTATGAAATATTTTAGTTTCACATAAAATACTTCATATACATACACAATACATACATAAATACACATATTTCTGTAATACATACGGTAATAATTATAATCTATCTTAAATTAGTGTAAATTTTGTAATAAAAGCTTCACTGCGACTTAATTAGATATTCTATTTTTTAAGCAGTTCTTTCACAAATATTTTGTAAATTAATAAAAATGTTTACTTCGTGCATGTAATTAAGTTGTTTAATTAGCTAAGAAACATTTAGGCTTTACAAAAAGTGCAGCATTTATATTGAAATACTTGATTTAGTGAAATGTTTAGATATTCAGTTTATGAATTTACTTGTATTCCTTAATTATACCACAATAATATTCACTTCTTGCATGTAATAACTAATTGTTGTATTAGCATATAATGAGAAGCATATTAAAATGAACTTTCAATTAATTTGAATTTCGATATTCAATAAATAAATTTTGAATATAATTTTGAAATAATTCGTATTTTGCTGTAACAGAGGAATGATTCACTTCCTGCATGTAATAATTGTTTTCTAACTTTATAGAGTAAATATGGTAGTAAATGGTTCAGTTAAACTTAATAAGATGTACGCTTCTCGTTGTATGCGGTGGTTTTACTAAATTTTGTTAAATGTACAACAATGTTCACTTCGTGCGTGTAATAATAGATTTTTTCGAATGAGCTATGAAATATTTTAGTTTCACATAAAATACCTCATACTAAAGTGCAGTATTGAATTATTTGAATGTTGATACCTAATATACGCATTCTACATTTAATTTAAATTGTAAATTTATTTCTGGCTGTAACAAAAAATGTATTCACTTCTTGCATGTAATTATTGTAATCTACCTTAAATTTATGTAAATTTTCTAATAAATCTTTTATTAGATATTCTCTTTTTGTATGCAGTTGTTTCACTACTAAGGATGTTTACTTCGTGCGTGTAATAATTTTGTTGTTTAATTAGCTAAGAAATATTTAGGCTTTTCAAAAAGTGTAGCATTTATTTTAAAATAAATGCTCTAGTGAAACTTTTCGATATTCACTTTATGCATTTAGTTGAATTCCTAAATTATACCATAGATACAATAATATTCACTTCTTGCATGTAATAAATTATTTTTGGCTTAACATACAATGAGAAGTAAATTGAAATGATCTATCAATTTCGATATTCAATAAATTTATTTTGAGTTTTGATTGTTTACAATAATTCATATTTTTCTGTAACGGGGGATTGATTCACTTCCTGCATGTAATAATTGTTATCTATCTTTTTTTGTGTAAATATGGTAGTAAATGGTTAAATGGCTCTCGTTGTATGTTGTTAAATGATCTTGTTCACTTCGTGCGTGTAATAATATATTTTTCGACATAGCTATGAAATATTTTAGTGTCACATAAAATTCGGTAAATCACTTAATCACGACAATAACTTTTCTTCTGTTATTTTCCCAAGCTGTTATCTTAATTTGAACCAAGTTGACTACACTTTAGCCAAGAAATTCACCAAAAATTTCAGGATTGCCTTTTCCGGACTGAAATTACTAATTTTTTGCAATATAGATTCGAGGGATTTTGTCGTTTAAATTAAATTTGCAAAGGATCAGCGATATATCAACGATAAGTATTAGGATTAACGATGCTAAAAGTAAGGATGTGAGTCAAGTAACTCACTATCCTATACGGCCATTTTGGTGTTGGCAAAATATATGTAATTTAGAAATATTTGTGATATATTCGAGTTTATATTATTTGAATGGTTGTATTGTCATTATTGCGATTCTTACATATGTCGTCAGTGTGACTAGCAGCTATATGAGATTCTGGCTTACTGAACGGGATGTCGACGGTATATTACTGTTTTAGTAATTTCCTGCAGGCGATTTGAATATCAGCGACGTACATTTAAGCGATGTGTATCATTTAGAATTTTTTATTGATTACTTAAGTATCTGCCAATCAGGAATCATTATACACGATATTGATGAAGCTACGCATAATTAGTAAATAATTTGCTAGTGGCGATTTAACTTGTTGTAATGAAGTTTAACTCAAAATAGTAAAAGCCATAGAATTGTTTCTCGGAACACAGACAATGAGGGTGGAGTGAAGAGAGAGTAAATTGAATAGAGGTGAATTAATATCGCTTTTAAAAACAAAAAAATCCGCAATGAGATGTACAAAAGTACCAGAATGTGGACGATCTAGAATAAGATGATGTTATCTGGTGGTCGATGTGCAGTTGCTCTTCACAAGTATCATACCCTATAAATCATCCATAAATTTTAATAAAATCAGATATACCATCAAGATAGTGATGAACAGTTAGCTTCACTGTAAATCAAAACATTAATCTTACTCCTTCTCCTATAGAGATAAATCACTTTTTAGCATATTTAATTATTACTGCTCATATCATGTGTAGCATATAAATAAAAAGTTTATGCACCAAAACCAACATAAACATCAACAAAGTATATGAGAGCACAAAAAATTCTTCACACACACACACTCGCTACACAAAAGAATATTTTAATTAAATCCCTTTTGAATTCCTTATTTTTTTTTTAATATTTTGTTGTTGTTTTATTTAAAACCCTTATTTTTCATAAATATTAATTTATTTTATGTTTTTATGCTCATCTCAAAATTTTTTATACACTTACTTAACATATTCTAATTACAGTAAAAAAAATGTACGTACACTTGTCTACACTTTTCTCGTGTGTAGTGTAGAGATTTTTTTATATTACATATGTTTTATGTATCTTCAGTTTTTTTTTACATTGCCCACTGTATCTCTCTTAATTGACATAGACAAAAACATGGATAAACGGAAAAGTTTATGTTTTATGTTTTATTTTGGGAAAACTACACATAACACTTGTGTAGTAAATTAATTAATTGTGTATACCGAACATGTATAGCAATTCATTAAAATCGTGTTTTTTGTTATATTCGGTTCGGATGTGTAAAATAGAATACACTATATGGAAAAGGGTATATTTTCCGGAAAACACTATACTATTTTCTAATTAATTAGCCATTTTTGAATTTAATTAAAATAAATAATTAATTATTCTTATTATTTTGATATCACTTAAGTCGAAACAGTTTTTTAAAATTTAAAAGCGCAGTGTTATCTCTTCTAGGACAACAACAACAATTTCATTTTGCCTTTGGACAACGCCCGTTTCATTTTCCGGCTGATCCGCTGTCTGGATTTCGAATGCCACCGATTGGGAATTGTCAAAGTAAGTAAAAACAATTTAATAATTTTATTATTTGTGGTATTTGGCGGCGTTATATATATTGTTCAGAACCAAACAAAAAAAAACATTTACAGTGTATTTGCACATAAAATAACAATCCTGATTTTGTGTTAAATATTTCAATTAATTATACAAAATATTTTTAAATAACAAAAAAAATAAAAAATTTCATGGTAACACCATCAATTCGCACATATAAATTCTGTATAGAACTAAAAAAAAAAAGTTGATATCTACCTCCATCAAACCGCTAAAATATTTTTTTTTTTTTCAATTTTTCATAAATACATAAAAGCATAAAAATGTATAAAATGTCATCCATACATAATTATATAATCAGTAATAAATATTAATAAATTTATTTTGTGTGTGACGAGGATATGGAAATACAATTTAGCCATTATGCCATCCAGGCATCATGCAGTGTTAATTCCGGGATGTGCGGGAGGAATTTGGGCTGAGCGTGATCCTTAACAGGAATTTGAATCAGATCAACCACATATTTATTATTCGTTGTTTGGTATTTCCTGAATTAAAGCTTAGGACACACTTAAAGCTTAGTTAACATTGTTGTACCAAGCAATTAAAAATATAAGGTGGTTAACGTGGAGATTCTAGAAAATGTCGAAAATTATTGTTTCTAGATTTCTAGATTCTTAGATACCTGAAAAATTCTATCATTTGTTTGTTAATGGAACCATTTCGGCTCCATGAAGCTTCATTTCTACCGCACATTTAAGAAACTTAAACCGAAGTTTTTATGTATGGTAATGATGTGCTCCTAGGTAAATAAAAAAAAATTGAAAACGCACACAGAAGTTGAAAGAAATGCTGCAGAGCCTAGGGGTTTCAACCGAAGGCAATAAGGGCGAGCTGCATTCGAGAATGGGGGTGGGTGTGTGCGTGAATGAAAAGGGGAGAACTAATTGGCCTTAAAATATATAAAAAAAAAAACAGAAATCAACCTTAGACATGGGAGACCTTGTTACGGAATGGTTCAACACCATTCCGCAGATTCCATTCAAACACGCAGAGGCCTCTTTCACAGTAATTTTGCTGGCTAGATATCAGTGTTTTTGGGTCGTGGGGAAGTTGAGGTTTGCACCGTGGAACAGAATATAAATAAAAATCGAAAGCAAATTAAATAAACTGAAGTTAAATTATGTAATCAAATAATAATAACCGAATATTCACACCGATAGACCATCGGATCTCTCCGAGCGACATGTACCTAGTCTGCTAAAGACACCCCCAGCCACGACGAAGCAGCATTAGAGGGTACGGACGTCTCGTCATCCGGAGAGACCTCCAGCTAGTTCACCATAATCAACACATCGACAGCATGAGACCGCCGAAGTGCCACGGGGGAACCGTACGGATATTACGGTCGTCTCCGAATGGACGACACCTCTGCTAGACTCGCCACTCCACCCCTGTGGTTGTCCTGCCAATCATTTTATTATTCATAATAAAAAAATAATACGAAAAACATCAACAATAATAACCAGAAAATAAATGCATCACTGATTTCGTAGTTCCGGCAATTTTGTAAAATGCTTCTACGAGTAGTTGTGTAATCTTGATTGAATATAAGAAACACGTTCTTTTGGCATATCCATAGCGTTCACTATCTCTCTCACTTTAATTTTTTTTTTTTTTTTTTTTTTTTTTTTTTTAAGTTCATTACCAATTTTTATTTACAAGAATTATACAATAATAAAAATATGTACATTGGTAAGAAAAATGTACCTTTGGTTCAAAAGAACACGGGCCAGGTACACTGATTCCCTTTTAACGAAATTATAAGATACGTACAAAAAAAAAAAATTCGACGGTTAGCTAGCACTATTTGGTGAACTTGTGCCAACTTGTGTCAGTGGTTTCAGTTTTTGACGGTCCGACCGTTCAACGTCACCCAAATCGGTATGGCCAAGTTAATATTCAGCTGTCCAAAATTTCACGGTTATAAACGGTGGTGCAGAGTCTTTGTAAACAACGTTCAACTCATTTTTGATTTACGTATTCGTGTTGCCTTTCAAAAATAAATATTTAATGAGAGCGCGATAATCGAATTTTTTTCATTTTCATAAAAACACTCACTCAAACGATTTTTAAACAACAACTACGCATCCAAAATCGCTGATATTTCGGTGAGTACCTTTCAGTGCATGCGCAAACACTCTACCGTCCCACTTTTGTTGACGTTTGCTGCCATCTTCTGGTTGAGGTCAGGAGTTTTCAGACAACCTGTATACCCCATCATATCATCATTAAATAAAATAAAATTCGAGGTGTTACGAAAGTTTTAACAAATGCACAATTAAATATAATAATTCGCTAAAGCATTGCGATTATACATTAAATATAAGTTCAAAGTATTTTCAATATTTTTTAAGTTATATTCGATAGAAACCAATCTTTCAAACGTCTGTAAACCTCATTTCAAAGTGAAACAATTATTTGGCCGTTACTCAAAATAACCCAAAATTTCTTCTTTGACTGAAAATATCTGTTACAAGATTTCAACGCAATCCTGATATTTTCATCCTAATGTTAAAAATGATTCGCTCGATAGCTCTCGGCAACCTACTTGCACTTGCATGGTGCCTTAAGGCTGATATTTATTTTTTGTGATTGAACGTAATTTGTGGTATAATGTAGAAGTCATTTGGTAAATCTGTACCAATTGACTCCAATTGACACCCCCATAGTGTCTGTGATAAATAAATCACTAGAATCTAAATAGAACTACTGAAAAGGATTTCTTAATGTTAATGGAAAGCTTTGCTACCATAGCAAAGATGGACTACTTAATCCAGCATGTGCTCTTGTAAGACGGATTGTTTACGTTGGACTTGGAGCTTCAACATTTATAATACGTGATGTAGCGAAAGCTGATTCAGCGAAATAAGTATTTTCAGAAATTAATAGTTACATTGGGCTTTTCAAAGCACCACAACAGATGTGGATTATGATTCAATTTACTGAAAATATTCGTCTTCTAAGATTTTCTGAACTATTTTCAATGGCCAACCCATGCCGGGGTGCGCTAACATTTCCGGTTCGTATGTATGGAATGAGAGTGTGTTTTCAACGATATGTTCCACCTTCTTCCGGTTTCAGACCACTTAAAAAAGGAGCTTAATTTTTCTAAGATTAACTAAATGAATGTATCTTACTTTATCTCCCTGATTATTGACCTAAATTGCTCGATCTTTAGCTTGAAACTTGATATGAATAGTCCTAGGTAGGCATGCATGGAACTCGTAGGTTTGAGATTTTAAATGATACGTTTCAGCATTCCGAGTAAAATTAGTGTTTGAAACCAGACCCTGGAAAGGGCGATATGTACAAACGAGGTAATATGTATAAAAAATTAATACAACATGAAAATGTATAATAATTTAATAAAAAATTTATTGGTTAACAATTTTTTTGAAAAATTAAAATTAATTATTTTATTTATCATAAAAATTATTAAATATAAAAAAAAAATATTTTTAACAACACTACAGTGCAAAAAATGCAGTTCATGTCCGGTCGTTTAAACCCCCAAACTTGAGTGGATTTCGCAATAATTTGTTTTGTTATATATGTGTGTGTGCCTGTGTGTGTATGGATTTGCGAGCTTTATTATCATATTATTGCTGCTGTATGGGTTCAACTGTGCGGGTTAAAATCGATAAAAACCACATTGTTTAACATAAATATTATAAAAACATAACCATATTTTTAATAATTTTTTTGCGCATCATATAGATTGGAAAATATGCATATAATGAGAGTGGGCGAGTAATAAATAAATAAAAAAATTCACTGGAAAAATGCATGAAAATTGTTTGATAAAAAAATTAGGTTGTAATTAAATTAGCATTGTGGTGCGGCATTTTTATATGCGCTTAATGGTCGATGGTCAAAATGGTTTTATATTTTTTCTTTTTTGTAGGACACAGAATCGAGCCAAATAGCAAGTAAAGTTATATATAAAAGCGAAACTGAAAGACAACCTGCTAATATTACCTAAAATAATAAAAGGTCGTCGAAAAGGTTGGATTGCCAATTTTAAAAAAATCATTGTTAATATTAGATAATCCATATAAATATGTTATTTAAAAAGTCAGGCTTTGGGGCCTTTTTCTATTTAGAACAATAAGCCGTTTCATAATATTTTAACAAGAAGTTGATAAGTGGTTTTTCTCGTCGAGTGATGCTTCGAAATCGAAAAGTTCTCTTGAAGAAAATATATTTTCATACAAATGACAATTTTCTAAAAATGCTTTAATCGCCGTGAAAATTCGTTTGAGTATTCTGTACGCGACCCTGATCAATTACGCAAAACAACATTTTTCCCTAAAATCACGGGAAACTGCCCAAATCTGGGCCTTCAATTGCGGCATTTTAAGGAAATGGTTATTTTATATTAGGTGAAATATATTGTTCAGGGGTGTTCTTCAATTTTAGAGTATCATTCGACGAAAAAAATCTATTTTTAAAAAATTCCAATCGTTAGCAAAATTCCGATGGGTACGACCAGAAAATTGGACGATTGATCCGACGCGTGACAGATAATTTGAATTTACAGAGATTGAAAACTGCAGAAGACAAACATGTTCATATTTGTTTCCGATTTATCTTGTGTTAGATAGGTTACGATTCAGTATTTTAAGGCGAATTCGAATCAACCATAATAAAAAAAAAACATAAACAAAATTTTACTTCTGACGGAATGTTACATTGCCCCGCATATAACCAGCAAATTTTTTCACACTTTTCGATGTTTTGAAATTTTTCTCCATTTTTCGATAATAGTGGCATTTGACAAAGCTTACGTAATCATGATAATATTTTTTTTTATAATTTTTGCATCCTACTCACTTTTTATCTAATTTGTTCTCGGAATGTTCGATTACGGCAGATAATCGAAATTAATCATACTGCCGTGCGGGGGGTTGTTGTATTAATAGAGTGGAATGATGGAGGAAAAATGACTGAGAGTATAATGGCGTGGGGAAAGGGTAATGGACAGGCGTTAAATGCGAGGCATATTAGCCTGGAGGAGGGAGGGGGAAATGTCCGAGAGGGATCCGAGAGGGAGCCCTCCATGTTCTGTTACGACTTCAACTGTCAGAAAATCACTATTCATCATTTTTCTGCTCCTTAGTGAAATCTCTAAGGAGCAGACAAATTTGAGGGTTGGGCTCGTTTTCCTGAATTTCAAAATCCCGAAATCAAAATCCCGAAATCAAAACCTCGAATTTCAAAATCTCGACCTTCAAAATCCCGACTTTCAAAATCCCGACTTTCAAAATCCCGACATTCAAAATCACGATTTTCAAAAGCTCGATTTTCAAAAGCCCGATTTTTAAAGTTTTTTATAAATTCGGACGCCCGTGGGTCGGCATTTTGAAATGCAATAATTGTAGAGGCTAACGGCTTCGATAACTCTCACGAGCACGCGGGAGGTCGTCGTGCTCCCCTCCGCTTAGCCCTCCGAAGGGCCTTAGATTTGAACTTCGGGGGACGTTGAAGCCGGGAACAGCAAACATGTTGCACTGCGTGCCGCACGTAGGAGCGGATTATGTAGAATACATTAATGACACCTACTCTAGTAGGTAGTTATAAAAAATATTAAATATTAAATTTTGATTTTTTAGCTATAAAAAAACAAAATTTAATATTTAATATTTTTAAAAAAATCACGACTTTTGTCGGGATTTTTAAAATTTCAGCAAAGTCAGGGTTTTGAAAATCGTCATTTTGAAAGTTGAAATTTTGAAAGTCGTGATTTTGAAAGTCGGAATTTTAAGATTCGGGATTTTGAAAGTCGGGATTTTTTTTTATCGGGATTTTGATAATTTGGGATTTTGTGATTCTAGGAGTTTGAGCCAATCTCCAAATTTGACCTATTTGATCTATTTGTTCTGCTGTGTTGACTTTTCTCTCAACGAGATTTTGAGGCCTAATCGGATCTTTCGTCGTTATTAGGTCGTCATTTTGTAAAACTTTTGCTTTTCCGATCATTACTTTCCTGATCCATTGTTCCGGTTAATTAGCTTCTATATAAAATCCTTAACTTGGATGATCCAGAACCATCTTCCATTCTTCATTGGTCTCTTACATAGAATTAATGTTATGTCAAAAGTAGCTGTTTGCAGTTTCAAACTGTTGGCTGCTTGTGTACTTCCACTTATGTGTGTCCCTTCTGTGTCTTAAATAATCACACAACTTTTCCCATCAATATCACCTCTTTTTGCTAAGCTGTCACCAGTTTATGCTGACCTGGGAATAGGGATAGAGGTTATGGGGCAATCAGTTGCGCCAGATTTTACCCATAAATACATCCCCAATAAGTATAATCATACAGTTACGATCCTACTTCCGGTATTTATTTCAACCCGCCGTAGTTTAGGTGACGGTTTGATAATGGCTTGTGTATTCTCGATAATTAAAGAGCAACACTGGCTTTAACGTAATTTGCATTTAATGGAAAAGTCACCACTATGCGTGTTTCCTTTTCTCAAATACCGTCAATGAATGCGTCCATTTTGGCTTTCCCCATATAATCAATGGACATATTTATGTATGCTAAATGCTCTAGTTACTTGGTTTCAGGTCGTACTCTTGAAGTCTTTTCCGCCCTTCTGGTAGCATACTTTCATTCCAATACGATATAGTCTCACTTGTAGTCACTTCTGTATTTTCGATCCAACGGCTCATTATCTTATTGTTTCTGGTGCGATTATTTTAGGAAATTGTTTGCAGTGTTTTGGCTGATCCACTTTCAAGGGCTACTACATTATGTGCATTTATGTTGGCAGCCGTTTCAAATTGAATTTTGAAAATCCTAAATAAAGTTATTCTATCGAACGTCGGTGTGGCTACAATTTATGTGAGTGTTCTGCTGGGAATACCTGCGATGTTGCTCCATTTGTTTTTAGGCAAGGATGATATTTTTCTATATGTTGAACCTAACATTGTAACTTATGTTTAACATCCTGAACATTTGACCACACCTGTTAAACTTCGTTTTAACGCGTTCCTCTTGAAAGTTTTTTTCTATTTGCTTCACTAATCTTTCGTTATATCGAGTCATTTTAATTTTTTTAACTTCATTTTTTTGCCAAACCTGTACTTTGTTGATAAAATTTTTGCGATCGGTTTGATTAAACTTTTGAGTTAAAATTAACTGCGCCATATCGAAAGTTTCAGGTAGCCCGGGAACTGCCTAAACTATTTCACGTTTATCATCTACTTTTTCATCTACAACCACTTCGTACTACCGGTGTGAAGTTTTTAACGAAAAGTGTAGCTACACAAATTAATGAAAAGTGTAGCTACACAAATTAATGAAAAGTGTAGCTACACAAATTAACGAAAAGTGTAGCTTCTAAAAAGTGTGCCAATTAAAAGTGTAAATATAGCACACCTTTACTAAAACAGATCGTCAAAATGTATATTTCATGTACAATCCGGGAACAAACTTGATCATAATAATTCTAGTCTCAAGGTTAAGGTTATTACGAATAAAAAACTAATTCTCTAAATGTTTGAAATGATATACATGGAGGATTAAAAAAATCGACGACACTATGGGCGATTAAAAATATCTCAAAGATGTTACCAAGTAAAGGCATATGACATCTAGTAGTAAATAACTCGAGCTGTTCAAAACAGTTAACCACATTAAAATAAATAGTTATGGGATTGTTCCAAGCAAGTATGTATTATGACGAAAATTACATAAAAATTCAAATATACGTCAAAATACCTTCTACACTACGGCCGATTCCAGAAAACTCAGAGATGTTATCAAATGTGGACATATATTTGTGATGGGATCGGGTATGCTGGATGGACATGGGTTTCTTAAATGATTTTGGGAAGATGTTCCTGAATATGGCTCCCTGAGCCGGAACTCGATTAATTCTTAACCGATTGTGATGGGATTGGGTATGTTGGATGAAAATGGGATTCTTAAAGGATTTTGAGAAGAAGTTCCTGAATATGGCAGCCTGGACATTCGCATAATTGGGGCAAACAGTTGTGTCCCAATTAAGCGGAACTAACTATGTTTTTTCCGCTTCATTGGGGCGCCCTGAATTGTACTAGCCCCGATGTGTCCCGATTAAGTGAAATCGGCTGAATATACATACATACAAACACCCACACCCCCACGTACAAACTGAACTTTATGGACGATTACGATCAACAAGAAAATATGGGTTTTTGGTAAACCAAAAATGATAGTTTTGAATCAAATTGAAAAACATTGATAAATATAAAAGGATTTAATACCATCTCTGTGTTTTCTGGAATCGGCCATAGTGTAGCGACGAATATTAGAATATTCATTAAATTTTAATGTGGTTTACTGTTTTGAACAGGACGATTCATCTACTTTTAGAAAATATATGTCCACATTTGATACCATCTCTGAGTTTTGTGGAATCGGCCATAGTGTAGCAGGTATTTTGACGTGTATTTGAATTTTTATGTAATTTTCGTCATAATACTTGCTTGGAACACTCCCATAACTATTTATTTTAATGTGGTTAACTGTTTTGAACAGCTTGAGTTATTTACTACTAGATGTCATATGCCTGTACTTGGTAACATCTCTGAGATATTTTTAATCGCACATAGTGTCGTCGATTTTTTTAATCGTCCATGTATATCATTTCAAACATTTAGAGAATTAGTTTTTTATTCGTAATACCCTTAACCTTGAGACTAGAATTATTATGATAAAATTTGTTCCCGAAATGTACATGAAATATACTTTTTGACGATCTTCTTTAGTAAAGGTGTGCTATTTACACTTTTAATTGCCACACTTTTCGTTAATTTGTGTAGCTACACTTTTCATTAATTTGTGTAGCTAAACTTTTCATTAATTTGTGTAGCTACACTTTTCGTTAAATGCTACACATCGGTCTTCGTACTCATAATTTTCCGGATCTAACCCTTACTTTGTCATAGCCTCACGTAGTCGAAATATTTATTGTTTTTTGGCGGGTCGACTCAAAATTCCGATTTACAAAAGATCGAATTATCAAAATTCCAACAAAAAAAAAATCCCTATCAAAATCCCGACTTTTAAAATTACTACTTTTAAAATCCCGATTTTTAAAATCCTGAATTTCAAAATTCCGATTTATAAAATCCCGGTTTTCGAAATTCCGATTTTGCTGAAACCTTAAAAATACCGACAAAAGTCGGGATTTTTTAAAATATTAATTATTAAGTTTTGTTTTTTATAAGTAAAAAATTAAAATTTAATATTTAATATTTTTTATACCTATACCAACTAGAGTAGGTGTCATTAATACATTGGACATGTTTGAGAACCGCGGCTTCTATATCCCCCGAAATTCAAATCTAAAGCCCCTCGGACGGCTCACGTGCCCGTGAGAGTTATCGAAGCCCGAATTCATAAAAAAATCGGGATTTTGAAAATCGGGGTTTTAAAAATCGGGATTTTGAAAGTAGGTATTTCGAAAGTCGAAATTTTGAAAGTCGGGATTTGAAAGTCAAAATTTTAAAAGTCAGGCTTTTGATTTCGGAGTTTTGAAAGTCGGGCAAACGAGCCCAACCACCTTTTTTGCAACCACACATCGGTAAATTACGCTGATTTGTTCATAACCATTAAATTCTTAATACCTAAATATTCAGTGACAGAGCCGCGACCAATTGTTTCGAATTTGTCGTGTCAAATATCACTGTTTTTTGTTCATATCACTGTTTTTTGAATACTGTAATAAATTTGGTGGTTTATAACAACAATTCTTGCAATTAAACCTCTTCCCAAATATTCAAGAAAATACTTAAAATAATTTCCAAATATTTATTGCATACTTTCACTCATCCAGAATACATTTCACCCGGATTAATTACCGTGCTAAATATTCGATATCTTTCGTGGGCTTTCGGTTCTGTTCCACAATAATTCTAGTACAATCTGCAATACAACAAAACTGTTATAAAACTATCTTTAATGTTACTACTTATTCCTAGATGTCACTATTTTTACAAAAAAAAATTGGGAATGAACAATTTTCAGACTGTTAAAGTTAGCCGAAAGTTTCCAGCCGAAAGATAATGCAGATAGTGTCTTGAATACAGCAAAGATCAGTCATGAACTCGAATTTAGGAGAATTTAGGGTCGGGTTACATCATTCGGGTGAAGGAGAAATTATTTCAGTTTATAGGAATTTAAAAATCGATAGGAGCGAGAGTATAAAGCAAGTTTAAAAATAGTCAAGACACTATCTGCATTATCTTTCGGCTGGCAACTTTCGGCTAACTTTAACAAGATCAATTTTCGTTGAAAAAATATCTTGCGTATGATGAATTAATTGCCCACCAAACCAACAGGCGAGATCGTAGCAATGAATAAACTTAAGAATCAGACACTCGATTCAAAAACTAGTAGATTCAAAGCAATTCTCAAAACAAGGAAGTAAAATATAAAATGAAGAAATTTATAAAATTTTTATGACTACTGGTTCGATCATAACTTTTTACAATAGCAAAATTTTGCAATTAAAAAAATAAATGACTGCCCTATCGCACAAATACGTTGGCTTTTAGAAAACATTAAAATAAGTCACAAAAACATGTGAAAATCAAGCCTCTGCTTTGATTTAATGAAGTAATTGTTTAACTCGGATTACCACTGGTGAGGTTCGAATAAATAATTAACCGTTAGAAGTATTAATTTTTACTACAAAATTTTATTTTATTTTTGCGGTTTATATATATAATTTACAAAGTGCTGTGGTTACAATTATGCAATTATAATGTAAAGAAGCGCCATGTTGAACTTGCTTCGACATATTCCCAGGCTTTAATGCTGTCGCACATCCGCTAAACGTTAGTTTCTTCTGGTCGCGCTAATGGAGACGGGGGCCGGCGAGTGGCGATACATTTTTCCCTTAATCTGTTTACTTTGTTTATTTTGTGTGTATTATTTCTGCGCATCTTAAGCCATTGTAAAAAAAATACTTTTTTTAAATTTTTGTTTTTATATATTTTTTTATTATTAACATTTTTGTTTTGTTTTGTTTTTATTTTTTAAAAGCAATATTTCGCCATTTTGCGGCATCATCAGGGGCTGTGAAAGTTAATGTGTGTTTATAAATTTGGTGTTATTTATAATATTCTTTTATAGCATTAAGATTTAATATTTACCTACGTTATATAATAAATTAAATAAGAAACATGTATTAAATTAAAAATAAATTTAGACGGATAAAATAAAAAGTAAAATTAAATATATTGTTGGGTGTGTGTAGGTTATAGTTTAGGGTTTAATTGATAATTATTATTATTGTGGCGCTGTTAATTTTTACCATCTATATATTTCAGTTTAGCAATAACTTGTTTGTGTTTTATGTTTATAAATTGTGTGTCAACTTTGAAATTCAACGTGTTATGTTTATTGAAAATGATGTGTGATGATTTTATGAATTCGCGTTTTTTCTTGTTAGTTTCCCGATCTAAAATACATAATTGGTTTATTAAAATTGAAATTGTGTCCCTAAAATTCAACAATCTACCCATATCGGAAAATGACTTTATTTTCAACCCACCGTTCATTCAATCTAACAGAGAAAAATATTCCTAAAACAACAGAGATCTTACTTAGTTTTGGACAAGCAGAAATTTTTTGGTATTCGCCTTGCCTGTCCAAAACCAAATAAGATCAACAATTAATATTATGGCCGACTCCGAATATATATTAAATCAATATGATGATATTAATAAGCAAAAAACTGACAGAGACACAATCACCGAACAAATACTAAAACATTTAAGTAAGAAACAACAATTTAGCAAAATAGAACAGTTTTTGATTAAAAGCTATGACATATCACAAAAATGTATAAAATCAAACAGAAATATTATTATAACCAACAGTGACAAATCAAATAAAACAGTAAGCATGCAAAAATCAGAATATGACCAAAAAATGATTTCACTCCTTAGCGACATACACACATACAATATAATAGACCATGACCCAACACAAATACTCCAAGAACAATGCAAAAACATATAGATTTCCTAATAAGGCTTAATATCATAACAAAAACTGAGAGTGCAAAATTGATAGTTAAACATCCAACAGCTCCAAAAATATATGGTCAACCTAAATTACACAAAACAAATATCCCTTTAAGACCGATAGTTAGTACCATAAACTCCACAGCATATTACGTTTAAAATATTTGAATTCAATTTTAAAAAATCTCACTAAAAATAGCTCTTACAATATCAAAACTCATTACAACTAATTAATTGTGCTCTTTAGATGTTTGCTCTCTCTTTACCAACATCCCAGTAAATTTAGCTAACCGTCAAATCCAAATCCGCTGGAATGCACTATATGCACATACACCAGATTCACAAATTGAACACGTTAAATCAATTTTTGAAAGTTACCATGACAATATAAGGTTTACAATAGAAAGAGAACAAAACAACCGTATTAATTTCTTAGATGCTAAACTAATACGCGAAAATAGAACTAGAAAAATAAAAACAAACTGGTACCAAAAAGCTACATCTTCCGGACGATTATTAAACTTTCTTTCAACCCATCCCTATGAAACCAAAAAGAACATAGCTAATCAATTTATTTATAAAGTATTATATATAAGCGATTCCAAATTCCGTAATGAAAATATCCGAAAAATATATCAAAACCTTCAAATGAATCAATTATCCTACCAAACTTATCAAGAAATTGATCCACAAAAATCTAAACAAGATATCTCAATATAAAATCCATAATAACGTCACGACAGTAGAAAACAACACAAACCAGTTAATAGATCTCAATAAAAAAACAATAAAAGGGTCACTGAACAATGTAGTTTGAACTGAACAAGTAGATTGATTGTAATATGTGTAAGAAATCATACATTGGACATAGTCAAAATTTAACAACTAGAATAAAACGACATAAAAGTGACTGCAAAAACAAAAACAAAACGACAGCTTTAGCATATCACCATATTGACGAGGGACACAATTTCAATTTTGATAAACCAATTAATTTAGATCGGGAAACTAACAAGAAAAAACGCGAATTCATAGAATCATCACACATCATTTTCAATAAACATAACACGTTGAATTTCAAAGTTGACACACAGTTTATAAACATAAAACACAAACAAGTTATTGCTAAACTGAAATATATAGATGGTAAAAATTAACAACGCCACAATAATAATAATAATCAATTAAACCCTAAACTATAACCTGCACACACCCAACTAACAACTAAATAATTTTCCTTCCCACCTACAATAACAAAATTCAATCATGTCTTCATTTTAACACGTCTGCCAATCAATTAGTATTAAAACAAAACAAAAAATGTTTGGTTCAAGTTGGTCAAGTTGACAATTATATAAAATATATTACATATACTTATATACTTTTTATTTTATCCGTCTAAATTTAATTTTAATTTAGTGCATGTTTCTTATTAATTTATTATATAACGTAGGTAAATATTAAATCTTAATGCTATAAAAGAATATTATTATAAATAACACCAAATGAACAGAGATACACATGTTGAAACATGGCAGTTTTCGTACATCGCACAGTCAAAATCTTTGGATAGCAAATTGCTTGTATATGACAATTTCCCCATGGCATGGTAATGGCCTTGCGGACATGTTTTGCTGATGGCCTTATCAAGCAAATAACATATTCCGTTATCTCCGTAAACCTCTGTGAACAGAGATGCATCACATGGTCACCTTTTCCCCATGGTATGGTTATGGCCTTATGAATCTGTTTTATTGTGTGTCTTATTAAACATATGCCACATTTGTGTTATGTATAGGCCATTTAAACTGAGATACTTTTGTCGAAATATGAAAGATGTTTTTTGTTTGAAATTTATTATAGCAATTAGAGAATTTTTAGTAATCCACATACTACATACTTAGTTTAAAAATTAGAAGATCAAACTTTAGGGATCCAGAGCAAAACTTTATATATATTTATTGGGATGGATTCTAATTTTCTGTTATTTTGTATTATTTTTCGGGCTGAAAGGCTTTTTTAATTAAGCGAAGACGCAAAATTTATATTAAAATGTTTTCTTCGGGATGGTTTATATTAAATCAGCTGGGGAGGCCCTCTTCCCCGCTGTAACTTAATGAGCATTTGTGTGTTTAATGCTGATGGTCATTGTATTAACGGGGAATATACCGTTATATCTGCCAACCTCTGTGAACCGAAACTTTAAGATCGTTGAAAAATTTTTAATATATTTTATTTGAGGGAATTAGTTATTAAATTTCTTAATTTAAAGTGTGGTAAATCTTTTCTTGTAATAGATTTTCAACTTAAATTTTGTTTTGTGTGCGTGAGATTGTTTTTATTTTTTCGGGGTGGAATTTGATTTTCTCCATATATTTTTTTAATTTTTCGGGCTGAAGAGTCTTTTAATGCATTTAGCGGAGAAACACACCTAAATTGTAAAGGTGTTTTTCGGGATGGTTTTCGGGCCACCTTCACATACGTGCGTAGCAGGTAGTTATCATCATTTATTAATACTTAGTCGTTTACCAACAAGTTAGGCTGGATCTTTGTCCACTTGGTTCGCTGCTGAAGTTGGTGAATATAGTCAGAAGACCATCGTTTCCAGAAATGTTGTATTAATTGTTCGGTCGGGTGCCATCTTGTTTTTAACGTCATAGTTTCGATGTTTGCAAATGTTGGCGCCAAAAAATGTCCTGAAGTTGTTACAGCTAATTCAGAGACATCATTTGTGAGTGGTGTTAAAGGCCGAGAGTTAAGACACGCTTCAATTTGAGTTGTCACCGAGCACAGTTCCTCGAGTGTTAATGTTGAATCACCAATAATCCTCTTGAGATCAAATTTTACTGATTTTGTTCCTGCCTCCCAGATACCTCCAAAATAAGAAGTGTGAGGCGGAATGAAGTGACAATTGGTTCCACCAATAGCTAACATAGCTGCAATGTCGCTCGGTAATGTTGTCATGGCCATGCGATAGTTATTTTTTAATACAGAATTTGCTCCGACAAAGTGTTCCATTGTCGGAGAAAATATCGGTACCCAAGCCTCTCCTGGAAACGAAACGCTTGTAGGCAGCAATGAATGATTTCCAGCTTACTATTTCGATATGGATCGCCTTAGTTACCGTACATATACGAAAAGAGCTATATATCTTTTGTAGGCCTTATGCCCCTTCCTTTTGTTGTTCTCAATTGGATGGGACCGGCATAATCGATTCCTGTTTTGGCATATTCTCTTCCTGGTTGCACTCTGGCAGCTGGCAAAGTTCCCATTAGTTGTTCTGACATATGTTGCTTGTGGCGGAAACATTTAAGATATTTTTGAATCACGCTTCGCACCGCTCGCTTGCCATCAATAATCCATTATTTGTTCCTTAAATGTGACAAGGTTAATTGAATGCCACCAAGCAAAGTACTGTAGTGGGCATTTTCGATTATTTGCAACGAAAATCTGTTGTGCTTGTCCAAGATTCTGTTGAAAATCTGTTGTGCTTGTCCATTATTTTCTAATAACGGAATCAAAGATAAGAGTCTATTTCTTTTGTCTAAATGCCTAAGGGGTTTGAGGCATTGAATTTCATTATGGAAGTCTTGTTTCTGCATGATTTTAAGAATTGTATTTTCTGCATGTTGAAGCTCCTTATTCGATGGCATACCTGGCTTGTTGACTGTGGGCGTTTTGTGGTAGATAAAACGTCTGCAATACGCGACGATGCGTTTTAGTTTGTTGAAGCTTGAATGCCGCTCAAATAATTGTAAGAACGGGTTGATTTCCTTTACGCCAGCCAGATTAACTATTGAGTTTTGGTTTAATTCCGCCAGGTGTACGTCATTAGAAATGTTGTTTGCTGTGGGTACATCAAGATCCAATCGTAATTCCTCTTGAAGAAAATTTGAACCTCTCCACCATAACTCTCCACCTTACATGATGCTATGTAGTCGTTGGCAGACACAATCATCAATTGAGTGCTGCTTCATTATGGACATTTTTTCGTTGAAGTTCGTCCATCTAGCGTTTAGTGACGCTGGTAGCGGATCATCCCACCCTATTCCTATGGTCCATGCTTTTTGCATCATTAGTTTAGCCGTGATGGTTATTGGTGACAGCCAGCCTCTGAGGTCGAATATTTTTGTTGAACCCGACAACAATGATCGCTTGGTTGGTTGACCATGTGATAGTTGCTGTCTTGAGACATCAAACTCAAGCGCATCTGTAGAAGGGTGATACACGATCCATAAGGCTTTTACGCTATCTGATAGTTTAAATTGTACGTTGCCTGGAATACGTTTCAATATTTTCTTGGAATTGGAAGTTCATTTTCTTAGGTTCAAACCACCTTCCTCCTTGAGTTCCTTAAATTCCTTTATAGTTAAAAATGCTTCATCTAGAGTATCAATTCCAGTTAGCATGTCATCAACGTAAAAGTTCGACGACAGGACCTTGGAAGTGCTGCTACCATCTTGTGCCAGTTGCATCAAGACTCGTACTGCTAGGAAACTGGCTGCTGCAGTTCCATAGGTCATTGTATTCAATCTGTATTTAGCAATAAGCTGCCTCGTGAATCCATACCTGTCTGTACATTTTCTCGATATCTGCAGTCACTACGAATTTATATCATCGCCATCGGAGCAAGATGTCCGCAAGATCCTACTGCAATTTTGGGCCGGTCATCATTTAATCATTTAATGACACTCTCGTGGTGGTCTTCGTAGAAACATCGAAAACAAATCGTAGTTTGATTGTTGTACTGCCTTCCTTGAAAACACCGTGATGTTGTATGTAATAGTTCTGATTCACTTTGATTTCTTTAGGCTCACCTCGGACTAACTCCATGTGTTTTGTCCCGAGGCGATATTTTTGTATAACTGGCGCAATAAGATGTCTTGCTTTTAAAATAATTTGCTGTTGACACCTCCATCATCCGTTGACTCCCGATCCTTGGGTGGCACTGATGAATGTTGTTGCTCACCTGATTTTGAGTACATTTCGTTGTTTTTTGGAATCTTAAAATCATGACTGGCGAGTGATGTGGTTGATACCGGTCGGGCGTTAAAATCGTCGGAGTGCTAGGCGGTCCCTTATTCAGCCGTTGACGCATATCCTCTAGAGGAATAGGTCGTACCTCTCCACCAGTTGTCTTCTAGAACCCCATCTCCGTCACATAATCTTTATACAGTAACTTTACATTCTGTATGCGACCTTCTAAATACGTTTTAGTTTTACGTATGTCGCCATCCTTGTTGTAGTTGCGGTGCAAGACAATTATTTTATCTGCATTTTTCTGCTGCTTCCGTAGTAACTCTTCCATATCTTTCTTTAATTTTCTCTGTGGACGTTATTTACTTCTGTACAGTTGCATTAATTGTTGATTGTGTACGCCGTGCGATCCGGCTGGAAGGACCAATGAAAATCAAGCCTCTGCTTTGATTTAATGAAGTACATAATTGTTTAATTCGGATTACCACTGGTGCGGTCCGAATTAATAATAATTAACGTTTGAAGTAACTATTTGTACAACTTAATTTTATTTTTGCGCTTTATATATAATTTACAAAGTGCTGAGGTTATAATTATACGATTATAAAGTAAAGAAAATTCTTATATGCTATAAAATTTGATACTATATGTTAACTTTACGTGGAAACATGTGCTGTTAACCCTCTATGAAGTACCATGTTGAACTTGCTTCGAAAATATGATTTCATATACCGTGAAGTGTAGACATCTCTACGAAGCCTTGACCATCGAACCACCATTACACTTTTCACAATATTGAAATTTTAAAATTAAAACAAAAGTATGACTCTCTCATCGCATAAATATGTTGGCTCTAGAAAACATTAAAAATTGTCCAACAAGATTATTTCAAATACCGTTAAGCGTAGACATCCCTACGAAGCCTTCTCATTGACTATAGAACCGTCACTACACTTTTACAATATCGAAATTTTAAAATTAAGAAAAAACGAATGACAGGTTGTAACCAACCGTCGCAAACCAAAACCATTACATATATTTTCTTTCGTACATTTAAAAAAAATATATATATATATATATATATATATATATATATATATATATATATATATATATATATATATATATATATATATATATATATATATATATATATATATATATATATATATATATATATATATATATATATATATATATATATATATATATATATATATATATATATATATATATATATATATATATATATATATATATATATATATATATATATATATATATATATATATATATATATATATATATATATATATATATATATATATATATATATATATATATATATATAAATAAATATATATATAAATAATATATATATAAAAATTCTATTTATACGAAACGATTGCTTACTGAAAATGTTTGTGTTGAATAATAATTTCCCCTGCGGTACTCCGTAGCCGACTAAAGCTCAGGGTAGGTCGTGGTTAATTTTGGGGATTAAACAACAATTTAATATATACCGCAAATATAAATATAAAATAACGTTATAAAATAAATGTTAATAACAAAAAAAAATTACACTTTAACACTAACACATTGGATATTTTCTGCCACCTCTTCTCTATGAATTTTACTTTCTGAATCCCATTTCAATTTTCTTTTTTTGATAAAATAATCGAAAATTTTCGTTACTTGGATTTGAACGTAATTTAATATTTATGAACTCTAGTGTTTGGTATCGCCATCAAACACCACAGTATATCTAAACAGGTTGGTTTCGACTAACGTGAAATATTTCCAAATAGAAAGGTTTCAATCGTGGGGACGACCTACACCCAAGAGATGTCTCAAACCCGGGTATCTTTTTCCAATAATCTTTATACGTTAATTAATCTCTAATTCTTTCAAGTTCGAATGTCCTTCGCATGATATATACCTAAACTTTTACCCTTCTCATCAATCAATTCATATGCTACCGTGTCTACCAATTTCCCAATATATGCCTTTTTGAATTTTTGCATTAGTTTCGCGGATATTTTGTTTGCTGCGCTACTTTGAAAAAATGTTCTAGCATATACTTGTCCAATGTGAAAATCTCTATTACGCGTTCGTAAGTTATATGTGTTCGAATTTTGTTTGAATGAATTTCGTAAATGCTCGATTACTTGTTCTTGAATTACCGTAAGTCGATCAGCATTAGACATATGAACTTCTCTATCATCTAGATTTTTCAAAATTTGTTGTAACTTATATTCTGATGCATGATTTATGTGATGTTGACCAAAAACTATAAAATGTGGAGAATGATTTATACTACTATGAATTACGTTTCTCAAAGCTGACCCAATTGAATGTAACTGTAGATCCCAATTGACATGATTTTCGCCTACATATGACCTTATGGCCGCAATAATTGTTCGATTTACTCGTTCTGATGTATTTGATTGGGGATGATACTTAGGCGTAAGAATGTGTTTAATGCCATATTTTTCTAATAATTCCTTAAAAATATTACTTGTAAATTGTTTACCATTGTCACTAAGCAAAAACTCGGGAACTGAATAAACATTAAAAATTCGATTTTCTAAAAATTGAATTACATTATTAGATGTAGCAACACGCATCGGCTCAGCCACCATGAATCGAGAAAATTGATCAAGGACCACAAAAATATAACAATTACCTTTTCTGGATCGTGGAAATGGTCCTATAAAATCTATAAAAATCTTTTGCCAAGGTCTGTACATTTCGTGATAATTTCCCATTGGAGGTCGAGTTAAACTGTTTGTAGCCTTACATTCCTTACAAACATCACACAAATTTATAAAACTATGTATGTACATCTTTTACTACTTTTACTACAATGGTAATATTTACGAATAGTTTCTATGCATTTCTCAATACCTGTATGAGATGAACTCGGAGGACAATGATACTGTTTTATAATATTAAATCTTAATTGTTCGGGTACGTACAATTTCCAGTTTGGAATATCTGTATTTAAATTTAATTGCTTTATGACAGATGTGTTAATGAAAATTTTGTTATTTTCAACTTTGAGATTTGTTTTAATTCCAGGATTATTGTTTAAATTTTGTATAATAGATTGATAATTTGGATCAGAAAAAGCATCAGAATCCAAGTCTAAAATAAAATTACGTTGATCTGAAAGCTCATTAATTATTTTAATTTCATCTGCATTATTACGTGACAAAGCATCAGGCACAAGATTATCTTTTCCTTTACGGTACTCAATATTAAAATTGAAACCCTGCAATTTGAGACTCCAGCGAGCGAGACGTCCCGAAAGATCCCTTTGTCCCATTAACCACTTCAAACTGGCATGATCAGTGGTAATGGTAAAAGGTAATCCTTCTACATACTGCCTAAGTTTCTTGACACTTAAAACATCCGCTTAACATTCTAATTCTGTAATACTATATTTGCGCTGTGCTGTGTTAAGTTTCTGAGAAAAGTATGCAATAGGACGTTCATCGCCGCTGGAAGACTTCTGAAATAAAACACCTCCTACACCTGTACATGATGCATCACACTGAATATAAAAATGTTGGATGACATAAAACTGGTGCGGTTGACAATGCAACTTTTAAATCATTAAATGATTTTTCAGCCGAATCCGTCCAAACAAATTTTTTATTTTTCTTTAAAAGACTCGTCAATGGCTCAGCAATTTCCGAATACCGAGATATAAATCGCCTATACCAACCAGTCATTTTTAGGTTTTGAGTATGATGCAATTGCTGACACCTTTTCAGGTTTTTCTTTTATTATTCCATCACCAACTAAATATCCAAGATATGCAATTTCTTTTAGTAAAAACTTGCTTTTCTCAACATTGATTGTTAAGTTTGCTTTCTTTAAAAATCCAGCAACCTTATACAACAGCGAAATATGTTCCTCAAAATTTTCAGATGTTATCAAAAGATCGTCTAGGTATACAAAGATTTGAGTATGCAGTTCATGGGGTATCACTCGATGCATGAGTCGACACAATGTTTGCGGAGCATTACAAAGGCCAAACGGCATAACTCTGAATTGATATAAAGGTCTGCCAGCAACAGTGAAAGCTGTCTTATCCCTTGATCCCTCTTCTATCGGAATTTGCCAAAACGCATCCTTTAAATCAATGCTACTAATAAATTTAGTATTGTTAAGGCGTCCTAACAAACCATCAATTATGGGCAAGGGATAAGCATCTTTCACTGTCACCTCATTCACCTTCCTTGCATCAAGACAAAGCCGAACTATACCATTTGCCTTTGATACCATTGCAATCGGTGAACACCATGAACTGCTGCTCTCCTCGATGACTCCTAACGACAACATTCTATCTAACTCCTGATACATCTTTTCCTGCACCGCAGGTGATACCATATAATGCCTTTGTTTAATTGGTTTTGAATTAGCTACATCAATTGTATGAGACAAATATGGAGTTTTACCCAAACCTAGAACATTTGACGATGGAAATTCTTTGATAACCTTATCGATTATGTTTTTCTGCTCCTCAGATAAATCATGCTGTTTTGATTGATTGATCAAAGTGTTTTCACATACATCAAACAATTTAGAATTTGGATTAAGTTTTGAATTATGATTGAATTCTATGGGTGGTAATTTAGAAATAAATATTTTTAAGCCAAATTCCTGCCAAAAACCAACTCCTAAATATAAATTTTGACTTAAATTTGGTGCAATATGTAATGTTATTACGGACGTTTTACCAGCAAACGAAACGGGTGTACGTATATGTCCAAGAATGGTTTCACATTTACCGTTTGCCGTTTTAACCACTGAAGGCATATGTCTAAACTTAATTTTCGAATTTTGCCCAATATTGAAATATTTGCTCCACTATCCAACAAACCAGAATAAATATTACCAAAAATTTTAACTTCTGCATAAGGTCTATCGTCGCTGCTGTCTGAAATTAGCGATTCGGTAATTTGCCTTTTAAGCAGACGTCGGTTTTTCCAGTATTTAATATTTCTGATCGTTTTAGAATTTTGATTATAAATTTGTTTATTATGCCAAAAAGTACTTATGTCCAAACAATAATTATTTAACGGTAATTGGGTTGTTGTCGTGCTTGTAACTCCGGATCCGTGTTGCACGCAACTTCCTCCGACTTTTTTAATATTCTGGGGATGAAATTCGTGGAACCCACCCCCCTCTGAGAGTTTTCCGACATTTTCGACTTACATCTAAAACACTGAGGTTTTAGAACTCCATTATATCCACAACCGAAACAAAATTTTCTGTTAATTGGATATGTACATTCTTTAAAAATATGGTCATTTCTGTTACAATTCCAACAAACAAATTTTGATGGTAATTTTTGTACTGATGACGACGATAACATAGGTAAGTTGTTAACCTGACGATTTGAATGTAATTCTAGTACTTAGTTTTGATCAATATTTATGGACGATTGATGATCCATTTCATTGATATATTTCCGAGGTTGTTGGCACAAAAGTTCAGGAGAATAACCTGTTCGTTTTCATGTATCCTCATCCTAAAATGCTACAAAACTTTCTCCTACTTTTTGTTTTCGGCTGTCAATTTGCCTACGGATATCCATATCCGTACGCCTATCCTGAAATCGTTTAATAAACTCCTCCTTAAGCACTGTCCAACTAATACTCTGATTTCGTTCAATGAAAGTCCAATACCAATCAGATGCTATCCCTTTGAGCAAATAATTGAAATCTTGTACTAACTGAACATCAGAAATACTATTTGATTTTTCCAAATACTCAACTTTGAAAAGAAATCGTTTTGCTGGAACAACCAAATTAGATCCATCAAAAGAAATGTTCCATTTTGAAGGAAGAACTTTAAATAATTGAGTAAATGAATGTGCAGATGTTAAGAGCTGTTGTGAATTCGGAATTCGTAAATTATCTTGATTTTGAAACAACACATCAGAATCAAATTTATCACCACCATTAGGAATTTTGAAAACTTCATTGTGGTTAACAAATCTTGATGAATTATTATATAAATTAATATTGTTATCCATTGGTGCCGAATGAGAATTATTTACAAATTTAGAAGATGCCATATCAAATCTATTAAATTTTACAAAACTACTTTGGGAAACAGTTTCAAAAGAATCATTATCACTATAATCGTCAATAGACAATTGCAATGCTTTAAACTGTTCAATTGATTCATTTAAAACTTTATAATGGTTTTGGTTTGCGACGGTTGGTTACAGATGGCGCCCAAATACGGTTAACTTAATAGCAACTGAACAAACAATACATAATTTAGTAAATGGTTCAATCTTATTTTTTTTTATTAGTATTTTATTTTCTAAGCATCAGCATCTTTATCACAATAGTTTTGAATAAGATGATAAAACGTATCGCTTAGTTATTTTATATCAATTTTTTTGAAGCACTTGTGTTTTATTTTTGTATAGTTTACTTGTGGTTTCTACTGTCGAATTTAATATGTTTAATATAAAGTATAGGTGTTTCAAAATAAATTTATTTATTATTTAATTGTGCCAAGTGTTGTTTCCCTAATTAGGTTTGATTTGTACTTGTGAAATATTTCCAAACAATATTTATGCAACTGCATAAATATTATGTTGGCTTCTAGAAAACATTAAAAATGTTCTCATAACCTGATTTTATCTACCGTTAAGCGTAAACATGTCTATGAAGCCTTATCGCTGACCAGCGAGCCACCACTACACTTTTTACAATAGCAAAATTTAAAAGTTTAAAAAAATGTACGACTGCCACACCGCAAAAATATGTTGACTTATAGAAAACATTAAAAATTATCCAAATAACATGATGTCATATACCGTTAAGCGTAGAAATCTCTACATTGCCTTGTCAACAACTAAAGGGTAATTTACTTGCTCCGAGAGTTAACCCCAAAGCAACAAAATACCGGGTTCGAATATGGTTGTCTGATTCAGTTAAAATTGCGACATAGTAAGTAGTGTTGTATCAATCAACTATTCTATTCTGGCACTAAACAAATTTTCTTCTAAACGGCCTTCCCCTCAATCTTTATACAGACCTAGTTAAGCCACAACCGCCCTACCCCACACATAAATTCTATATACGCAAATATATGTAATTGACAGTTGCATAATCATCATGCATATCAAACCGCTGTAAAGCAAAGTAAATAATAAAAACCGTTGTATGTATAAAAATCGCCGCGCTTACCAAACCAAATACCATAAATAATTATTATTCATAAATAGATTTATTTAATAATTTATTTTGATTGGGTAAAAAATTTATTATTACCCAAAATGCAAATAGGTTTAATTGCAATTTATCAAAATTAACTTTATGGTTTCCAGTCTGTGTCATTCGAATAATTTATTAATTTTTACATAATTTTTATTCTCACCCCGAAATAGACATGGGACAATTTGGCCTAGGCACACCGAACACCCACTGGGGCTATAGTACTACCGGCGCCTATTCACCATATTTATCGTCGTGTGGTACTCCAACCGCAGCACAATTTAATAATCCGGCACTTGGTTTCACGTGTACGAGCGGAGAACAAAATGCAACACAAGATTTTACAGGGGCTGGACGAGATTGTGTGCCAAGTACGTTTTCAATAAAATTTACTAAATAATTTTTTTTTTTACTGATAATATTTTGTTTATGTATCAACAGTGTTACCTGATTCGACGGCAACCGATTTAGACCAGCATCTAAGTAATTTAGTTGGTACTCCACCTGCCACCGCACAAATGTCACATCAAGCACTGCTCCCGGGGAACGGGGGCGCAGGTGCCGAAAACACTGGTACCAACGGTAGTATTTCAACATCGGCCAACGGAACAAACGGGCTTCTTGTATCAAGATACCAATCAAATTCTACGGCAGCCGATTATCAAGCATCAAATGTGCATTCTAGTCAAAATGGGCCGCGTAGCTTAAGCGATTCATCGCAAACTGATTCACCGGTACAAGATGATTTGCTCACGTCGAATACGCCAAATTTAGGTAATACAGGTAATCAAAATTTTTCCGGAATTGTTAACCAATCAAATCAAAATTCGTATATTGGTGGTGGAGGTGGCGGTGGTGGTGGTGGTGGCGGCGGCAGTGGAGGTGGATCATGTAATGGTTCAATTTACCCTGTGCTCCCCGCTAGTCTTTTATATTCGCAACTGTATACAGCCGCAAATCAATCGCATAGCTTTCATTCGCTGCAAACGTCACAAAATTCGGTACACGGTGAACTACAAAGCGTAATGGATCACATATCGACAACGGGCGGCAATAATTCAATTCGCGCTTCACACCAAACAAATCTAATGGGGCATACGGATTTGAGTTTGGTAGGTAATTTAAATTGTGGCCGCGTCGTAAATGCAACAGACGATTCTGGCAATCGGCAATTAGTGCCAAGAGGGGCTGGTGGCCCGCAGCAACAGCAGCAGAGTGATAATGGTAATTCTGTGTGGAGGCCATATTGAAAATCAATCATGCACTTTGAATTCTAGCTATAGGTGGTCGGTAAAATATATTTGTTTTTACGTGTAAAATGTTTGTTGCATATAAATATTTCGAATAATTGTGTACATAAAACTATTGTTACAATTACAACCAATATTATTTAAATATTTTTTTAAATTATTTATTAAGTTTTATGTTTATAAATAATAAATTCATGTCACATTGATTTTTTATGTTGGTATAAATTGTTCCTTCTTAACTTCAATATATCACTACCGATCTGTCACTTGGTCAAAAATATAAACAGTCCGCTTGACAGTTTGGTAGTAAAATGCTATATAAAACGCATGTATATGTAAACTGTATAATTTATAAATGTAAATCTAATCTCAGGAGATAATTATGATGTGTGTGTGTAAATAAGATTTTACAATATTTAGATATGATTTTATAGCCCGGTTCAGATATTAAGGCAGTACAGTATTTAAAAAAAAAAGACGAATATCGTAATTTCATATCTTTCGAAATCTCCTCCTTTATCTATACTAAATAGATGGATATAAATAAATAAATAAACAGATAACCCCCCACAAAAACCAGGACTCCCTTAACCCCCCCATTAAAACAAATTTAGAATAATTTTTAGAAAATTTAAAATATATTTAAATTAAAGGATTTAAAATTTAAATTAATTTTAATTAAATAATAAAATAATTATAAATTATTATGTGATTTTAAATTTATAAATAATATTATTGATAAATAAACTTTAAACAAAATGGATTTAAATTAATGAATTAATTGTAAAAATGATGCAAAAATTTTAAAAATATAAATAAATGATAATTTTAAAATGAAAATGTCGTGCCTTTCATTTTGCATCTAGGATGGGTTTGAGAAACGAAGTATTGGTGAGTATTATATTTGACAAATAGGTTAGTAAATTATTGTTAGAGCCAAATGATTCACAGTCCGTGTGGCTTGTTAAATACAAAGTCATGATAGATAAACGTGGCATGATAGATAAACGTGGGACTATCACAGAACACTAAGCCGAAACTCTTGAGAAAGCCAGCGTCAGCAAAAGTCCCAGACGCATGAGACATTTGTTCGCTGTATTGTTCGTGTTCTGTGAACTTTCGAAAATACTGGAGTTGTTGCTTATCGACTTTAAAAAGTATTTCTGGCTTCATTTCAGAAGTTCACGTCTAAACAACGGCTGATTAATGATACCTTCCTTGACAGTTTGAACAAAATGAAGAACAATGATTTTTTCCTTTAGCGCGGTCAAGGTATATAATAGCACTTACTGCAACATCTTTCGGATTGTTGCCACACTACTACCAGTAACCAGCAAAGAAGCTGCTATATGTGCGCATTTCCAGCAATAGTAACATGGCAAAAGTGTTTCAAGATTTCTGTCAAATAGTTTAAGATGATTGTACAATAATAGCCAACAGAAAAGTCATGCAACTGTAGATCGAAAAACCAAAAAAAATGTAAATGAAAAAAATTCAAAGAATAAAAAATCAAGGATCTTTTGCAACGAAAATGTTCATGCACTAAAACAAAATAAAACAAAATGCAATGGTTATTTCCATTGTTCATTATAAAGAGAAGTATCTTGCTTATTATTTTAATATCGAGTTGTTCCTCCTTTATTTTTATATCCTCTTTCAGTCTTCTACGCAGTGATTCTACTAACTTCTTAGTAACTTCCTGCGAAATTGTATCCCATTCTTTCATTAATTTGTCTTCCAACGTTATTTTGCTGGTAATCCTGTATTTTGCAATTGCAGGTGACCCCATATATGTTTAATGGGGTTCAGGTCGGGCGATTGAGCTGGCAAATGTAACTTGGCTTGGGACGTTATAGAGAATCCATTCCTTCGCAGCGTGTACTGTTTGCTTAGGATCGTTGTCATACTGGAAGCTCCATGATGGTCCAAGCCTTAATTGTTCCATGGATGCTCTAAAATTGTCCATAATAAATATGCCTCCGGAGACTACAACAACAACCAAAGTGGTTCCAGATAAAACCATACAAATACAAGTTTGGGATCTTGTTCTTCTCATAGAAGAAAAGTTGCCTCCCGCGAAATGGGTGCGAGGTAGCATCTTTGAAATTCACCCGGTAGCACATACTAGTCGTTTCAGTAAGAGGTTCGAGAATTTTTCTCTGCACGCATGCAATAACAAAGATTTCGGCCTTATCGGACAAATAATTGCCATCAAACAATGATTGTAAGGAGTGGATAAGGACAAGGAAGTGTAATCATCGGAAAGTGGAAAATAACTGGGCAAAATTAAATCTCGTAGCGAATTGCACTCATCAACTAAACAAATTAACTTTAAATTCAACTTCAAATGGAATACTGATTCAATGCACACACAATCATTGCACATCTATAATTTTCCAAAAACATGTTACCACGAATTAAAGATCGAGGCTTTCATGTTGTATTTGTTCCAGAAATGAAGTGGGTTTGATGGAAAACACGTGTTGAAATGATGATGACAAGAAGTGATCGAATTTAACGCAGTAGACGAAATAGCAGCATCAGCGAATAAATGTACTCACTGACAGGCTTCTCGATATGTTGCGCACAACTCACCATTAACAGTTCGTAAAAATTCAAATGAAGTCCGTCTACGCACATTAACTAATAACAAACGCAATGCATCGGTTAAGTTTACATTCACGTATCCTGGAAAAGGTTCCGTGAAATAAACATTTTACTCATTCTCCAAGTGCACAGCTAAATGGACCACAGTGGGATGGCGTTTGTGTATGGAGAATGAAAAGATTCTCCAAGATTCTGCAATATCATGTACAGCCAAGTCGTTTCTGTCGTAACGTACTTGAAAACGTATGTGATGGACTTGACAGAATTTCCGTACTCAACAGTGCAATGCGCTTTGAATGTTTTGGAAAGCAGTGGCGGATTTGGAACAAACCAGCTGTTGTCGGCTAACACGTCCTTATTTTTGACTTTCAACGTTATCGTTCTTCCATTATCCGCTGCAGAGCGACGACGGCACAGTCTGAATATTTGTTTTTGATCATGCACGATCATTCGCGGTCGTAATATTCATCACGGTACATGAAACATATTGGCCGTCACTACTTACGGTCTTATTTTCTCAACTATCCACGAGAGAATATGCGCATGAAGCAGTCCTCTTTTCTGCCACTGGATCTGAATTAACGGGTCATTGAATGTTTGTGGGGTTATCACCAGCACATCGTCGAACCATAATGTCGCGAAACTCCAAATTCTCGCCAACAACCACAATGGCAACTTAATTCAACGTCGGTGCATTGAAGCGTCCTTCATTTCGCCTGCGGGTGTTTTGTCTGCTCTGATCACTGTTTTGTGATGATTCCAAGGCATTATATTGTATAGTTTTGAACAAGTTGGTAAATTGATTAAATTGTTCTGATTGATTTCATCACATCAGAATTTCAAAGAAAATATATCAAATATGTTCTTGACCACTTCCTTAGATTAACACATTTCGGTCAATTGATTTCATAGGTCTATTGTTTGTTTCAAAGTGTCGCCTCCCATCATCAATACGTCAATATAGAACTCGTTCTTTAATACTTTGTAGGGAGAATGAAATGCGTTTGTCTCGCCTCTTCTGCCTACTATTGCAGAGTTGTGATTGCTAATTATATGGCAGCAGCTGTTCCATTGGTCATCGTTTTAAGTGGATATTCCTGAAGTTCCACAGTATATTTTGGAAAAGTCTGTTCTCTTCGGAATCAAATAATTGCCGGAACAGTTTTTCTATATCTGTTGTAAAGACGTATTTTGTTGTTGCCATGGCTTTCGCCTCACTTTGTGTGGAAGTTGTATTATCGATCGATACTTTTACTAAGTACCTGCCATCTGTTGATCGTTTGAATGGGTTTTTGAACTCATTTTTACTGTGTTTTCTTCTCTTTTTCGGAAGTTTGATCCATTTGATTAAATTATTACATTTTTTATGAGTCGTTTATTTTGAAAGTGGTATACGTCACTTTTTCAAAAAATCAAATTAATAATAAAATTAGGTCCAATTGAACGGTATGTCTTGCTAACTTCACACAAGAATTAGAAGAAAATCGACGATTTATATTAATCCAAATTAATTAATTTATATCTTTTGATGCAGTTAAAATTTTAATCGAACTAGAGATTTTCTCAAAAATAATATTTACAAATCTATCTTCGCATATGTTTGTAATACAAATCTTTAGAACCAACTATTCAGAATTTTAAGAATGGGGTCGTGACCAAACGATTTTGCGCTATTCAACCCGACGCTAAAAATGTATTTTGGCAATCATTACTCTAGATAGCAACATTATAATGTAAGATAAATTCGGTTTAGATTTGCTACTACCAAAAAAGGATGTAATTTTGGTACCGAAATATAATACCAGCTCGCCTATATATACATATTTATCTGTTATTCAAAAGTAAATTGACCAGAAAATTACGTAATTTCGTATATTCTAATGTAGATTATTTTTGTATAGAAATTTTTCACAAAAGGGGTTGGAAAAACATGTCGCAGGTATATTACTAAAGTTGCCTTTAAACAAAAAAAAATATTAAAGTTCCACTAAATTGCAATTTTTAATCCAGCACACTGAACATCAACCGTAACAACAAATTCATAATATTTAATTAGTAATTATATCAATAAAATACGTTGTACATTAATTTATGTATTTGTATTTTGATAATGCACCTAAAATGATGAAATGAGGGTGCATAATACCACCCACCTTAAATACATATATACATATAATACATGCATATAATGAATATATAATATTAATTAATAACGAACCAATTACGCCCATTCCCAAAAAATATTCCATTTTGAAAATTACCAATAATTTTTTTTGCGTTAATAAAAAATTTCCCAATAAATCATGAAGTTTCCACTATGCCCACTCCACGCAGTGTACTCCATTGAAAATATTGCGAATATTTTGTTTACACACCGATAAAAAACGCAAATTTTTCGCAAAATTAATGAAACCGACAGTGACAACAAAAACACTAAACAAAAGTTTCAATAATTTATAGAGCTTTATTTCACGGTAATGGAGTCGGAATTTTGTAAGCTTCTCCACCTTAAAATCGGAGCAACGGTCGAATTTGTTTTTATTAGCAAATTTAGAATAGAAATAGGAAAGTGAACTGGTTTTCCGCTTTTTCCATCTTTAATTAAAATCTGATCCATATGAATTGCAAATGTAACAGCGCATCTCCAATTGGATTCCTTTAACTTTTTTCTTAAAGAAAAGTATGAAAAAAAAATTTTTTTGTCAAGTTTTTTTTCAAACTTTTCTGTAAGGAAAAAGTTAAAGGAATTCTATTGAGGATGCGCTGTAATTCTGTGGGATTTTAGAAATTTTTCCGATGGGATTTTAAGTTGACAGTCCCAAATAAGTGGTGAACTCGTTTGGATCGATTTATGACTAAAACTTTAGAAAAGTCCAAAGTAATCCGAGCACTTTGATGTTCAGAATCTTGTACCGTCTTGTTCGCTATATCGCCGAAGTAAAAAAAGGCAGTTTTTAAAAAAATCTCTGTGTGTGCATGCGAATGTTTGCTGTGTGTGGTGTCATGTAGACTAACTGCTGTGCCCTCTTTACAGCACACGGTTTTCCTGGGAGATCTCAGTGAGTTTTGACCGAAATCGGCCGAGGTTTATATCATTTTTTGCAAATAATTTATAGCATTTACGACTAAAGCGACGAAGTAAAAGATTTTAAATTAAATTTTCAACAATATTGGCCTAGTTCGATTTTATAAAAATTTTATTTAAATCTTTTATTTCTATGTCGTTTTTTGTAAATGCTAAACTTTTCAACATAGCTGCTACTGACGGTATTCTCTTACAAAATTTTATATGTTTTTACCCTCCTTTTTAAGAAAACGTCCAAGCTTATTTTTATGCGATAACATATTACGGCGATAATATTCAGGATGAATGGTTTATTATGGCTACCTTGTTTGTAATTAGCAATCGAATCCCTCGTTTTGATTGCACAGGTTTTCGATCCTGATGGGAATTTTTTACTTATTGAGGCTGCAGATTACTTACGTAGTTAGGCTTATCCAACTACATGCGAATCTATATAACAAAATAAGCCACTCTCCATTAAATTGAATATATGAACAAAAATTCTACTGTGGAAGTCAGGCGCGTACGCAGGTTGAATCCATAGGGGGGGTTACAGAAAATATATTTTATAAAAAAAAAATTTTCACGTAATAGAACTACTTATTCGAAGAATTTATAACATGGCGCCACCATAGCTTCAGTTCACCAATGCCGTCAACTATGCTGCAGTTCGTAATACTTTTATATTTTTCCGAAAGAGTTTTTGCAGATTTTTCGTGCTCCAATGAAAAATTTTGTTCATTTGGCAAAAGACACATAAAACTTTGCAATATATTTTTATGTTTCACAAACCGATCGTGAACTTGCATCTTTGTAGAATCTAGAAAAGATATAAAGATGGCAATACAATAATACTCTTCAGGTTTTTCAACTGCAATGTTGCAGTGATGAATTTGTTGTCCGGCTAGACGAGGAATTCGTATTTCTACATTAAGCTGGTCACATATTTTCTTGACGTCACTGAAAATTGCATTTCTGTTTCGCGTCGTATTTCATCTAGCACATCTTCAACGTCTTTTGCCAGTTCGATTGCAGCGGCCAGATCCAGATTTATTGTTTGTAGTGAACGACTTAGTGGCAGGGTTATACCAAAAACCTTGGCAAGCACATGAAAAGATACTTGAAATTCAGTTCTCCTAATAACAGATAGAAGCTGAATTGCAGAAGAAGAAGTTGTTTTGTCATCCCAATCAGAAATAATTTCCATCGCAAAGATTGCAGCTTTTTGAAGCTCCAGAAATACTAAGGCAGACTAGCAGCGTTGAATCCATCGTGTGGGACATATTTGTTTGAGTCGCGTTGCTGTTGATTCAGGATTTACTTTTTTCTATTGTTGAATCATGGGGAGGGGGGGTAAACCCCCAGTAACCCCCCGCTGCGTACGCCTATGGTGGAAGTCATAATTGCTATTCTGGAAGCTCTTTCGATGTTACGAGAGAATCCAGATAAATAAAGTTGCTCGAATAAGAGGATTTTCGAAAGAAATATTTGGAGATGGCCATCATAAAGCATACTGTTTATGTTCACTCAGAGAAAAACTTGGGTCAAAAGAAACAAAAATCTGAGTCTACTTTGCCATCTTAGTGATATTTGATCAACCAAATCTCTTAGTAAAGAAACGAACAAAATCTTAGTTGAATAAAATTTTAATTTAAAACTACCAAATTGTGGTTATTTAATTTTTAACTTAGTTGATATAACCAAAAACATATGGTTAATTTAATGGATAGAAGTGGAAAATAATTGGTAACAGTAACTAACTATTTTGTTAAATTAACCAAGGGAAAAATTTATTTTACTGATTGATTGATTAGAATGTACGGCCAAGACTAAGCAGGGATCCCGGATACGCCGGGCCTACCGTACACCCCTTTTACATATAACAAGATGGAGGGATAGGAAAGGTTGTTAGATATGATAGACTTGACCCGGTTACAGACACCTAAGTAGTCAATAGTTAGTAAATTGATAAGCACAAGACAGCACAATTATTTTTGGTTTTATGGTATAAAAGTTCGGCAATCAGCATCTTGAAAAAATTTTTAATAATTAATTAAGTACCCATATATAGTAGTACCCATACATTTCCTGCAATAAAACTTTATTATTATGAGTTTCATTTTCCATAAACTAAATTAAACTGGTTCTCCAAAAACATATTAAATCATGTAATCTTAATCCAATCCAGAAATCCCCTAATATGTATTATTAAAGAATAAAAGAGCAAATTATCTTTCAGTCTTCCACAGGCTTTGAAATCTGCTGAATGTATTTATTTCTAATAAAATAATTTGAATAATGGTTTTAATTAAAATAATGTAAAAGACAAACAGTCACTGCCACCTCTGCCATAATTATGCATATTTTTTAAATAAAAATATTGTGAAACAACATCCAGTTTCAAAAGCAGCTAATCTAGAATCGATAAGGTAATACATCAAACATAATTTTTGACACAGTTCTAGAATCCCATTACCCAAACGAATTAACAGAATTATACTATTAAGGTAATCAAGAATCTGTAAGATGAGAGAAACAATAACAAGTACAGCTGTATAGAAAACTCAATAGCCAAAATGATAATTAGTAACATGGTAACAATACTATTCTACTACATATTCGACAATTAAATTACAAAGAAATATTGTTCGTACACATCTGCACATTCTCTGAAATTTAATAATGAATTAATATTTTCCTGCTACATGTCCTACCTAAATGGAAAAATGTCAATAATAGCAAAAAATCATATATATTAGCTGTTCAGGCAAAAACTTATACAAATCTTTATTTAAAAACAACAAATAAAGTGACCAAATGAAATCTTGTTCCAAAAACAGCTAATCGGAAATCTGTAAGGTAGTATATCAATAATGAATGTTTGGCACGGTTTTAGAGCCCCAATACCTAAAAATTAAACTTTAGAATAAAATTTAAAGCAATCAGGAATCTGTAAGATAACAAAATTAATAATAAGTAGGTAGCACAACTGTTGGATCCTAGATAACCAAATAACCCAATCAATTATTAAACGTTTGAATTATAAAATAAATGATTCAGCAAATATTAAAATAAGACATTCGAAAATATTGTATGGTTGTCAACTGTACTACCTAAATCATGAAAAGAACAACCAGCGGTAATTATTTATCCAACCTAGAACAAAATCAAAACCTTCACCAATTTACAGTCTCCCACAACAAACTAGAAAATAATTTAATTAAAGAAATGCCATGATCTTTCTACTATCTAAGTATGTACATCAATATAAATATAACTGCATTTCAAATTTACACTGTAGCTTCCAAGCAATCTGTAATTTCAAAGTCAAATATTGACAGAAATATCAAATTAATTATCGACCCGATGGTCATTATGATTCCTACCTTGTCTGCTTTTTAAATTAAATTTTTATTTTTAATTAGAAAATATTACGGCTACAAAGATCTTCTGTAATCAAAAATGATCATTAGGACTAGTATATAAGCTTAATCAGGAACTGCAATGAATAATAATGTTGATAATAAACATTTTGATAAACCTTGATAATTCTAAATTGCAATCCAAATTAAAACAAATAAATATAACGCACACTGAATAAAATTGAATAAAGGATTAGTAAAATTATTTAATCTCAAAATCAAATTGTGGAAAGAATCATTTTTATAAATAATCAGAGTAAAATTTACCAAGAAAATATGTAATGTTTATAAAGGAGCGCTCGATACCCACTTTTCCAAAATAAAAACCATGCGATCTCCTGCTAACATCACTAATCAACAATATTTATGCTTTACAAAGCCGTGATGATTCCACGACATATTATAAACATATCGTGGTAATCCTATAGCTCAAAATTTCATCGTATGACTGATCATCCTAAAATTTCAAAAATTATGCCACTTCCACGAAATTGACTGCAAACCTCAACAAACACATCTATAATATTCAGTAGAGACTAATTTGGACATACAAATCTAAGCCTCAGACAAGGGTTTTATGTAAACCTGCAAATTTGCGTCCCTAAAGTAAAAATTGATGACTACATCAACTTCTAAACAAACAAAACAATGTAAAATAGCCAAAAATAGCTTATAAATATAGGTAACGATAGAGCATATTATATGAATACAACCGTCAGTTGAGAAGCATAATGTTCATTGTGAACGAAACCAATTCAAACTACTCTACCATAAATATCAAAGAAAACCTATTGCAATACAGGTCCATCATATCCTCGCGGCCCCTGTGTAAATTGATCACACATAATGAAATCAATGAAAAAATTGTGCGCATTTGAATAGCGCATAATCGTTTTTAATCGTTTTTTCATATATCCATTTTGTGATCCACCAACACAATTGTGCGAGTACGGCAAAAGCACCATGTCAAAAATTTACTTTTGTATGTGCCTTGAACCAACCTACACATTTGCGCATTCCCCTCAAACCCACTTCGTCCGAAAAAAAACACTATAACTGTACATACAATTGAGTTGGTTGTACTTCAAATCAAGCGAAATTTCCCATCAAAAACGCCATTACAAACCATGACCTTCCACTCACACACTTGTGTGGCTTGGACCCTAATTTAGGCATCTCCTTATTTTTTTTTTTTTTTGGTTGAAAAAGGGATATAAAAACATTTACACACAGAAGCACAAAAAGTAAATATATAACAATTATGTAATGATATAAATAAAACAAAATGAAAACAAAAACTCAACAGAACTTGTATTTTGCTCATTCGTAATCAATACATGTATACCCAATCATAGTAGCACAGCCAAGAGCACATAACAAGCTATGTATACACATCGTAAAACCACATTTTCGGTGATTATTGAAATGTATATAACGCTATACACCTCCAGTACTAATCTCCATGCAAAATATAATGTACATATATACGTCATAATAAATGCACAAGTAAATATGTATGTATATAAAAGAAAACGTAGGTTACAAAATTACCTCAGAAAAAACGAAAAATAATCGTCGGTCATCAAACCGATTTACTCGCAAAACAACAACACACATTTTTAACTAGTTAGCAAAACAGAATTGAAAAAACCCTTTCTCGCCTCAACAATACTCGCAACAACCCTCTACATGAAAATAGTATTGTCTTACACGTTTATGTGTTATAAAACACAGTTATAAGTTTATATACTTAAATTTTTACAATAAAAATTATGTTTTACAATGTAATAACAAAATTTAATACATATTTATTTAACAGTGAAAAAATGAAAAAAAAATGAAAAAAAAAAATGAAAAAAATGAAAAAAACACTTATCTTGAGCATCCTTTGAAATTAAAAAAGTTCTATACATATTGGAAAATCGCATACAATGCGTATGACACATTATAACAACGGCATCAAACGAAATTGTTATATACATATTCTGTCCCATTGCAAGCGCATCACACACAATTACAACTATTCAATATACATATATGCATATAACTTATCACTTTACTTAAAACACACAAATTATTATTATTATTATTTTTTATTTATATATTCACATTTATTAGTAATTGATTAGTTAATTGAACACATTTTAAATTATTTTTTATTTATATAGAGGAGAGACAAAAACACGTCTTTCCTCTACGACGTTCAATCGCCCCATCAAGGGAAAAATTTATTTTACGAATATTTAGTTATTATTTTACTAGTTAATTTACCAAATTTTCTTAGTAAATGTAACAAAAATGGCGGTAAATGTTGCAAACGTTTTAGGTTGAACACATTACATCAAGGTGGGGTTACTTTCGGTCGTCTCATCAGACTACAGTGACCAAACTACAAAAATATTGAAAGTACTTTGAACTTACATTCAAAGTATAGTCACAATGCTTCAGCAAATTTTATTGATTCGCTAGAATTTTATTCTTAGTTTATATGGCAAAACTTGTAGGTCAAAATAACTAATTAAGATAAACCAGAATACTTGGTTAGTTATAACAAGAATATTGTTCACTTAACCAAATTTTATTTGGTTAAATTAAACAAAACTACGTACCAACATCTTGGTAACTCAAATTTCACTCAATTTTTGTAGTAACCAAGTAAGAAAATACCAAGTTTCTAAATTAAATAAGAAATTTGGTTTATCTAGCTCAGAATGTTGTGTTAAAACAACCAAATTAATTTAAATAAGTATTTGGTAGTAATCTTTTTTTTTAGTGTTCCGTTAGGAGTCGGTGCTTTACTTAAACATAAGCTGTCTTCTATCACATGTGATTTTGCCAACTATTTCTCAGGGTATTGGGGAAGTTGAATCTTGCATGTTCCAGGCCTACACCGTGTAACAGAACAGAATAAAACAAGAAGCAAACTAAAAAAAACTGAAAATAAATTGAACACATTAAAATTTGTAGACCAAAACTTGAGGAACCGTAATAAATTTATTTATAACCGGGTGTGCCTACCCAGAGAGAAAACCGGATCTCCACGAGTGACAAGTACCTAGTCTGCTGAAGACAAAAAAGAGCGAAAAGGAAGAAAATCACATAAATTCCAACCGGAAAAACGAATCTCGTCATCGGCCGGGAAAGGAATGAAAAGAAAATGGAACCGAATGCCAAAGGGAATCGCAGGGCAATTTTTATTCAATAAACAACAAAAATACATATATCAAAACAAGAAAATGATCGCTAAATTAGCATATTTTGTGGAGCGAAAAGATATAAATCAAACAATAACAAAAATATGGCCTCCGAACGTGAATGGCGCTCGATTACAAATATAATTAAATAAAAATTTGAAAATAAAAAATTTAAATAAAATTGAATTTACTTTAACCAAAACAAAAGAATAGGAAACCAAAAAAAAAATTATTAAAAAAATAAAAAAACCAAAATTGTATCTTGTGGACATCCCGCAAGGTCCCGCAGAAAGGGGCTGGGCGTCTTCCCGCCTTTGGTTAAAAATGACAACTGGCAATGACACTCAACTGGCCGCCGTCAATGTTAGGTGTTTTCTCGCCTTTAGTTAAAAATCCACCGTTGGATGTTTTCCCGCCTTTGATTAAAAATCCACCGTTAGGCGTCTTCCCGCCTTTGGTAAAAAGTTATACAAATGGCCGGGTGGCCACCTGTAACATTGTGCTTCCACCCGCACACGGTACACGGAGTTCTCGCTCTCGAATTATTCGACGTTTATGTAATACAATAGGTTTAGGTTTCAGTGGTTGACACTTAGGCCATTTTTGGCCCATTGTGATACCACGCATTCACGCCACATCATTAACCCATTCACCTATTCACCTACTCACACAATTACAGTATACCACCTGCACATTGCAAGCTCCATGTCAACCTGTACATTGACATGGACGGTGGGTCGGCGCTGAATTCTGCACTCCATCAGAGGGTCTTAGTTGTGTTTATTAACATCACCGATTGTAATCGATGATGAAAATTCGATTTGCATCTAGCCTCTGATGGGATTCGAACCCAGTACCTCCCGGTCCAAGTGCCGAAGCTTTAACCACTGCACCACTTGTCCGGTATATAATACAATAAGGTGTGTACAAAACACAGAACAGAATATTAAGGTTCACGCACACTTCAAAACAATTTTTACTATCAATGTCATAATACAGATGGCAATGCTATCTGTAAAATGCATTAATCAAACGACTACAATGAAATAAAAAAAAAATTAAAAATTGAACTGAAAAATAATATTAACAAATAACTGTGGAATGCTACTTACATAAAAGAAGGAGTTGATTCGTTCCATATTGTGACAAACACAAAAACACAAGGCACATTGACTCCTTCGAAACAGCGACAGTAAGTAAGATGGTTAGATCACGTTAATGGTCCTCATAACTGTACGGTTCATAAACAAAGTGTTCCAACAGCCGGCCAGATCATACCGCTTGATGGAAGTTAAATCGAAATTTATCGAAATCGAATCGCTTGCTCGAAATTTATTGGGGATAACTTCTCTGTTTTAGCTTTTCTAGGAACGCACAAAGTTATTTTAATTTTATGAAAGGATTCCAATCGACTCAAAACAGTAATGTTAGAAGAGAAAGGGTTCCAACTACAACTAGAGCGCCGACACAACCAGAGCCCATATTGCCAGAGAGGAGATCCTACTCTCAGATAACGCAACAGAATACTATTGAAGAAAATCCACTAGAAAGGATATTTCGAAGTATAGAAACGATAAATGCACGCCTAGCAAAACAAGAACGTGGTCTAGAAGCTATATATAAGCGGCTAGATAGACAAGAAGCTACCAATGAGCTTACATCAATGCTATACTAATCAAATGAATAGATCATTTAGAATTGTTATTTGGAACGCGAATGGATTACCACAGCATGTTCCAGAACTAGAAATTTTTCTAAACTTAGAAAAAATAGATATATGTCTTGTCTCGGAAACTCATTTAACAGAAACTTCATTTATTAAAATACGTAACTATCAATGCTACCATGCTATTCATCCAGGAGGAAACGCTAGAGGCGGGTCTACCGTAATTGTTAAAAATAATATTAAACATTACGAAGTGCCCGGCATTGAGGAGGAAATTATGCAGGTTAAAACCATAATAGTTGAATCAATATATAATAGGGAACTCAGTATCTCCTCTATTTACTGTCCCCCACGCCATCAATTAAAAAAAGAAGACTACAGTCGACTTTTTAAATCACTAGGATCAAATTTTATCATAGGCGGTGATTTTAATGCAAAGAACACCTATTGGGGATCTAGACCTACAACCTCTAAAGGGAAAGAGTTATTTAATGCAGCTCGCGAGAACAACTGTGAATTCCTCTCTGGCGATAAACCAACATATTGGCCTGCTGACATACATAAAATTCCAGATCTTCTTGACTTCTTTGTAACAAAAGGAGTTTTAGAGGACTACACATGCATTGAAAATAGTGAAGGACTATCATCTGACCACTCACCTGTGATCATGACACTGAGTACAATGATAATAAAAAAAGATAATTCACCTAAGTTAACAAACAATAAAACCAATTGGGATCTATTCAAAAAATTAGTAGAAGATCGAATAAATCTCGGCGAACCAATTAGAACGAAGGTGCAGTTGGAAGATAAACTAGAAATATTTAATAACAACATCCAACAAGCGGCTTGGGAAAGTTCACCGATTTCTCATACCAACGCTATAATGAAACATAACTATCCTCTTGAAGTCAGAGAGCTACTTAAGGAGAAACGGAAAGCTCGCAAAATCTGGCAGCACTCTCGTGCACCGCAACACAAAACTATTCTAAATTTTTTTTTTTTTTTTTTTTTTTTTTTATTTTTTTATTTATTTAAATTATTACAACTGAATACAATTCATCTAGTAATTTTTCTTTCTTAATTTAGTCACTTGTGAATGAGAAGACGCCCATTGGCCGGCTCCATTTATAGGTTATTTACTGTAGTAGTAGTCTTTGCTTTGGTGTCCTTAATCCATTAAATCAATTGGTTTCGTTCTCTGCAATCGTCTTACTGCATGGGAGGTGTCCAACATACCACGAAGCTCTTCATTTACGTGTTGATAAATACGTTGTCCATGTATTACTGCAAGTTTTTTTATTTCTTCTTGGACCGTCGGGATATTTAGATCCCGATGAAGGTCATCATTCCTAATGTACCACGGAGCGTTAACTATACCACGTAGCACTTTGTTTTGAAAAGTTTGTATTATTTTAGTGTTGGTTTTCTTTGTACAGCCCCAGAGCTGTATTCCGTAAGTCCATACAGGCTTTAGCACCTGTTGATATAATAGCAATTTATTTTCGGTTGACAATTCCGAGTTTTTCCCGAGCAGCCAATACATTTTTCGATATTTGATATTAAGTTCTTCTTTTTTCTTTTTAACGTGCTCTTTCCATCTGAGCCTGGTATCTAAGGTCATCCCTAGATATTTAGCCTTATTTGCATACGGAATCTGCTGACCGTTAATGATTACAGGTTTGTAACTGACTTTTAGATTAGTAAAATTCACATGCGTGGATTTCGATTCATTGAGCCCGATTCGCCACTTTTTTGTCCATTTTATGATTTTTTCACATGCTTCTTGAAGTTTCGTTGTCGATTCCTCGATAGTGTCTCCTACTGAGAGAACTGCAGTGTCATCAGCAAATGTTGCAACGGTAACATCGTTTAAATGAGGTAAATCTCTGGTGTAGAGTAGGTAAAGAATTGGTCCCAAAACACTACCCTGAGGGACTCCTGCCGAGATCTTTTTTAGCTCGGAGTATTCATCTTCATATTTCACCCGAAAGTGGCGATTCTCTATATATGATTTTAAAATCATGTAATATTGTTTTGGTAAATCTCTATGTAGTTTAAAGAGTAAACCTCTGTGCCATACCTTATCGAAGGCCTGTGCCACATCTAAGAAGATACCAGAGCAAACCTTTTTCCTTTCTAATGTATTCTCAATGACATCTGTAAGCCTGTGAACCTGCTCAATAGTTGAGTGTTTCTCTCTGAAACCAAACTGATATTCTGGGATAAGGTTTCGTTGTTCTATGGTTATTTTCAATCTTTTGAGCAACAGCCTCTCAAACAATTTCGCTAGTGTTGGTAGAAGTGAAATTGGCCGATAAGATTTTCTATCATTCGGTGGCTTGCCCGGTTTCGGAATCATTATTACTTCTGCTACTTTCCACTGCATTGGCACATGTTTTTTCCTGATGATCCCATTGATTATGTGCAGTAATTTACGGGTCCCTTTTTCAGGCAGCTCCTTTATTATTTGCCCTGTTATCAGATCGTAACCAGGAGCTTTTTTGTTTTTATGTTCTTAATTTCAGCTTTTAGTTCTTTCAATGTTACAGGCCTGATATCTTCGAAATCAGATATTCTGGGCGTATCAGTAGTGTTTTCGTAACTGGTCTGCCGATCTAGAGGTTGAAATGTTTCTTCAAGATGTTCAGCAAACAGGTCAGCTTTATCTTTCGCACTTCTAGCCCAGTTCCCATCGTTTGTTTTGATTAGGGGGATCTGCGTTTTTGGTCGTTTTAACCCTTTTGTTGCTTTCCAGAGGGAATAGTCGGTATCTTTAGTTGGGGCTAGAGAACAGAGATATTTTCCAATTGTTTCATTTTTCACTGCTTTTATGAGTACCTTAAGTTTGATGCACAAGTTGTTTAAGGTGGTTTTATCTTGCGGCGCACGTGTATTCTGCCATTTCTTTCGGGCTTTTCGTTTTTCCTGCACTAATTCTCTTACTTCTATTGGGTAAATAATGGCGTTTTCTTTCCTGGATGATAATTTGGGGGTGCATTCCCAAGCAGACCATTGTATGACATCAAGGAGCCGGTCTAGTTCCTCTTCTATTTCATATTCACTTTTGATTGGCACTTGAAGTTCTATTTTTTCCTCCACTAACTGCTTAAACAATTCCCAATTTGTTTTGTTGTTTGTTAGTTGTGGTGAATTTGTTTTTTCTATTACATTTTCACTAACCGTCATAATAACAGGAGAATGATCAGATATTAGACTTTCATCATTTTCTAAGAAGATGTAGCGTTCCGATATGCCTTTAGTGATGTAGAAATCTATTAGGTCTGGGATTTTGTTAGGATCTGTTGGCCAGTACGTTGGTTTTCCTCCTGAGTAAAATTCACAGTTTGAGTATTGGCCAGCTGCAAGTAATTCCTTGCCTTTTGGAGAGGTTAATCTTGAACCCCAGAAGGTATTTTTTGCATTAAAATCACCTCCGACAATGAAGTTACTTCCTAATTTCTGGAACAGATTAATGTAGTCTTCTTTTTTTAGGTTATACCGTGGGGGGCAATATATTGCAGATATATTACAGGTGTTGTGATGACCAAATTTAACCGTCACGGTGGTTACTTGCATGGATTCTTTTTCTATTTTTAATTCTTCATGATGTTTGATATTATCCCTAATAAATATAGCTGACCCTCCTCTTGCTCGTTCTGCAGGGTGTGTGGTATGGTAACAAGTATATCTCCGGATTGATACATAGGAGCTGCTGGTAAAATGTGTTTCTGATATTAAGCATATATCAATTTTCTCTGTATTTAGAAAGAGTTCTAATTCTTCTAGGTGTTGTGTTAATCCGTTTGCATTCCATATGGCTATTCTTAATGAGTAGTTTTGATGTCTGGTTTCTGTTCCGCAATTATGAGTTGAACTAGGTATTGCAGACATTATTTATTTTTAACTATTTTGGAACTTGGTATTTCCAGCAGGTTAAGTCGATTCAGAATTAACTTATTTAGTTTATTCTGTTCCTCAAGGCTATTTAGAATTGCTTGGACAGTGTTTTTGAAATTTTCGGTACCGTTTGCCTCATTTTCTTTCGAATTTGAAGCGGCCTGTGCATATGTATAATTCTCCCTACGCATAGATGATTCGTTTCTTGCTCGATTCTTGTTTGGATGATTTAGAGGGGGTTTGCGTGCCTGATCCCTCATTTTTTGTAGCTGCTTGGCAACCTCACATCCTCGGTAGCTGGCTGGATGCTGCCCATTACAATTTATACATTTTGCTGGTTCTTCTTTTGATAGTTTGCAAGTTTGTGTTGGGTGCTTTTCAGCACATTTCACACATCTTGGATCGCGCGCGCAATATCGTTGCGTATGGTTAAAGCCTTGGCATTTTTTACATTGTACTATTCTTGTACTGCCTCTTTTAACAGCTTCGATCTTTACTCGCATGTTGAGTATGCCAGTTATGTTGTAAATGTTTTCTATTTTCTCGGATTTATCAAACGTTAGCATGAACAGGGGAAGCCCTCTTTTTGAAACCGCTTCTAGTCGGTTCTCTCCGCTACGTCTCTCTTTTTTAATAATGTTTACGGCATCAAGGATTTTAAATCCTTTATTTTCTAGATCCTCCATTATTGAATTAATTTCACAGGTTGGATGTAGCCCTCTTGCCATGACCTTGATGGGACGCTCGTTTTTATTTTCGTACGTGTACCACTGATATTTTTGAGTATTCAGCTTCATTGACAAGTTTCTGTATGCGTTTGGATTTGAAGTGTTAATCTTCCATACATTATTGTTCAGAGCAGTAATTTTATACTCTTGTTCCGTAACAGTACTCATTACACTTTGGATTTCTGAGTAGTTCGTTACTCCTACTATGAAAATCGGTAGTGGGGCTTTTACCTTTGTCTGTGCTTCATTTTGTTGAGCTGGTTGCCGTTCGGATGATTTTTCTACCTCATCGACATTTATTTTTGAAAGTGATTTCTCTTTTGGTTTAGCTGGTTGTTGGTCTAGAGCTATTTGTTTCTTGATGATTAACTGTTTTCTAGAAACCTCTTTTGAAGTTGATGGTAAAGTTTCTGCCATTTCTGGTGAGTGTTGAGCTTTTCTTTTCTTACTTGGTCTTTTACTTCGCTTCAACATCCAATTTGTTTCTCTTTCCAATTCTTCTTCATCCGTATGGAATGGATTGATTTCATCATCGATTGCAGGATTAGGTTTCGTACCAAGTTCTGCACGTGTTTCAACTGCTTTTTTGAGTTCTTCGTTCTCTTTCTTTAAAATTGTAAATTCTTCTTTCAATTTAGTTGTAAATTCCTTTATTTCTCGTAGTTGTTCACGGAGTTCAGCATTTTCCTTCTCGTACTGAAATATATTTTCAGTTGAAGATTTTGGTGATCTTGGTAATTTGGAACTTCGTCCAAATGGGTTAAACAATGATTGGCCCACCCCAGAATCTATTGGGCCTGCCTCCGAAGAGTGTGGATTTGTCAGCATATCTGCTGCTGTACCACCTGGGGTATTACATTCCGTATTTGTTGTATTCATTGTTTGTTTTAGCCAGTTTATACCACTGGCATTTGGTCCCCGGTAGCACTTTGCTACTGCCGAAGCAGTACCCACCCCCCGCGACGTGGACGCGGCTACCTTGGTGTTACCTAGGTGTACACAGAGACAGCCGAAGCCCTCTGAGTACCCTAGGCTGAGGGGCTTTGCACAAATTTTTTGTGCAACAAATTAAAACAACTAATAAAAGAAATAAAGAACGAAAGCATAACTAAGCGACTACGAGGTCTTTCTGAATTAAAGGATGACGATTACTCGCTTTGGAAAGCAACGAAGGGACTAAAAAGATCCAAAATGCATGTGCCGCCTATCAAATGCGATGACGGTTCATGGGCTAAAAGTGACAAACAGAAAGTCTCTCTATTTGCTGCTTATTTAGAAGAGACTTTTCAACCGTTGCCGAGGCAAACAGCAAATGAAAATACAACAGTCGTAAACAAAGCAGATGATCTTGACATAAGGCATGTGACTTTATTGGAGCTTAAAACTGAAATCAATAGTAACTTAAGTATTACAAAAGCTCCAGGTTATGATTTAATAACTGGGCAAATTGTGAAAGCCATTCCCGAGAAAGGTTTGCGTAAATTAAATCAAATAATTAATGCAGCTTTCAGATTGAAATATGTTCCACGACAATGGAAGGTGGCCGAAGTAATAATGATTCCTAAACCAGGCAAACCAGGAAACGATAAAAAATCATATAAACCGATATCACTACTTCCAATCATATCAAAAATATTTGAAAAACTGTTGCTGAAAAGACTCAAACCTATAATAGAAGAGAGATGCCTAATTCCACCACACCAATTTGGGTTTAGAGAAAATCACTCTACAGTTGAACAAATTCACAGAATAACGGATGTCATTGAGGATGCACTCGAGAATAAGAAAATATGCTCCAGTATTTTCTTAGATGTAGCTCAAGCTTTCGACAAAGTTTGGCACCAAGGGCTTGAATTTAAACTGCATCGAGACCTGCCTCAGCAATTTTATCAAATTCTTAAATCGTACATAGCTGATCGACACTTTAGAGTCAAATTTGAAAATGAGTATTCTGAAATAAAAAGAATATCAGCAGGTATACCACAAGGTAGCGTACTTGGACCTATTCTGTTTATTCTTTATACGAGAGACTTACCGAATATTGAAGGTACCACAGTAGCAACATTTGCACACGATACAGCTATTCTAGCAGTTGGAAAAGATATTTCGGAAGCAACAAGCAAACTTCAAAGTGCAGTTAACACGGTGAGCAACTGGACTAAAAAATGGCGCATCTCATTAAATGAAGCCAAATCAGTACACGTCAACTTTACAAATCAAAATGTAAACTGTATTCCCGTGGTTCTCAACTCAAACCAAATTCCATATGCAAATACAGCTAAATACCTTGGCATGACCCTCGATGCTAAGCTAAGATGGAAAGAACACACCAAGAAGAAAAAAGAAGAGTTAAACATCAAATATAGAAAAATGTATTGGCTCATGGGTAGAAACTTTGAGCTCTCAATACACAACAAATTGCTTCTATACAGGCAAATGCTAAAACCAGTATGGACTTATGGTATCCAGCTTTGGGGTTGTGCCAAGAAAACCAATGTACAAATGATACAATGCTTCCAAAATAAAGTGCTACGAGGGATTGTGAACGCCCCATGGTACATTAGGAATGACAACATCCATAGAGACTTGAAGATGGAATACGTCACCGATGAAATAAAGAATCATGCAAGAAAACACGTACAGCGCTTATCTCTACACGAAAATGCAGATATCCGTCGTATGTTGGACACCACTAACGGCGTGAGGAGACTCCAAAGGCAGAAACCTCTGGAGCTGGGCAGTTTGTTTTAGAAGAAAGTACTATAAAATGAGCAACCAATAGGTTACTCATCTTAACCCGAGAACTTAATTTAAGAAAGATAAATTACTAGATGATCTCTGAATCAGTTGTAATATTGTATAAATAAATAAATTTATTAAATAAAAAAAAAAAAAAAAAAAATAAAAAAAATGAAAGGATTTCAGGCACTCGAGTGCTTGCATAATATGTACGGCCAGAGACCTTCCACTAAGAATTTTGAACGATATTATCACATGAAGTGACAATGTTAAAATACTTAAGCTTTTCACATTGATTGGGACTTGAGAGATGTACCTAGTTTTTGACCGAAATCGATCCAGCAGAAAGTAGCAGCTTCCGTAAGAGCATTTCCATTGTTGCAAATACTTTCAAAACTATTTCATTTATGAGAAAAACGATTTTGAACTAAAAGTATTATTCTAAATTTAATTTGCAACAATATCGTTCCAATATCGGAAATGACGATTTTTGACAAAGAACTGGGGCGGAATGATGGAATACGACCGGAAAAATTTAAACGGATCTAAAAATATTTTAAAATTTATTAGATTAAAAGTATTCAAATTTACTATGATGGATGCAAACTTATGTATAAATGCAACTTCTATAATATGTGAAGAGCAATGGCTAATCTCCTACAAGATTTTCGTAATTAAAAAAAAAAAAAAATCATTTTTCTCTCCCAAGGTTCGTCGCCGTTCCATTTTATGAGATGGAATTGAAGTCTTTGTATTTGTAGTCTTTTCTTTTAATGGACAAACACAAAAAAATTAGAAAAATGGTCAACGTTGGCGTAGATATTTTGTATGAAAACACAAATAAATGAAAGTTTAACCTAAAAACTGTATTCGACAACTATTTTCATAATCGAGCAGTTTTAAACGGAAATGTACCGGTAAAAAAAAATTCTAAAATCTTGCAGGAGGTTAGCCATTGCTCTTCAAATATTATAGAAGTTGCATTTCTACATCAGTCTGCATCCATCATGGTAAATTTGAATATTTTTAATGTAATAAGTTTGAAAATATTTTTAAATCAGTTTAAATTTTCTGGTCGTACTTCATGATTTCACCCCTGTTTTTCAAGAAAAATTTTCTTGCCGCTTTACAACCCAGACCGATTGATTCATTGGATTATAACTTAATGTTAAAGCTTTTTCGTTAATTGGGAGATTTCAACGATTTTTGACCGAAATGAGTAAAACAAAAATCTTTATTTCACTTCATTCATATTAGATTCTATAATGGCACAAACCTCCCTCCCGCATAATTAACCCAAAAACAACATTAAACGCACAGCCATCAAGAAGAATAGTATTGTTCATTTTTAAAATATTTTGTCATTTAGAAATAGTTTATTTGTTATAACTAAAAGCATTAACAATCTATTTTATCAAGTTTTATCGTAAACGTCAAAATAAATTAGCACCTGTAAAATAAATAATCATGAAAAATTTTGATCCTGAGATTTTTGCAGATTTACCATTCGCTATATCCCCGAAGGAGCAAAAAATATTTTTTGGAATATCTTTCTGTGTGCTTGTTCTCTCGACAGCCGAGATGCCCACGTTGTTCGAGTTTGGTCCACCGGAAGTGGCTGCTTCCAAAAGATAACCTTTTTTCACAAATATTCCCCCCGATTCTAACGTACAGTCAGAGACGTATTTTCAATCTTAGCGAAAACTTTTGTCTTAACGAAAACTAAATACTTTAAAGGCGGATTCAGTGTTGCGTTCTTTCGTTCCTTCCATCGTTCTGAAATTTTTTTAAACAAATTTCATTGGTTAAAAATGACGTTTTTTTTCTTGTGAATTTTTTTCAGTAACTTTGATTGATTTAAAAATAATTTCAGAAGGAAGGAAGGAACGAACGAACGCAACACTGAATCCGCCTTAAATTCGTATTCTGCACTTAGACTTATCTGTCAGAAGTCTTAAAAAATTGTCTTCGTTAATATCAGCGAAATAGGTGGTCTTAGGAATCATAATTTTGACATTTAAACAAAAACAATAATTATATGTATTTGACTATAAAAACCGGAAAAATCATTCAAAATAAAATATTATGTACTCTCTCAGCATATACCGGGTGTTTCTTTTAAACTGAGACGATCAAATATCTCGAAAAATAGCCACTCTACGGAAAAAATGTATCAAAATTTAATCATACCGCGGGGGAAATACATTAGTGCAAAAAAATAGTCCCCCATCCCCCACTTTGTAGGTGGGGCGGGGGTAACTTTTAAACTAAGATAGGAAGCCATATTTTTATTGCAGATACGGATTCTACGACTAAAAGTACGTATGATTTGAATGAAAAATTTTGTTCGGTTCATGATAGATGGCGTTGTAATCGACGAAATTCAATTTTTTCAATTTCTTCTTCTTAGAACACACGCATTCGATTCTGCAATACGTTTGAAATAAAAAACATCACGTTTTCATTGGAAATACTCGAAATTTGTCATCAAAACAATTTATTAAGTTTTGTAAATCACATTTAACGTTTGTGTTATTTCTTATCTTCATGTTTTTCGTAATTGCAAAATAAACAATAAAATACTTTAGAATGGACCGTTTAACTGTGCCAGAGAAAATTGAAATGGTTCTGGTTTATGGAAAAGCTGGCAGAAATCTTGAAAATGCTGTTCCTATTTACGCTCAACATTTTCCGGATAGGATTCGTTCACGTGCTTCATTTGGCCGTACTATCAATTAATTTATTACTGATGGAAATGTTCAACCGAAAAAGAGGACCCGTAGAGCAACAGTCACTGGAGAAAATAATGAAATTGCTGTATTGGCAGCAGTGGCTCAAAATCCTCATGTTAGTACACGAGAAATAGTTCGCTATTCCGGATTGTCCCTCACCAGTGTTTGGAGAATTTTAAAAAGGCACAAGTATCATCCATATCATGTAACTTTTGTAATGTTCTCTGACGAATCGTCTTTTACAAACCATGGAACGGTTAATCGACACAACATGCATTATTGGAGTGTTACAAATCCGAACTGGCTTCGTCAAGTTGAACATCAGCGTCCTTGGACTGTCAACGTGTGGTGTGGAATAATTGGCAACAAACTCATAGGCCCCCACATTATTGAAGGCAACTTGAATGGTCAATGTACCGAAACTTTTTGGAAAATGAACTGCCAATATTACTTGAAAATTTGAACTTAAAAGTGAGACGGAACATGTGGTTTCAACATGATGGTTGTCCTGCACACTATTCGGTGGTGGCACGTGGAATACTTCACTGAAATTCAACCAAACACACTTCTCAGTTGAGTACAATAATTGGAAATGCGTATTAATAAGTGCAATGAAGTCGCAGGCCATCATTTTGAACACTTATTTTAAGCTAAAACTATTTTATTCACCTGCCATTTACATTAATAAATTGTTTTGACGACGAATTTCGAGTATTTCCAATGAAAACGTAATGTTTTTTATTTCAAACGTATTGCAGAATCGAATGCGTGTGTTCTAAGAAGAAGAAATTGAAAAAATTGAATTTCGTCGATTACAACGCCATCTATCATGAACCGAACAAAATATTTCATTTAAATCATACGTACTTTTAGTCGTAGAATCCGTATCTGCAATAAAAAATATGGCTTCCTATCTTAGTTTAAAAGTTACCCCCGCCCCACCTACAAAGTGGGGGATGGGGGACTATTTTTTGCACTAATGTATTTCCCCCGCGGTATGATTAAATTTTGATTATGGACATTTTTTCCGTAGAGTGGCTATTTTTCGAGATATTTGATCGTCTCAGTTTAAAAGAAACACCCGGTATATAACATAAATTTGAGTTTTTATACCAATTTCGAATTGAATTGTCGCTTTTCGTTCATAAATTTGAAACAATATCGTAAAAATTTGGTTTCGACAGCTCTACAAAAGTCTTTGGAGAGTTTCTAATATATTATTTAAGACTAGTGTCTTCAGAATTTCAATGAAGACTTTAGTCTTAAAAAAAAAGTCTTAACAAGAAAGTCTTAGCTAAGATAGTCTTAGTAGTCTTATCGTCAGAATCGGGGGGATTGTTTCATTTGGCCATTCGATACAACTTTGTTTTATTTTCTGTTCGGCTACATCGCTTACTCAGTCAAAAATGGAAACACATGTGGCTTGAAAACAATTTATTCGGTCCTATAGAGATCAGGTAAGAAGATCAATTTTCGTGCTATATATCTTCAAAATCAAGCAATTGGAAAATTGCCCAGCGAAAATAAAAAATTTCTAGCCACGCGTTAGAGTTTGTCAATCACAGAGGTAATAAATACCATAAAAAAGAAATTAAAAACATGAAAAACTAACTTGCGAACCACATCAGTGGCGCTTAACGTGGAAAAATATTGCAAATTGCAATTCATTAGATCAAGCAGAAAAGTATACCTTCATTGCCTTGACTACTGCGCAGACCGAGAAGAGATAAAACGAAAATCTAAAAAGACCAGCAAGTATGACGTGCAAGTAAGGAGTTTTTTACTTTACACTTTTATTTTAATTTCTTTGTGTTTTCTTTAATGTTTTTGTGAATAATTCGTCTTTAGTTGTGTCATCTGCTAGAATTGTTATTCTGCTTTATAAATTTCCACCATGCTTCCTTTAAGTTGTTATTAGCAACGAATATTTCTAATTCATTGGTAAAATTGGTAAGTATCTTCAGATAGCTTTGCCTGTGCTTTTATTTGTTATAATGTTTTTAAATATCTTCTATTTCAGAGTTTTCACTAAGGCTAAATATTTAAACCGCTTCATATTTTTTCAATTTTTCTTCTTAACATCTGTTAGAGTTCAGATGTTCTAGTTTCCGATTCGTTTTCGATTAGCCAATGTCAATATTTGAGAGATCTTTGCCGGGTTGTATGTTTTCATTGGATTATTTCTTCTAATATTCGTTTCTGTAATCATTGTTGATTTTGGAGGGCTGCTGAGTCAGGCATACTGGCATGTCGGTTTTATTCCATTCCATTTTTTCACTTTTGGTCTTTTTTTGTGTACCCGCAATTTTCTACCTGCGTTTTCCTCCAAAACATCCTCTTGCTTCAAATTTTGAGAATTAGTATCAGCCTCAGAAGCTTCTTTGATGAAAATTTTCATTAGTTCCAGTGAATCCTCTACCCACCGTATATAAAATTTTCGGAGGCAGTTTCAGGTAACCGCTTTCGATATTTTTTGGATTTAATGCCAGTGAAAACGCATGATGCCTTGGCCAATCATGGCCATAATAAGTAAGATTTTGTTAAAAGAATTTGTACGCTTTCAAAAATGTTTTAAGAAAATGATAAAATTTGGTCCTGTCATCCATCAAGTGTTGTGAGCAACGCCAATGGCATTGATAGCGCAGTAAACTGTAGCGACGTAGTCTGCCCTCTTTTATCAAAAGTAATTTTTCCAACTGGTTTATGTATTTGATCTATTATAAAAAATTGTAATCGAAAAATGCGATTTTACATAATACTGTTTCCATAACGAACAGCATGTTGTTACTAAGCACTAATAAATATTCATAAAATATGATTACGTCTCAGCTAAAAGAACAGCACATTAACCCATTTATCTCAATGGAAACGTATATTATCTCAAGATTTTTATATCTAAAATATAATTTGAAATAAAATATAAATCCCATTGAGCTTACCCTCTTTACATATATGTAAGTACTTACAAATGAACATCACACGCTTAATAAAAATTCATAAAATTTTATTTAAAAAAATTAACCCAATTATTCTAATTAAATTTAAAGAGTTACAGAAATTAACATAAAAGATGTTGTTAAGTGTTCGTGCAGCAATAAATACACGAAAAAGATTTCATTTCGTATCGCATATTATCGCAAACAATAAAACTTTTTAATAATTAGCCACTTGAGACTCCTCCGCATATGTGGGTATATATCATCACTCCCCTTTTATATGTAGGTACATATATCATAATCATCATATGTGTTTCTAAAATTATTGCTCCTTTTCTTTATTTTTTTATTAATTTTAAGGAGTGATAACATTTCACTTTTTTATTACACATAACAAATTAAGAAACAAATTTTTGATATACAAAACGTAGATAACTCGTATGTTAACCCTTTTTCTCGTGTCGTTTAATTTCTTTTTATTTTCACCTCAAGTTTATATTTTGTATCTTGTTTTCGCCTCGGATATACAAACAACTTCGGTGTGGAAAATTATTATAAATTTCGTAAGAATATTTTTTATCCTGTGTAGATGATATGGGCCCGGGGAGGCTGTATAAAGATGAGACTCGTTTTACTTTGTTTTTTGGAAGGGAATGAAGTTAATAAAAAATGGAGCGAGTGCGTTAATTAATTTTAATTGTTAATTGTAGAAATTAATTTCCCTTTATTTATAGGTTGCACTTTAATGAAAAAATTTAAATTATTCCTATAGTTGTCATGATTGATCTTAACCTATAAATTGCTATTTATATTTTTCTTTCAAAAAGTAAATTTAAATTTCCAGGTGCATATTAAGATATTTTTTGACGAATTTTTATGAAAACGTCGTTATCGGGATCTGACAAGCAATTCAAACTTGTAAACCCATTTGTAAAGCACGTGCAGCTTGACCGCACTATCATCCAGGTTATAGGTATGGTTAGTTGGATCTATGAATAATTGGCACTCTATTTTTCTGATAATCTTCAAAATCGAGGAAATTGAACTTGTAGGCAACGAAAAGTGTGAATAGTACAAACGTTCACGATAAAGATCCTTAAAGAAACGCTGATTTTTAAGCAAATTGATAAAAACCTAGGACGATAATCCTCATGATATAAATGTAAAAGCAACGAAATTAGTAAACAAAAAATTTAATAATTAATAAATAATAATTAAATAAAACACAAATACATAAATAAATTTTAAAACAAAAATTTTTATAAATATTTCGTAAAAATGTAAAATGTAAAACAAATAATTACAAAATATACTAAGTTAAATAATTTTTTTTACTTCTTAAAAACTTTAAATAAATAACTAAGAAGTTAATCAAATACGTATCAAAATAGAAGAAATAATGAATGCAACAAGAATTAAACAAATAAACAGACACTTAGACAAATTAGAAATCCTAATTGACACCGGGACTAACAAAAATTTCGTAAAAGCAGAGTTGGCCGAAACCGCCATCCAAAACAATGTTAAATTTAACATCAAATCAGCAGCTGGAGATACGTATTGAAATTAACAAAAAAAGGACAATTTTTAAAAAATATATATAGGCATTAACAACACAATTGATTTTTTCGTTTTGTCGGGTCTGAAAACATTTGATGGAATAATTGGTGATGATATACGCTAAAGGAATTAGAAGCAAATATTAATCGCAAAAGCAACATTTTGACCATATCACCTGATATCAAAATCCTATTCCATGAAAAAACATCTCATCAAGTCAATAATATTGAATTTTGTGACGACCATATGTTACCAGAAACCAGGTCAAAACTCCAGAAAGTTGTATTAACATTTCATGCACTATTCGGACCTGTAAACAGTACGGAAACAATCACCACCGATCTAACTTCAGCATTCAATCAAATAAAGATGAAAGAAATCGACCCAAAATTTCGTTTAGAATGTAAAGTACGAGTTCTTAAGACTTCCATTCGACCTAAAAAAAACGCTCCAGCCATATTCCAGAAGATAGTAGACGACGTTTCAAAAGAGTTTATCGGCGAGCTATGCTACGTATATATCGACGATATCATAATATTCGGAGGGAGAACTGGAGAAGAGCATTTATCGAATATCAGGAATGTCTTTGCGAAATTGGAAAAAGCCATTTTACAGGTTAACTTGGATAAAACAGAATCCTTGAAAACAGAAACATAATTTATCTGATTCGTTATTACAAACTAAGGCAAGAAGCCGGACCCCAAAGAAATCATTGCTATTCGAAACATGGAATCCGCGTCAACTCGAAGGATTTAAAATCGTTGCTCGAATTAACATCTTATTATAGACTTTTTATTCGAGATGACTTTTTCTTCGAAAATAGCGAAACCAAAGCATATGAAGTTAGTCAAGTTTTTCATCGCAGGAAAAAAAATAATTTCCTCAAACAATACTATTTCATATCTTCCCAGGTTTTTCTATTTAAACTTGAGTAAGACGGAATTTGTTTCATAACTTTTTTTCAACAGTAAATAGGTATCCATCCCAATTTTTTTTCATTTAATTGTTGTTTTTGTACTCTGCGTATGAATAAATGATTAAAAATAATTTTTCTAAGTAAAATTATGTATAGGTAATAATTGTTTGTTTTGATTAAAGATGAGAACAAAATCACTCACTTTAATGTTTCAAGTTGGTAATAGTAAGGGCTTGCAATGACTAAGAGGGCAATACCAGCCATATGGTAGTATTGGCACAAATGACCAAGTTCCTTATGGCCTATCTCTTTCTTTCTCTACCTTCACATTCCATGAATGGATTTTTCTGCCCGCACTAGTGTCCTTCATCCGTCTCGGTTCATCACTCTTGTATTCCAGGTTCGACATCCAAGTATATGTTGATCTTGTTCAACGTTGTTACAGGATGGCTACTGCCATCCTGCAGATGATTACTAAGCGCACGCAGAGGCCTCCACGGTGATTTTTGCCGGCTACATTCTCAGGGAGAAGTGCGAAGCGTCGTGGGGATTGAGGCGTGCGTGGCTCCTGGCTTAAACCGTGATTACAGATTGTTAAAAGGGAAAAAAACGCAAATAATAATAACCAAGTTCCGCCGAAATTTGTCGGCCGGAACCTGAGGAACGAACAGCAGAAAAAAATTAAATAAAAAAATTATAACGGAAGAGAGGTGCCTTGATGCGCGCATCCGTCCGAATTCAAACGGTGGTAAACACCGGTTTCGAATCCAGATGCAGGCACCAAGGGACCGCCAACCCCTCACCGACACAGGATGGTAATTCCCCCCTCATCATACAAAAACCGAAAAATTTTAATAATTCATTTTTTTTTGTTTATTTATTTTAGACAAAAAAAGAAAACACAACTTCCCACGGGGAAGAATCGGATCGAGAACGAGAGAGAGAAAGCAAAACCAATGCACAACGAGCGCGCGACCGTTATCCGGCGCTCGATTACAATGAAAAAATTTAATAAAAAAAAATATAAATAAAATTTCAAATATGTATAAAAAAAAGAAAATGAAAAAAAAATAAAATGGTACCTTAATAAAAAAAAATACATTTTTTTTTTCAAAAACATCAATGTTGTGGTCTTGGTGCCGTCATGCCGTCTTGTCTTCCTGCCTTGAAATAACCGTTGGGCGTTGTTTCGCCTTCTCGCTCGAGCGCGTGCCTGGTTGGGCACTATTATGTTGCGGGACCTCTCCCCGATACCAAAGCAACGAATAGCCAGTTGGCTTTCCGTTGAAAAATTGAGCGGCACCCGTTGAAAAATGTGACGCTTTTTACAAACAGTGTTTTTGATAAGTTGATGTACACCGTGTGTATCCAATAATAAATTGAGAGAATTTTGCTGTTATCTTATACAAAATGCAGTTTCAACGAACTAATAGCTTATTTATCAATGATTAATCTAACTAAATCCGTTTTGGCGATGTCTGATGAAAATCACAAATACTGTGCATATTTAATATGCATTGGTATATATAATAAATAAATCATAACCCCAAATTAACACAAAACTTTAATTTTATTTTTTTTCTCTTGATATAAGTTCACAATATTAATCTTAAAATTTAATTTAATTTATTAAACTATTTTTCTGTAATTATTTCACAGAATTGTTATTTTGTTTCTAACACACAAAACGACACCAAAATGTATAAATTTTCACATCAACATGTATAAATTTTTTTTAATTTTATATTTTTTTTGTTTGACTCTTGAATATTCCAAAACGACTCTTATATAAACCAACGCGAGACTGAACAAAACCAAAAAAATTCTCGCACCGAATATCGATGCGCAAAACATTCCAGAAGAATTGTCTTTTTTCTCTGTTTTTCGTTTACATCAATTCGCATTGATGTAAACGAGAGGCATATTAGAAAAATTCTTTTGGAATGTTTTGCTTTGAACACACTCGATGCGCATTGGTCTCGCTCTCTTGTCCTTCTTCTTACCCTCGCGCCATCACACGATGAGAAACAAAACAAAACGTCAGCGCACAATAGACAAACAACTCCGAAAGCAAAGACACAAACCGAAGGGAATATAAAATACAAATATTAAGCAATCAACTGAAAGTAAAGACACCAACCGGGGGAATATAAAAATACAAAAATTGTGGTTGCGACCGCACAGTCGTAACAACGTCTTCACGCGAGCGTAGTCGGGATCTTCTGCTAAGATTCATCCACGCTGGTTGTTGGTGAAACACTTTATTGATCATCCGTTGTTGTGGGTACATTGTAATGTGGCCGATCCAACTCACTCGGTTGGCTTTGATGGAACCGATTATATTGCTGCCTCATAGGAGTTGCTTTATTTCGTGGTTCGAATCCAATATTCGTTGTTCGCAAGTTTAATTGGACCAAAGATTGGTCGAATGACCTTCCTTTCGAAGGTAGATAAAAATCTACCATCGTTAGAGAGCATGCTGCAGTTTTAGATTCCGAAAGCCAGCACAGGTCTTATCAGTTCTTTATAAAGTGCGACCTTGCACGCCTGCGGGTGTTAATTAAAAATTTGATTTCCTGCTGTTCATCTACAAACCAAATCTTTTTGCGCAGCGATCGAGCGGTATGAAACTGTCGTTGATATCGCTCGGTCTTCGGCCAAGAAGCACGACATCATCTGCATATCCAAGAATTTGGCCTGATTTATTAAATACACAGCGTGAAGTTTCGATGCAGTTTTTCCTAACTACGTACTCAAGCGCCAAATTTTCGCCAAATTTGAGAAGCGCACGATTTTCTCGTATTCTTATATGCGGCCATTTGGAACTTGGCCATTTGCGTCAATACTATTATATGGCTGGTACTGCCCTCTTAGTCTTTGTAAGCTCTTATTATTACCAACTTGGAACAATATAGTATGAATGATATTATTCTCATCTTTAATTAAAACAAACAATAAATTATTACCCATAAATTATTTTACTTAGAAAAACTATTTTTAATCATTTATTCATACGCAGAGTACAAAAACAACAATAAAGTGAAAAAAATTGGGGTGGAAAACTCAATAAATTTGTTGAGAAGAAAGTTATAACAAATTTCCGTCTTACACAAGTTTAAATAGAAAAACTGGGATGAGATGAAATAGTATTGTTTGAGGAAATTTTATTTTTCTGTTATGAAAAACTGGGCTAACTTCACATGCTTCGAAACCATTAACTAACCTAATAAGTTGGGAAAACGCACAAACCAGAGCAAACCAGTTCAAGAAAATCAAAAACAACATGAATGAGAAGAAATCTGAAGCATTTCGGTACATTAAAGAGGTACTGACATCCTCAGAGATACTTCTTTTTCCGGATTTCTAAAAACCAGTGGTGGAATCGGCAAAGATATATCGATAACCTATATTTCCAGATCATTAAATACAACTGAGGAAAATTTTGCGACCTATCAAAAGGAAATTCTCTCCACGATCTGGTCATTGGATAATCTTCGAAATTATTTGTATGGTGCACAAAAAAAATTTATGACGGATCACTAATCGTTAACATTCAAACTGGGAAACAGGAAAATAATCCCTAACTGAACATGAAAGCCCGGCTAGAAGAATATAATTACGAGCTTATCTATAACCGGGTTGCATTACAAAGGTCGCTGATGCTTTATCAAGATTCGATTCCGAAGTTAATTCATTACAATCCAGAACAGTACACATCGCGAAGGAAGATTCATTATAAAATACTGTGATGCACCAACTAATGCATTCAAGAACCAGCTCATAATTAAAATAGGCAAAAAAACATCTAAGCATACGAGGAACATAATCCAGAAGACGTCAGACAACACATCAATCTACCGGAAATAAATAAACGGAGCCTATTCAAAATAAAAAGTAATTATAGCATCCAGGTACTACAAGATTTTTATATAGAATGATTTTCCACATGCAAATTCTGAATAACTCAAAGGATAGTTGATGACATCTGTAGTGAAGAGAACAAATTCTCAATCAGAGAGGGGGACACAGGCGAGCACATAGAAACCGTCTCGAGAACAAGACTAAAAATTTTGAAACGTTATTATTTTTCTCACATGTCAAGTTTGATCAAGCAGTACAGACAAAGTTGTGACAATTGTAATATCAACAAGTACAACAGACATCCACGTCATGCCCAACTCCGGAAAATGCGAACTCCAAACTACCCTGCCGACTTCACGTCGATATCATGGAAAAAAAGGAAAAATTTCTATCGTGCGTGTGGACAAGTTATCGAAATTCGCAAAATTTTTCCGTACTAAAAGCAAATCAAAGCGTAATGGACAACGGGTGAAGCTTAGTAAGTCTAATCATCATAAACTACCTGAAAACCTTGGGAGTCGAAATCTATTTAACAACTTCACAACGAAGTGAGGTAAACGAGACTATCGGAAGAGTCCATTCAACGGTGATAGAAATCGTGAGATGCTGACAGAATGAATACAAAGATTTAACGGTGAAGGAGTTGATCAACCCAGTAGATCGCTACAATAATTCCATACACTCGGTCACTCAGTAAAACCCTAGCGTTGTGTTTTTGAACAATATTCAACGAATCAACTATATTTTGCAACACCCATCAGACTTAAAAAAATTAACAAGGATCTGACAGAAAGACTGAAAAGATCGCAGGAAACAAATGCACAAATGAAAATCCTAATACAATAATCTTTAAATTCCAGCATTTGGCTTTTGGGTCAATCAACGAGCATAGGAAATATAAGGTTGCATCAGTTCAAGCAGTGAGCCTTCCATGCCTAAAACTGAGCGGGGCCTATTTACTATCTAAAGTCGTCCCAAAGGCATGCGACTCATTAAAGCTCTCTAATGTTTCAATTCATTTGTTGACTGTCTCAACAGATTGCAAACAGAGGCATAAAAGCATCTCATCTACAACGAAACAGTACATACCGTGAATTGTAGTGGAATGACCCTAAATGGCTCTACACAAGTGATGAACCTTGTCCAAAATTAATTCAACTCAACGAAATTATCGAGGCGAGTGACGCCAAAATATCATTGGTTTACAATTAAATAAGGACCATGAAAACAATTTTATGGATAACTTAATCTTAACCTTTCGTCAATGAATGAGGCTTATTAAGAGTTGAAGGCCGGTTGCAAAATGCTACTTGCTCGATTGCCACAAACCATCCGATTATTATATCAAAGGGTCACAAAGTTGCATCCAGGGCCATCTCTGTTCGTGTCATGATGCAAGACAGGCATCTTCTCAATTAATTAGTAAATTGCTTAGGCAGAAAGTAATCCCATTACGGCCTTATGGTATCTTCTAAACGGAGCAGAAGCGCGATACTATATCGTCATTTTTTGTGTGCTTATGTACAAAGGCATTCCATATTCAAATCGCCAGTGACATGACAACGGAAGCGCTCATGGCAGCGTTATAATGGCCGTTCATTTCCAAAAGGGGAATATCAAATGTAATATTATCCGATAATGGATCGAATTTTCGAAAAATTTTCTTGAATAGAAGACTGAAGTTAACCAATGCAGACAGCCAAATATGGTGATCATTCATGCCATTATTGGCACCACCAGGCTAGCCCAGGTTGAGTGCATCTGAATTCTGGTCCATTATATGCGATTAATAATAAGCATCCCGAAAAATAAATGCACTCACTTCTGCTCATTTTTCAATTAAGGCTACAACTGCGTTAATACCAGATCAAAACTACTTGGATACTCTACAATGAAGGCTTATGCATGATGGTTTGACGCAACAAATTGGACATCTGACGATTTAAAAGAATTGGTGGTTGTGAAAGGTCAGAACAAGTCCGAAGAAAAGCCAAGAAATGTAATTGGAGTTGATGCTGCAGAAATTGCATGTCTCGAATAAGCATACCGGAGATTACACACGAGCAAGCAAAACGTGGAAGAGAACGGTACGACGCCAAAAGAAGAGGCATCAAAAAAGAAGTTTCCGTGATGAAAATGTCGGTCTAAAGGAAGGTTATTGTGCAAGACGACAAAACATAAATTGACGTAAACGCCTTTAGCCGCTTTCCTGCCTCGATGCAAAAGTTTGTTGAGCCAACCATCAACATTATCTCTGTAAGGCACTAGAAGCTGCTAAGATCGTGGCATTTGCAGCAACCCATAATTAATATGTTTGAACAATTTACGCCATGATTCAAATTGTACGACCGAGAAGACATTGGTACATGCGTATAATAAATTAAAATTTGTACATGCTCGGAAATGATTTATAGCAAGTTCTGAAACTATAGAAAGGGCCTATTGCGATCGTAAAATTAAGCAAATGCAATCACAATAATATACTAACAAAGCCAATCTTAAGTAATATACGCCTGGTGCCTTTAACAGAAGCTCAAGTGATTAGCCGTCAAAAGAAAGGATGGCAATAATAATTTTTGTGCGGATTATTTAACATCATCTAAAAGGACTTCCTCTATCATTGATGAGGCATTGGCGCATTCAAGCCAAGAGTACAGTTTTCGGCTTAAGTTAGAAAAGTTTTGATTTAGCCAGAGAAATTTGGACTTTCTGGGTCAAATTATTGGGACGAACCACTTACGACCAAACCCTTAGAAACCCGTTGGTGCAGCAACGTGATTCGGCAAATTCGTAAAACATCTGAAAGACCTTCGTGGAACATGGAGTAGCAACCACCAAAAAGCTTTTTGACGCTTGAAAAGTGCTTACGTCGAATTTTCCCACTATGGCCGGAAGAAAAAAAATTATCACATGATTATGTACGAAGACCGAGACCTACTACCCGCAGATTCAGGGAGGGGCATTGGTATTAATACTCGCTTTGTGAAAATTTGGCCGATACGTCTCTGGATGCCGAAAGTTCGAATTTCACACCGATGATAAGCCGCTGGAATGCACGGTTAGTCGTTTACAACAGTGCGCACTCATTTTGTGCAGTTACGATTTCACCATCAAATATGTGGACACTGAGAGTTCTGAGCACGCAGATTTCCTCTCTCGAATAATTGTTGATCACGAGAAATGAAGAAATTTTCAATGGGAGTTTAAGAAACACAAACTACATCAAACTACAACATTTGAGGCCCTACAGTACGACAGCAGTTGGTTGTGATCACCAAAGCAGATAACGGAGCCAGAATTTGCAAAATGTTTTGCTCGACAAGGAGAATTAAAGATAAACCAAACTTGAGTTTTTATGGTGATCGCATGGTTATTCTGAGTCGCTACCGCAACCACATACTTTCCAAACAGGAATACCCAGTAATCTTATAAAACTGTTAGCACAGAGCAAAGTGTATTGGCACTCGAACGAGGGAGACTTCGAAAACCAGTTAATTCTTCGTCGAAATCGCGCTACATCGAGTGCATATCAATTTCAACACACATCAATCAACAACGGCTGAAAAATCGATCGATGGCTTAGAATACGTTTTTTTTTCCTCAGGGACACCGTCGTTTAGAACAACGGCATCAAACTCATCAGTAAGGCGCCTTTTCACCCATAGTCAAATGGCCTGGCTAAATATTTTGTCGAATCGTTGAAGACAGGATTAACGAAGCTAGAATAAGGTGAAAATACAGTCAATAGTATTAGAGGACTGCTTAAATGATTTTTTAATAGGTGTTACCGAGTGTCCCAAAAGATTTATTAATTTTATTTTTTCAATGGTATGTGTGGACTAGTTAGATGGGAATGAGTGTCTTTAGTAAGACATATTATTATAAATTGCGCTGACAAAATGTGATTTTGTAAGCATTTAGCATAAACTTAGATACTATTGATGGACTGCCTAGACTAGAAAAAATACTATGCAATAAGCTATGCTGATTTTTTATTTGAAGGGGAGGGATGTTATATAATAATTCCTCTGTATACGGAGCACTGCCATTTAGACCCTCTAAGTTAGCCAGTTCTCGTTCCGCTAATTTGATTTCGTTTTGCACTCCACATCAAGGACCCAATCTTAAAGGCATCTGATGAGAAAAACCGGAAGACTAAGACCGGCTACGATATTTTTTATGAGACCGACTCAATGGTTGAGATTTCCTCCAAGAAAATGAAAGCTCGGACCATATTTGTAATGCGCCTTGTGTTGTTACGACTGTGCGGTCGCAACTACAATTTTTGTATTTTATATTCCCTTCGGTTTGGATCTTTGCTCAATAAATTGGGTGTTTTGCGTCTTCACTTTCGGAGTTGATTGTTTGTTGTGTTCTGAACGCACGCACGACGGTTTGTGTTTTGTACACCTTTGTGTGATGACGCGACGGTAAGAAAAAATGACAAGAGAGCGAGACCAATGTGCACCGAGTGTGAAATAATGCGCCATCGGAGATAATTTTTTCTTATATGCTTCTCGTTCTCACAGAGAAGAAGAGTTATTCTTCGATGACGTGTTGTGCTCGAGTTTTTGTCGAGAACATTTTTTTAGTTTTTTTTTGTAATTTTTAAACAAAAGACTCTTGTTTGGTAATTAAAATAAAAAAGTCTCGTTTTGAATGTAAAGATAAAAAGTTTTTTTTTTATGTCAAAAATTTAAGTAGTTTTTTTTTTGGAATATAAATAATTTTTTAATATATTTTGATATAACATTTTGAAAATAAATAAGTATTGAACCAAAAACGAAAAAAAAATAAATAAAATTGTAGATTTTGTATGTGTTTTAATTTTTTTTATTTTTTTGCGATTAATTGGGAAAAGGTCTAGGAAAGTGTTCAAGCCACCATTTTGGGTGGTGAAATTTGAAAGGCGGAAAGAAAAATCTGGTTGACGTGTGATACAAAAACTGGAGAATAAATCCATCGCGGCGTAAACTATTCGCTACATGAGGTACCATAGAAATTATTGGCCTGGCGGCATCGAAGTGGCATACGATTTTATTTGTTGGCGATATACGATTTTATTTGCTGGTCAGGCCATTCAGCGGTTCAAGGCGATCCAACGCCCAACGGAAGTTTAAGGTCACATATATTAAAGCAAAAAGGTTGCCCCGACGAGAATTTATATACGGGTTTTGGTGAGCCCGAGCCCAACCCATTAGGTACGGGTGGCCAGGTGAGGCCATTTGTTATTACTGGTATCGGGAAAAGGTCCCGCAACGAAACGGGTAGCCAACCGGCTATTCGTGTCGCAGCACTTTTGATATCGGGGAAAGGCCCCGCAACGTACGGCTACCCAAGGCCGCAACAGTAATTTTAAGGTACATTTTTTTTTGTTTATTTTTTTTTATTATTTTTTTATATATTTTCAATTTTTTTATTTTAATTTTTATTTGTAATCGAGCGCGGCATAGCGGTTGCGTGTCGCACTCGGTGCATATTGGTCTCACTCCCTTATATTTTTTCCTTGTGGGAAGTGGTTGTACTTCTTGCGGGAAGTGGTCGTTTCCTTTTCTTTATTTTTCTTTTTTTGTTTTTTTTATTGATAAACTAAAAAAATGAATACTTAATTTTCTTCGGTATGGGTCAGATGCGGGAGGAATTCCAATCCTCTGTCGGCGTAGGGTTGGCGGTCCCTTGGTGCCCGCATCCGGATTCGAAACCGATGTTTGCCACAAAGCACCTCTTTTCCGTTATAATTTTTTTATTTTTTTTAATTATTATCTGGTTTGTTCTTCAAGTTCCGGCCGACGAATTTCGGCGGAACTCCGGGATTATTATTATGATTATTTGCGTGTATTTTTCTTAAATTTCTGTGTTCACGTTGTAAGCCAGGAGTCACGTACGCCCCAAACCCCACGACCCATAGCACTTCTCTCTGAGTTGTAGCCGGTAAAACGTCACCGTGTGAGGCCTCTGCGTGCGCTTAGTGAAATCTGCAGGATGGCAGTAGCCATCCTGTAACAGTGTCTACTCGCACACTTTGACGGTAATAACGAACACTTCCACTGTTGGATTTTGCTTCTGAAGACAAGCAATAGGAACGACACCTTCAAGATTACCCGTAACTAAAGGCTAGAGGAAACAGTTCGTGGTCTTTTATGGGTGACATTGAAACAAAGAATTTTCTTATTTCAAATGAACTTCTGTGGTTTATAGGCGAAAAATCGAGACAACTCATTTCGCAGACCTCTTTTGAATTTAATGTGAAAGCATTAAGATAATTCTGCATGGACCGGAACAAATAGTAGTCCAGTGGTGCAAGGTCAGAACTATATGGTGGGTGCATCAAAACTTCCCAGCCTCTCTCAGTTTCTGCCAGGTCAACAATTATGTGTGTGGCCTAGCGTTATCATGATGGAACAGAAATCCGACCCATTAAATTTTTAACTGTTAATTCATGTGATACCCAAAGTCATACTTTCTTGTTTCTTCGCGATCGAGACATGTAAATTTTGCTCATTTACTAAGCCATGCTGAAACAGCTTTTATAACGAATTTTATATAAATTTTAATAAATTGAGAGTAATTTTGCCATATCGAATCTGACATAGAATTATTCCCTATTTTATCTTAATTAAAAAGTCATTACTTGTAATTTATTACCTAGCACACAGTGACGCGTTTGTATTAACTTCTAATTGTCAAAATTTTCTAAAAGATATTTTATTTTCTGTTTCTTTCCAGGACCCCGTCTACTCATTGAGAAAGTGCATTGCACACAGTCCAAAAAGTTGCCTCATAAAACAGGATAGCCGAAGCGGTGAATGGACACATCACTGGTTTACACTTAATGGTGCAGCGCTATTCTACTATCGTAACCCGGTGACAGAAGAACGTGGAGTTTTAGATGGCATGTTAGACGAGAATAGTTTAACTGGAAGACAGGAAATGCAATTACCACAGAATTACGGGTTTCAGGTAATGGCATGGGATAATCGTCAAATAATATTGGCAACTATTTCCTCTATACGAAATAATTGGACTACCGTACTAAAAACAGCAGCTGGACTTGCAATAAAGTAAGAAACGAGCGTCGTCGGCGGTCTATAGATAAAAACAGTTCTGATCAAAATAACTCAACGGATGATCTCAAAATATGTGAAATAGAAAAGAATATTAGTAATAGTAGTGTCAATAGTAGTAGTACGGTAGCAAATAGCAATAATAATGATAGTAACACAGTTAAATCATCAACACACCACTAACACTAAAATGAATATTAGTCTCATCCGAGGAAGAGTGGATAATGTCGATTGAGACTCACTAATTTCAACATCACTACCAATTCCATTAACCGCAATTACAACAACACGAATCAAAGATAGATTAAGATCACGATCAAATTCAAATTCACGTCTGTACGGCCACACACAATGCAACACAAAATAATAAACGGCCACGGTCATTAGTTTGGGATCGCATGATATGATCATAATTCATCCAGTTGTGGAGGAAATAGGCCAACTAGTTGAGCCAGAGATAGAACTAAGGCTAATGTTCGCCGAAAAAGAATTATCACTTCTTAAGAATGAAGCACAGTAACAAGAAATTCGGATGACGACCTTGACCACAACGCTTGAAAAAACCGAAACTGACTTAACAAAAACGTATTAAGGAGACGGAAAAAACACGCGATAATCTAGAGGATAAGTTGGCGTGAGGCATTGAAGAAAACGAAATTTTGTATTTAGAAAACACCAATCCGTCGTCTACATCGCGCAGCTTAACAAGCTTAGAATCTACTTAAATTTAACAAGCGAATGAGTTCGCTCAGTGACCTCGCCAGCTTAAGTGAGTTTGATCCATTTACGCTGGACCGAGATTTTCTAGCAGAGGAATACAACGAACTTAAACATCGGTTTGAAAAGGCCGTGGATGAAATCAAACTCATGAAGAAACAATCAAAAGAAGCTCAAAACCAGTATGATTCACTGAAAATAATTCATACAGCACTCAAACAAGACTTGGAATGCCGTAAAATCGAAGATGAGTCACAGAATAGTAATGGCGGCCCGCATTCATGATTTAATATCTAAATATTACTATGCGGAACATTAAGTACGTAACTTGAAATCAAAACTCGCAAAATCAACAGAAAAACCAAAGGAATTCGAAGAAAGAGTTATAAAGTTGGAAAATAAAATCGATGCCATTGAGGGTAACACCACCAAATCAGAAGATCGCGTTGTTGTTAAAAAAAATCATCTCGACTGCACCGTAAATCACTAGCTAATTCCTCAATAAGTTCTGGACCAATCCAAGCATTATTAAGGCTAAATACGTTAGAAAAGCGAATAGATAACCACAGTAATGAAAGCTTTCCCTAGTCAAGCTAAAATGACAGATCGGTTGTCTAAAATCGAGATCGTATCGAAAAAAGGTTGCATTAATTACAAAATTTAAAATCGCATTCGAGCCATAGCACAAAGGGATCAGTATCACCAATCACCGATAAAAAGAATGCGTTCAAATTTATTGAAAAATGTTTGACAGATGCGGATAAAATGCTAAAAGATTGATGTGAAAATTGTGTAATTAAACGAACCCCACTAAATTGGCGCTAGCTCAATTGGAATCCCAATTGCGAACGAAATTAAACGATCTAATGAAACAGCGACAGGCAGTGCCGAAACTATAGGCAGGTGCAACAGGTGCACGTGCACAGGGCCCTGCATTTAATATATTAAAAGGGGGCCCTAAACAACCAATTGGTATCATATATTTGAATAAAATAATTTCAATATTTTTATTTAAAAAGGGCAATCGATCGATTAGCGCCCATCTCAGAACTGCTATTCGAATTAACTAAGGCCCAAAACAAAATTAAAATATAGAATATCATACGCAAGCCAAAAAACATCGACAACCTAAGTAAAAGAAAAACGCAAACAACTTCAGTTGAAAAGAAATGAAAAGTTGCCTATTTTCGTAGTGTAGTTTGATTGAAATGGACGATTTTGATTCATTTAAATTTAATTTTATTTAATATAGGATATTAAAATTAAACAAGCCGGTAAACTGTATATAATTTTCGGAATATCTAAAAGTTATTCTAAAGTGTTTTTAAACAAATAAAGGTACATATTTAAATAAAAAAATTAAATTTATGTGCAAAAAAAATGGCGTAAAATCGGGAATAGGGAATGCACTCAGTTTTATCGTTTTCTGTTTTCTATTTATGGTGTGATTCGAGATTTGTACAAATTCAGTACTACTTCTAAATGATTTCAGTCGTTGATTCATTAAAATTTAATTTTATTTAATATGATAATCAACAAGCCGGTAAGCCGTATTTAATAACATAATTTTGGAAATATCTAGAGGTCATTCTAAAACGTTTTTCACAAATAAAGGTATTTAAATTTAATTTGTACACATAAAAAAATGGTATGAAACGTGAATCGGGAATGCACTCAGTTTTATCTTTTTTTGTTTTCAATTTATGGTGTGAAGTGTGATTCGTATGATTTGTAGAAATTTTAATTGTCAGTGTTAAGTGATTTCAGTTGAAAGTTTTATAAATATTGCCAGTCGGCAGAAATAATTGCATCGAATAAAACATAATGTTCAACGAATATTTTTATTATTATTTTAGTTCGAAAATGTCAAAACCGCTGTCAGGTTCGCAAAAGCGAAAAAATTTGAAGCGAAAATTGGGCGAATGTAATTTAATGTCGGAACAATTTGGTAAATGGTTGAGAAAAGAAACACCAAAACCCATAGGATCTACGCAAGAGACTAACTCCAGTGGTAATGCTGAAGAAGTTAGCACATCTCAACGCTATTCTACATCGAATGTTGATAATACAACGGAAGGACAAGAAAATGTAGAAAAGGTGAAATATACATCTAGTTCCGTATATGATTATAGTGCACGCGAAGAAATTACTATTACTTGTTCAACAAACGATATTTTACGGGAAAACCAAGTACACACGCAACACAAGATTGCCGTTGATTGGCAAAAAGACGATTATGGCCATAATAATTCCCAGTAGGATAATATATTGGAGGGAGAGCTTGTTCAAAACAATTTGCAAACCGAAGGTGTCATGGAAAATTTTAATCACTCTGTTGCACAAGGTGATTCTAATGATATTCCAAATCAAATCGTGATAAATCACAACGACCCCACACATGCCCAGATATTACAAATAAAATTATATATTTTCTTGTAAAACACGGTCCAGATCAAGGCAACGACATAAACCGTAACACTGTGGCATTGAAAAATTCTGGGCGAAAATTTACAAAGGACTGGTTTTATCTCAAACAAAGGAATGGAGAAGTAGTTAAAAGAAAATAGATTATATTTTCTAATAATCGAAACGCAATATTTTGTTTCCCATATATGCTTTTTGGTCGCAAATCTCACAGTCTCACAGATCCACAAAAAGGATTTCATGATTGGAGACATCTTCCTCAACACGAAAATTCTTGTGAACACCGCAATAATTATGTGAAATGGAAAGTAATGGAGAGAGATATAAATTCAGGATACCTACTCGACGATTATATATACAAAATTCTATAAATACAGAAAAATCGATGAGGCGTGAAATATTAAAAGTAATATTATATTGTATTTTATTCTGCGCTAAAAAAAATCTTGCACTTAGAGGTTCAAATGAAGTAATTGGAAATCCAAACTGCGGAATATTTTTAAATTAAATTGAATTTGCTAGTCATTATAATCATACTTTAAAAGAACGTCTTGAAAAACATAAAAAAGATTAGGTTTCATATTTTTCACCACTTATCCAAAATAAAATAATAAAATTGATTGCCTATAAAACTAAGGGTGAAATTATACGCAGAATAAAAAGTGCAAAGTATTATACAATTTTATTCGACTGCACTACTGATGGTTCACGGCAAGAACAAATGAACCAAATAATAAGATACTTTTGGGTTAACTCTATAATGGTAAAATATTATAGAGAATCGAATTTTTAAATTAATAATTAATAAAGTTTATCTTTTAAGGTAAGACAAAGACCGAAAAAGCTTTCTCGATTTTATTGAATCACATGAAAAAATAGGAGAAAGCATAACGAGGGAAATTTTAAATAAACTCGAAGCTGATAAGCTGGATATGCATGATATCAGAGGACAAGGATACGATGACGGTGCCAATATGGCTGGAAAGTACAAGGGAGTACAAGCACGTATTTTGGAGATTAATGATTTGGCCGTATTTATGCCTTGCGCAGCTCACAATATAAATTTAGCTGGTGTTCAAGCTGCCTCTAAAACGCGAGAGATGATCAGTTTTTTTGGAACAGTACAGCGATTATTTAATTTTTTCTCATCCTCAACAATGAGATGGGACATTTTAATGAAATCTTTAAAATTGTCACTTAAAAATTTGTCTGATACAAGATGGTCATCGAAGGCAAATGTAATAAAATCGCTAAATTTACTATTGTCAGAAGTCAAAAAATGTTTGGAGATGATTGCAACTGATAAATCAAGTTCAGAAGCTGCATCAAATGCTAGATGTTTTTTGTTACAAATTAATTTTAAATTCATTTTGAACTCTATAGTAATTTGGAATAAAATTTTGCAATGCATTGACCGAACAAATAAAGCTCTACAACAAAAAGATGTATCCATATATCATGCGACAAAATTAATTGACGGCCTACGTCGTGCCTTACAAGCACTACGAGAAACAAGGTTTCAACTAATTATCAAAGAAGCAAGAACTTTAGCCAAAAAAATCAATATTAACTATGAATTTCCTAGTAGACGGACAAGCGGCAGTATGACACCTGAAAAATTATTTGAGGTTCAAATTCTTAGCATTTTTGACACACTCTGGAGTCAAATCAATTGGCGTTATGAGCAATTTAAGGTTATCTCTTGTGATTTTCATTTTTTAAGTGGCTAATCCTTAAAATCGACGATTATTGTTGATTTACAAAAATCTGCTACAAATCTCGCTATAAAGTATAGCAAAGATTTAAATAAGGATGAACTCGAATAGAAAGTATAAAATTTGAAGCGTTATCGCAAAAACAAAATATCGAAACCGTCACTTCGCTTGATGTTCTACAGGCTCTTCATGGTTTTAGATTAATTGAGTCGTATCCGAATATCAGTGTTGCTCTGTGAATATTTCTTACTCTTCCAGTTTCGACTGCTTCATGTGAAACAAGTTTTAGCAAGCTTAAAATAATTAAAAATTATTTAAGGTTAACACGGTTAAAGACCTTAATTATGATGTTATAATTGATGAGTTTGCTGATATAAAGGCCAGAAAAGTTAAAATCAAATAATTATTTATATTTATTGTGTTGAATAAAATTCCAAAGTCGATGAATAAAATTCCGAAATGTTCGACTTTATAAATTTTATTATTATAAATAAATAAATGATAAATAAATGATACTATAAATTAAATGAAATATGTGTTTGATTTGCTACAAATTTTTTATAGTTTCTCATTTTACAGGAAATAAATAGGGGGCTCAATTTGGAATTACTGGCTTAGCGAATTGCGTTCGAAGGTGTTGTATTTGGCAAATTGCGTGAATCGATCGTACGCGGTGATAATAACACGAGTCGATAATAGCACGAGTATGAGGAAAATGAAACTAGATCAGAAATTGATGAAACTTCTCAATTGCTGGAGTTATAAAAACTCAAATTTGGCAGCAAATGTACAATCAAACTAAATGTCAGTATAGATGCCTTAACGTCGGTTTTAGCACGACGATTAGTATTATCGGCGCGTCATATCGGTAAATTGAAAATACCCGAAATGATTCCGGTGAATTCGACCATATTGGACAAATTATTGCGGCAACAGAACGAATTACTCTTGACTTTATATTTTTTCACAAATTACTTTACGAGTAAATCATAAAATAAATGTTTGCATAACTGTTAGATCCGGCCCGAAGGACCATAAAGAGAAATGTAGATGTTGGTGTGTCATCGAATGGTGGAACTTTCCACTGTGAACTTGTTAAAACCTCTTGATGAATGTTCTGGTGGTGGACTGTAAATTTAGTTTTGATACACAGTAAAGGACAAAACTAAGGTGGATTTATATTGAAACAATTTTATTGGATGTGCAAAATGAAAACTAATTTGCTGATTTGTATATTTATTAACCAACTTTAATAAATTTTGCTAAATTTATAATTTTTTGTTGTAATGACTTGCTCGAAATCATGATTGAAAAAGAGTCGAAAATTATGTTAGCATTTTACAGTTTCGAAACAAAAAAAATCAAATTTTGCTTAAAATTTGATCCGGCAAAACAAGGCTGCAGTAATCCTCAATCCGACAATAAATTATGTGTTAAGCTACGCTCCAAACAAGTGGTGGATGCTGTACAATTCTATGATTTGTAATTATTCCAAAGCATCAAATTACCAATTTAATATGGTTGGTAAATCATCATAGAAATGAAATACAACAACACAACTTATGCTTTTTACAAGTAAAGTATCCGAAAATAGTTTAAATCTTTAAACGTATGAACTTGTAAAGTTTGTTGATATGTATTACAATTCGTACATCACTTAATCGCTTTGCAAACCAATATCAAAGCACAACTTCAAACTAAATGTATCCCTAAGCTACCTACACAAAAATCCTTTTCCTTTTCGTATCGTTTACCATACCCTGTTTATACATTGTACCATTAAGCGGTTAAGCGCCGTGGTTTTGAAAATTTTCGTGATTTCAACAATATTTTTTTAAGGTTTGTGCTGTTCTATTAATTTTCCCAAAAACGTAAAACTTTTCAAATTTTTCAATTATGATTGTTATACGTTTTTCATTTTTTTTAGTTTTGAGGTCAACCTCAATAGCATGTTACCATAAAATAGTTTTGACTCGTTTATATTACGTAGATTTCAAAACGCTGTTACAAACAGGACATGTAGTGCCATCTATTATATTTTAAAAAATTATTACGAAAAAAATCCGTTTCGCGAAATAAATATCCACTACATTTTTTTTTTATATTTTTTATTCCCCTATATCCAAGTACACGCAAACAATAAAAGAAATCCCTTAAAATAAGGGTGAGCATCCTCATTATACACAAACCGAACAATAAAACTAATACATCTTTAAATAACCCGTCATTATGAGTAGGGGAATACTACATCAATATAATGAAACATGCGTCGTCTTTACCATCGATTTGTTCCTTTGTACGGGCATTCAATACACCAACAAAGAACCGGTAAGATTTTTTTCTAATGTCATGCAGGGGAAATCGAGTATACAAAAAAAATGTGTCTTCGCTTAAAAAAATGTTAATACAACATTTTTTTCGTGAGGGTGTTTGAAAAAAAATTTAAGGATTTTTTCTTATTTAAAAAAAATTTCTTAAAAAAATCTTCACTCAACAAAATATATATAAAAAAGAAGTTGCGACATTTTCTAATAGAAGGCGATACAGTCTACAAAACCCAATTTTTTAACTGCAGTTATGCATATCATATAAAATACAATAAGGATATACGATATATCCTTAAGTACATTCGCACCAATCCTTGGTACGCATACGTACACGTACATAATATCCTTTTGTCCTTATATCGAATTAGAAAACCACAAAATATGGGCGTGGCTATTAACCGCAAAATTACCAACCACAAAGTGTATATAAAAGGATATAATATCCTTAAGATTTATACATCAATTTTTATTCGTCAATATCGTACGGTGCATTTCCCTGTATAGTAAATAAGCGCGTATCACATAAACCTTATTACAACGAATCACATCATGTCCTGAAAGGATGTGTAATTAATCGAATATTGAACATTTTATAAATATATCGATTTAACGTAATCTGAAATATTAAATGAGATATGTTATGTTGAAAAAAGGATTTTTTGGGGTTCGGCTTTAAGAAAATTTATTTTTGAGTATAGAAAAAAGGATACAAAGTTTTGTAAATTTTTTGATGCTTAAACATTTTTACACGTTTTGGTGTGCCCCGACATTTTAGGGTTTTGGTAGAAGAATGAACTTAAATTAAAAAACGTGACGATGTGAATGCAATTTAATCCAAAAAATATTTTTCATTTGTCTTCGTTCCAGTCAATAAATTTTTATCACGAATTTTAACATGAAATCAGAAAAAATCGTAATAATTTAACAAAGTGGCAATTTAAGCCTTTTTGATAGTTTTTTTTGGAATTATACTGGTAAGGTTAAACATCATCTGGAAATGTGGAAAATTAATACTTCTTTTTTTTTTTTTTTGATATACTGAGGTAGATATTTTGAAACCAATTTAGTTGCAGATGTCAACTGTCATTTCATCAAACATTACGCGACAGTAAACATTACGCGACTATATGAATTTTTAGATATCCACAGCAGGTTTTGTAATTCCCCAAAAAATTGCGATAGACAAAAAAAAATGTTCTGAATTTTTTCAGATAAAAAAATCTGCATTATCTACATATTTTGCATCTTTGGTAGCACAGGATTCTGATGATGCTAGCGAAATGGCTGGATCTCATCGTAAGTAACTGGATCACATGTTAAACATTTGTTGTTGTTGTTGTGCTATGATGCTACATCACATATGCCTTGAATTTTGGAATACCTGTTCACTGTTAGAGCTACAACCACTACTACCTTCAATAACATGTAATTTTTGGCTATGATTATAAGAATTTTTTACTACCACCTGATACAAAATATGCCGATAATGCAGTTGTTTTCCTATTGAATTTTTGGCTAGCTTCGGTAGCATTGTCTCACTTTCGTTGTGAACAATCGAAAATATTTTCGTGAGCTCCGCATCTCTACCTTTCTTAATAGGTGTGGTCTCATGTTATCTACACCAATTATTGAAAGTTAAGAATGGTGGTGTTACTATCGCGAGGAAGACAGCCTATGATTTCATTTTATCGAAAAATGTCGAAAACCTAAAAAACATGGGAAATTGGCAATTTTACGAAGGCCGGTAAAACAATAGAACAAAGGAACTACAGATTCGGGTACGAATAAAACCAACGTGTCTCTTCACCATCCATCAAGTCCAGGCTCATTTTGCCTTTAAATAAAGTGGCAAACGAAACCAAAAAAGAGGCCAAAAAACCAGGAACTGACACTATCTAGACGTCAGAGAATTAGATGCTTTCAGATTAAACCGCAAATATCAAAGACAGCGAATTTCAACTTTTGCCGCCAATTAACATCAAATAATCGGTGTGGGGAGCTTCGGTGATAAATAAAGATGGCGACCACTTATAATGACGTAAAATGTGTTTCGTGCATGAAAAAAAATGATTTAATAAAAGATAAAAGTGTTATCTGTAAAGGAAAATGAAAATAAACTTACCACAAACGTTGTTCCAAAAATAGTAATGTTAATTACGCGATTTATCCAGCTAATAATGAAACAGTTTGTGGACTTGTAAATTATGTTTGAATGCGATATACAAAACGCAAGTGTCAAATTCTCCAACATCATATTTTAAAAAAGGATTACCATTCTCAGCAGCCCGAAGACACCAGATTTGGGAAACATCTCCCAAAACATTTTTAAGATCCTGGAAAATCAAGCAGATTTAGAAAAAAACTTAATGAGATTAAAAATGATTTAAATCAACAAATGGTCGAACTAACCTCTAAAGTACACAAACTACAGAAGGTAAATAATGAATTGACACTACATCTATGACAATGTTAATTTTAGGTGAAACACGATCTAACAAGTAAAGTTGAGCCATAACATTGAGAGCGACGGTATTTAGTTACTGCGCCCGGCTAAAATCTTATTAATATTGTGGCCGCTTTGAGGCTGCAATGTCTACATAAAACTGAATCACAATAAAAATACAAACGGAGGAACTCATTTGATAATTGCTATTGTTAATGATTTATCAGCCAAGGAAGATTTCATAGAGTGCCTGAAAATTAAGAAGTATGTAAATTTCACGTATGGTACCGTACATAAGACAAGGAATTTTCATTTTCTGATTTATGTAAAATTCAACAGTGCAGGTATGTAATTTTTAATAAACTATTATGTAATTTTGTGTACTGGTATAGGTAATATTACAAATTTTAATATTGAAATTTATAAAACTTGTCTAAAAATTACATAAACTATGTAGAATTTCATTGCGAATATGGGAAATTAATTTCTATTTAAAGTTTTTTTTCGGCTTTTTTCAGACCAAATATTACAATATTTACAATGACATTAACAATATATACGATAGGTATACAAAAAGTACAAAATTAACTCTCCTCTCCCCCCCCCATTTTTAACCCCCATTGTGTAAAAATACCTCCACAAGTTTTTTCTTGTCAGTTTGGTTTCGTACTATGGTTGGTCTACGGCGTCAGGTTGCAACGACCAAACTGCAAAAATAGTATAACAAAAGAACATATTGATTTGGCGAATTATATCACATTACACAAAATAATCGCTATGCATCACGTAGTTTTTTCATTTGTCGTATTTATCTCCGACAATATTCTACAAAGTAATTATGGAACATTTTTATTTTAAAATTACATAAAATAAAAACTTTTTCAATATATTTTGTGGAGTTCTTTAATTTGAATATTCGTCACTTGTTATGGAAACAAAATTTTTACATAAATGATGCAAATATTTTACTATTTTACCAACGGTCAAATTCACACAAACACTCAGTTCAGCAGATCCGAAATCCGTCATATACGAGGCCTTAATAGCTTACAAAAGATTTCTTATAGAGATGAAATCATTAGACAAACACAGCTTCAAAAAGTCAGTCAAAACAGTTCATTTTAATAGAAATGTAAATCTTCTTCTTTTTTTCTTTTTCTTTACAAGAATGGTTAATATGGTTAATCAATTATTAACTTTTGTTTAAATTTAAAAATATGATTATTTTATTTAATTGTTATTTAATTTTTACCTATAAACGAAATTAGCTTGTTGTCGCCGTGCTTATTAGTCGTTTTATGTATCTTTATTTAATATTGCAATGCCCTTCATTGATTTATATCATTGAGCTTTATAAATAAAAAAAAAAATTAAACAAAAGACTTGGTTAAAAAATAGTAGGACCTGTTTGGCAAGATCTAAACCAGGGGAGGTAAAGGTTAGTCATAGCAATTATTTGCAAATTTTCTCTTAATAAGTTGTCCATAAATCAATTTAATTCCAGATTAAACAGTCTTTAGAAACACATGTGCCAAAATCCGCCAGGAACACCGTAAATTTTTACGCAGCTTAGTTTCCTAGATCGCATGCTTTATTAAGTGACATTGTTCTCTGGCCAATTATATACTTGATTTAGTATCGAACCAAGAGCTCAACGAGTAAAATCCTTATGCAGAATACTTAGACACATCATCTGGCAAGTCCATATCGAAGATAGCATAGCTTAATTGATCTTCAAACTGACTTTATTATAATCACAGATCTTGACAATCCTATAAATGGCCTCACCAAGGCAATAATAGACGTTAACAATACAACGCCGCACCTGATTAGACTAAGGAAGACTAATACTCCATGGAAGGATTACGATTTTTGAGACAAAAGTAGAGAAGTTCGTGATTTAACAGGGCCAAGCGAACAAACGATTTCACGTTCTACTAGGCATTTTTACTGCACAGAAAAAAATGATTCTTTAACATTAAACAAAATGTAGTCTAGTCAGATATCAACAAATATTTTCTATGATTTTTAGCCATACATTAAGTTTCTTTGATTACCAAACAAGATTCTTTATTTTCGCAGCGAGCCGGTTTGCTGAATCGAGGATTTTTTTTATGTCTTTATGTAAAACATTTTAATATTTAAGAATATAAAATTATCGGATTCAAACAATTTATGTTCAACTTTCCCTAATTTATTAAATTAATTCATTGCATATGTGAATTGCAAATCATCAATATCAGATAATGTATTTACAGAAAAGTAGATTTTTTTATTTAATTCATCTAAATTATTCCATGATTATGTCAATTACGATTTTCCATATTAGACATTTAATTACCAAAAACAAAGATTTTTTTATTAATTTCATATAAAACATTTAAAACTATAAAGAATTAAAATTGTCCGATTTAATGAATTTGAGGGCAAGATTTATTGATTTTCAATTCACCCCAAGGTACTTGTATACACAAAGATATACACACCCTTACAAAAATGAGAACTTCCTTAGGTCTTTTCTTGACAGCTTGGTTTCGTACTGATAAGACCTTGTTAAAGTTAGCCGAAAGATTCCAGCCGAAAGATAATGCAGATAGTGTCTTGACTATTTTTAAACTTTCTTTATACTCTCGCCCCTATCGATTTTAAAATTCCTATAAACTGAAATAATTTATCCTTCACCCGAATGATGTAATTCGATCCTAAATTCTCCTAAGTTCGAGTTCATGACTGATTTTTGCTGTATTCAAGACACTATCTGCATTATCTTTCGGCTGGAAACTTTTGGCTAAGTTTAACAGTATACTGATAAGTACAAAACAAGAACTTATCGATTTGGCGAATTATATCACCAAATCAGAAACTTCAAAATACTGAAATTGAAAATTACAGAAAGTGTATTTTCAAATTTACAACATTCTTTCTATGTTTCCACTAATATATTTTCAAGATCAAAGAAAACTTTCTGATGTTGGGAAACTGAAGCACACAAAATAATAAATCAATTTGTAGAATCAAGAGCGAGTAGGTAACATAATAATAGCACAATTTGAGAAATTTAAGAATACGTGTTTGCAAATTCAAACATTTGTATTCTATATTTCTGAAACTACATTGTTCGAATTAAAGAAAGAGTAATTATCGAAAACATAGAATGCGTGTTCGCAAATTTAAAAAATTGTATTGTATGATGCATGTAATATATTATTTAAAATTAAGAAAGTTTTCTTTAATACACTGAAAAAAAAATGTTTTCGTATTGAAAATCGGTTGTACAAAATATTGGTTATAACACTTTCACTTTCATATTAATAAACCATTTTCGAAATGATAAAAAGACATTGTTATTGATACATATGTAATCATATTGAATGAACTACTGAAAAAACACTGAAACCTTCTTATTAAACGTTACTGTTTTCATTTTAAAGCTACTTGTTTATATATTTGAAAAACATTTATTTATTAGGAATATCTTGTTATCAATGTGATCACTCTACATAAAAAAATTTTTAAAATCGAACTCGAAAGCAGAAAACGTTCTTTAATCAAATCGAAAACACAATTTTTTCAGAATGAAAGTAATCTGAATTCAGTGCATTCTTATTGATACCGTGGTTTTTGTTTTACTATCATTAATATAAATTTTGTTATCATAACATTCCTATTGAAAACACATAAATTCAATTTGAAAGAATGTGTTCATTATGACAACAAAAAACGGAAATCACTGTTATTTTCTTGTTTCTTTATAAAAAAACAGACGCCAACGTTGCTTCATTTCAATAGTGTTAATTTTGCAAGTGCAATATTCTTAAAAATAAACTATTAAAGTTTGCAGACCCTATAAGTTTTTATTTCTTCAGTATTAAAATTAATACGTGAACAAGGTTTAATTTGAAAATTGATAATTTGTGATAAAATTTTATTGAGGTTAGAAATCACAATTCATGTGCATTTCTGAATTTACAAATCGCATTTTTGGACCGTTTAGCAACATTCGCTGTCTACAAAAAAAGATATTATCATCTTGCTACAAAAGTTAAAATTATATTTGAAGTAATTATTATTATTTTGTTAATATATATAGTTATTTTGGTTAAAGGTAGTTTCTGGAAAAGGCGTTCCATTTACCCCCAGATATTTAAGAAACAACTAAAAATTTATCAGTCAAATTTACTAGCTCCAACTGAATGTTGTATTAAAGAAGCCACAAATATTGATGATACCCATTATAAATTAAAACCGGATTACAAAGATGATGTTAATTTAAATTTGAGTGCAATTTTAAATGGTACCACGGGTCGTCGTACTATTATCAATGATTATACACTACAGAACACATTAAACGATTGATGTAGAACAATCCTTTTAGATATCAACAGCTTCAATATTCGGCAAAAAATAAAAGTAACTATACTAGTTTACCAAGAATCTTATCCAATCGAATAATTCCAAACTTCGCCACCGAAGAATTGGTAATTAATATATTTGGTAATTAATATGTTACGATTAAAGTGCTAAATTGATGTGCTGACCAAAACTAGAGAAAAACTATTTCTCTACTTCAAAATCTATAAAATGGGAATTCTATGTTCCCGTCTCATATTTGACTCATTACTCAAAGGACTATTTTTTATTTTTTTTAGTGAATAGTCATCTGCTATAGGCTTATGACTTCAATAACTCTGACGGAGCACGATAAAGGTAACCGCATCGTTCAAGCAGCTTAACCCTCTAATGAGAAATAAATGACACTAAGGAGATGTCGAAGGGCTGAGTAGAGTCTGCAAACATACCGATTTCGCACTTTAACCGTAAAATATTCACCAAAATAATATATTCGTTTCATACTTTATTTTAATTATTACATATTTAACTTTAGGGAACCTATTTTGTTAAGCAGCAGGGCAAACGAGAAGTTTCAAAAATGGACTCAAAATTTTTTAACTCTTTGCAAACCATAAAGGATTGTGGCTTAATGGAAAAAAATCGTACATCAGCAGCAGCCTTCAAAATAAATTTTTGAGAACCACAGTTGCGACTTTGGTAATGTATATAATGTCGAGAAAGGTAGGAATGTTTTTGTTTCATTATTTAAGACTCAAAATTATGACATTGGTTATTAAACCACCGGATTTGTTTTCATTGGAAGTCGATCCTGAAAAATAGATGTAGCTAGTAATACTGTAATGTTTAAATTTGCATTAGAATAACAAGCGTTGCTTAAAATTTTTAGTCACGACCAACAAAAAATTGGACTAAATAAACGAATTGATCTCAATAAAAAAAATTTCAATCTACGATGATATGGTGAAACAATACTCACTAATATTTCATCGAATTTTATATTTTTTGTTTTCCTTAGATTGAATTTTTTTTATAATTTTTTTCATTTGGTTTTCTTCTTTATTTGTGTGGTTATTTCTTTAGAACTGGAGTTGGATATAATTTAAGTTTTAAATTGCATAAATGAGGATAATTGCTCTTTTGGAGAATTGGAACACCATTGGATTGCAACTAAAACTTACCGATGTAAACAGCTTGCAGAAATTATTCAACATTCAGAAGGCTCCACCAATGATGTTTTCGGCAAATGGCCTCATTATAAAAAGGCACTTGGATATAAATTGGTAACGTCTGAATGTAAAATGCACTGAAAAATAAACTAATTGCTATTTATATACATTGTTTACATGGATATTGGTTTTGAAGTTATTTTTGGTTGCAAATATTTTATCCAAAAGTTTGGAAGTTCCTGATTGAAACTTATCAAAATAATGTAGGAGAAAATATAAGATGCCACATACCGAAAAATACTAGCAACTCTTATAAGTAACCCTAGCTTATCACAAAGTAAGATTATTTTGTTTTATTGTGGTGTCTGGTATTCACTTTTCATAAATATGTTATTTCTATTTATTTCATAGATGGCCAAAACACTACTATATTGTATTTATTACACATTATTGTGCCACCCGGTTGTCGAGAAATGTAAGACGCACCCAGCACTTCTAAACAAGCGTGTATCAAATACACCATTAAAGATTCTCAAAAATCCATATTTTTAATAGGCGAGACAGTAACAGAAACAAGAAAAATTAAGATTAAATTAAAATAACCAATTCCGCCTTTCGAAATTGTTCAAGGCATAGTACAAAATCCGATCAGTTTCGTAGTATATTTTTATGGCTGTCGGTATCAGTTTAATTGTATCCTGCAGGCATTAGATGTTACTTTTTTGTATGTATATTGATAAAATATGTTTTCAAATACCATAATTTTGCATTCGTATTGAACTATCATGTGTTCACAGTGAAAAAATTTCGACACTTCTTAAAATCATTTTGATTACGTTTACTTTCAATCTTATTACTTTGTGTTTTCGATATCACTGCATAAGCTTTCTTAAGGATTACACAATTTTCAATAAGATACAAATATATAAATATTATATTGACAGCATATGTTATTTTACTAATAATCGATTATTATCGGTTGTATATTAAACACAAATTTAGTATTTAGATAGCAATTTTATCATTATGAGTAGCATTTTTCTTTCAGTGTACTTCAAAATAAAAATCAAAGAATGTAGATTCTTTGACTTTACTAATTTTGTTTTTTCAGTGTAAATACATAAGTTGTGAGGTGTAAAAAAATCCATTCCTGGAAAAATTTTAGTAGGACGATTTACATGGGATCGCATAATTCTGGTTAAACATAAATTAAAAGAGGACTTTAACACGCATCTATTTTGTATTGAAACAGAAGCTTTAATCTGTTCAGTTACCATTTCCGTATCTGAAGAAGCCGATGCTGGGCTCTAGACTAATTCTATTAGTCTCAATCATTTATTTTAAAACCAGAGAGGAAAAACGGAGTCACTGTATCAAATCCAACACAATGGACGCTCTTTGTATATCGGTCAACATGCGCATTAAGCAGGAAAATCAACAACAGATATCAAAGAAACGATTCTGAATAAAAAGATGTTGGTATTTGCCTTTATTGATGTAAAAGGCATTTTGACAACACAAATTATGAAATTATGAAAAAGCACAAACTACAAAAAAAGATCTTGAAGCCTTTATTCTAGGTTAGAGTATTAATTTTTTGAGGAAAAGGAGGATTAAGGCTTCTTTCGGTGAAAAAGATCATCACTATCCCATGACCTTACCTCTTTTGTGTCAACGAGTGATTAACCAAATACTCATCAAATTACGTTTTTATGTACATTTAATATGGTGATAGAATAACCTTGCTGTGCTCTTAGGATAGTAGACGACTGATAAATGAAATTTGATGTCAGTGTTAAGCCAAATTAAATCGTCCCTACCTGTTTAAGAATCAAGGGTATACCTTGCTACAGTTTTAAGGTAAAACACTGGAAATACTGAAGCATCATACTTCTATTTGGCACAGGTCTAGTCCAACTAGTATTCAGAACTTATGAAGTGCCAATTCAAGGAGTAGTAGTAGCTTGGTTACTCAAACAGTAAAAAATATCTGGTTCAAATAAATTTGAACAACTTAAATTTTCATCAATGAATGATATTTAAATCTATTTGTAACAATCAATATGGTTCATGTATGTTGATCTAGTAGTTCTACTGTGGCATGAATTAAAGAGATGTTGGATGTTCGTTGTTTTTTTATTATTTCAAATAACGTAGCTACCCAAAGCTTTGCTCGTTTCTCCAATCACAATCAGTCCTTTACGAATTGTAATTAGCTAAAGACCCAGACGTTTCCAAATTGGATGTGGTGTTAGCTTCTTATTCAACTTTAGCTTTAAATGTTAACAAACATGCTCACCATAATTCCAATTCCATACCATGCGCACTTGCTTTATTAGTGATAACAAGCACAAAATTACCTTAAAAATTGATTTTAAAATAACATAGTTGACTGTTTTTCAAAATGTGAAATATATTTATCTAATATCTAAATTCAAATAAATCAGTTGTCCTCAAATTATACTGCACATTATTTATAAAACTAATAGTTATTTGTTAATTAGAAATACAGATTATTACATGCACGAAGTGAATATTAATATTCATTTAATTAAAATTTATTAAAAAAACAACAAGTAAACAAAATACAATTACTTAAACTTCACTGAAGCAATTTTATTAATTTTTACACAAATAAATTACAATTAGTTTATATTTATTACATGGAGGAAGTGAATACTTCCATTGGTTCAGTCATATGTGTTCTACGTTTAAATTAAAATACAAAATATATTTATTTGATATCGAAATTCAAATGGACCAATTGTTCACGGAATGCACTGCACATTCCTTATAACCTTTATAGTTACTTGCCAACTAGAAATACAGATTATTACATGCACGAAGTGAATAATAATATTCATTTATTAAAATTTATTAAAATAGCCACAAGTAAACAAAATACATATACTTAAATTTCACTCAAGCAGTAATGGTAATTTTTAGACAAATAAAATTAGATTACAATTATTGTATTACATGCAGGAAGTGAATACTTCCAATGTCACAGTCAGTATTTTAACACAAAATGCATTTCTTTGATTGAAAAATTCAAATGGATCATTTTTCACGGAATATACACCACATTCCTTGTAACCTTAATAGTTATTTGCCAACTAGAAATATAGATTATTATACATGCACGATTATACATGCAAGAAGTGAATATTAAAATTCATTTAGTAAAACACAATACAAATACCTAATTTTCGCTCACGCAATAATAGTAATTGTTGTACAAATAAAATTAGAATATGATTATTACATGCAGGAAGTGAATAATTCCATTGTTAGAGTCATATATGTTCCAAGTTTAAATTAAAATTCAAAATGCATTTATTTGGTATTTAAATTAAAATGTATCAATTGTTCACGGAATACTCTACACACTACTTATAAACTTAATAGTTATTTGCTAATTACAGCTTATTACATGCACGAAGTGAATATTAATATTAATTTAGTAAAATTTATTAAAATAGCCACAAGTAAACAAACTGCATATACTTAAATTTCACTCAAACAATAATAGTTATTTTTACACACTTACAATCAGATAATACTTATTACATGCAGGAAGTAAATACTTCCATTGTTACAGCTATATATTTCTACGTTTAAAGTAAAATACAAACTTTATTTATTTAATATCCAAATTCGAATGGATTAATTGTTTACGGAATATACTGCACATTCCATATAACGTTAATAGTTATTTGCTAATTAGAAATGCAGATTATTACATGCACGAAGTGAATATTTATATTCATTTAGTAAAATGTATTGAAATAACCACAAGTTATCAAAGTACTTAAATTTCACTCAAGCAATAATAGTAATGTTTACACACATAAAAGTAGATAACAATTGTTACAAGCAGGACGTAAATACTTCCATTGTTACAGTCATATATGTTCTAAGTTTAAACAAAAAACAAAATGTATTTATTTAATGTCTAAATGCAAATAGATCAATTGTTCACGGATAACACTGCACATTCTTTATAAAATTAAAATTTATTTGTTAATTAAAGATAAAGATTATTACATGCACGAAGTGAATATTAATATTGATTTAGTAAAATCTATTAAAATTGCCACGAGTAAATAAAATACATATTCTTAAATTTCACTGAAGCAGAAATAGCAATTTTTGCACAAGTATAATTAGAGTACAATTATTGCATGCAAGAAGTGAATACTTCCATTGTTACAGCCATAAATATTAAAATACAAAATAAATTAATTTAATATCTAAATTTAAATTTATCAATTGTTCACGGAATGTACTGCACATTTCTTAGAACTTTATTAGTTATTTGCTAATTAGATAAACAGATTTCCAGCTATAATAGTAATTTTTGCACAAATAAAAGTATCCCGAACTCGTAATTCAATCGTTCGTTTTATATAAATAAAATTCGAGGGAAAACCGCGTGCTGCCTATTCGAGGGTTATTTGCAAACCGCGTGCTACCTATTCGAGGGTTATTTACACAATTCCATATTCGTTTAAAAGTGTGAAGTGTAAAGAATTTTAATACCGCGTGTTATCTAGTCAAGTGAAAAATATTTTTGTGAAGAATGCCGCAACTCGAAACATTGATTAAACGTAGATCCAATATCAAGGGGTCACTAACGAAGATTTTTAACTACGCGCAAGCAAAGACCCAAATCGATGCATCCCTTCTTGATATTAAAGAGTTGAAGGTGCGATTACGACGGGCAGACGATTTATTATCCGAGTTTAATACAATAGAGCAAGCTATTTCCGACCCAAATCCAGCCGACGTAAGTCATCAAGATGAATTCGAAGATAAATATTATACTGCGGTCGCGGATTTAAATAAAACAATTAGACGAGTGAGCTTAGCGGCAACTATTGAGGTGAAATTACCGAAAATAAATATTGCACCATTTTTTGGTTCTTACACCGAATGGCAATCATTCTACGATTTATTTTCCTCAACAATTCACGAGAATCCGAATCTGAATCCGGCACAAAAGTTCCAGTATCTAAAGGGATTTCTTAGAGGTGAAGCGACCAACCTGTTGAAACATCTTCCGATCTCCGTCGCCAACTACATCAAAGCGTTAACTAAGCTTAGAACCCGGTACGATAGAAAACGTTACACTGTCCAGGCATTTATAAAAAGTTTCGTGGACATACCATCGTTTAGTAACGCTACATCACAACCAAATACGTAAATTAATGGACACTGCTGATGAGGTTATACGTGGGTTAAAGGCTTTAGGACCGGAAGCAGAGACGAGAGATCCATAGCTGATGTTTTTATTGAACCAGAAACTAGACGAGGAAACCATAGATAAATGGGCGAAAGAGACCGCGGACAGCGAATTTCCAACTGTCCAGTCCTTAATCGAATTTTTAATGAAAAGAGCTGACGCATTGGATTCGGTGAAAAGTTATCCTCGAAAACCGGTTGCTCCCACCAATAGTGTTACGAAATCATTAATCAATTCCGCTAGATCATGCACTGTTTGTAAAAACGAGTACCATCCTTTATACCAATGTCTTAAATTTAGGGAATGGACAGTTGAACAACGCAGAGAACTGATCAAGACTGAAAATCGCTGCTTCAACTGCTTTAACCAATCACACAGCGTATTCCAGCGCAACTCCAAGAGTAGATGTCATTTCTGCAAACGAATTCACAATTCCCTATTACACATGGCATCCACTGCCAATCACTCAACCAATGAGAACCAACCTAAGTCCGACCAATCGGTTTCAGTTAATTGTTCAGCGGTAATCAAACCGCTTCCAATCTCGAATTACCATAAAAAGGATTCGTCATGTTTGCACACTATCCAGTCGATTTATCCAGCCATTTTACCAACGGTTACCGTACGATTCCGGGTCGGAGACGTCGTTAATCACGGACGCATTCGTTCAAAAACTAGGATTGGAACGTCGAAATGGAAGGATAAGCATCCAAGGTCTGGCCAAGCAGAAGTTTGTCACTACCCAGGGAATAGTTGACCTAAAAGTAGCACCACATTTCCGGTCAGACTACATATCCAACGTGTCAGCATATGTAGTTCCCTATATTACCACGATTACTACAGGGCGAAGGGCTGAGTTATCCAAACACCAAGTCTTGTCATCACTGTTATTAGCTGATACAAGTTTAAAATCAGCAGCTAAAATTGGTTTACTACTTGGAGCTGATAAGTTCTTTGAAATCCTTAAACCAGAACAACTAAAATATTCCAATAACGTCATCTACGCACATAGTACCCACCTGGGCTGGGTATTAACCGGAAATATCCCACGCTCCGAGGAAAAGCGTCGTTGCAACACAATATCCAACGATTATGCCAGTCTCGATAGAACGTTGAAGCGATTCTGGGAGACCGAAGAAATCTTCAGATCAGCACCAATGCTATCCGAAGACCAGATGCGCGAAGATCTGTTTAAGAGGATTACCACAAAATTATCTTACAACCATTATATGGTGAGATTACCCTTTAAAGAAGAACGAACTCAGATGATCGGATCCCTAGGAATCGCTATAAAAAGATTGCACGACATGGAAAGAAAGTTTAGAAAAGATCCAAAATTTCACGAGCGATATGTCGAATTTATGGAAGAGTATAGCCAACTCAAGCATATGGTAGAAGTGCATCCACCCACCGATTCCGAGGACTATTTGTATCTGCCCCACCATGGAATATCAAAAGAAACCTCCGCCACAACCAAACTACGGGTGGTGTTCGACGCTTCTGCCAAAACAAGCTCCGGTTATTCGTTGAATGACAATCTTTTAAAGGGACCAACACTGCAGAATCTTTTAGGTGATATCCTAATCCGTTTCCGAGTTCCGAAAATTGTATTCACGGTTGATGCAGAGAAGATGTATCGGCAAATATGGATACATCCCCATGATCTTCGTTATCAACGCATAGTTTGGCGCACAACACCAGAGGAGGCATTGAAACATTATGAATTACGAACGTTAACATATGGTATGTCTTCAGCACCTTATCTCGCCACCAGAGTTATACACCAAATCGCTTCCGAGCATTCAACGACACATCCAGAAGCATCTCAATCATTATTGTACGACATGTATATCGACGATCTGTTGACGGGAGCTCACTCAGTGCCAGAAGCTGTGCAATTGGCGCAACAAATTTCAAAAATCATGGTCCATCCCGGATTCAATCTACGAAAATGGTACTCCAATTCTCCGGAGTTTTTAGACGAGCTCAAAGAACCTAAACCAAATACATTTATTCCAAAATCCCTTTCGGAAAATCCGGATAAAGTAAAGGTATTAGGTATGCAGTGGCAACCAGCTGCAGACCAATTTTCCTCCCATATAACGCTAACCCAGGAAATTCCAGATTCAAAACGAGGGATATTATCCGAAGCTAGTAGGATCTTTGATCCGCTACCGTTTATCATTAAACCGTTTATCATTAAAATTAAATGTTTTTTCCAAGCATTATGGCTGTTAAATCAGTTAAAAACCAAGAAGAATGGCAACAAATTCGAGTGAAAATAGCAGACGTACCAATTCTAACCATATCGAGATGGCTATTTATGACCGGAGGAAAGTATCAACTACATGGGTTTTGCAACTCCAGCGAAATGGTATTTGCAGCTTCCGTATATTTACGCACGAGTTATAAAGGCAACTACGTCACTACCTTGATCGCGGCTAAAACGAAGGTTGCTCCCATTAAAAACCTATCACTACCTCGTCTGGAGTTAAATGGCGACTTGTTGCTAGCCAGATTGATGAGTCACGTTCAACAGCTGTTAAATATCCCCGAGAGCCAAATATTTGGATGGACAGATTCCACAATTGTATTGGATTGGCTTTCTGCACCTCCCCGTAGATGGAAAACTTATGTGGCTAACCGTACCAGCGAAATTCTAGAAATCCTTCCGAGAAGCAAATGGCACCACATCGCTTCAAAATCAAATCCTGCCGACTGTGCCATACGAGGTTTAAGTCCAAAAGAGCTGAAAATTGGTGGTGGAACGGACCAGAATTATTAAGGTCTGAAGCAGAAAATTGGCCAAGCTACCCAGTGGTAAAATCAACAGGTGAGCTCGAACGAAGAGACACACTACAAGTTATGATTTCCATCTCTACCGATCGCGCAAAGCCATTGATTCAAGAGTTGACTGAACGTTATTCCAGCTATAATAAAATTATAAATATTTTTGCAAAAATTCGTAAATTTATTCACCTTTGCCAAAATCCAAAAGCACATCCAAACTCATAACTATAGTTCCGATTGGCAAACATCCGAATATGAAATCCTGCGGCACTCCGAAGCTGCCAGTTTCCGTGAAGATATCAACACCATTGAGAAAACCGGTACTGTTTCACCTAAAAGTGCCCTAAAACCGTTAAACCCATTCCTCGACAACGCAGGCGTATTACGAGTAGGGGGGCGAATTGAAAAAGCTATTGCCCCATATAACACCCGACATCCAATTATTCTATCATCCAAATGCAAAATCACGAAACTGATAATCGTACATTACCATAAGGCTAACTTCCATTCCGGTGTCACGTTGCTTTTGAGCTTGATTCGACGGAAGTTTTGGATTATCAGAGGGAAGGATGTAATTAAGTCGCTAATACTAAATTGTGTGTATTGCCTCAAACAGCGGTCAAAGACGGGAAATCAATTAATGGGCAGTCTACCGAAGGAGAGGGTTAAGCTCATCCGCCCATTCTTGAAGATAGGTGTAGATTTCGCGGGTCCAGTACAAACGTATCTAAAGCACGGTCGCGGTCAGCGACCTGAAAACACTTATATATGCCTCATAGTTTGCCTCAGCACCAAAGGCGGTACATTTGGAGATAATAGGCGATTTAACCACTGAGGCATTTCTGAGCGCACTGTACAGATTTTTTGCACGAAGAGGTGTCTGTACCGATATATTTTCGGATAACGGGACAAATTTTAAAGGCGCATGAAGAAAATTAATAGAATTAAATAATTTTATTAAACATAATATACACTTAATTTCTAATTCTATTTTAAAGACACATCAGGTCCAATGGCACTTTATACCACCACACGCTCCACATTTCGGTGGAATATGGGAGGCAGGTGTTAAGTCGGCGAAGACACACCTCGAACGAGTAATCGTAGCGAAAATTCCCACCCAAGCAGAGCTACTACGTTACTATGGTGCAGATTGAAGGGCTGTTGAACTCAAGGCCGATGTGTGTATTGTCCGAAGATAAACTTGACCCATTAACGCCAGCGCACTTCCTAATCGGCCATCCCGTAACAGTAATACCGCAGCCGGACGTCAGTGAAGTGCCATTAAACAGATTGTCACACTGGAACGCAGTACAAAAAATGGCACAATTGTTTTGGAAACGGTGGCATTACGAATACCTAACGTCAATGCAAGCTCGCGGAAAATGGAATGTCGCTAACGAAAACATCAAGGTCAATGATGTAGTGTTGGTCAAGGAGGAAAATCCAATAATAAATCAATGGAAGATGGGCAAGGTAGCCAACGTATTCCCAGGACATGATGGACGAGTGCGAGTTGCCGAAATTCTTACCAGCCATGGAAACATACGCAGGCCAATCACTAAGTTGTGCTGTCTCCCAGTAAATTAAAATAGATTGAAATCTGGCGATATTCAAGGCGGCCGCGATGTTCGAGACGTACTTCAATCAACATTAAATAAAACATCATAAATTACCATTTTTTACATCATTTATTACACACATACGAAAATCCATACTGTCCAGGACAGGTCGATCCAAAAATCCATGATGTCCATGAAAGGTCGATTCACATTTCCATATAACCAAACACTATTGATACTTAGCTTTAATTTTATATTCCTTTTTATATTTTATATTTTATATGTCAATTCCATTTCTTATCTAAATTTATGTAAATTAATTAATATTAAGTATTGTTTAATGTTAAAATTAATTATTTACTTACCAAAAAAAAAAAAATCTATTTAATTGTTTGACAGATGACAACACTCGTTCGGTATTTTGTCTGTGTTGTTGGCACTTCTGTCAAATTATTAATAGTATAGTAAAGTTCATTATGTGAGTCCATTTTTTTGTGATGAATATGTTGCAAAATGAGAATAAAATAAAAAAAATAAAAGTCATCTTGCAAAATTCATTTTTATATTCATTCATTATACTTTTGAGAGCCGGCAAGTGGAGCAAACCAAAAATTGATAAATTACAAAATAAATATTTGTGTATAACAAAAAAATAAATAATTAAACAAAACGAAAACCGATCGAAAGCCAGTGCAATATACATTTAATTTATCGAATCGTGCGAATCCCGTCCAAATTGTAATATTAAAAACCAGGGACAGTGAATAAATCACTTGTATTCCATTTGCAATTTGGACATCAAGTAAGTTGCAATTGAGGGCGTCATCCACAATTAATCATCATCTGAAGATACAGCCCATTCATAAGCTCGAATCGGAACAATATTCAGGAAGTGAATAGTTCCATTGTTACAGTATATATTCCAAGTGTAAATTAAAATTCAAAATGCATTTATTTGATATTTAAATTGAAATGTATTAATTGTTCACGAAATATACTGCACACTTATAAACTTAATAGTTATTTGCTTATTATAGCTTATTACACGCACGAAGTGAATATTAATATGGATTTAGTAATTTTTATTAAAATAGCTACAAGTAAACAAAATGCATATACTTAAATTTCACTCAAACAATAATAGTTATTTTTGCACACTAACAAGTAGATAATACTTATTACATGCAGGAAGTGAATATTTCCATTGTTACAGTTATATTTGTTCTACGTTTAAAGTAAAATACAAAATTTATTTATTTAATATCCAAATTCGAATGGATTAATTGTTTACGGAATATACTGCACATTCCATATAACGTTAATAGTTATTTGCTAATTAGAAATGCAGATTATTACATGCACGAAGTGAATATTTATATTCATTTAGTAAAATGTTTTTAAATAACCACAAGTAATCAACGTATGTACTTAAATTTCACTTAAGCAATAATAGTAATGTTTACACACATAAAAGTAGATAATAATTATTACAAGGAGGAAGTGAATAATTCCATTGTTACAGTCATATATGTTCCAAGTTTAAATTAAAATACCAAATGTATTTATTTAATGTCTAAATGCAAATAGAACAATTGTTCACGGATAACACTGCACATTCTATAAAAAATTAAAATTTATTTGTTAATTAAAGATACAGATTATTACATGCCCGAAGTGAATATTAATATTGATTTAGTAAAATTTATTAAAATTGCCACGAGTAAACAAAATACATATACTTAAATTTCACTGAAGCAGAAATAGTAATTTTTTGCACAAATATAGTTAGATTATAATTATTACATGCAGGAAGTGAATACTTCTATTGTTATCGTTATATATGTTTTAAGTTTAAATTAAAACACAAAATATATTAATTTAATATCTAAATCCTAATGGATCAATTGTTCACTTAATATACTGCACATTCCTTATAACTTTAATAGTTATTTGATAATTAAATAAAGAGATTATTACATGCACGAAGTAAATATTAATATAAGTTATTTATTTATTGTTAATCAAATATATTAAAATAGCCACAAGTAAACAAAACACCTATACTTAAATTTTACTCAAGCAGTAATATTAATTGTTACACAAAAAAATAAATTGCAACTATTACATGCAGGAAGTAAATACTGCCATTGTTACAGTCATATATGTTCAAAATGTGTTAAAATTAAAATACAAAATATATATATTTAATATCTAAATTCAAATAGATTAATTGTTCACGGAATTTTCTGCACATTTCTTATAACTTTAATAATTGTTTGCTAATTAGAGAAACAGATTATTACATGCACGAAGTAAATATTTATAATAATTATTTATTTATTATTAGTCAAATTTATTAAAATAGCCACAAGTAAATGAAACACTTATGCTTAAATTTCACTCTACAAATATTAGTAATTTTTACACAAATAAACGTAGGTAATAATTAATAATTATTGTTACAGTCATATATGTTCTAAGTTTAAGTTAAAATACAAAATTTATTTAATTAATATTTATATTCAATAATGGATCAATAGTTCATGGATTATATCCTTAATAGTTATTTACTAATTATAAATACAGATTATTACATGCACGAAGTGAATATTAATATTCATTTAGTAAAATTTATTAAAATAGCCACAAATAAACAAAATACATGCACTTAAATTGCACTCAAGCAACAATACATTTTTTTACATAAATACAGTTTGATTATAATTATTACATGCAGGAAGTGAATACTTCCATTATTTCAGTCATACATGTTCTAAATTTAAATTAAAATATTAAATGCATTTATCTGTTAGTTAAACTAAAATGTATCAATTGTTCACGGAATATACAGATCATTACATGCACGAAGTGAATATTAATATTCATTAAGAAAAGTTTTTTAAAATAACCACAAGTAAACAAAATACATATACTAAAATTTCACTCAAGCAATAGTAATAATTTTTACACAACTAAAATTATATTATAATTATTACATGCAGGAAGTGACTTCCATTATTACAGTCATAATATATGTTTTCTAGTTTTAATTAAAACACAAAAATCAATCGGTCAATAGATTTCATTTCCGGTTATGCCGTTATGAAAGTAAAAAAAATATATATTAAATTGTGTGACTTTTATTTCCCAGTAAGTTTTTTTAGACAGTAAGAGCAAGACATCATGTGACAGATAACATACTGACCGTTTTGAAAAGAAATTGACAGTTTTGAAAAAAAAGACCAAGTGATACAAGGTCAAATCGACCTGGCTTGCTTTACTTCATCTCTCCCCCCATCGCTTTTTCTACGATAGTGTCCAGCTATCGCTGGATCAAATATCATATTATGATTAAAATTGTCGAAATTATTTTGACTTTCTTTACTGCTAAGCGACGTGTATCAATAGTGTCGCAAGATCAGATTTCCAATGATACTCTCCATTTAAATATTTAAACTGAAAGTTTAAAACTTTTAGGTCACCCTAGTTCAAAATGTATATATATGAAAAACCATAGAAAAAAATCGAATTTCAAAATGAACATCATCTTTTATCAAAAAAAAAAAAAATTAAAGTTTTTCTATTTTATATGAATAATTTCTTATCATTTTATCTTATTCATTATGTTTATTGTTTGTTTTAATATTCTTCTTATATTTTACAACAACAGCAAAAATATAAAAGTCCCAACGGATTCGAAGAAATATATTTATTTTTAATAAAGAAAATTTCGCTTTTCTTTTCGAAACAAGATTTTCCATCTACTTTATGTTCCTCTATGTATCCAAGATGTTGTATAATAAGAAAAAAACGAAAAATTAACAAAAAAACAATTCCAGTTTTAATAATGAGTTTGAGGGATTTTTCTTTCTCTTACATATCGGGAGGATGGTTTAAAAGTGGGTTGTGGAGTTTTATTTTTTTGGTTTTTTAGGTTTTCAATTTTCTTAATTTTATACTTTTTTGTTGGTTTGTCTTGCTTTCATTTCATGTCGTTGTTAAGGTTATATGCTCCATACTCACCATCTTGGTATTGTGAGGTTGTCGTTTCTTATTTTACTGTTGTTGTTGTTATTATTGTTGTATACAGTTTTTGCGTTTCTTAATTTTAATTGCTACTAAACCCCTAAAAATCAGACCAAGGTTGGTATAGCCCAATTAACCACCGTCATTTTTAATGAACACCTTATAATAGAAATATATAAGAATTTTCCTTTATATACCTATATATATATATATACGAGGTGGGGGGGCAAAAAACGTAAGTTTTGTATTTTTTGTGTTAGCAACCCTCATCATCAGCAACATCATCATCATCATCTGTGTTTTTCAATTTAATATCACAACCCTCTGCCACCGAAATTTATATTTATATAGAAATTAGGGATGGGGTGGTATATCAGCGAACAAATATATCAAAACTACTTGTACATGATTCATGTGTGCTCCCATAAATCATATAACACAAAAAAGCAACAAAAACAAATAACTAATCCAATTAATACATCTAACGTCAAGACTGGCCACATCCTCCACCAAAAAACAAAAACTTTATAGAAATTCCAAAGTCATAAAATAATTTTTTTCTTTTGGATTTTTTTTCTTTTTTTTTTTTTTTGTTGCTTGAGACAAGTTGGAAAATTTATTACGATTAAATTGAATTCCGAAGAACAAGCAAGCATTAGACGTACTTACACATACATACATATAATGTTGAGAATGGAATGAAATTAAATTTATGGAAGTTCATAAGGATTTTATGTTGTATTATATGGATATTCATTAAGAACACATATACGACTCGAAAAGAAAATGAAAAATCCTTTTATGAAGATAAATTTATTGTTTTGGAATTATATTCTTCTCTTTTGGTATATTGGCTAACCCAATTGACCGTAAAATTGTGCTTATTTTTTCGTTCACTCGTATTAAAGTGTATGTGTAGTATTTTTTTAGAAATGGTATGGATTTCATTAAGAAATAAGAAGGATTGGTTTTTATGATGTCGTTCTTACAGTTTTCGAAATTTTACTGTGCTGAAAGTCGAAAGGATTTGATATAATGCTAAAGTAAAGGAAATTTCTTAAGTTCTCAATGGAATCTCAGAGGAATATTCAGTTGCGACATTTATTAGATATTTCGGACGAATTATCAGAGGAGTTGGTTCTATAGATGCTGAATCTGATATTCGTCAGGAAATAGTTGTTGTTGTTAATATTCGGGTGGTAAAATATTTACTTCCACTTTTATTTGATTTCTAAGAATTTATAAATGATGATCGCGGTTTAGGGTGGTTGTATGATAGATTATATTTATTAATTAAGAGTTCTTGTTCAATTCAAATTGCTTTACATTGTCGTCCATCCATAATACATTTATCGTTCAATAAAAAACAAATTAAAAAATAGGAATAAAATTTTATGGAATACTGGTCAAAACAAAACTTGACAATTCAGATTGAATATTTCAATATCTCCAATATGTAACGATCAGAAAAATATTGTGGCTAAATTTGTGCAAGGCAGAATCGTTACAATCCCATTGAGCCCTAGTGGAGCAGACTTTGAAGCTACAATACTGAGTTAAACTGAGGGCAAACATGCGCAGCTAATGTTAGTAGAAACACAACGAATAGTTTCTTCAAATCGGCATAGGTGGGCATTCAACACTCGATGGTGTTTTAGTTCAAATCACACCGTGTTCTGGTATCGACGGAGAATCACATCAAATCAGTTTCTATTCACTCATAACGTTCTGTCCAAGCGATTCATTGTTGCTCCAACCAATCAACAGAGACTTGGAATTGATCGCAAAATCATCGACATAATTACTGGCCATTCCAAAGTTTACCACAGTGCAGACTTAATTACTTCTGCAAATCCAATTGACCCACAAAATCATCCGATTAAATGCCTGAACAATCTGACACCATCCGGTAAGTAATCTCCGCATAAATTTTCAAACAATGTATACAATTTTACCGTTTAATTTGAAGCTAAGATAATTTTCGATAACCGCAGCTTGTGCAATCACCATCAACAAAGCGCAGGGCCAGCCGTTTGACTTCGTTGGCGATGATGTTGTGGCAGCAGTATTTTCACACGATCAGCTGTACGTCGCATTGCCTCGATTCAAATATTTGAAAATCCTCAACAAGGACACTTGCTACCGGAATAAAGCAATTTAAATAAATGGTGAAAAATACTTTTTTTTTTTATTTCAATCTTAATTTAAATAATATCACTGACATTTCGCTGGTATAGTTTTTTAGGTTTTTCACGTTTTTCGCAAATATTTTAGAAAGTATAACATATGCCAAAATCCGATCCAGAAAAAAGGTTTGCATATTATTTTGCAACGGAACTGATAATTGATAATTTCACAAAAATTTGCCCACTCTAAAGCCCAAACAGGTTGACTGATCAGAATAAATCTACATATATACTTAAAGTTTTTTGTTATAGATTGGCAGACCTCAGAGATAATTCGCGGTAATCGGTGTATCGGAGATGATAACTTCCAACGAGCTTTTGTAGAAAAATGTCTACGAGCTTTCCATGCTATTTCCTGTTAATTATAAACCTATACATTTGCCCCCCTAAAAACTTAAAATTATAAATTTAATTTCTGAAATAGTACAACTTTTTTGTATAGATACGGGCGGGAGCTAAGAACTTTATATCACACACAAAAAGGGTGAATTAAAGTGTAAAAACCTTAAAAATTTAATATTGGATGTGCGAGATGAATTTAATTATGCTTTCGTGTTGCCTTGTTTCGTTTTAAATTTTAATTTAACATTGTTTTCGGCGAAACTGGTTTTGAAGTTTTTTAATAATTAATCATTTAATAAAAATTTTAATAAAACGAAAGTTTAATAAATTTTCAAAAGAAAATATGGTTAAAATTTTGAAAATAGACGCTTAAAAATGAAATGGGCACATAACGGGTATCGGCGAGAACTTACTATAGCCCTGTGAATCAATATTCTGTATTTTCAAATGTATTCAAAATCGATGTATGTGTAGGTAGGTGTAAGGATTCTAAATTGATTTTTTTTGGAAAGTTGCACTGCTTTCATGGTTCAAGAGGTAGAAAATCACGGGTATATCTGACTAAGTGCTTGAACATGCAATATACTGTCCAAAATTGTATACTATAGACATCGAGGTTCGTAAAAATAGATTGCAAGGCAAATAAAACGAACCCGAACTCCTACACGTCACTAGAAGTAACCCGTGCACCGTGATAAATTAGAACTGCGAATATTTGCACATAGGCCCATGAGAAATTGTGGAACCAAAGTGGTTACGATCCTCGTGCTCACACGTCTCTTACTCTGCTGATCTGAAGAAGATGGATATTATTATAATGAGATAGACGTACTAAACTACTCGTCGGTTGCCAAAAAAACAAAAAAAGTATTAGAAAAAAATAATTGCCTCAACTGTAAGACTGATTCGGAAACCTCAGCTCGAACTTTTCCAGAATGGGGCTGCAAAGCTCAACACAATAGAATACCACCAGAACCGAAACCTTTTGATTGTGAGAAAATAACTTTAGTTACGAACCGAGCACTATCTAATATGACTTTTCACCTGATTTGACGAAAATGGTTCCCTAAAAACATATTAAATCATGTAAAATTATTCCAATCCAGAAATCACCTATAGGCATAAAAAATAAAAGAGCAAAACAATCTTTCAGTCTTTATTTATTTCATTTATTTGTAGAAAATAATTTGAATAATAATGGTTTAAATTTAAATAATGTAAAAGACAAAGTCAATGCCAACCCTGCCATAAATATTTTTTTCTAGTTTTAATTTAATACAAAATGCATTTATTTGATAGCTAAACTCAGATAAATCAATAGTGCACGGAATATACTGCACAATAACACATAAACTGCATATTAGAAAAACAGATTATTACATGCAGGAAGTGAATATTAATATTCATTTAGTAAATTTTATTGAAATAAACCACGTGTAATCAGAAAATAAATATACTTAAATTTGACTCAAGCAATAATAATAATAATATTTACACAAATAAAATTATATTACAATTATTACATGCAGGAAGTGGATCTATCCATTGTTACAGTCATATTTGTTTTCTAGTTTCAATTTAAATACAAAATGCATTTATTTATTTAGCTAAACTGAAATGGATCAATAGTTCACGGAATATACTGCCTAGTCAAACATTTACGCTTACGAAAATAAATCTCTACTGAAAAATCAGTAGAGATTTATTTTTTTTTTGGCTGATGCCACGGTAACTGGTATCCGGTAACTTCTTCGTTTGCTTCCCCTTTACCAATAAAATCAAAAAATTGTAGCGCAGATAAAACCGATTTTGTTGGTAAAGGGGAAAGAAACGAAAAGTTACCCTAGTGTGGATATGCACATTGTACATATCCACATTAGGGTAACTTTTATCTGGGGGTCGATTTTTTCCAAAATTCGACAAGTTGACGAGATAACCGCAAGTATATAGTAGTGGTATGTGTTTTTGTGTTAGTGCGATGAGCACCATTTAATTTTCTTGAATATGACATTTCTAGATACATTTCCATTTATAATTTAAAATTTGTAAATGCAATGCAAATATGCTTTAAACAAAATTAAATTTATTTAATTATTTAATTTTAGTTTTAAAATTATTTCTAATTCTGTGTTTCTGCGAAAACAAAACATTCATTGCACATCGCATTAAAAAGAAATTAAAATATGGGTAGATAATTTTTTTTTCTTAACACATTGACGCACACTTTCTTAATGTTTCTGCTATTCAAGAACATATTTGATAACTTTTGTAATTGCAATGGTATTTCGTCGCGGAGAGAAATGTATTGTGTGAATTGAAAAATATGTTGAATTATTCTTTAAATAATGAATGTTGCTTGCGCAAACGTGTTAAAAATCCAAAAGATTGTATGACCGTTATAGCAGTCATTTCCGCGAACGTGTTAACTCACCATTCAAATATTTGGCGAGATGACAGAAAATTTTGATGATGAAAGGACATAAGCACCAAAAAACTGAACCGATTTGTACTGATTCATAGTTTTTGATGCTTGACTTTTTTTTGATTTTATTGGTAAAGGGGAAACAAACGAAGAAGTTACTGGATGCCAGTTACCCTAGTGGCCTAGTCTAGCATCAGCCATTGAGATACTTTTTCCAATCGTTCATTCTGTTTTGTGTTGTGCCAACAAAACATTCTAATTAGAATACAGCGCGGTAACAAACTGTTTAACCAAAATACAATAATTATTTTTTACATTCGCCATCGGCACTATAAGTCTGATCATACAAAAAAAATGTATGTCAAAATTATTGTTTTGCGTTATTTAATTAAGAATTTAAATTATTTTTCATTTGTAGTTTCTTTATGATAATATTGCGGGTATAGTAGATTTAACTTTTAATATTATTTGTGTTGCTTTCGCAAATCCCCATTATCTGAGCTAAGAAATGCGTCTTAATTTTTCTGTGTTGGTCATTTTATTAATATTTAATTAAGTTTTTTTTTTTATTTTATGAAATAGAACAAATTAAATTCGGTATTTTGCTATCAAATAACAAATGCTAAATTTTAATACAAGATAAATTAATCGAAAAAAATAGAAAGAATAACGCCTTGCGGTAAACACCACAACCATAAATTGGTTTTAATTCCCCTAAACCTATTTTTTTTTGGCTTACATTAAAGCCAATTTGGCTTTAATACAATTCAATTTTTGTTGTAATCTTTTGAAAGCAACATTGCTATAGATTGTGTATTAAAAAGAAATATTAAAATTCGTGGTCGCGGAGATACAGAAGACGTGAGGTATGATTTTGTCTAATTTTAATTTGTGCAAACTGTTTTTTTGGTAAAACGGAAAAATATTGTTTCTTATTTTTAATAGAACCAAACCAATGCCTTCTAAACTACTGGCCGCTTACACCAACTAATGGCGACACGCTAAGTTGACGGGGTCATCGTGTATTATCCAGATGACAGATACATTTTAAAAAAGAAAATTAAACTACAAAATATATTTAGTTGTAATTATAATATCGAAGCGGAAGGTTATTCGGTTTTTATTTTAGTGTTCCAGTTTTTTTTTAATGGAGACCAAAGTCTTCGCCTTGTTCTCTTAAAACCAGAATAAATTTTGTCATACAAAATTACAACAATACAAATATCAGTTGTTTTGGAATTTTGTTGTTAGTTTCGAACAAACTGTTGAAGCCGAAGGATATTCGTTTTCTAATTTTTCTAGCAATGTATGTACATTTATATTTTAAATTTTGAAATTTTTTTGTCATTTTTATCCAACATAAGTCGATTTGTAATACCATCCGATTCGAAATTGTTGTAATCGTAGATTCAATAAAAATAACAAAATGTACGAATATCATGTATAATACAGGAAAACTGAGTCATAAAATATAAATAATACCAATGGCCCCTAAACAACATAAGCGAACAGCCCTTTAGACCACAACTCGGATATTCGAATTACCCACCAGGATCTCCACCTAAGCCACAACCAAAACCGAAACCTATATCAGTAGACGGCAGTGGTCAATCAAAACACGTAAACTACATGAATCGACCACAGAAGGTCCGCCATCATATAAAAAGACCTTTATTTAACTACATACTCACAAAAACATCATCATCCAAACAAAGCTCAAATGATCTATCATCACGAGCAATTCAGTTCGGATCCTACCATCCAACACTATCAAGATAAATTAGCTGATTACGACTCCAATATGCATAAACTTTAGTGGAATACACAGACGCAGAATATATCCCTGAAAAACAAATACAGCAATTATTGTTGGACGAAATAATTAGACCATCGAAATCACCCTGTAACTCTCCAATTTGCATCATACTCAAAAAAGAAAACGCCTCGGAAGAAAAGAGTATAGGATGGTTATCGACTACCGTAAACTAAATACGGTAACAATCGTCGAGAAATATCCAATCCCTGTCTTAAACTTGAAGAGCGGCTTTCACCAAATCCCGGTCAAAGAAACGGATATCGAGAAAACATCCTTCTCTGTCAATCAGGGCAAATATGAATTTACTAGGCTTCCTTTCGGCTTGAAAAATGCATCAAAAATAGACGATATCCTCCGTGAACATATAAGAAAACGCTGCTATGTCTATATCGATGACATAGTTGTATTCGAAAAAGGCGAAAAAGAGCACTTTCAAAACATCGAAATAACATTCAAAGTTCTTGAAAGAGCTAACCTTAAAATTCAATTGGACACCATGTGAATTTCTAAGGAAAGAAGTTGAGTCCCTGGGATTTGTCATCAGTAAAGACAGAAATAAAGCAAATAGAAAAAAAGTCAGGGCTATAACAGAATTTCCTATCCCCAAAACGGTGGAAGAGCTTAAATCTTTTCTAGTAATAGCTGGATTTTACCGCCGTTTCATCAAGGATTACGCTAAACTAGCTAAACACTTGACTGCACTTTTAAGAGAGGAAAATAATCATGTCTCCAAAATGATTTCAAGACATAAACAAATTCAATTGAAGGAGGAACATATCTTCTGTGCTTTTAATAAAATAAAAAATTATCTTACCTCAAACGAGCTCATATTATCATTCCCCGAATTCAAAAAAGAGTTCCAATTGACCACAAATGCCTCAAACTTCGCATTAGGTGCATTACTCTCCCAAAATGAAAGTCCAATTACCTTTCTATCCAGAACATTAAGACAGAATAAAACTATGCAGCTAACAATAAGGAGATGTTATAGCAATAATTTGGTATCTAACTTCATTAGAAAATTTTCTATACGGTAGCAAGAAGGTTCAAATTTTCATAGATCATAACTCCAAGATGAAAAAGTGGAAGGCCGTTCTGTGGCACTATTTTGGTAATTCCCCGGGAATGGGGAACTGGGGAAAGAATTTACATATAAATTATATTGAAATAATTTTTTTCTGGCATACTAAGGTAAAAAGTTAATGGCAATTTTTTTGAAAACAAAATAAAATTGGGAATAACTTTCCCTGATAATTTCGCTATAGAAAAATTATTCCCAATTTACTAATATTTACATGAAACTTGTTGCCTCAGTAGGCCAGAAAAAACTGATTTATAGATAAAAGCTATGTAAAATCTTTCCCCAGTTCCCTATTCCCGGGGAATTACCAGAATAGTGCCACAGGCAGAACGAACGTGGTAGTAGACGCTCTCTCAAGAGTGACAATTCCCACTATAACCTCGACGCAACACAGTGGCGAAAGTTGTCCACACGATGTTATTCCAACAATCGAAACTCCTGTTAATGTTTTCAGAAATCAACTGAAATTAATGATAGGAGATGGGGGACTAAATTCAAACACCGTTTCCAAATTACTTAAGACATATACCATAATTAAACCAAATTTCACTCGTGCGTTTGTTTGACTGATCTTATCACGAGGAAATTCGTAACAACGTAGATTTTTTTTTGAATTGGTTCTTAGTCCTTATTTATAAACTGACCTTTTGAAACAATTTTTACGGTAGGCATTCACGTTTTTTTGGTAATCCTTTAATCAACAGGCAGAATGTTAACGTCGTTTGCTTCATACTCGCTTGAGCAGTGCATTCTTCAACTAAATTAAAAAAGTTGGACTTTATTAAGGTAAATTATGAAATTTTTGGAATGGTCATATACTACGTCCTTTAATCTAGCAGAACCCACACAGCAGAACATTACAAGATAGTATGGATAATTATAGACTAATTATGGGCTAATTAAATGCAACATTAAAAAATTTTGGGCTCCATCCCTATCAACTAAAGTGCGGGTTCTGCTAGCTTTTGAAAAAATTAGCAGAACCCATATCAAAAAATGATTTAAAAATAATTGGAAAAATAAAGGTTAATTTAAGGCTAATTAAGTGCCCTATTTAATTTTTTTATATTCTGCTCGATCTAGAAAATGCAAAAGGCTTTATCATTTCAAAGCTGGCAGAACCCAAATCGAAAATCGGACCAAAACGAAATTAGAACGCAAAACAAGTTCGTTTTGGTCCGATTTTCGATTTGTGTTTTGCTAGCTGTGGTAAAAACGGGTGGAGCGCAAAATTGTTTAATGGGGCATATGATTAGGCCATACTGAGCCTAAAATTATTTGATTGTCAATAGATCTTAATTTCGGTTTTGGTCCGATTTTCGATTTGGGTTCTGCTAGCTTAGATTAAATGTCCTGAAGTTAGGTCAACAACGGTTGGAGCCCAAAAATTTTTAATGCGACATTTGATTAGCCCATAACGAGCCTAAGATTATTTGATTGTCAATAGATCTTATTTTGCGTTCTAATTTCGGTTTTGGTCCAATTTTCGATTTGAGTTCTGCTTGCTTTGAAAGGATAAAGCCTTTTGCATTTTCTAGACCGAGCAGAATAAAAAAAATTCAATAGGGCAATTAATTAGCCTAAAATGAACCTTTATTTTTCCAATTGTTTTTAAATCATTTTTTGATATGGGTTCTGCTAATTTTTTCAAAAGCTAGCAGAACCCGCACTTTAGTTGATAGGGATGGAGCCCAAAATTTTTTGATGTGGCATTTATTTAGTCCACAATTAGCCTATAATTATTTATACTATCTTGTAATGTTCTGCTGTATGGGTTCTGCTAGCTTAAGGGACGTCATATACTAGAGATCAGATAGATTACTGTATTTTGATTTTTTTTTTTAAAGAAAATTGTTTAAAAACGTGATTTCAACTTTAACACAAATCAATAGTTTTCCCAGATTGAAAATGTACTCCTACGTATTATACGAGTATAGTTTGAAAAATAATAAACTTTTTCGAAAATCGAAAAAACAACTTATTGGTTAAATTTATAATGTAACACGAACCGTTCATACAGCACATAAAGAAATAACTTCATTTAGTTTTTGTAAAAAATCACGTTGAAAATTATTGTAAAACTATATATTGTGAACGGGAGCAGAAATGATTATATTGTGATTACGGTTGACGTGAAAATATCAAAACTAAATTGGTCCGCAATTAGAAAACGTGTTCATGTTAAATGAGAAAACGGGGAGCGACCTGACTTAAACAAAAAAAAATTATTATTATATGAAAATAAATTATTTTGTTAATTAAGTAAAATCAATAATTTTATCAGCCAACATTTATAATAAATATGTATATGTGTATGTATGTACACGATTCAAATACATACATACGCAAAAAATATTTTTTATTTCAAAATGCCAATATTTAAATTAATATTTTTATTTATTGATTTAAATAATATATAAATCGTTATATTTATTTTATTGTTTGATTAAAAAATAAAAATATTAATATTAAAAAAAAAGATTATTCCAAATTTATTAATAAAAATATATTATTTTTATTTTTTATGGTTAAAAAATTCCCGACCACATATTAATGGTGGTGAATTGGTTTGAATTTTTATCATCATAAATCCATTTGAATATTTATATTCGCATTTCGCATTTCAAATATTAATATTATTTTTTTTGAATGTGTGCATGTAGTGAAATTACATGCACACTTATGCCTGCCTATGTGTGTCTGCTAGGGAAGGATGTAGCTCAATAAATTTATTGGGGAAGTTGTAATCATATACAATTATAATTATCTCAATGTAAAATGATTATTATCTTAGGTCCCTGATTTTTGTTAAGTAATTTACATATTATTTGAAGGTGGTCAAGCCGCAAATTTGAGACGTATGCGAGCGTTTTGTAGGCACGATGATAGTGTGGTTGAATAAAAAGCAGGAAGGAAAAAAAACTGAAAATTACAAATTTTATAAAACGGGTGTGTTCATCCAAAAACGACCGGATCTCCTCGGATGTTAAGTAGTAAAGTTTGATGGACAGACCCATTAAAAGACCCACCAGTCCCTGACGTCACCGCCAGAAGCTGATGTCCAGCCACAACGAGGTGGCATACGTGGGTAGGGGTGTTACAACCGGAGACACCTCTAGAAAGCCTCCCACATGACACCCTCCGACAGCTAGTTAGACTGCCACGAGGAGAACATTAAGTTTAGTAATTCATTTCATTTTAGGTCACACACACGCGAAAGAGAATAAGTGAAAAAAAAAACAAGTAAGATGACCACAAAACAATAAAGATTTAGTATCTCTCTCCTTTTGCTTTGTGGCATCCTTAAGCCGTTTGTTAAGCAACCTTTAATGAAATGGGCTGCGACGTCCAAAATGCTGGTGTAAATTAGTTTAGGCCACGTTAGGCAGCCTTTAATAATCAGCCATACTTGAATGCGGTTCACAATGTTATGCCACGACTGGCAGCTTTTATGCAATCGATTGCCCCTCACACTCTCCATAAATATCATCCACTTTAGGCGTCGTAAGGCAGCCTTCCCTAACTGAATTTCGATACACACGCGAATATGTGTTGCGACCAATGTTGGATTACAACCGTAAAAATATTCTGCGCCGTTACACCGTATAGTTAGTCGTGTGTTCTGCTAATCTGAACTTGCCTTAATCTATATTGTTTGCGACAGCTGAGATGGCCAGAAAAACACAATCCGCGCCAATCCTCAAAAATCAAAAAAACTCAACACTCATAAATTCTAAACTCGACCGACTAATTTCAAACACCCAAAAAAAACCACAAAAATATTTTTTTATTTCGGTGTTTTTAGTTTCGTTTTCGAAACAATCGAAACAAAATCTTGTCAAAACGAATCGGGGCTGTGTTTCTCCATCTCAACTCCAATATATGCTACTTAGTACATTTGTCCGTCGCGGCCTTCTGGATCACTCCCTCTTAAGCGATCGACTCCATCACCGAACATCCACAAAGATCTTTCCTCCATTCGATAAACTAATTCGTCCTTCGAGTTCTCTTAGCAATGTAAGCACTTCTAGCAGTCTCTGACTTGTTGACCTGTTTCCGAGCATTTGCCCTCTGGTCTTGGCCGTTTTATAAATATTTTCTATTGGTTTCTGTATTCCTGCTCTATGATCAGGCCGCCTCGCAAAACAATCATTCCATCGTTCCGTACAATCTCAACTTTGCGCATCTGGAGTCAAATGGCTAAATACTTGATTGTTATAATTCTCTGTGACTCGAATAGCTTTGCGTTAGTTGTCTTAAATCCTCTATTATTATCGCTTTTATCTGCGCGCATCATCCAAATTCAGCGTGTCCAACTTTATTGTGTATGTCCTTGACAGCACTGAAAAACGCGTTCAACTTGTTAGTCCGTTCACCACATCTGAAAGCTTGACGCGCTAATTTTCGTATCTCTATTTCTAAGTCTGACAGGGTCTCCCCACGTAATTACTGCTTGCTTTGAAGTTGCATCTTGCACAGTTCTCTTACGTTTCTCTGCTCATTTGTTAATGCCAACTCAGCATGATTACAGACATAGCACCTTTCTGTTGCGGATACAGTTTGAAAGATATTTGCAGCTTTCCCACGAAAAGCCTAAATGACTGCTTTAAGCTGCTGCTGTGGCTCGGCTGCCATTGTGTTTTACTGCCCCTTGAAACTTTACTTTAACATTCTCAAATTGAATCTCGTCATCGAATGTCAGCGGGTTTAAAGTTTCTCTTGAGCTTCCGGTTCTCTTGAACACTTTTACTGGCGAAGTTTGTGTTTTAATGCGAGTCTCATCTTGCCTCTCAAAATCCTTAAACTGGCTATCAAATTTTTGCTGGATCTGTTTCCGAGTTTCTGGTTTAATTTGTCAAACTGCCCAGCTTGTTCTGCTTGGAGTTGTGCCAATTCGGCACTTTGTTCCTTCCGTAGCTCAACAAATTGACCGTCTTGCCCGTTCTTAGTTCTGCTCATTGTGCGGTCTGCTACTCGCTTTGCTCTCTAACTTAGTATTTTAATGGTTAAACATGTCACTTTGTTGGTCATACTTGTCATCCATTGTTGCAGTTCCTTCATTTATTGCTTCTTCTCCGCAAGGCTGGGGTAATCTAGAAATCGCTTGGGGTAATTAATGTCATGCCTGATGGTTCTGTTGCGTTGATGATCATTGTCGTCTTCTACGGCCTCCTGTTTCAGCAACCTCTTCCATAACACTTTGTAGTTTCGAAGCTTGCGACGGATAGCTCACAGCTGACCCGAAGATTTCGCTAAACATGCAGAGGCCTCGGTAATGTTTTTCCGGCTAGATTTCAGGGTAATGGGAAAAGAGGCTTGCGTGCTCTTCACCTACACCGTGGAACAGAATAACAATAAACAACAAAATCATAATAAAAATACTGAATTTTACTTGAAGGAAACTTGAGGAACAATGGATGAATAATGATGGGGGTTTGTCCATCCGTTGGCAACCGGATTTCCCCGAATGACAAGTACCCAGTCTGGTGAAGAATGATGTGGATGCTGCCAGTGAAGCCTCTTCCTAATGTTCTGCTTTGAAAACAATTCGTTGTTCGTTTTGTAGATCAACGGGATGGTGATGCCTCTCCACATGTGAACCATCATACATTTTCGATTCAAAAAATCTCTACATTGCTTCGGGTATGCTGACATAATGCGTATTGCTAAGGTTTGTAATCTCGTTGTAGTGAAATTCGAGTTGGTCGCATCGAGTAATGCGACGCCGGCGTAGTCGAACCCCTTGAAATTCAGCGGATTCCTGATCAGCGGTTTGGGATTGGTGGAATCCCCCAAGAGTACGTCAAGTTCCAACAATACAAGACAATCTTGAAGGAGCATTCAGTGAGCAACCAGAATGTCTAAAGCTGCATACCTTCAGCCAGCAGAAATGGAACAAAATGCAATTGCTAGGAAAGTCCCTAATCCGCCGAGCGGAAAAATAAAAATCAGGGGAATTGCAATACTTACTTCTTCATCTCAAAGAACATCTTTGCAACAATCAGTGCTAGGTAAATCTATAACAGATTGGAATCAGGAATCAAAGCGGGACCAAAGGCTGCAAAAACAGTAATAAATTAAATATGATTGAATCCCATCTCGGAAAGACTAACGAAACCAATTCTGAATGTTGGGATCAATATGCGGTCAGATACTAGGACTTGCAAAAAGTATGGTAGAATAAGACCTGCTGCCATGTTCAACACCGAAGGAAAACCAATTATTCAGAGGCGGAAGTATAAGCCATAGGGCAAACAAAAGCAGAGGATTACCTCCTGAATCTAGGATGGACATCTTCGAAATCACTCTCGGTTCTGAACCCTTGGAGGACTATTGTGGCAGCGACCATCAGTAACGCTCGCTGCAGGTAACAGACAGCATGCCGAGCAAGTGGAATTTCAAAAATTCAGAACCCTGATCGGTTTGTGATGGAACTGGAAAAGACATCTAAAGACCAAAAGCAAAGGGAAGGATTCAAACTGAGACATTGGTATCCACCACAATGGATCATGTAACATAGGCTTGTGAGGTATCCATGTCACGTAAGAAATTAAATTACGCCCGGTTATTCGCAAACACAAGAAATCGCTTACATCTGCAACCAAGAATTGCTTGAGACAATTAATCGAAGATGAGGACAGGGTCCCGTGGAGCATTTGTTAGAAGCTAGTCACAAAGAAGCTTGAAACCCGAAGCCCGGTAAGCATGGTAGACGTTACCACGATGGATAGCATTGCAGGTACAGTCCCTATGATCCATCACTACTCTCAAAACAATGCTCGTAGATGACACCATCAATGTTTCACTAAGGCAGTTGGGTTCCCAAGTGGTCTATCGACAAACGATGCAGAAAAAGCAATTACAGAGGCGGCGAGGGTTGCAAAAAATTACAACAATTTTTTGAGGCTCGTCGTACTATTAGTCCCACTGAATGCGAAAATCGCGATTAACTTTAAATGATTGTTGCATTCTCGATGCTCTCGAGCACGAGTTCAATGTCCCAAAATATTTGTTGAGGATATTTAATAATTAAAGATCGTACATTGTTGTATGATACCGAGGAGGGACAGAAAATTGGTAACGGGTAAAACAGTTCTATGTTTAATTCAAGGATCAAACCTCTGGAACGCATTCTATGACAGTTTGCTGCGGATGTAAATGCCTGACGTTGGTTTAATATGCGGATGATGGGGCTGACGCGATATAAAAGCAAGCCCAGATGAAATGAAATCAAATGATGCGAATGGTCCACATTTGGATGGCTGCTCACGGACTTTCCTTTTCGCTCAACAGGACGAATGTGATAGGCCCCTAAGGAATAAAAGAGGCCATTTTGATGGATTAGTCGGCATTTTGGAAGCAAGAGGACGACACTGGGTGTAAATGGATTTTCACTCACCCTAGCTAAAAAATAGAATAAAATAATGCTTTATGTAATATGTAATATGTAATATGTAATATGTAATATGTAATATGTAATATGTAATATGTAATATGTAATATGTAATATGTAATATGTAATATGTAATATGTAATATGTAATATGTAATATGTAATATGTAATATGTAATATGTAATATGTAATATGTAATATGTAATATGTAATATGTAATATGTAATATGTAATATGTAATATGTAATATGTAATATGTAATATGTAATATGTAATATGTAATATGTAATATGTAATATGTAATATGTAATATGTAATATGTAATATGTAATATGTAATATGTAATATGTAATATGTAATATGTAATATGTAATATGTAATATGTAATATGTAATATGTAATATGTAATATGTAATATGTAATATGTAATATGTAATATGTAATATGTAATATGTAATATGTAATATGTAATATGTAATATGTAATATGTAATATGTAATATGTAATATGTAATATGTAATATGTAATATGTAATATGTAATATGTAATATGTAATATGTAATATGTAATATGTAATATGTAATATGTAATATGTAATATGTAATATGTAATATGTAATATGTAATATGTAATATGTAATATGTAATATGTAATATGTAATATGTAATATGTAATATGTAATATGTAATATGTAATATGTAATATGTAATATGTAATATGTAATATGTAATATGTAATATGTAATATGTAATATGTAATATGTAATATGTAATATGTAATATGTAATATGTAATATGTAATATGTAATATGTAATATGTAATATGTAATATGTAATATGTAATATGTAATATGTAATATGTAATATGTAATATGTAATATGTAATATGTAATATGTAATATGTAATATGTAATATGTAATATGTAATATGTAATATGTAATATGTAATATGTAATATGTAATATGTAATATGTAATATGTAATATGTAATATGTAATATGTAATATGTAATATGTAATATGTAATATGTAATATGTAATATGTAATATGTAATATGTAATATGTAATATGTAATATGTAATATGTAATATGTAATATGTAATATGTAATATGTAATATGTAATATGTAATATGTAATATGTAATATGTAATATGTAATATGTAATATGTAATATGTAATATGTAATATGTAATATGTAATATGTAATATGTAATATGTAATATGTAATATGTAATATGTAATATGTAATATGTAATATGTAATATGTAATATGTAATATGTAATATGTAATATGTAATATGTAATATGTAATATGTAATATGTAATATGTAATATGTAATATGTAATATGTAATATGTAATATGTAATATGTAATATGTAATATGTAATATGTAATATGTAATATGTAATATGTAATATGTAATATGTAATATGTAATATGTAATATGTAATATGTAATATGTAATATGTAATATGTAATATGTAATATGTAATATGTAATATGTAATATGTAATATGTAATATGTAATATGTAATATGTAATATGTAATATGTAATATGTAATATGTAATATGTAATATGTAATATGTAATATGTAATATGTAATATGTAATATGTAATATGTAATATGTAATATGTAATATGTAATATGTAATATGTAATATGTAATATGTAATATGTAATATGTAATATGTAATATGTAATATGTAATATGTAATATGTAATATGTAATATGTAATATGTAATATGTAATATGTAATATGTAATATGTAATATGTAATATGTAATATGTAATATGTAATATGTAATATGTAATATGTAATATGTAATATGTAATATGTAATATGTAATATGTAATATGTAATATGTAATATGTAATATGTAATATGTAATATGTAATATGTAATATGTAATATGTAATATGTAATATGTAATATGTAATATGTAATATGTAATATGTAATATGTAATATGTAATATGTAATATGTAATATGTAATATGTAATATGTAATATGTAATATGTAATATGTAATATGTAATATGTAATATGTAATATGTAATATGTAATATGTAATATGTAATATGTAATATGTAATATGTAATATGTAATATGTAATATGTAATATGTAATATGTAATATGTAATATGTAATATGTAATATGTAATATGTAATATGTAATATGTAATATGTAATATGTAATATGTAATATGTAATATGTAATATGTAATATGTAATATGTAATATGTAATATGTAATATGTAATATGTAATATGTAATATGTAATATGTAATATGTAATATGTAATATGTAATATGTAATATGTAATATGTAATATGTAATATGTAATATGTAATATGTAATATGTAATATGTAATATGTAATATGTAATATGTAATATGTAATATGTAATATGTAATATGTAATATGTAATATGTAATATGTAATATGTAATATGTAATATGTAATATGTAATATGTAATATGTAATATGTAATATGTAATATGTAATATGTAATATGTAATATGTAATATGTAATATGTAATATGTAATATGTAATATGTAATATGTAATATGTAATATGTAATATGTAATATGTAATATGTAATATGTAATATGTAATATGTAATATGTAATATGTAATATGTAATATGTAATATGTAATATGTAATATGTAATATGTAATATGTAATATGTAATATGTAATATGTAATATGTAATATGTAATATGTAATATGTAATATGTAATATGTAATATGTAATATGTAATATGTAATATGTAATATGTAATATGTAATATGTAATATGTAATATGTAATATGTAATATGTAATATGTAATATGTAATATGTAATATGTAATATGTAATATGTAATATGTAATATGTAATATGTAATATGTAATATGTAATATGTAATATGTAATATGTAATATGTAATATGTAATATGTAATATGTAATATGTAATATGTAATATGTAATATGTAATATGTAATATGTAATATGTAATATGTAATATGTAATATGTAATATGTAATATGTAATATGTAATATGTAATATGTAATATGTAATATGTAATATGTAATATGTAATATGTAATATGTAATATGTAATATGTAATATGTAATATGTAATATGTAATATGTAATATGTAATATGTAATATGTAATATGTAATATGTAATATGTAATATGTAATATGTAATATGTAATATGTAATATGTAATATGTAATATGTAATATGTAATATGTAATATGTAATATGTAATATGTAATATGTAATATGTAATATGTAATATGTAATATGTAATATGTAATATGTAATATGTAATATGTAATATGTAATATGTAATATGTAATATGTAATATGTAATATGTAATATGTAATATGTAATATGTAATATGTAATATGTAATATGTGCTGTTCAGTCTAATTAATTTTCCATTTGTGTACCAAACTCCACCTCTCCCGCACCCTTTTTACACGCTCACATATTTTTATCAAGAACGAACATAAAATATTGGTATCGTATAATCTTCTAAAAAAGCATAAATAATAGAAATCATAAGCTAAATAAATAAAAGGCGCAGAAAAGAAGAAGAAAATATTTAAACAGTAATTGAAAGTTTTACACTTCCAGAGATAAAGTATTTCGTTGATGGATTATTAAATTTTTTTTTTTTGCTATTCGAAACTCTTCAATATAATTAGCACCAAGGTAAAGTAATGGCGAAGGGGTGGGAGTTTCTCATAAAAAGGATTTAATTTAAAGCTCTGACTTTATTCCAACGTACTATACATATGTATATACATTCAGCATATTCTTGGAATCTTGCTTTTGTAGAAATTGCAAAATGAAATGGGAACACGGTTGGCAAAAAATAAAAATTGATTTTTATCTCTCGTCCTTTAAAATTAACCCTCAACATATATAATTTTTAGGCAATTTGCACAAACAACTCTGTGATATTATGTTGTTGCTGCCGTTTTTTAATCTCATAAAATATTTGGCATTAAAATATGTTATTTTTATTTTTGTCTTATGGTTTCTTAATAAAAAATATATTCATGTACATAAACATATATATGTATGTTAGATCTACTCGACTGTATATTATATACGTATAAAGTCTTTATTTATTTAAAAAATATAAAGATATACATCCTCCTTTTTATCTTATAAATAGATATACAATTCCTTGTAAAATTTTGTTTGGGGTTGATTTGTTCTCTCCGTGTTATCTGTGTTTGTTTTAGTCTCGGTGTATTCTGGCTACATAAAGCATAAAAAATTATTCCCCAAAGTCATATCAATTTTCAATAAAATATTATCCTTTATGCTTTGCTGTTTGTTTAGCATAAAATCATAAAAATCAAGAAATCATAAATTTATTTATAAATGAATAAATTTATTTGGATTGAATTTATTGGCTTTAAAGTAGCTCAACGTATTTTGTTGTTTGATGCGCTTTTTTAATGAAGAGTCATGTTATGGACGGGCACACGCAAATAAAAAAGTTTTTCAATGGCTCAATGTTTAATTATGTAAAACGTATATTTTTTGCTGCTTATCAGATGTTTAGAAAAATTACCTCAATTATTATTTTTTAATGCAATGAACAACATCAATTCAAAGACTCAAATCTTAAGAGTGAAGGGTCTTATTTAAATTTATCCACAATATTAATACTAGTAAATCAAAGTTTAAATGCAAACAATGCAATAACAATGCAATAAAAAGTACGTTAACGATACGTTATAAATTTCAATACTCTTCTGTTCAATAACCTAACAAACGAAGGAGAATCGTTAAGCCTCGATACCATCACCAATGTGCAAAACTCAATATTGCCCACCTTCTTGGAATATGTGTCGCTAGATTCCGGGCCTCAAAGATTTTTCATTGCTGAAGATTGTGCAAACCGACTACCACTTAAACGAAGCAATACTAAACTGGGTATGATAATGGAACACTTACCAATGGTATCACCAATAGAGCTTTGTCCTTAACAGTTACACCTTGGAGCAAAAGCGAACTAACTTCTCAAACTGAAAACGTAATAATAGCATTTGCTCCAGAATAAAAATAATTTATGAGAGATTATCTTCAGCTGAGATACAAGAAGTTAAATAACGAAAACAGCGTTAAATACAGGGGCTATTATTTACCTCATTATATGCTGTCTGTTCAAGAAGTTTAGTAAACAAACAAATTAAAGGAAGCGTCCGGTGTTTGCGTTGGATCGACTATATATATAGAAGCAACCCTCTGAACGATTGTCTTGGAGTCAGATCAATCTTCCAATCCAGCATACATATCGTTTCAGATTAAATAAATCAGGTTTTAACGCTGACGTAGAAAAAATATATCGGCTGAAGTTTCATGATACAGCGGGTAATACTAAATCCAAAAAAAAGAAATACAAAATATTGCGAGATTCCTAAAAAAACTCACATTTTAAAATTTAAATCAATGAAAACCCAACAAACTGCTAAAGTATCAGTTGCTCTTTTAAAAATCAAACTATTCTTCCAAACTCTATATAGTATATAGTATTCGCAAATTATTTGAAAACGAAAGGGGATTTACCAAAAATTAAAAACATTTAAACAGACCGCTATACATGATGCTGTATAAGATAGCAGAAAAATGTGTTTTGCTATTCATCGCTAGAGGCATCACAATCATAAAAATGAATTTTTCTCTGCTGATATTTTTTGACACCAGCAGAAATTTTTTGAAATTTTTATGCAATTTAATAATTCTCAGCAAAAAGTTTTATGAAAAAATCAAAGAATTTATGAAAAAGAAGAGAAAATATATGTTTAAAGGTTTTGAAGCGATGAAAGTTAATTTTGTTTAAAAAACGATTTGCGTATGTATAGTGTGTAAGGACTCTCAAAATATACTAAAATTACCATAATCGTCATTATGCAAATACAGGGTAACGTCAAAAAAATCGCCATAAATTTCTGAAGTCATTTTAATGAAAAATGCTTTTAGTTTTTTAACAAAAGAGTTAGAACCCCCCCCCCCCCCTGTAACTACCCTGTGTGTATGTTTTTATAGTAGATGAGATCATAATCTATACATATGAGCAACATAAGATTCACACTTTGCGTTAGTAGCCTTCCATACATTTTTGAAGTAATTATGATGTGAATTTTTTCCGTTTTTTAACAAAAGTCTTAGAAAACCCCCCTAGGGTTTTTTGACTGACGCTAGGTGTGAATCTTATGTTGCTCATGCATATAGATTATGATCTCATCTTCCATAAAAACATACACCCAGGGTAGTTACAGGGGTGTTTTTCTAACACTTTTGTTAAAAAACTGAAGGCTACTGTCGCCAGGTGTAAATCTTATGTTGCTTATGTATATAGATTATGGTCTCAGCTATCATAAAAACATACACCCAGGGTAGTTACAGGGGGGCTTTTTAACACTTTTGTTAATAAACTAAAAACATTTCTCATTAAAATGACTTCAGAAATGTATGGCGATTTTTTGACGTTACCCTGTATTTGCATAATGACGATTATGGTAATTTTAGTATCGTTTTTTAAAGAAAATTAACTTTCGTCGCTTCAAAACGTTTAAACATATTATATTTTCTCTTCTTTTTCATAAATTCTTTGATATTTTCATAAAACTTTCTACTGAGAATTATTAAATTGCATAAAAATTTCAAAAAATTTCTGCTGGTGTCAAAAAATATCAGCAGAAAAAATTTCTTTTTTGTGGTTGTGATGCCTCTAGCGGTGAATAGCAAAACACATTTTTTCTGCTGGATATTTTCTGCTATCTTATACAGCATCTATACATGTAGATAAGACAAAATTGGAAAATTAGTCTGCCCAAATTCTCCGATCCTTATAAGTATGCTTACTCTACAGTATGATAAGCTAAGTAACTTAAAATGATCGCTCTTTAAATTAACCGCGAGATTGAAACGGTGCTCAACCCCAGACCAGTTTGAGTATAATCCAGTTATGGAGCAAAATATTTGACACAAGCTTTTTTTTCACTTAACTGCCAACTGAAGTGTTCATTGACATCAAGATGTTCAATGAATTCAAATAGCAAATGCTACAACAAATTAATCAACAAATTTTTAAGCGGAGACACTTGGAATACCTAACAAGCTGTTAAAGCAACATCGAAGTAACTGGCGTACAACTAAAACTCACTTCAAAGTCCAACTATATTGATATAATTTTAGGTAATAACCAGCCCCCATCTAAACGACTGATGGTGCGAATACGTCTAATGCATGAGCATTGTATGCTTCCAGTTAATTGTTTCAACCATTTCAAGATAGGTCAGATCTTAACATTACTGAGATGCACGTAATTCTAAAACTCAAAATTGTAAACAAATTTTATCTAAATATTTAAATCGAAATGTTCCATTAATAATGACATGTTGAATCCAATCTCAATCTTGAATCAACAGCAACAATCTAGGTGACGTTATTAGGGTCCACCCCTATTATAGCACGACAAATGCCAAAAAAGGGGAAATGGCCACCGAGTAATGTATGGAAATTTTCATCTTAGCGGATTTGTAATCACAAAATGTCGCTGTTTACTTATCGTTTTGTGTATTTTTTCCATTATTACCTAATTACATTAGTACTTGATTGCTGTCGACGGACCAAGACCTATTTCGTTTTTGGCATATATGGACAGATCATCACATTTAAGCCGAAATAACGGGTTTTGCCAAGAAACAGCTTAATTTTAAAACAATTTCGGTCCAAATAAGTTTTCAACATTTAAGAGGAAATGACGATTTTTGACAGGAGCACGTTTTCAACAAAAATTCGGATTCTGTACAACCCAGAGTTACTGATTGATCGAGATAAACTTAATACCTGAGCTTTTTCACAAATTCGGATATTCCAGTGAATTTTAGCCGCCAAAGGAAGTAACAGCTTTTATGGGAACTTCTTCGTTTTTCTAACGGAAGTGACTTTTTAAGCAAGTGCTTTTTCTTTTTTTTATAGTTTGAAAAGTATATCATTTACGAGAAAAACGATTATGAACTAAAAGATTCTAAATTAATTTTATTTCAATACAAGTCCAGATCAGTTTTCCAAAATTTAAACGAAAAGCCCAAACGAATGGATTGATCGTAATGTCACTTCGTACTTAAGGTTTTACCATAAATTGGAAGATCCCGATGACGTGTATGATTAGTCTATTGTTACTCAACCAAATCACACGCTGAAGCACCCGGTCTGACTGCAATTATAAAATTATCCTTTTAAAATCTTTTTAAGACATTGAAGAGTACTAGAGCTCTGGCTTTTGAAATCAATCTCATTCGTTCAATATCGCCTATAGTTGAACACTTTAGTAAAATTTTTGGACTATTGTTTTCGAAGCCTCATTATTCAAAATTTGTGTAAGTTTTAATTTTCTCTACTTGTTTAACGTACTTTGAAAATCCTAACAAAAAATGGAGGAACTCTGACAAAAAATGGTACAGTGATCGAAGAGAGTTGAAAAAAAACAATTTAGTAATGCTGGTTGTTGATTAACGATAACAGTCATTCAGTGAAGAATGCTTTCGGAATCAATAGTATGAATTTAAGTAAAGAAACATAAAATGAAGTTGGTCTCAAGTTGCTCAATTCTCACAGCGCGTTGTTAATTTTACCATATTGTTGCAAGGGAAACCTGCCATCCTGCAAAGTTGCATCGATTCTTAAGGGTTCGCTGAAATTTTATAGTAAGCCGCAAAATTTCTTTATTGAAACAGTCATAAGCTTTAGAATACTATACCTGGTGGTCCAGGTTACATAACCCCAGTTTTCTAGAGGTCAAAACTTCCGAAAAACTTTTTTTTTTCTATCCCACAAACCAATTTTCACAATGAATTATTAAGAATTAGCTGCCATTCGACTTCGCGAAAGGTATTTCAAATCGATTTGAAAATCACATTTTAATTTCATGAATCCTACATATTAAATTTTATAATAGTCGTCCATTAAGAATCCCAATTTAATCAAACTTGGTGTAAAAAGTTTTTGTTGCAAATCGATATTAGACACGAAAAAACTACGAGTCGAGAAAAATGTAGAAACTGTGTACATTTCTTAAATATAAACCTGAATAACTAATCATTTGACGATTTTCTGAGACTTAGGTTTACATAAAATTGTTGTGGAATTCTTTTGCTGGACTGGCGATACATTTTTTTGATGTCCGCTGCGTCACATTTATAAAAAGCGCATTTTGTACAGTCGATTCACTTAGACAAAAATGATTAAGTTCTAGACGAAGCGTTATGCACTGAAGCTTTTCCATCACTCAGTAATGTGGAAGCTAGTGCATTTTCTGTTGATCTTGTTATATTTCGGAGCTTAGTATTGCCTTTATGTGCTTCAGCTGGTTGCTCTCAAAGTTGTGCTCTATTGCCATTAATCGTAATAATCGCTACGGCAAGCTTACAATATAGCTTGCTTCGCTGGTTCGAGAATGTGTCTACGTATAAATTTATGGTATTGTTTCGAAATGTATACTACTTGTATTTTGTAAATATGTTTGACAAATAATTTTGATTCCAATAAATAGTGAAGTTTTCAGCTGCCTGCAACTGACAAATCATTCCAAACTCGATACATTCAAATAATTTGGTTTTATGCTTTATAAAAAAAATTAAAAAATGTTTAAGCTTTGGCAAATCATGTTTTGCTGATGTCTGTGATCGTGCATTGTAGGTATCGTCATCTAGTTTCGTGTATATTGTATTGATGAGCCAATAAACTGTTAGTCCTCAAGTAATTTTCTCCGAAGCAAACAGCAAGTTTTTGACATTTGTGCTGTTCTGTACTATCAATGAAGGAGGCGTAATTCTTATGATTTTTTCAATTTTATCGCCCTCGTAATTTTTTTAAGGCTTCAAAAAGACACGGAAGATACTGCATTGAATAGCTAAAGATTTTAAATTTGATTATTTAGAAATAGCCAACGTAATAAAAAACAATTAATTTCGGTTATCCTGGTAAAAGTTATGAAAATTGACCCTGGTCCAAAACCAATTTTCGCGAAGTTTCAAAGGTCCGTAATTCCAAAATGCAAATCCTAAATATTTCACTTATTCTTGCGTATATGGTTTGAATGGTCTTGGATCAATCAGCATTTTCAATAAAAGTTTAATTCATAAATCGACCGTCGTATCACGGTGTTATAGCTAATTTTTCGTTTATTATTTGTCTTGTTACTTGTCGTATATCGTTTTAAAGGTCTTGATGTACATCCATACATTTTTTTAGCAGCTAACTACTTAAAACTTCCGTTTTAATACAGGCATACTATTCGATTAATATATATATAATATATATATATATATATATATATATATATATATATATATATATATATATATATATATATATATATATATATATATATACATATATATATATATATATATATATATATATATATATATATATATATATATATATATATATATATATATATATATATATATATATATATATATATATATATATATATATATATATATATATATATATATATATATATATATATATATATATATATATATATATATATATATATATATATATATATATACGTATCTCATATCATTGGAAAGGTGTTGATGGTAAAGGTAAAGCACATTAGTACTCATAGTTAACGTTGTGGTGCTGGGATCAGTTACATTTAACTTACTCCAATAAAATCATGTCATGTATAAAACATTTATGGTTGAAAGATCTTGGAAAAAGAGTAATTTTATTTTTAGTTGCGCTTTAGTTTACAAATTCACTGCATTGGGCGCCGTTGACAAATTGATCATTTGTATAGAATATAAAGTAATATAATATAACATATTTAGATATTTTTAAAAACAAATTTTTACAAAATCAATGAAGAATCAGAATATTTTTCTGTGTCGTTTTGTGAACAATTTTTAATAAGAATGTACAGGTTGGAATGCAATTGCAAAAGTTTTTTCGTATATACATATTTTTCTTCCCAAATTTTAAGAAGCAAATAATGATTTATTTTTAAAATTTCTTGGGACCAACGTGAATGTGTTGGTCCCAAGAAATTTTAAAAATAATTAATTGGATTTAAAATACCTTGATTTAAAGGAGAATTGTTAACAGTAAAATCAAAAGCTGCACAATGATCACACAAGTAACCGTCGCTTAGAACATTGTGGCGCTCGCTTATCGACCAAACTGGAAAAGGCTGTGATTCAGGCACCGACGCTAAAGTCATGCTACCTTGGTTAATTAAGTAGTCCTCCGAATAAATGGAAACATTGTATGGCTATCCGATTAAACACGTTTCATATTTTAATACCAGAAATAATTGTGGGCATCAAATAAATTAAGCAAAGGCCATGATTTAGGAAAGCAAAAACACAATTGGATGTACTGGATTTAAATGCGGCTGAAATCAAAACAATATGATACGTCGAACAATCGGAATTTATACAAAAGGGTGCCGGATAAAACAAAATTAAGGCACCTGACACAATTGTTACTTCGATGCCGTGATACGAGTTGATGATCGTCTTGAAAATCCAATACAAGTCCCTGTACGTTAAAAAGCATTAATTGAAATTGACAAAGTACTCGTAACATGAACTCATCATTCTTAACGATTTTTACAGAAAAGATTTATATCCGGAAATCAAAACATTGAATCTTAAGAGTACTGAATATATGTAAAAATAAATACTCTAGACTAAAAACAATGGAAGTTTACCTGCTGCATATAATACAAATTTGACCGCTTTATGTAATTGTGATATACTATGCCGGGCCCATGCAACTTTCATCTAAAATCGGGAAAACAGTAAATTTGATAAATGGTTTGTTTTTCATATTTATATCATTTTGAATGATTTCGATAATACTGGTTAAATGGAATTTTCTTCTTTGATAAGTTGTGATTCCACTCGGTTGCCAGAAACTTGATGGTTAATCACCTCACGTGCAGATGAGGTTAACATTTGAGCTGGTATATTGACTTTAGTGTAGTGGCTATTGCCGTAAAACTCATTTAGAGGTCATCTGGCGATGACCTCTAAATCCCGAATCATAAAGTTTATGATTATTATTTTTTTTTGTTAATAGCAAACAATTCAATATAATATATTTCGAACGCTGTTCCAGCGGTTTTTAATATTATATATACCTATACATATTTATATATATATAGGAAGAGGATACGAGTACAACACCAATTTTGGTTTGGATTTTGTACTAATAATAAAAATAGCATCTGCTTATTAAATGGGGTGGTTGCAAAATATATGTACATAAACAAACACACGTATTTTATGCAATAAAAAATTCCTACATGCAACCATGAATGAATATAGGAAATTACAGTTTTAATAATTATCCAGGTCTATATTGCCAATTCTATTTATAACTGCAAACCACTCATTTTTAATTAAACCTAATTGAAACATAATTAGGTTGGTTGTACAGAGAGCCCTGAGTTGGGTGATACCAACAGAAACTTCTTATATCGCCGAGTCATTCAACTCGATTTGCAGAAGATAAAACTTTTCCTCTACTCAAAATAAAATGTCTCAAGCGACCTTTATAATATCCAGACGATACAATTCCATTATGATTTTTACAAAGTCATTAAATAGAAACAAAAAATATTATCCCCAATTGAATTCTCGTTGTTTATGATTTTTGAATTAAGACGAAAATGGCTTAATCGATTTCTTTCCGTTCGAGTGAGCTTTTCGGTAACATTTTTACTAATTGAATCTTAAATAAGTTCGACGCAAATTTAGTACTTCTCGTGTATATCGCGTCGCTCTGCCCGTTTAACCACTTCATTAATCATCTTCGACTATGTGTCAACTTATTGAAGAGATGATGAGGTAGGTGAGCTCGGTGCCTCGATTCATCTTTCCAACTATTACTCAAGTTTTAGTTGGCCAGCTATCCTGTTATTCTAACAAAGGTCGATAGAAATCGATCCAGCGATCACCAATATAGCCAGCTCTGACACAGTTTTATAGGAGAAGCTAATTCTGAGCCACAACGCCGCCAAAATTTTACACTAAGGAAGAATTAAAGTGCTTATCAGCGCTTATATCAATTCGGCTGTTGTTTTCACATAGAATCTCTATATGTTCCCAGAAAGACAGTATGCAAACGCACAGTTAGGCTGTTTACTGTTTTTTAGGGGTTACTGTCTCGGTTGCGGGTAGTAGAAGTAACTGGTATTGGTTGGTTATATTTACGTTTGTTTCTCTTTACCTGTCTTAAAATTAATACCACCGCGTTGTCATAAAATGACAGGTAAAATTTCTTACTAAGAGTCCTGCAGTGATCCTATTCTGGTTTTCCCTGGGAATATGGAAATTGGAAATTATTGACGTTTTTCTAGCAGTTGGGAATTTTTTCATTCCATAAAGTGTATTCTGGCGTTTGGGATTTTTTTTTATTGGGAAAAAATAATTACATTTTCTAGCAGTTTTGACGTTAACTTTTCCCATTATTTTTTGGAGGAATTGAGTTTCGTACATTTTTGAATTTTTAAACATTAGTTTTTGTAATAAATATTTATATTTAATAAATTGTAATAAGGTCGCAATACGTGTTCTAGTTTATAATTACAATAAAATAGTTTCCCAATTCCCAATATACTCCAGCAAAATCAGAATAGGACCACAGGTATTTATTAAGTACCCGCTAAAGATAACCAGGATTTTGAAAGTTTAAGACGTTTATTCTTAGTCAACATCGCGCTTAAGATCTTCTGGATTTTGGTATTTTCTTTTGATTATTTCTGCTTAATCTGCTCTTCAAGAAGATCGTTTACTTCTAGCTAGCAGATGTACTTTTCATTCTGGTTTTTATGCGATTCGGCACCTTAGGTGTAGACAGCGCAGCTTGTTCGAAAATACTTACCTCATCTACTGGTGAGTATACAGTAGTTTTTTTCCGTCGGAGAAGAATTGGCTTGAACAATGGTTGTATGCGCAACATTGCACCTTTTGAGGGTTTAATTTTGTATTTTCTGCTGTAATGTTTTGAAATTTAAGTAAACGAAGACGATAAAAACTCTTATCCAAATCGGTTTGTGGTAGATAGCGTCCGTTCCAATCATTTTGCTTCGACTTTATTTAACCCAAGTGAGATAAAATTCCAAGTAGCTCCATTTCAGCACACTAACTGGAATAGGTTTTCCAGTTTGCTAGTAATAAAATGGCATGACATATAAAACTAATAAAACTAATCATTTTGTGACGAAATAGACAGAATAGAGTGGGTTACGACCAAAATAATAACCAATATTTGCGGTAAATGTTTGCCTCGAAAACGTGCTTATTATCCCATTAACTAGATTTCATAAGCTATGAAAGTTTTATCAGAGAGAATTAAACTTTTTGTTTGGTGTGCAAAACACTATGTGACGTTCCGTAATGAATACAATTAAATTATTAATTTATCTTAGCTAAAGAGCTCAGAATCTGACCTCATGTAAAAATTCAGCACAGCAAAACTTAAACACATTGTTGTCATATTGCAAACAACAAATCGTGCTCTACGCTACATAACACCAAACACGAGTCGGTTGGAACAATTTAACAGTGAAGATACCACGATTGCCATCAATTTTAATGCCAACACATATTGCGTCAAATGTAACTCCATGAGCTTGTGAAGGGCAGATTAACCTTACCGAGGTAGGTAATAAACTATTTTTGTGTCAGGTTAAATGGAATTTACTTCAAACCGTAATGGGACATAACGATTTTGTATTTTAATAGGAGCTCACCGTTCAAAGTTTTTAATAATCAATCGACGTTAAAACATCAGTTTTATCATGGTGAAGTTCACTAGCGAGCCAAAGTTCCAGCCGACATGTGTGAAATAGCGGTGGAAAATTGGCTCCAAATAATCGATTGCTGCAAACGTGGCCATGATCACCTCGAACGGGATCTAATTCCATAGTTAAATATGACATGGTTACTGCACTTGGAATAAATTCTAACTCAATGTCTCCCAAATTGTTATTCCCTTATTGTTAAACTCTTTATATACCGGCAGATTTTTTTTAGGCTGAAACTTTGAAATATCGAAGAACGCACTGTACGGAAAATGTCCATTAACTAAATTAAATCATTGCAAAGGGGGGGGCATACATTAGTGCCATTCCGCTCCTTCTTGTAGGTGGGGCGCAAGGTAACTTTGAAATTAAAATTGAAACACGTATTTTTTATTGTAGATTCGGATTCTACGGCTTAAAGTACGTAGGCTTTCTTTGTAACATTTTTTACGATTCATGATAGATGGTTCTGTAATAACGATATTAAATTTTCTTCGATTTCTCATACTGAGAACTTATGCATACGATTCTGCAATACGTTAGAATTAAAATTATTTATCATATTGTAGTAACCCAGGAACATGCGATTAAATCTGCTTTGAAATAAATAATTTTTCTTGTACTTTGTTTTAAAAATATCAATTCAGTTCGAAGATTATTTCGAAATTAAAAACATGTTTACGTTGTTAGGCTATTAATACAATACAAAATACAGTATTTAAGTATAGACGTAAAAATTAAAATGGTCCTGGTTATGGACAAGCTGGCCGCAGTCTTGATAATGCTGTCACTCTCTACTCTTCGCGTTTTCCGGATAGGATTCGGTCACGTGCTTCATTTTACTAAACTGGTAAACAATTTACTACTGATGGAAATGTCCAACCGAGAAAAAGATCTAAAAGAAGGATCTGAAAAGATTGGCTGCAGCAACTCATAATCCTTATATTAGTCAAGGAGAACTAGCCAGTGATTTCGGATTGTCCCAAACCAGTTCCAAATTGTCCCAAATTTAAGAAATACAATTTGTTTAAGACTAATTTCAAGTACTTTCATTGAAAACGTATTAATTTTAACTCAAAGTATCGTATGCAAAGATTCTCAGTAGATGAAATCGAAAAAAGTTGAATATCGTTATTACAGTGCCATCTATCATGAATTGACAAAATGTTTCAAAGAAATCCTACGTGCTTTAAGCCGTAGGATCCTGTACCTGCAATAAAAAATGAATGCTCTTATTTAAATTTCAAAGTTACCCTGCGCCAAACCTATACAAAAAGGGAGGAAAGGCACTAATTTGAGCACTAATGTATGCCCCCTCCTCCCCTCCCCGGAATGATTAAATTTTGTTATTAGATATTTTTTTCGTAGAGTGCTTCCCGAGATATTTGGAAGTTTTTGCTTAAATAAATCACACGGTGTATGGTTCGTTTAATTATAGTTCTTCATCGGTTTTGTTTTCATCTAACCCATTTATTTTTTTTTGCTTTTATTGTGTTATAGCATCACGATTGCCAGCAATCAATCGGAAGTCGACGTTACATTTGCAAGGAAAAAGAAAGCATGAAATTCGCACATGGGTCTATACTAAAAATTAATAACTTGATTTTGTACTTAATGAACAACAACAACAAATAAAATACATTTTAGTAAAAATTCGTAGCAAATTATTAAATTAGGCGAAAAAAAATAATTACAATGTTAAAAATTAATTATTTTGACTTACATGCATATCGAATAACAAGATTTTGCTGGAGGTGTCACGTGACAAACTACTTTTCACTTTTTTTTTATCACTATATACACATCTCAGTATTTTAAAGATGCATCAATTTACAAATTTTTAAGATAACAACTTAATCACATTCGCTACTCACTGAAAACTATCATTACGTTAAACAATTAATTGTAATAAATTAACTTAATCAATTTATTTAAACACTAGACACAATCGCATAAAGTGGCTCGTTGCTCCTCTATATGCGTATTTCCAGAATAGTTATTCGAGAAAAATAAATGCACAATTGTTCGTAGGATTACAGGTAGGCTTCCAGAAAATCACTTATAATAAAAATATCACAGCACTTTAGTTAATGAAGGTTTATTTGTGGTTTCAGTTTGATAAATTTATTAATATTTTAATTATTTTTTAGCACAAATTATTTAGCAATCCAGTTTTAAAAATTTTTAGTAAACTAAATACTTCAACGAAAATTAAAACAATACCGTACGATCATGTAAAAGTAGACAAACTAAATTATAACGAGACCAATCAGTTAGTATTGCAATGGTAGATACATTTACACACACAACCGTTCGTCCATGGAAATAAAATATGCATAATAATAATAATAAAAGTACAGTGGCGGAGGAAGCCAAACTAAATATAGACCCAGCACTTATGTGACATTGTATTGCAATTGTTATAGTTAGTTGTACAATAAATGAAAAATTGAAGTTAGGTCTGTGTCCTGCTAAGTGGAAGAAGTAATGATATCTTAGTTGTCTACTAGGAACTTCTATAGGGTGGCGCATAGGTAACATTATGATTTAATTAGTGAATTAAAATTTTTCAGAATTATCTTTGAAAAACTTGGAAAATTTATGATGGAAAGACTCAGCACAGGTCTTTGCAAAGAATTTTACATAAGTTACACCTTTTCCCATTGAAGAATCAATTGGTTCACGAGATAAAATGATGCACAAATACGCATGTTGAATGATCAATATATAGATGGAGCCACAGTTCACACAGCTCGTTCAGCTATGGCTCTCCTGCGCGAAGTTTTTGGCGATCGAATAATATCGCGTTTTACTGATTTTAAGTGGCCACCGGGCTTGCCCGATTTAACGGCTCTTGATTTTTTTCATTGAGGCTACCTAAACGGTAAGTTGTATGCCAATAAGCCAAGTGTCATCCAACAGCTTAATGCCCATATACGAAAAGAAGTGAGAGCGCTGGGTTTTGAAATTCCAAGGAAGGTTATGGAAAATGCTCTTGTACGTCAGGTCGAAGCAAACAAAGGGCACAGCAACAAAAAGTTATTCATTAAATAAATCATAGCGTTACTTATGCACCACCCTATATTTTAATTCAATGTAGTACATCCGGTGCATCTATTAGGCCTAGTAGGAGACTACCAATAAATGTAGTTGCCAAATTGTATGTCTTATCTTAACGGGATATTGCGGTTGTTGCTATATGTTAACCTGGTATGGTAGATCAAGGCCATAAACCCATCCATCTTCCCAGGCTAAGTAATGTATATACACTACAGCATTTTCTCAATACTTTAGATATGTTCTTTCTAGAACGGAAACCACACATTTACAGCATATTCCAGCATGGATGAAACGTAAGCACAATAGAGGATCTTAATTGTCTCTAATTCAAAAATGTCACCCGTCCAACGTTTGATAACACCGAGCCTAGTTTTATATCTATCGATGCACAGCTCAATGCACTTAGTAAAGCTCACCTTTTCAATGACAGTAGGAACTTGGAATACTTTATCGCTTCAGTAATATGGTACACCAGAGGTTGCTTAGATTATAATCGTCCTTTCATCTCCTATTTCAATATATTGGAGCGGTTATTTAAATAAGATTTGAAACCGGCTACGAACTGGCTGGGAAATCCGATCTTTAAAATGTGTAAAGTTTTGAAGTGGCTGCCAGAGTCGGAAGCTTTTGTAAAGTCGGTGTATATTACAAGAACTTGTTTGTGCTTCTCAATTTCTTTAATAGAACAGCTGGTAAATTCTATGAGATTTGTGGATACTTATCTTTTGTTATTACAACCGCTCTAGTCACTTTCCACTTTTGTGGAAAAGTTGCCAATTTTGATGACTAATTAAACAAAATGCTTAGAAGAATTGCTAAAGGAGGCAGGAAGTCAACCTTAAAATAAGATTAAATTACTTTGTTAGAATGTCAACTTGCAATTCAATCATTTGACATTCAAAGACGCTACTTACATAACTTTGACTTGGGCGTTCGTTAAATGTCATTGTTTGGTATTGGATTACATATTACTGACATAATTGACATATTATTCGATGAACTCGAAAGTGATCTACAAAAATTTCACTTTAATGTTAATACTTAGGATGAATTTTGAAGGCAGATACATATAAATAAAATAATAACTAATCTAAACATTGGTTTTGGGGACAGTCATTTGACGAAAATCTAAGTGAATTACGAGAAACTGACATAATCGCCCTCTCATTCAACCAACTCCGAGGTTAGTTTCATAACATTGGTTTGGTGGTTAGTAGTTCGATTGAACATTGAACTCAAATTCAGGAAACTAAATTACTGATTTTGTGATATAATTCGCAAAATCGATAAGTTCTTGTTTTGTACTATAGGTACAAAGCCAGAGTTGATTTTTTACAGTTTGGTCGTTGCAACCTGATGAGTACACCAAGTTTTTATCAGTTGTACGACACCAAGCTATAAAGAAGAGACCTAAGGAAGTTCTTATTTTTGTACGGAATTGTGAATCTTTGTGTACACTAGTACCCTGAGGTTAAAAATGAAGGTGGGGGGGAGGAAGTGCATTTTTCTACTTTTTGTGGTACATATATTGTGACTTGTGAGTAAATGGTCTCTTTGTTTTCAATGACTAGAAAAGTCGTAAACATTGTATAAATGCCATTAAAAATAATATTTTGTCCGAAAAGCCGAAAAAATCTTATTTTAGGGGCGATATTTAAGCCTACAATTTGATATTTTTTGGCATTGGTAGTTTGTATACTGTTACTTCATCTATAGTCAGATATAAACGACTTGAATATATTTATATAATTATAACATAACCGTCTGTTTGACGAATAGTGTCAAGGCCGGACATTTAATTATTTTTGAACTATACTAGTAACTTTGTCTAAAGTCAGACTTTGGAGTCAGAAGTATAATACACTTAACGTTTTAGTTTGGTTAAACAGTTAGTTGACATCAAAGTGACTTCTTGCACTGGCGAAAGCCTGTTATACGAATGGAGCTGGCCTGCTTTTAATATATCCTTGCATTTGGCGTGCCTGCTTTATTTTCCGACTTGGTTCGCCGACAATTGATATTTTTAATTTTCGAATATCTCGGCGAATAAATGGCTTTTGGTTTACCGGGGAAGTTTTTCAATTTTTTACGATACAAATATTACTGAAATTTTCAATCAATTTCCATTCAAACTAAATCGAAAATCGGCTGAAATGTCGTCTAAATTTCGTTTTTATTTCAAATATTCATTAACATCTAAGTTATCTGAACTAATAAAATAAACTAAGGTATTTCCTGCAGTATTAAAAATATCCTATTAAAAATATTAAAAGTAATATCCATTTATAAAACAAAAGAAAAGTTGGAAATCGCGAATTATGGACCGATTTCATCCTATCAACATTTGTAAAAATTTATGAAATGGTTAGATATAAGCGAGTGATTGAATATTGTGAAAAATATAATATTATAAATATAAATCAATTAAGTTTCTGTAAAAAGTCGAGCACCTTATCAGCGGGCTCTTCTTTTATCAGTATAATAAAACAATCTTTAGACAAAAAGCTTTCTATGTGGTATGTACTTTTATAGTCCTAAAAAAGCTTTTGACGTGGATCATCAAGTGCTCATACTTAAATTAAAACAAAATGGCCTATGCAGTTCAGACTTAAAACTGTTCCGTTCTTTCCTTTTATTTCGTGAACAATTTGTTAGTATAAATAATAGTACAGTCCAAAATTAGTAAGCAAATATGGTGTACGATGCATTTAAATTGAATTTACGATCAAATCTAGTAATGTATGCAGATGATATGGCTTTAATTACTAAAGCACAGTCAATATCAGAATAGCAATAACCTAAAATTGAACGAATTGAAAACTATTAACATTGTCTTTTTGAAATGAAGAATAAACCTGCCATCACTCTGGAATTTGAGCTCTCCGCAAACGCTTGTAAATTAGAGAGAGTTTTGAATGTTCGGTACCTTGGGCTTTACATTGACTCAAAATTGGATTGGCCTACTCATATATCTAGTGTTAGAAATAAAATAAGATTTTTACTTTACAGAATGAAATTTTTTTTACCGAAAAAAATAAAATATATAATATTTCATGCACATTTTCTTTTACGTAAATTATCTCTTGCCAATATGGGGATCCGCCGCATTGGATAGATTAAATGAAATACAGGTACTTATGAATCAGTCATTCATTAAAAATATTAAATCCCTACCTCAGAGATTTCTGACTTCTGAACTTTATGATGAAAGGGTACTTACGTTAATAAAACACATGATTAAATTTTAGTATATAGTTTTGATATTTAAAATAAAAAACTACTTGATTAAGCATAACTATGAACTTGAGACTGTTGGAGCTCGACATGAATATACAACGCGAACAAAAAATCATTATGATATTAATTTTTGGAAAACTAACAAGGGACTCAATCAATTAGACATGTTTAAGACAAAACTACATTCGTGGCTATCTTCTCAACAAAAATAATAAAAAAAAAATAAATTGATCTGTGGAGAAGCACGAATCAAATGTGAATAATTTTCAAATTACCAATATCTGTTATATTGTTATATTTTCATATACTGCAAAGGATTTTTGTAATTTTTAACTCGAACTTTTTTTTTAAATTAATTCCATTCGTGTTACAATTTATTTGTATGTTACGTTTCAGTCATTTACAAGCTGTCATTCCGTTAATTAGAAGGAGTTAATTAGTACGAGTTTCTAGAGCCTGATCAAACTGTTACAAAAGTTAATTTTTTTTAATACTTAAAATTTAATAGTTTAACATTGTGATGCAGAAATAATAATTGTTCAGCATTTCGGAGTAACAATTTGTTTCTTCGTTGTTCATCAATTATTCCGGCTTCACTAAACATGCGCTCACTAGGTATGCTGTTTGGAAGTGACGACGGAAAATTATGTATGTTTACCACACCAAGCAATAGGATTTTCTTTGATAGAGATGTTTGGGCATTTAATATAATTTTCAAGTTAAAGCACATCTACGTCTTTAACTGTATCATCTTTAAGTAAGTCATTGTCTTCAATATTTCCAATAACCGATTGATTGTGATTATCAAAGTCAACTGGTACGGCAGTTGAAGAAGATAAATCCCTAATTTCCACTATAATCATATTTCTCGCATCGTCTTTCAAGTTAAAATTTAAATTTAAAACGAGGGTCTAATATGGTCGCAATTATCAGCTTATTTGAATTCAGGTGTTCAAATCTGAATTGTAATGATTTAAGTACATAATTATTTCATAGTTACCATCCCGTCGATATTTTGATTTTTCCGAGAAAGCGTTCCAATGCTGCCAAATTCGGAATTATCATCGATATAAGAACCTTTCCAGAGCTCGTTTCAACTGCGACATTAACAAACTGTTCTAATAAAATTACATCGGTTTTCATTAATTTTAAATTGGCGGCCCTCAAATGAGGTAAGTTATGATCAGTTGAATATAATATGATTGCCCGTTTTTGTTCCAGTATTCTCGGCATCATATGATACGTGTTGTGACGTCTTGAATGAGTTTGTGTTTCGGAAGATAAGGTTTTCTTGCAATTCCTTTAGGTTTGTGCCAGCAACTTGAGAGTGATTGAAATGCGTTACGATATTGCGGCACTTGGACATTAAATATGAAATAGAGTTTTGTGAAAATACACAACCATTTGCGTTGCGATGTCTCGTACGGTGCGATGTCTTGTAGAAGTAGATGAATATGGTTTTCGATAAATAGGTCCCACGATTTCAACATGCCACCAAAGCAATCACTATTGGCAATACCAGTGTGACTTCCGGGAAAATAACGAGCGTTCAACAATACACACACTTTGTCTAATTTGTTAATCAACCAGCATTCCGAACAGGTCCATTTTTCAGATGTCAAAGAAATATAATTAAACTGCAATTTCTCAATTTCAATGCCAAATTCCACACAGGGTTTTTGGTATCTGCTATTTTTTTCAAGGCCAACTAGTCGTAATAGTTAATGTATATGTATGTGTAACAAAATTTACAAAAAAAAAATATTGAAATCTCTTCGCATCTCTTCGCATATCTCTTTGCATCTCATCCGTGTACATTCATAACTTCAAATTTTTTTATTTTGTTTTATTCTGCTCTCTCGAAAATAAAATTTAAACTAAAATGTATGTCAGCGGTTCCCAAACTTATTTTGCCACGGAACCCTTTTCCGATTCTTTAAATTTCATGGAACCCTATTCATGTAAAATCCTGTTTCGCATAAATGTGTTGTTAAAGAACGGCAATATAACTCTAACAGCTTTTGTGGCTAAATTTTTATATTCATCAAATATATTAGGCACTTCTTCGAAGTTAGCGAGTATCCGAACTAATTTCAATTAAATTCTCGTGTTCTACTGCTAGTTGTCCCGTTGGCCTTTCATTGCTTTTGAAAGGATTTTGTACCCAATAATTATCTTTATTGTTTAATTTTGGTATGTATGTATGAAATGTAGTGTGTATATGTATGAAATGAAACTTAATGGCACGGGTTTTATATGATACTAGCTCGTGGAACCACTAAAAGTTGCCACGGAGCCCCGAGGTTCCGCGGAATCGACTTTGGGAAACGCTGGCATAAGTCAAAAAATGGCCATGAAATAATTTTTATTTCCTTTGATTGCCTTAGTGTGGTTGCACAGAAAATTTGTTTAAGTCGCAATTAAAACCTCGGGGAAAGAAACGAGGAAAAATACGGTATTTTTTCTCGTGTGCCGATTAAATTTTTGATTTTTAGCATTTCTCATAAATATCAGGAATAGTTTTTGTAGTAATAAATTACCTTGATGGCAAAATTCATATCAAGCTTCTAATAGTTTAATCTGCTACTCGGTTTATTACCCGGTTACTACTCGGTCCGGTTCGGTTCGACTTTTACCGGTGCAGGTAATCATTTAATCTAAAGCGTAACAGTATCCGGTTTATAAAAAATGTAGGATCGGGTTTTTCAAAAATTTGGGACTACTCTGGAGGAAAAATGATATTTTTGCGTGGGAACGCTCGTCCACATACAGCAAAATCAACCCGGGCTCATCTTCTTCACAGGCTGGCTTGATCGTTGAAAGACTAGTGGTTCACGAAAGTTGAAGATGTGCAAAATGGCTCGATTACTATTTGGTTTCGAAACCACCCACCAACTTTCTATCGTGAAGGCATTCACCATCTACCTGATAAGTGGCAAAAGACCGTAGATAGTAATGATATTAAGATAATTAATCTTTGTAGCAATCTATGACCACTGGCCCAAATTGGATACTTCCTTCTGCGGGTTTGTCGTAATTGCTACGCGAAGGATTAGGAAAAGTCGAAAAATTCTTAACAGGTGGCGCTGTACACTTCGTTTTTAAGTAAAATTCAATTACAGTTCAACAGATGGTTCAACGCTGTTAGCGGTCATTCCGTTTGACAGCTCAGCATACTGTTTGTTCTTTCTGATAAGATAATTTGATCTGTACGATCACGGTTAAATGACTTTCCGATATTTTTATGATTTTTCATTGATCTTTCGATCACAAAAAAGTGAGTTCATTGTTTTCGTTTGACGGCAAAAACCTATCCCCATTTCCATTGGAATAGATCGGTAATCGATTTGTTTTGCTTTTCCAGTTGATATCAAAATTTAAATTGCTTTTTTTCGTTCATTTGCTTTCTTTATTTTGGCTATTTCAAAGGTAAATTATTGATTAATGAAAACTTTATGTGCGATTTATACAAAGTGATGATCATTTACAGTTGGATATTTGTTACGATGCCAAGAAGAGGTCGTGGTAACATTGGTCGGCATTCTCAAAATGCAACGTGACACCGAAATGTCTCAGCACGTCGAACGGAATAAGAAAAACAATGACAACATCGACTACAACAAATTCCAGTGAACATTGAAAGTGCAGCTTTTCGATGTGAGCCAAACATTCGTTTGTCAGCAATGCAAAAATTTGAGAAAGAACTGCCTGGATTGTGTTGTGCGATCGGCAAGGTGAAATTGCTAGAGTTGCTTCCATCACCAGAGCCATTGAGCACGCTGCACCAGACTCCAAAATGCCCACAGATTACGCAGTTATTGCATCCCGTTCAATGAAGCGATCGTCACAGCACGCGTGTTCAAATAAAAACTCAGACTTTTAATGGACTTCATTGTAAAACAACGTATACACGGTACTGTTCCGATGCTGGATGTAATCAGTTGAGTGGCAGAAAATTTCTCTGTGGCTGGTGGACAAAATTTCACCAGACCAAATTAATAACACCATTTCCGCCAAAATTTCTGATCTTCAGATAGATCCAGAATTGTACCAAGTGGTGAAGAGCAATATGCTCCACGGAACATGCGGAAAACATAGTCCCACTTCGTTGTATATGTCACACAATAAATGCTCAAAACGCTACCCACGTGCTTTTATTTTGGAAACTCAAACCGGAAAAGATGCATATCCACTCTATTGGCGTCGCTCACCAGATGGCATGATACATTTTTGTGCAATACGTCCAAACTCCGTTACATTTATAGCATTTCGGACTTAACAACGATAGAACTAGGTTGGTAGACCTGGCCATTGAATTCTGGATCTAAAAAGTTCCTCCGAGTTATTTTTAATCTGGATTCTCTGTATACGAATTTTGATCGAAAACCGCGACCTGAGAGTTGAGAGTTTTTCTGTTATTTCATCAGCACACTAGATGTAATTAAAAAATTTAATTATTATTTGCACAATAATATTAATTTTGTGCATCTAGTAGGTTAGCGAAACAGCGGCAAAACTCCTAACTCTCAAGTCTCAGTTTTCGAACAAAATCTGTACTCTGATACTTTTATTTATTTCCCCATAACTAGTACGTAACTTCAACCAAAAGTTAGGGCAACATCCTCTATATTTTTCAGCCATTTACTAAGAATATGGCCTTCGCTTCAGTCGAACTTGGACATTGACTTCGCTATATCTCGGAAAAAGCCTTCATCTCAATAATGCTGCATCGTTTATCGCTTTAGTAGTGGCTTTGTAGCGTAATTGAATTCAATTTTGCTAGCAGACTCCTGAATGCTTTAAAAATATTTTTTGAAGGCTGTAATAACCCCGTTTTTCCGCTTCCTTCTGATTCAAGATTGGACAGATTAGGATCTCTCTGATGAGTCGAGTACTTTATGTACTTTAAAATGTTAAAACGAATCGCGCTAATGGTCAAGATTAAAAAAAGGATTTAAAATTAAAGCTCCTGTCGAATTGAAAAAAAATAATATTTAGTTATTCCGAATCTCACTTAGATAGAAAATTCTTCTTTTTTGTGGAAAATACTGAACATAAATAAAAGAATATCCGATAAATTTTATCTTATACGTATAATAAAAGCAAATATAAAATATAAATAAATAATAAATTTATACCGAGCACAAATTGCAAGAAGTACACGAAAAAGTATTGTAGAGATAAGAACTTAGAAATTTTTATCTGTCTTGTATCGAAACTACAAAAAATGGAATATCGATCGCAATACTCCTTTTTGTACGACTAGTGGTGTAACAAATTTATGTTTGCTTGTGTCTGGACATTTTATATTTTATTTTATTGAGACGTGCGGACCAGTCTTAAATTACTTCCGAAGTTTACTTTAAACAGCGAAATAACATCGTTCCGTTCATCACAATTTAAACTGTTGTTTGAATGCGTATATAGAACGTAAATCTCCCGCGGCAATGTGTGTGGATTAATATAATTTCACCCCGGTTTCACTTTTCTATTTTTGCCAACTTACTCGTTTATTGCTTTTTTATATTCCTCCGATTTCATGTTGAACGCGGGCGGTATGAGTCGTGTACACGCCAAATATGAAAGATATACATTTTAACACAACCCGGGAGCATTTAAATTGTTTTTCTGTTTTGTTGTTTGCCTTGTGCTGATATTGTGTTGTTGTTGTTATTATCGTTTATGTGTGTTGGGAGGGGATTCAAGTATAAAGCTGATTTTTATATTATTGGCTTACCATACCAAAAATCCGCGATAACAATTGTGCGACAATTTAAGAGTTTTATATAATACACAAAGAATGAATGATGTGGAATCAAATCAAGTAAAACGAACGACGACGGCGAAAAGAAAATGCAAATAAAATTAGAGAAAATGAGGTACAGAAGGCGAAGAAGAAAAGTTATTTATTTATTTATTTGGGAAAAACATGATGAAATTGAAAATTGAATTTTTTTTTATTATTGTTTGTCTTTAGGATTAAGGAGCATAAAAATTAGATTATTATTAGAGATTTTTTTTTTGACAATAGATGTTTTCTTGCCATGGAGGGTTAAATAGCAAATACACAGAAGGGGTGGGGGACGATGTATTGCAATTTGTTTTAAACCAATCGAACAGAATCAAATTTACTATTGCGCGTATTGAAAAACGATAATTAGCAAAATGTATTCCACGTTTCAATCAATCGTCCTGTAATTAACTATACAACGGTTTAGTCTCGGATTTATAAATACGAGGAAGAAAAAGAACGCGTCCCATTCCATAAATTTAATTCGCTCGTTTCAACCGAGCAAAATTGAAGTAATCCTCCTGATGTAATTCCTTGGTTATTTTGCCGACTTTTAATCTGGGGTTTCTGAAAATTTACTTGGAACAGAAATATGTTCCAAATCATCGGTGCATTTTTTACTGTAGATAAGTGCATATTATGCCATTCTGGCATTTCCTGGGAAAAGGGAATTGAGATGATCATAATATTTTTGCCCAAATTGTATTTTCTCTGATCTACTGAAAAAATATATACAGCCAAAATTTTCAAAACTAATTTATTTGGGAAACTTTTGTTCTCCAAAATTTGTATAGTTGAAAAAAATTTTCCATACAACTTTGTTTCGAAAATTTCACCACAAACTTATTCTCTCAGAAGGCCAGAAAAATACAATTTAAACAAAAGTGCTATGCAAATATTTTTCCAAAGGAAAACTAGAATAGTGCGACATGTGAGAAGAATGTCGTTTAAAACAAAAACACACCAAAACCAAAATGTGAGTGTTTTAAACCTAACCATTAAGTCCTTTAATACATCGCCAAAATTATCCTGCCTCAATGAAACCTAACCGTAATTTTCACACATAATTTCCCCACAAAACGATAATTAATTTCAAAATGTCAGTTTAACCCATTTACTACACGACACCGCCACAAGATATTGGACCCTGTGGAGCGGAAGGGTTAACCTTATTCAGACGTATTGAATTGTATTTGTGTTATGTTAGAGGAGTTTGCTTCAGAAATTAAAAAATTCAAATTTGTAATTTAAAGGACAATTTAACTACCTCTAATATTTTATTACACCAGGTGCTCTATATTCTTGAAATCGGTGGAAATTGTCGGAATCGGAATACAAATTGCTGTGCAATTCTAAAATATTACTAAAATTTTTCGCCGGCTACTTTAATCATTTTTTTAAATTTCTTATCTTTTTTAAATTAAGAAACATAATTTTTCCACCTACTGTGGGAAAAATTCTGACTGGGTAAATCGATACGTAATTATTCTCGTATAGTAGGTATATAAATAACAGAAAACTTGCATACACATTTGAAAAAATGATTAAAGTAGCAGGCGAAAATTTTATAGCAAATTGTATTCCTATTACGGAAATTTCCACCGATTTCAAGAATAGGGTTCCAGGCCGCAATTATTTGTGTGTCAGGTTACACGAAATTGGCTTCAGATTGCCATCACGAATTCTTGCAAACCAATTTTTGTTTCCTTTCCTATTGAATCACTCACACAATCATCACTCAAAGTCGAATTAACCAATTCAGTAGCTTGAGCAACATTTTTATCATTTAAAAAACAGATTAGAATGCAATGACGTATAAATGTGTCATAAAAACAGAAATGACTAAGCAACCGAACCGATTTTCGAGAATCACTGTTTAATAAATTTTTTGAAGTGCATACCTCATTCTAATTTAACAAATAACAAAGACAACTGATCTCAAGGATGTAAAATCACAAATTTTGTACTATCTGCATACGGAACGGCGTGGTAAATTCCAACCATCGATTTATTCCCAAACCCATTTTTTACATTTTTAAAATTGAAAGCTGGATTGGCTACGATTGCGTCATTGCTACATCCGTTGAACCAAGTTCATTATCACGATCGATGCATATGGAATATGCTTTCGGAACTGTCGAAACAGCAATAAAACAAAAACAACTCTCGGGAGCCCCTAAAATGTTTCTTGAAAGACAACGTCAACGCAGATATCCCGCACAACTGACAACACAACTGCAGATACGAACGAACAAACGACAATCGAAATACTCGAAGTGGATTTATTTTTAACTAGTACGCAACCACACGCAGAACAAAAACCAAATTTTAGACTTTTACTTTCTGGTTATGAATGTCGCGCAATTTGAGTTATAAAATTTTAAAATGCCTGGCCTCGAAATCTACTGCGAAAAATCAACGGGTACGAATCAAATATTGCACTAGTAAAAAACCAACACGTGAAAAATTAGGCACAATCCCGCCAGCCAGTTTAACGGCTCGAAATTGTATAAGGTCGATTCGGACGTATTCATTTGGACATTGTAGATCCGCGTCCATCATTCAACAAATATGCTTATACCTTTTAACTTGTGCCGACTCACGAATGGTTCACTAGGTGGCCTGAAGCACACTGCATGACCGATATTTCTTCTCATCAAATACGTACGACTGCTTATACCATCACAAGCGAATGGCATGGTCGAACGAGTTCGTGGAAGCTCAAAGTCGCCAGCGAACCTATAACGAGACATAAACAAATGAGTTAACCGATTTACCTGTAGACAATGATAATGTGGAGATCTTACACAAAACATTTAAGACCTGGGCTCTTGTAAGTCATATCTAAATAAAACAGAGGCAAACACCTTGCTGGAAATGATGAGCCCAGGTAGAAAATGCGCAAATGTAATTATTTAAGAGATTATGGAAATTAAACATAAATAAATGCAGTCACTGAGAAAACATCAACCGTGTGATAATCAAGTAAAATTAGCGATGCCGTTGTTTGCGGAAATAGTCCGATTCACATAATTATTAAAACGATACGGGAATTATTATACACCAAGATTTTATTTATTTATAAATTCCTATAATTACATTTTTACTACATTTTTACTACATTTTTACTACATTCCTGCTCTGCTTTATTCACAATGAATTCATAATTTGGCGTAAGTGTAGATGACGTATACATCGCCGAAATCGGGTAAGATGAAAAATTTTTAAAATTATTTTTTTGTAGGATTGTGTATCTATCATTTTTAGGAGGTGCAAGCCAAAAAGTTCTGAAAAACCACCACATTTTCCGGGAAAATTTTAAGTTTTTCCAAAAATATTTTGTGTTTTTTTCATTCAAAAATTAAAAATCTGCGGATAAAAAAATCAAATTTTAATGATAGAAATTCGAATTACACTGTCATTAAACAGCTAAAAATTACATTTTTGCATTATTTTAATTTTTAAAATTAAATTTTCCGGAAAATTTTTCACTTTTTTATTTTTTCAATATTTTTTTTAATTTTATTTATTTTTATTAATAATAATTGCTTCGTCAACCTTGCAGACACAGATCAAAGTGTTTCTCTCGCTCTTATCGCTTCTTCTGATACTGCCACAAATGTTAAAAGAATCGAGCAAACCCCCAATTTTCCACAATTTATACAATTCTTCAAGTGCCAAACTTAGTAAAAAAAATTGAAAAATTTTCAAAATTTTTCTGGAAAAATTGCAAAATTTTTCCGGAAAAATAACTTGTACTGTCGAAAAACTGTTAAGATACAATCCTAATATCAACATTTTTATAAAAATTTCTCATTTGTACGTATTTTGAATAAAATAATACGCTATTTGTCACCAAAAAAATTGAAAATGTCAAAATTTTCCCGGAAAATGTCATAATTTTTCTGAAATTTCTGGCTTGCACCTCCTAAAAATGATAGATACACTATCCTACAAAAAAAAACAATTAAAAGTTTCCATCTTACCCGATTTCCGCGATGTATACGTCATCTACACTTTAGCCCATAATTTTGACCAACGTTCGTCATCAACATACAAATAAACAGCGTTCTTCAGTACATTGTACTTCGTACATTTGCCTTTTTTATCACCACTTTTTGTTAATTGAAATATTAAGCAGTTTAAGATAATTTAACTTATTGGAAAATGCAAAGATATATTTAAAGTATTGTATATGCCATACAGGGTGGTACGCATGTAGCACAATTCGAAAACGGTCCTCCTGCAACATTTCTGACTTCTTATTGCCTATAGGTATTAGGTGTTTCAGATGTTATGTGTTTAGTCACATGGGAAGCATTGCAAGTCAGAGACTGTAGTTGAAACGAATTAATTATGGTTAAAATACTGCAAATATACATACATGGTGCGATTGTGGTTGGAAATGAAGTAAGGGAGACAGTCTACTCGCAATTATTGCAATTGGCATAGATGTGGATTACAAATCTGCAATTAGTGTTCAAAATAACAATATTACGGCCATGAGCTCACCCAATTCAGTGACTCACATTGTGTCTGTGTAGAATTGAGAACTTTAGTTGGAACTTTGTACATTGTAAATATCTCCTTTCAGGCTAGCGATAAAACGGAACCACATCTGCAAAGATTAGAGATTATACTTAGTTGCGCAAGGCAAATAATGACATGTGGTGATTATAACGCCAGACAAATAATCGTGGTCTTGAAGTTGAAGATTTAATATCTACAGTCCCTGTTCATTGAATTATGGACATTATTAGTATTTTTAAAATTATTCAATCGGCCTTAGAAAACCGCAGAGCAATGACGAACGAGCTACAAAAGCACCTTGATAAAGATATCAGCGATGACTTTGCGACGCAGGCTATATAAAATTAATTTGAAATGCAGGCGTCCAGCAAACAAACCCGGACTCACTGAAAAAATTGCGGAAAAAAGTCTTATTTGAGCTAAACTTCATAAGCACTGGGCTATAAACGACTGGAAGAAGGTAAATCGAATTTTTAAGCACTCATTATATATTTTCAAAAATTAAATAAAAAAAATCCCGAAATTAAAGAGTTTTTTTAAATTTATATTTTATATTTAGTGAGGAATGCAAGCTAGAAGCCGTTACAGGATCGACCCAGTTCAGGAGCATGAAACATCCATCATTAGTAATGTATGGAGCTGTATTAGTTTAGTGGAGATGGACTTGTTCCAATATACTTCTTAGTGTAAACCATGAGAAAAGAACAATATAAAAAGGTGTTAACAGACATTTTCTTACATGAGGTCGCCACCTCAAGGCCAATTCTTTAAAAATTTTATGCATGATAGAGCTCCTTGACATACCTCAAAATTAACAGAGAAGGTCCTCCTTAACCAAAACATTGACATCCTCTCTTGGCATGGCTATTCTCTGGATTTTAACAATATCGAGAATTGTTGGGTTGTAATGCCATCATATATAAAGCCCCCAAGCCTACCGTATCAACCACGGTGATCAAATGTGCAATATGATCAATACTTGTATATGTCACATGCCTGAAAGAATAAAAGCTGTGATTAAAAATAAAGGTTGTTTAACCAAATTTAAAGTGTTTTCCAATTTATGTACATATATTGAAAATTATTTAATTTTAAAGAGTTAAAACATTTAAACAAAAAATCTTGTTTTTATTTTTACATGTAATGATAAAATACTAGAGTTTGTCACTATATTGCTATTTTTCATAATTCAATGAACAGCGACTGTATAGGTTACACTTGCTAAATAAGGAAAGACCGACACCTACTGCCACAATGGCGAGACAAATATTGATCTCATCTTGCGATACAAAAGAGGCAAATAGCTCCAAATGACAAGTTGCATGATAGACTTCTGGCATTAACAAAAAACGTAAAGAATTGCAAAGAAGGCGGAATGAATTCCAAATCACTAGACAAACAGAACTAAGCGAAATTAAGAAACTCGTATTTCAATGATATTGCACACGAAAAATCTCTGAAAAATTTGTCGCCTTACATGGTAAAAAATATCGGGAGTCAACAATATGGCAAGAAACAAATCAACTGCTACTAAACTCCCTGCTACCTGACGGTAATTCTGCAAATGGTACAGAAGAGCAAACAAATGTAAGAATATTGATGCAGCAGGCACCTGGGTCTGAAAACGATCCGCCTTCCAGTGAAGAGATGGTTGAATTAGCACTGATGAAACAACGAAACAGAAGCGCTGAAGAAATAGCTCAATACAAGATGCAAACCTAATGCTAATGAATAAAGTCAATGCAAAGTACGTGTTAGGACTATTCCTGGATATTGCAAAAAAGCGTGTAACGAAGCGTTGTGCAGCACTGCGTTTTAATAGCAATAGAATAACACTCCAGTCGTTAGTAATCGTTAATTGATTATCGAAAGGTACTACTACAATTATATTTTCGTAAAAGGGCTAGATTAAGTTTAGCTAAGTAATTAGATTTATAGGCGAATGTTTATTTTTGGAATTATGTACATATAAATCTAGCAACGATTTAGATTAATCGTGTTTTATAGTTTGAAACTATATTTTTTTTAGTTTATTTGATATCGATTAACGATTGAATAAAATATTGCATTATGTTAATTTTCCAGCTCATAAATGAATGTAAATATTTTTTTTAAATAATATGAAATATTTAATAATTATCGCTGAGGTCCAGGTAGGTAGTGCTATGGCAGGTGCAATGTTCCCAATCACGATCTCTGGGTATGGCCGATAATGGTCATCCAAATTTGAGTAAAAATGACATTTTAACATGTAGAACAACAAAATTCGTAGCAATAAACCCGAGGTCGAGCATTACTTGCACTAGGTGGTTTTGGTTAGGTGACTCAATGACCAACATCGCGACCAATCACGATCTCTGGGTATGGCCGATAATGGTCATCCAAATTTGAGTAAAAATGACATCTTAACATGTAGAACATCAAAATTCGTAGCAATAAACCCGAGGTCAAGCATTACTTGCACTAGGTGGTTTTGGTTAGGAGACTCAATGACCAACTTCATTAACTAGCCAGACCTCTGGGAATGGCCGATAATGGTCATCCAAATTTGAGTAAAAATGACATCTTAACATGTAGAACATAAAAATTCGTAGCAATAAACCCGAGGTCGGGCATTACTTGCACTAGGTGGTTTTAGTTAGATGACTCAATAACAAACATCTCTTACCAGCCAGACCTAAATCACGATCTCTGGGAGTGGCCGATAATAGCCATCCAAATTTGGGTAAAAATGACATCTTAACATGTAGAATATCAAAATTCGTAGCAATAAACCCAAGGTCGAGCATTACTTGCACTAGGTGGTTTAAGTTAGGTGACTCAATAACAAACATCTCTTTTCAGCCAGACCTAAATCACGATCTCTGGGAATGGTCGATAATGGCCATCTAAACTTGAGTAAAAATGACATCTTAACATGTAGAACATCAAAATTCGTAGCAATAAACCCGAGGTCGAGCATTACTTGCACTAAGTGGTTTTTGTTAGGTGACCCAATGATCAACTTCTTGTACTAGCCAGACTTGAATCACGATCTCTGGGAATGGCTGATAATGGCCATCTAAATTTTAGTAAAAATGACATCTATTCGCATTAATAGTTTCCTTCCTCCAGTTTTCTTTTAATTTTTTCCTTTTAGCCCAGCAGTCTAGCAAGACTCGTTCAAGCCCTTGCAACACCCACCCCTAAACTCCTGAGCTAAATCCGCACTCAAAATGACCGCGCAAGGGTAATGAATAAGTATACAAAACACTTCTGGGAAACGAAACGACGTTCTGAGAGGTCATCTGTGGGTGAAAATTATATACGATCTAGAAAGGTTTCGTTACAACTAGATTATTTGAAAGATCGAATAGCAATAATTGAGGTCATGGAAAAGTTTAATTATTGGCCTCAATATTTTAAATATTTTGTTCAATGACAGTTTCTGCAGCGACGAAGAAAAAATTAGCTTTGCCAAAACAAATGTCTTGAAAATAAGAGACAGTTGGGACTAAATCACATGTGGGAATGGTGCCTGAAAAATAAACTAGCTCTATCACTCAGAAAAACAGAAATGATATTACTAAACGGTAATCCGGTAATGTGAGAATAAAAATGGCCCAAACTGTCAAGTATGTATAGGCGTTAGTCATGTTACAACTATCGCTTAAAATGCTAAAAAACTATTACAAGAAGATTTAGAGCTAATGAGAATGACCTATGCCTCTGCGGTGCAAGTATAGAATCACCTGACCCCATGATATTTGAATTTGTACTATACCAAAATGAGAGATCAAGGCTTTATTCTAGCCCAACAAATGCAAATATTACAGGACCGGCTAATAAAACCACATTTGTAGGCAACACTGCGATTTGCAGCTTCACGAACTTTTGTGACCGTGTCATACAATCAAAAAATATGATAGTAGACTAAACGCGTCAAGCATTGTCGGCTAGATCATGCATGCCTCCACTATGGCTAGGGACGGAAACATATCCATGTACTACGGAACGTAATCGCCAGCAACATATATAGAAACGCCAATATAGGGTAGTTACCGAGGTGTGGCGTTTCAGTCTGATAGCTCAGCTTAACACATGTCTAAATAATGAAAAAATAAAAAACTCAAAATCCCCTCCATGGCTCGAAACTACATAATTCGTTGAAGCTCAGAAATTTCAATCGTTTTATTAGGTATCCGAGCAATGCTAAAAGAAGATCTTATAAGTTACCACCAAAAGATTAAGCAGTTCTGATAAATTTTTAATCATTACTTGTCATTAACGCTAAAATTTAAAAAATTTCCAGAATTAATTTTGTTTAGAATCTTCCAAATTATAGTATGTTAAGTTTAAGAGTCACCCCAATCAATCAATCCATTTAGGCTGTACAATAACAAATTGTTTGTTGAAACCCAGTTTTTTTTTATAAAAATCGTTAATTCCGCTTAAATTTTGGAAAAGCGGTCTGGATCGGTAATGTTGCAAATTTGATTTAAGAATCATTTCATGTAGTATGCTGTCGGTTTTCTCGTAAACAACTACTCAAAATATTTGCAAAAATCAAAAATGTTACACCATGAAGTAAAGGGGGCTCTACTACCGACAAGCTGTTTTTACAGAAACAGCAAAAAATATGTAAACAAGAAGACTGGAAAGTAAATCTGTTCTGTTGAAATAGTCGTCTTATAGAGGTGTAGAAATATGAATCTGAAATGGAGTAGAATAAAAGAAATTCCAACCGGAATTCCTAGGTCACGACACGAGCATGTAAACATATTTAAATGAGCATGTCGTTTGATTCGCTGGATTCAACGAACTTAAGTGCGTTATATAACCCTCAAACCCTAGAACTTGATTGTGCTGACGATTTTACACAGTTCAATACAGTCACTTATATAAAATAAAAATACGATACGAAATAAAACCTTTGTAAGACGGAAAATTAATCTGACATAAAAACAACTTGTTGTATTAAGGGTTAACAGTAACCAGTTTTGTTCGAAAAGAATTTACCGTTGTGCTGTTAAGTCGTTTCAAATCATCACTCGTGTTATAAAAAATTCAATTGAATTCTGGTGTTAGTGGTAGTTGTAAGTAATATTTCTAATTATTTTTGATTTGTAATTGTTTATTGCATATTGTTTAGTGTATTTATTAGTGTGCGTCCATATTTTATAAATCAAAAGAAAAGTTTGATAAGATTTAGTGCATTTTGTGTAATTAGTGTATGTGTGTGAGTTTTAATTATATTTCAGTTGCAAATCTTTCAGTGTCGAAAATAAATCATAAAATTATAATTTGAGTCGGTGTGTAGTGAAAAAGATCTAGAACTTTCCGCCATCAACAGCGCTCAAGTGACAGAGAGATTTTGGTGAGTTTTTGCTTTATTAAATTATTAGATTTTATGGCTATAGTGTCGATGACGTAGTTAGATCGCGTAGAGTGTGTAAGGTGAAAATTTGGCGTCATTTTACTTTACGTATACATCAAGAAAATCAGGTAAATAGTAAAAATTTAGGAATTTTTAAATGTAGGATTGTTTATCAACAGTTTTAGGAAGGAGAAGCTAAATTGTTTTGATTATGCGGAAAAATGTTGAATTTTTTTTTCAAAACAAGGAAGGATCTTAATTTTTTGATAATTTTTGACGTTAGGATTGTATATCTTTAATTTTTAGAAAGTACAAGCCAAATTTTCCGAGAAAATGTATCTCATTATCCTCGATAGTTTTACTTTTCCAACATTTTTTTTTTTATAAAAATCATGAAATTTTGAATTCATTTTATTTTTTTTATTTTTATTAATAATAATTGCTTCGTCAACCTTGCAGACTCAGATCATAGAGTTTTTATCGCTCTTGTCTCTCCTTCTGATAGTTAAAATGTTAAAAAAAAAATCAAATGTTGTAAATATAAAATCTGTTTTAATGTAATTTTGATTCGTTGTATACCTAAGAGGATGGGGTCGTATACCCCCAAACCCCCGCTTTTAAATTGGAAAAAATTCAAAATTTTCTCGGAAAAATTACTTGTTCTGTCGAGAAACTGTTAAGATAAAATCTAAATATCAAAATTTTAGTAAAAATATGTGTTTGTACGTATTTTGAATAAAATAATACGCAGTTTTTTTTTAAAGTTAAATTTTTCCCGGAAAATGGGGTAATTTTCCTGAAAAGTTTAGCTTCCTCATCTAAAAAAACTGTTGATAAACAATCCTGCATTTAAAAATTTTCAAAATATATACTCCTTGCGTGATTTTCTCGAAACTTCAACCAAAATTATTATATTTTCTGGGAAAACTATTTTATTTTCATTTTTTTTATATGACATGGTAAAAATTATAAAAAATGAGAAATTAAATTTGCAACATCTTCCGCGAAAATTTAGAAATTTTCTGTTACTTAGGGTTTGGAGGAGCTGAATGTACTTTGCGACTTTGAGTAGATCCCAATTTTAGTATGTGAATAACAAAACAAATATCAACAAGTTTTGTACTTTTGCATTAGTTCTACGTGGAGGGGATCAATGCTAAGCGGCTTTGAGAAGTTTCATAAAAACAAATGCATTTCTGAAAATATTTTGCAATCTTAGCAATTGGATTTTTAATTTGAAAGCAACTGAGTTTTAATTTTTTCTATAAAAGCGCGGGTTTTGGTAGCAGCCTCCGTCCTCTAATGTATTAGTCGAATTAAAATACCGCAAATATAATTTTTATAATCCAAATTAAGATTTTTTTATTTTATTTTATTTTTTAATCCCTGCAATCTGTTCTACAACCGTAGCACTCCAAACTCTTTCGCGGTTTGTTTTTCAAGTCCTACTTTACAAAGTTATGCCAATTGACAGCCTATTGTACTGGACAAGGAAGATGGGTCGGCCCATGAGTTATGCACGCAGATAGGGTGTCGTAACTCATAGTTGTGTTTCTTTTTACTACAGATCGTAATCTGCTGATGAAAATTTCCTTTTGCATCCTGCTCCGATCGGGATTCGTACCCGGTACCTCACGATCCAAACGAAAAAGCTGCAACCACTGTGCGATTTCTTCAGTAAATTAAGATTTGACTGCCAATTTTAATTTTTGAATGAAAAAAAACAAAAAATTTTTTTTGAAAAACTGAAAATTTTCTCGGAAAATGTGGTGATTTTTTATAAATGTGCACCTCCTAAAAATAAAATGTACACAATCTTTTAAATTCTCTTTATAGGATTGTGTCTCTATCAATCTTTTTTAGGAGGTGCAAGCCATATTTTCCGGGAAAATATGGAAAAATCACCATATTTTCCGGGAAAATTTTCAGTTTTTCCAAAAATATTTCTTGTTTTTTTTATAAAATTTTCGTCTTACCCGATTTCGGCGATGTATACGTCATCTACACTTACGCTCTATTACGCATTATGTGCTAGCAGATAATTGTTGTAAATTGTATGAAAATACGGTTCGAGTAGCTATCTTGTAAGCTAGAGTAAAATTTTGATTTTTTTGTGACATTGTCGTGTAAATTGAGTTTAGTTGCCATTACAAAGTAGGTAGAATATTGCAATCGTTTAAAAGTATAGGGGTTTTGTTTTAAGTTCATCTGAAATTTTAGGATCATTTTTGTGATAAGGGGGAGGGGGGTGGACTTCCTGTCCATCCGTATGTTTATTTTGACCAGCTTAAAAGCTTAGTCGATAAATTATATAATTTATTTAAATTCTGGATACGTAATAAAGCTCCAACGTTGGACTTCACTTTGGTTTTAAATTTTAGGGAAAAACTACATTTTATTATTCAATATAATCTCCTTACACTTCAATATACTTTTTCCAGTAACTTTGTAATTTGTGGGTTCCATCGCAGATTCCCTACCCTTTTTCGCAAAATTTTGTAAAATAATAACATTTTAGAAGAATAAATGATATAATGTATTACTTTATCATTTATTACAATATTTAATAAAATAAATTTAGATTACAATTATTACAAGCAGCAAGTATATAATATATTTTATTTGCCACATATAATATGTGTTACAGAGTAAATTTAAGTGCAAAATTAATTTATTTCATATTTTAATTTAAATGAATTAACGGTAGACTAAAATGCTGCACATCAGTTGTTGTCTTAATATTTATTTTGCGTATCAAACAAAAAATTATTACAAGCACGAAGATAATATTAATTTTTGTTTATCAAAATTTTGTGAAATAATTACATGTAAGAGGGAAATATCTTAAATAGTTTTATTTATTCGTTTAATTAAAATGTTTATGAAAATAAAAATAAATTAAAATTATTACATGTAGGAAGAATATCCCTCTAAAATAATTGTATAATTAAACAAACTGTAACTGAAACTTAATAAATTATTATTGTGAACTAACTAAACCTTGATAAGCTTAAATTATTTGCGATAAGAAAACGTTTTTTAGCAAACTTGCAAATAATAATTTTAAAGTAAAGAAATTAATATTTTTACACTTGTATCTAGATTTTGTAAAATTACAAAATTTTGTAAAATAATCACATTCAAAAAGAATATATGTACCAAAGTCTTATATTATCATTTATTACAATATTTACACAAATAAAATTTGATTACAATAATTACATGCAGGAAGTAGATCGTTCATTTGTCACAATCAATGTGTTCTAGTCTAAATTAAAGTTCACAATTCATTTATTTGATATCTAAATTTAAATAAATCAACGGTATACTTTAAAATGCTGAGCATTCGTTGAAATCTTATTATTTATTTTGGGTATTAAAACAACAAATTTTACAAGCACGAAGTAAATATTAATTTTCATATAACAAAATTATGTGAAATAAGCAAATTCGAGAAAAGTATATCTTAAATTTCGTTTAATTAAAATATTTACATATACAAAAACAAATTACAATTATTACATGCAGGAAGTAAATCCTTCCAAAAAACCTATAAAACATATATGTATTGCAATTTAATTTAAAGGGTAAAATTAATGAATTGGATATTTAAATCTGTATGAATCAATAATATACTTTAATATACTGCACATTAAATGTAATGTAAATATTTATTTTGCGTATTAAAACTAATTATTACAAGCAGGAAGTTAATATTAATGTTTTTTTTTTGCAAAATTTTGTTAAATAATCACATTCAAGAAAAATACATTTAACAAGACCTTACTTTATCATATATTATAATATTTGTACAAAAAAAATCAGATTACAATTTTTACATGCAGGAAGTAGATATTTCATTTGTCACAGTCAATGTTTATTGCATTATAAATTTAAGCATTTATTTGTTATCTTAATTTAAATGAATGAACGGTATACTTTAAAGTGCTGCACATCAGGTGCAATCTTTATATTTATTTTGCGACTTAGACACACAAATTATGACAAGCACGAAGTGAATATTAATTTTCATTATCAAAATTTTCTGAAAATGTTTATTGCAACAATAATATATCAAAAAAAAAATGTAATCTCTTCGTTTAATTAAAATATTTACACAAATTAAAATTGATTACAATTATTACATTCTGGAAGTAAATACTTCCAAATAACTGTAATAAATATATTACAATTTTATTTAAAGTACAAAATTCATAGATTTGATAGGCAAATCTGTATGAATCATTAATATAATTTAATATTATACAATATTTATTTTGCGTATTCAAACAAACTATTACAAGCACGAAGTGAATATTAATGTTCTTTTATTACAATATTTCTTTTATTACAGTTCTTTTATTACAGGCAGTAAAACTTTTATTTGTCATAGACAATATGTGTTACAGAGTAAATTTAACTGCAAAATTAATTAATTATATTTTAATTTAAATGAATCAATGATAAACTTTGAAATGATGAACACTAGCTGCCATCTTAATATTTATTTTGCTTATTAAGCAAATAAATTATTACAAGCACGAAGAGAATATACATTTTTGCTTATCAAATTTTATGAAATAATCACATTTAAGAAGGATACATCTTAAAAAGTTTCATTTATTCGTTTAATTAAAATATTTATAAAAATAAAAATTGATTAAAATTATTACGTGCAGGAAGTAAATCCTTCCAAAATAACTTATAAATTTATATCTATTTAATTTAAAATACAAAATTCATTGATAAACCTATACAAATAATTAGTATTCTTTAACATACTGTACTTTAAATGTAATTTCATTAAATATTTTGTGTATTAAATCAACAAATTATTACAAGCACGAAGTGAATCAAATTTATTCAATTATGCTATTTCTGGTGCGGCAGTAAGTTAATTTAATATTTTTTCCTTTAATTCTTGACAAACGCATTAGAAAAGTGCAATGGGGAGAAGATTTGTTGATATCGTGTTCGGCTGTAACTAGCATTTACCTGAATACAAGAGTCTCTCGGCATACAGACGTCCTTGATAAAGCCTAATAATGTTATAAGATTGGATCTGAGAACCAGATGTCACAGCAGCCGTGGTTTCATTGGGCACCACATATTCGTTGGTAGTTGGGAATTTGATCCAGTAGTTACTAGTTTTTATTGTTCTCGTACTGCATACGGTATCTTGTCCATTCTTATGTTTAAGGATTGCTGCCTCGTATTGCGTTTGGTTGATTGGAGTGCTGATAAAATTGATAATATTTGGCATTAGGTGTGTAAAGGCTGGAATACTTGGCACCCATTCACAACTTATCTCGTTAATAATTTTTGAAAATGAGCTCATTTTTTGTATTAGGAAGTAACTCGATGCATTTTTATCGAGTTAGTTTGGTGTGGCCCACCCCCCGCTGCATAAAGGAAGGTTAGATCTCTCTACGTTGTTTAAAATAGTGGAGAACTTTCCCAAGCAGATCATTCTCAATCACGTAGAGCACTCAATAATTATCTGAAATCAAATTTATATTATTTCAAACGTACGACCAAAATCATTTTTATATATAAACCAATTTCTTCGGCAGCTACCGCACAGCATCTCAAAAATAGGTCACAGCAGAAAACCAATTTTCTCGGTTTGCTGCTCACACTCGCCATGCACACCAAATCTCATTATAAATGGCACACAATTTAACATAAATCTTGTACACAACAACAAAATACCATTTGCCTTATCAAATTCAAATTAAAAATGATGTGGGGGACGTTGATAAGAAAATAAAACAAAATAAAATAAAAAAAATTACAACCAATTTTCCGGGATGAGAATATCGAGGATGAAATTGAATTTTTTTTCCTTATTATTCCACTTGGTGCTGTTGTTGTTGTTGATGGTGTTCGTTTTCTTAAGGGTGCAAATGACAATAATTTTATTCATTTCATGTTGTCATCGTCATTTATACACCCATGGTTAATGATTTTTGTTGTATTTTCATCATCGTCATCACCAACAGAATATATATCGTTATTGTTGTTGTCATGTGTATAAACATCCTTGTACACGTATAATGAGATGAAGGCAAAACAAAAAAAATCTTGTAATCTATTTGAGAATTGTATTAAGAAAACTGCTCTCGATAATAACAGACGTAGCATAACAGCATAAAATCAGTCTTTTGCCATTTTGATTATGTTGGTGACGATTTTGAATATAATTTGACTCTAACGATATATACGCACGATGTAGTAAACAGTGAGCGCACGATAATTATTCGTGAGGGAGTTGCTAAGATATTTCAAGATGTATGCCACTACACATGCTTCTTATACATAATTTAATGATTTGTGTGAGATAAATACTTTCGAAAAATAAAATCAAAATATTCTACTTGATCCTTAAAATGAATTCGGTACACACAACAAATCCTTTTTATAACTTTAAGTCTCCGCACTATGTATATGTAAGTATATACATAAAAGATCAAAAAAGGATATAAACAACAGAACCTGAATGAAATTTATATTTACAAACAAAAAAAAATAAAAAGATAAAAAGGTGATGATTAATATTAATTAGAAGGATAAAGGATTGTTTTATGTATCTCTTAAAGTTTAAAAATGAGCTTTTTATGGATGCCGTATATAGTTGAGAGAACGGAAAATGGGAAATGGTGTTTAAACAGAAAGCAGCCAGAGCACACTCACACACAACAAAAAAAAGGAGTTTTTAAATTTTTTATTATTGTATCCATTTAATCCTTTTTGCCGTTCTCGTTTATACAGCCACGTATATACGAGAAGAAAAAAATACACGGCAAATATGGAAATATTCGGGAAATTCTCCATTGTTGTTGTACGTATTATAAAATGGAATTTTAAGAATTCTTATGGTTTTTTCTCCAAAAAAAAAAAATAAAATAAAAAATGCTCCCGTCTTCCTGATTTTTTATATTATTTGTTGTACATTCGCTTTTATATTTCTAGTGTTGGTTATCCAACCTAAAACAAAACAAAACATTTTTTACGAAACAACAACAACAAAAAAAACGAATTTTCCGTTTAATAGCGATATGGTGTACGTATACCAGAAGTGAAAATGGATAATAGAAAGGCGAACGATGAGGAAAAGATTGGAAAAATTCTGCTGTGCTTGTGAAAAAAATATAAATTTATATATATAATAGTGAAGTTTAATTAAAAAATATCGTAACAGTTTGTTGTTGCTGGATAAAATATATTTCGTTCCTTTGCGCTTCTTCGAGAAAATTTCCCGAAAATATATACACACACATATATATAAATAAATACGAGGAAAAAATATCGATTTCATTAAATTTAAAAAAAAAAAAAAAATTCCATCGATTTAAAAATATTGAAAAAGTAAAAAGTAAATTCTTTGGAAGCTGGGAAAATATTTTTTAGAACTGGAGATAGCTAAATAATGGGAAAATATGAAGAATGTTCGTTGCAAAAATGAATTTTTTCTTAATAAATTTGGATTCATTTTGATTGGGTTTTGCAATTTACCACTCGAGTTTTGGTTTAATATTACAGTAACCATTATTTGGTCCACAATTTATTTTGTATAGCCGAATTGTTATGCCGTAATGAAAACTTACTTCGAACGAAAGAATTAGTTTCTATTATGTGAATAACAAGCATTACCTGCAATAGAAAATGGTCGTAACATGGCGTGGATAATTCTGAATAATTGAACAATTTATGATCATTACCATAATTTCTCACTCAACACAAACTTTGAATATGGACGTACCCATTGCACTCTGAGATTTCATCCAGCCAGGCATTCGACACTTGTCAACAACAACAAAATTGAAATAATTATTTTTCTCTCTTTTGCGAACGAAAGGAAAGCAACGAAATAATTTTTTAATGTCCTCGAAATGGTGTATTCCCAGAATATTGCCCTATTAGTCATTTAATTTTAGCTCTTACAAACTTCGGCGTCAATTTTGCAGAATCAAATGCAACAGCATTACTCGGAGTGAAATTCTTGACAAAAACGGTCTGACCTATATAAAACTTAGATTTCCGACTTCGTAAATCGTAAATTGAGCATTTAGCAAAATTTTCAAGAACCTTAGCTATCAGCCTGTGTTATTCGTCAGGTTTATGATTGAAAAGCATATAATTTTCCACGTACACGCCACGAAGCAATTCATACAAAAACCCATGCACTATTGGTTGCTGCCCGAAAACTATAATAAATGCGGAGCAAAACTTGCAGGCTCGTTAATTATGGTCCGAGTGGCCTGCGCCACAGCTTCGAGATGCTTATCCCAGGATTTATGGTCCTCGTTGATGTAATGCGTGTAAGGAAGGTATAACTGTTACATTTTCCCTCCCCAAGTGATGGTGAGAAAGGGTGTGTAGAGATGGTGTGAGAATCAAATGATCACCCATTGTGTGTTACAATGGCTTCTATAGGACCATTAGCTTGAGGCACTGCTCCAGTTATTACGAATTTGGAATAGTGGCCGACAGCTATTAATATAGAAGTGTTTCCAGAGCGTATTCTCGGATAAGGCCTCAACAAATCTAACCAATTTATACCCAATTTACCAAAAATGGTTCTCTCATAAAAGTCGAAATTTCTCCCTATAAATCGACTTTAGATTTCTCAAAATAATTTTGCTGTATTTTCGACATATAGAGAAATCTAAAAAAATGGTAGTTAGTAAAAAAAAACTTGTTACCTTCATAAATGTGTTACATCTGTTGATGAAATTTCACTAAACATCTTGCCCCTGATAATTATTTTACGTCATTTGACGTGCTTTGGTTATTTGTGGTAGCTATAACGAACGCATGGACACTCAGTAAATTGTATGGTTGTTGCTTAGACCAATTGGAATTTCGGCGACAAATTGCCTGTGTATTATATCTTATATCTGGAAGGCCAACATTGGCACCAGAGCTTCGAAAAAGACAAATGAAACTCAACCTATAGTACTAAGTTCAGGGCGCCACTTAATTACTAAAGTCAACACCCGAAAAAATGTGCGCGGGTATTCCATACCCGAGGAACCACAGCTTGTATAACTTGTAATATTCCATTTCACAATTGTAAATGTTTCTTAGCCTCCTACCAACAATAATGACATAAGTACCTGGCCCTCAATTTGCTGCAGCAGTGACACAACTCAAAATTCAATCATTTCTAAGGTATTCGAATCAAACGATTCATATAATTCATATTTTTATTATTTTGTATCAAAACATACTCCCTTATCTAGTTATTTCAAGCAAATTATATAAAATTCGATATAAAAAATCACTCAGTTTGCGAAAGAAATAAACATTTTAAGATATTTGAAACTATCCTAAGAAAATTTGCAAAATATTGAAGAATTAGAAAATTAAGATCCGATTGAAGATGTATGAATAGAAAAAAAAATATTTTACCAATCAGAATGTATTTTAAGCTAGTTTTGACAAGCGCCGGTTTTACAAACAATTTTGAGTGATTTTATCGAATCGCTCTACTGAAAAAGTAAAAATTTTGGATTGTGTCACTCTCAAAGTCACGAGCTCCGGTAAGCTGCCATCGCTCTGTATAAAAAACGATCTTGTAAGGTTAAGATTCCTCCGACCAAGGAGATTATCGATTCTTTTCGAGTAAATTCGTCAAAGTGGTGGTAAGCGAAGAGTATTGGTCAATAAAACACCCAACCCAACAAAAATTTCAAGAAACCCCCTCAGTCGACTTACTGTTTTTGGCACAAGATACTGTGCCATGGCTCTTACCTATACCAGGTTAGGTCGCAGAGTACCCCAACCAACAATATGACCCAGCTAATCAATCTCTCGCAGGAAAAAGTTGACCTTTTCTCACATTATGTGTGAAATGGTAAAGCGGGCGTTCTGGCACAGTAAAAACAGATTTTTCCATCGACTCGTGGTCTAGTGGAACCTGAAAGAGTGCGTGCTTTAAGTCGATACTGGAGATAAACTCTGTTCGGTCCAGTTGACTTAACAAACCATCGATGATTGGCAGGATTGGGAGTCTTTGTGAGCAACGCTTACTTACTTACACGGTTAGAAATTTTGGACTAAAGTTTAATATTTTTTGTATTGTATATATGACTACACTAAAAAAATATTATATTTTAATATTTGCAATATATTAAAAATGTATATTTAATTCAACGAATATTAAATTTAATATTTTAAACTATTACATGTGGTAACCCAAATTTAATTAGGAATAATACTAAATTTATTTAATTTAAATTGTTGAGAGTTTAACTTTGTGTATTAGCTTAACTTACATTTAAAGATTTAATGATTTAAATTTAATTTTTGTTACGTTTAAATTTAAGTTTCTTAATTTCAATATCTAATACAATACCGTATTAAGAATTAATACTAAAAATACTGAAATTAAGAAATTGTGATATTGAAATGTAATATTAATTCGAATTACAAATAGATTCAAATTATATTTAAATTAAATAGTTTAAATATTAAATTCAAATAAATCTACTACTAAATTTTAATATATTAATTATTATAACCTAATAGAGTATTATTATTATTATTAATACATTTGATTATTAAAATTTAATATGAATTTTTATTTTTAATAGTTCTGCCAGTTATTATTTAATTCTAAACATATTTACATCTTATTTATTATTATTCCCACATGCTCCAAACGATTGATATAAGAAAATATAAAAACATTAATTTTTAATAAAAAAATTATTGTTATTTATTAAACAAACTTCAATACAATTTTGAGTAAAACTAAAATTTTATATAATATAAAGCGAATGGCATTAGTCTTAATTTATATTTCATATTTTGTAAACCAAATTAGCCTTCTATTGCAGCACAATTATTAAATCGAACAAGAAATTAATAATCATACATAAATAAAATAATTAACATAGCATAATTGTTAGTACATTTGATATGGTAGTAATATATACTTATTATTATTAAATTCATAAGACTCGAAAGGCTTTTTATGTAATATTTCTTTATAATTCAAAATTATTTCTTTTCTTTTACCTTCAATACAATAACAATTCAATAAATCATTAAATTTATCAGTAGTAAATTCGTTGAAAATGAAGTAAGGTCAATACAACAAATCATTTGAATTTGAAGATATTTAGAATTCGATTTGTACAAAACAGAAGCAGCTTTGTAATAAAAACCGTTAGAAAACTCAACAAAATTAGTCGAAAAAATTGTTTTTTTACAGTGGCCTTCAAAAAATGATTTTAAAAGAGTGGATTTCTCATGTGTCTTTACGACAAACAAGGTTAATTTTGCAAAAGTCACAGTTTCGAGAAAATCCTTTTCATGCATTAAAAGACATTTGTTGGTGTCTTGCCAATATCTTACAAATATTTATATAATTATTAATGCCTGAATTAAGTTTGGTGAAATACCTATGTTTAGTTTCGTATCTACATGTAGATAAATTTATTAGAGGGCCCATCAATCGAATAAGACGTGGGTATTGAAGCATTAAATGGTGTTTGGGTAAAAGTTGAGCTTTAAAATCATTTATTATGCAACTGCAATGCATTTCTATAAAATTGGTCAGTTCAGGAAGTGATGATTTTGAAATTTTGGGAGCAAATATTATTTTCATTATATCCAACAACGATGTTACTCCAAACCATTTTCAAAAATGTGGTCAGAACAGCTGAAGATTCTCTTCCTGATTTCTACTGTTTTAAGAAGTCTTTCTTTAATTTTGTTTTCTTGTTCTATTGCAAAACAGTTTTTAAAAAATTCTTCGTCTTGTTCATCTACAAAATAATTTTTGATTTACCGTAAGTCCCTTCACATTTATGTCCTTTTACATTTATGTTTTTAATTTTGCTGCCAATGTAACCTCCGTTTGTATCAGGTTTATAAAAGAGATCCTATTGTCTTAGAAACATATATGTAAGATTACATACTTAGTTTTTGTACTAAGGGGTATATCCTCTATCCGGTTGCAAGTTAATTATTTGCGATCAGAAATATGGTTACTAGATTTATTTTGCCATGCCAATTGACACACTTTTTTTTAAATTTAAATTTGTTTTGCGATTGTAAAGTAGGAATCCACGAAATGACTGCTACGCATTTTCCGAGGTCGCAGTTTTTTTATGTATTTCTACTTAACAATCGCAAAACAAATTTAAATTTAGGAAAGATGTAAGAATTGGCATGGCAAAATAAATCTAGTAACCATATTTCTGATCGCAAATAATTAACTTGCTTGTGACCGGATAGAGGGTATACCCCTAAATCTTGTAATTTGACTGATATTTACGATTCCATTGAATTTGCTGTTAGGAATTTTGTAGCACGGAAAAATTTGTATAATTGAATTGGCGCAAGCTATTTTTTGATTCCTTGTGGGGTAATTACCACAGTTAATTCTTTAAAAAATTAATGCTATTCTAACTAATTCTCTTCTAGACATGTCTTTCAATTGGTTTGCGTTTTGATATTCCGACAAAAGAAACGAGCTTTCACTGTTTTGAATATATGACTCCAATGCCTAAGATTAAACAAAAATAATATAGTTTGATTTGATTTGATTGAGATGTACGGCCAAGTCATTTGACAAATAATCCCAGATATGGCCGGGGCCCACCGCACACCTTTATTACACATAACAAAATCGAGGGATAGGAAAGGTTATGTTAGTAAGGAGAGACTCGACCCGGTTACAGACACCTAAGTAGTTGATAGTTAGTAACACAATGACGACACAATTCTAACTACGAAATAATTATTAATAATGTAACAGAAAAACTTCCGGTCATCTAAAAATTAAAAATTGTTTTTTAATTCTGCAAACTTATCTTCTTGAATTTTCGTTAATACCTTTTTTTAATAAAATCTAAAAGAAAGATCTAAAATAATAAAAAATTAAAACTAATACACTGGATGCAATACTAATAATTAAAAAAATTCTTACTAAAGCGCCTAACTAAAAAAGGAGCCACGCCACTGGAAAAACAAAGGTCTCTATACTACAAAATTGTCCATTAAAAGTTTTTAACTGCTTCTGAAATCGGAATCTAATTTTTAATCAAAACAGCATATCTATCGTGTAGCTACTTCCAGATGGTTTCAAAAACACCTAATCTGCAATATGTAGGATCAATAATGGATGTTTGGCGCAGCTCCAGAACCCCGACACCTAAACAAATTAAATAAAACTTTTAAAGCAATCACGAATCTGTAAGATGATAGAATTAATAAAGGATGTTCTAAATTTCATCATATGTATCTATATCGTCATCAGGCATATTACGACTGGAAAAATGATTACAATGGCATCTTGGGGTCATCTCATCTCATGCTGTTTATTATAACCGTTTTAAAATCTAACCAACACCCTTTAATGCGAGGGATGTTTGTTGATAAAGACCCGGCAGCATATATTTTTACATATGATAAACTAAAAATTCTACAGTCCATACTGACCTTATGGACTGTAGAATCTTAGTATTAGTAGTATTTTAATTAGTATTTTGTTACTGTTTAATAGTATTTTGCCCAGTATCAGTAATGGATTTCTAATCTCTATGCAAAATATAATATACGAGTAAATTCGTATATAAAAACCTCACTGACAATTACAATTTATGATTTATAAAAATTTAAAAATTTAAATTTAAAAACCACAAGAAAAAAAAACGGAAAAACTATCAACCGTTGGCTCGAAAGTCAAACGCTACACCTCATTAAACAAAAATAATATAGTGGTACATAATTCTAAAACATCATATGAAGTACCAAAAACATTTATTCTGATATTTTTATTTATTCAGATGTGAACAAATAGCAAAAAGATCTGAATTGAAATATTTACAATATAATATATAACTCATTATTAATTATTTTAGTTTAGTTCATTATTCTGTGTAAAACTTATTAAAAAATAAGTGCAACCTATTTCAATTATTTGGAATTATTTAAAAATTAATTGCATTTATTTTTAAAATATTAATTTTATCAACGAAAGCCGACCGCACTCAGAGCCATGGTGCATTTCACCTATTCAACTATTTTCACAATTACCATCTACACTTTCCCAACTCCATGCAGCCTGTTCATAGGTCAGCGCTGAGTTTTGTACTCCAACAGGTGATCGTAGTTCTGTTATTAACATCACTGACCGTTATAGATGATGAACATTTGCATTTTGCACGTGCTCTCTGCTAGGATTCGAACCTAGCACCTCCCGGTTCAATGCACCGCTTGTCCGACAATTATTTTTAAATTACACGAAATATTTCCCTCTTTGGATAAATTGCATTTTTAATTGAAAATGAATTTGAAATATGTTGATGTGATTTTCATCAAAATACGAATGTCAACTAATTTTTTCATTGAACGGCTCATACTAACTCATACAAACTACTCCAGAATATTAAATTACATTAATAATTCACTTACTTGTTTATTTAAATTGAAGTCGGAATCTAACCCCGCATTTTGCCTTTTAACGCAACCTGCTTCAGAAAATGGGGTATCTTCTGTGTCCTTTATTTCCAATAACTCCAAATGTATAACACATCATAACCTATAAAAACTTACACGATAAAAATACATCAGTTGCATTTAAGTAATTGCCGCCATTTTCAGTTTTCTTTTGCAACTCAACATATTTAGAAATATTTTTCTTAATATATTTAACTTTAATAAAAACGCCACCTAATAATTCAATCACCATACTGAAATTATTTTTTTGTTGCACTTGTTAATAATCACAAACACGTGTAAATACAGTATTTTATTTAATTTTAATATAATTGTATTAATTATTAATACTTAAGTATTAAAATTTAATTTTACAGTATTAGATTTCATTTCGGAGGTATTAAAATTACAACAGAAATGTTAGTTTCAGCAGAAATGTTATGGTCCTCGTGAATAATTCGGTTTGTTAAAAATCGTTGTTATGTAATACCGCCGTATTTAAATTTATTACTTGAACATATTACTTTTTAGTCGTGATGTATTTAATATTAATATAATTTCATAAATAAATTTTAATACAAATCTCATTTTTTTTAATAAGTAAATTTTTTAATTTCAATAAACATTAAATTAAATTGTAATATTCAATTCTATATTTAAATCAAAATTATTACGTATCTAATACAGTAAAAGATTAAATTTAATATTAATTCGTATTAAAGAAAAATTTTCTATGAAATATGTATATTGAAATTTAATTAAATTCTTATTCAAAATAGTTTTTTAATAGGTTTTAATATTAATATATTAAAAACTAATTACAAAAATAAAAAATTTAATTTAATAAATCGAATATATTAAAAATTAAACTGCTTTGAATTTGCATACAGCTGTAATCCGAACGATTATTAAAATATAGTTCAACATTTTTAACCGTGTACGAGCATTGAGGCACAGCCTTATTTTCTCGTTGGATTTTTATATCCGAGTCTTAGTTCAGAATATACATCTGAAAAGGCTGGTGAAACTGCGAAGAACCCTTGTTTAATATATAAGGCGTCGCCTGTATCAATTGTATGCGTGACTAAAGATGTTTTGCCGAGACCAAGTTTTTAAGAATTAGAAAAAAAACTCAATAATTTTTAATACCCGGATGACGGAATAACCTGGATAAACCCGGTTAAAAATGGTCGAGACCCTTACCCACCCCATAACCACCTATATTTCAGAACTCCATAAAATATCATTTTTGAATCCAATTTTCAATCCAACATTTATAATCCCATTACAATCGAATAAGAAATGGCCGAATTCCCTCCCAGTTGGTCATATTCCAGAACTTCTTCTTAATTCCATCATTATCGGTTAAGAAATGGTCGAGTTCCGTCTCATGTGGCCACATTCGAGAACTTCTTCAAAAAATCATTATGAATTCCATTTCCATCCATCATATTCAATCTCATCTTAATCGATTAATAAATTCAATATAAGTTTATAAGCCCATGACACTTAAATTTTTCATTTACATATAATTTTGTTATACGGTCAATTTATACGAACTACGATAAAACAAACCCTATAAATTGTTTGCGATAACCATAACCCGCCTGGTTGACTTCAATGGAAATGTTATAACATGAATTGGAGAGGTATACACATTCCATGTCGAATCACAATTGAAAGTTATCTATTATATTCCAAATTATAAACTATACTAGCCATCAGCCATTGTTGTCTTCAAACGCAAGTTCAGCTCTAAAACTGATAACATATACAATTCTGAGGTCATGCATTTTTCAACACCATCGGCTACAAATCACCACATTCAGTCGGTATATCGGAATGGGTACAAAGGGCCGAATGTCGAAGGGCCGAATGTCGAAGGGCCGAATGTCGAAGGGCCGAATGTGTCGAAGGACCAAATGGGTCGAAGGGCCGAATGTCGAAGGGCCGAATGTCGAAGGGCCGAATGTGTCGAAGGGCCGAATGTGTCGAAGGGCCGAATGTGTCGAAGGGCCGAATTTTTTTTTTGCTTTTAGAAATATAATTTTTTAAATTTGTTGTTTTATTGAATATTTTGTAAATTTTTTTTATTAAACATAAATGAATTTTTCATGAATTTATGTATTTTTCTATTTTTCACGTATCCAGTCAGCGATACATTTTGGTGAAGGAAAATTTTGTCATGCCCCACAAATATGTATATCCCTTTTCCTGCCCGTTAACACAATTGTGTGGGTACTCTAAAAGTACCATGTCAAAAATTTATTTTTGTATGAGTTTTGACCCAAGTTACGCATTTGTGCATTCCTTTTAAAATTATTTTCGTTCGAAAAAAAAACAATATAAATATATACATAATTGTGTTGGTTGTACTTCCACAAAAGCGAAATTTTTGGCGTAATTTTTTAAAAAAATTTCATCTTACCCAAATTTTTTTTATCAAAAACGCCATTACATACTATAATTTTTTACCCACACATTTGTGTGGTTTGGACTTAAATAGTGCCAATTTGTTTTTTGTTAGAAAAAGGAATATGTAAAATAAATAAAAAAATAAATAAATAAAATAAAAAAATAAAAAAAATATATTTCTAAAAACAAAAACACAATTAAAAAAAAAATCGGCCCTTCGACCCAATCGGCCCTTCGACCCATTCGGCCCTTCGACACATTCGGCCCTTCGACATTCGGCCCTTCGGCATTCGGCGCTTCGACACATTCGGCCCTTCGACACATTCGGCCCTTCGACATTCGGTTTTTCGACACATTCGGCTCTTTGAAATTCGGCCCTTCGACATTCGGCCTTTCGACATTCGGCCCTTTGATATCATACCGGTATATCAACAACTGGGGTAGAACAAACCTCAGATGTGTATAGCTGTGTAAAACCAGTGCCTTCTATAGTACTGGCCTGTGACAACATTCGTTTTTTGCTGATGACGTCAACGTAAGTCGACAAACCAGATGTCAGCATAATTAAGTAAAAATAAAATACCTTGCCTCCTTATTACGGCGGCAATCAATTTCACAAACTTAACAAATAAAAATTTAAATTATTATAAAATAAATTAATAAATTATAAACAATTTTAGTGTAACTGATTTTCTTAATTCATAAATTAAATTTTTCCGATCTATATTCAAAAAGTTTAGTTAGCATTTGAGGAAATGCTCCTATTTAGATAACGTAATACGAAGTTTAAGTGTATTTCACCACACAAAAGTATAAATACAACCGTGAGAGCAGAGAATATATTTTGTGATCATTTTGTTTATATTTTGTCATTTCGGTTTCTATTCTATTTTATTTATATTTAGTGTCACATAATTAATCGAAGCTGTACGATGCATTTTTTCTATATTATACATAATATCCGTACTTCTTTTGCTATTTTTATTGAATCTACGTACCAATTACAACAATTTCGAATTCGATGGTATTACAAATCGACTTATGTTGGATAAAAATGACAAAAAAAACGCCAAAATCGAAAATAAAAGTATACATGCATTACTAGAAAAATTAAAAAAGCATATCCTTCAGCGTCAACAGTTTGTTCGAAACTAAAACAACAAAATTACAAAACAACTGGAGAGAGAAATATTTTTATTGTTTTGTAATTTTGTATGGACTGGACGGACGAATGACGATTGACGAAATTTATTTTGGTTTTAGGAGAACGAGGCGGAGACAAAAACTAGAAAAAACTGGAAAACGGAAATAAAAAACGAATAACCTTCTACTTCGATGTAATAATTAGAACTAAATATATTTTGTAATATAATTTTCCTTTTTAAAATTTATCTGCCATCTAGTTGAATTGTCGACTTAGCGTGTCGTCATCAGTTGGTGTAAGCGGCCAGTAGTTTAGAAGGCATTGGTAAAACGAAGGGCGCATTGTAGATAAATGTGCTTTGAATGATGTCATATTGTATGACGGCGATGTAGAATTGGAGATTGGCGAAAGCATTAATCAAGTCATGCAACATGCACGAGATGAAATTCTAAAAGAAATTTTGGGTAAAGTTTTGGAATATGGACACCTGGAGTCAGTCTTTTCTTAACCGATTATGATACGATTTGGTTTGTTGGATATTATATAATTATAAATGGATTTTTCACAGAAGTTCTGAAATATGGCAACCTGGGACGAAAGCCAGCTATTTCTTAATCGATTATGATCGGATCGAGTATGCTGGATACAAGTCTGCTTATATACAACAGTTTTTTAAAGAAGTTATGGAAATGGCCAAAAGGGACGAAACATTGCCTAATCTCATATTATATTTACACTGCTTTTTAAGGATGCTGTTGGAAAGAGAACACTATATACTCATAATTAGGCATTTTTTGTTAACCTTAATAATTTTTGTGACACTCTCTCTTCTTTGAATATTGTAAATAAAACACATGGATTATTTACTCATTGTATATTTTATTTAAAAACAGAAAATGTATATCCGAAAACATCAGGTTATGGGCCCAGATAAACTAAACGCCGTAAAAACCATAAAGTTTTATTTATATTCAATTGAAGAGATGATCACAACATTCAGTTTTAAAAAAGAAGGATTTGAAGGTCGTGAAAAATACGGTACATGGCAGTTTTCTATGATAGCATATCTAGAGCATGAAGAACTTTGGGCATGTGTAATTGAAGAAGATGAAGACAAAAAAGAAAAAATCTAAGGCGAAAGCAGTCATTATTTTGATGGTGGACCCCATAAATTTTGTACATATCCATAAGATACAAAGACTGCCAAGGTAGTTTGGGACAAGCTCAAGACAACATTTAAAGATTCTGGTTTGACCAGAAAAGATAATCTTTTGAGACAACTAATTACAACCAAACTAGAAAATTGCGATACAGTCGAAAATTATGTTAACACAATCATGGTCACAGCTCACAGGTTATGTATAGTATTGGTTTTACTGTAACCGATTAATGGATTGGAATATTTTTATTTGCGGGATTATCGGAGGAATACATAACGATGATCATGGGACTGAAGAGTTTCGGCATTCCGATAATCAGTGATTAAATCAAAACAATAATATTACCATATGTCAAAATACACAACAAATCTTCAACTTTTGATCAAACGACGGCTCTTTACGGTAAAAGTTTTAACAGAAATAAGAAGAAGTCAGATTTCAAGGGCCCGAGATGTTAGGCGACTGTAATCAAATTGTCCAAATCTGAAGTCTAAATGTGATAAATATCATACGTCAATTGTTAACTGTTAATACTATGGTGGTGACTGCGGTGCCATTAACAAAAATGAAGGGTATATTGACTCTGGAGCTTCTTCACATATGACTATTCATAGTGACTGGTTGCAAAAACCACCGAATGCTCAAATAATTATGGCAAACTATGCTCGTATACCTATAGCTGCAGTTGACGATTTACATTTGGATGTATGTACGAATAAAAATAATGGTGAACTTGTAGTTAAAGATGTTTTACATATGTTCCAGGATTCTCTTCTAATTTGTTATCACTGAGTCGAATATTTAAAAGGCACAGGATCTGCTAAACTTGAGTTCGGCAAAGAAGGTAACCCAGAATCACTAGCATATTGTGATTCTGACTGGGCTAGTGAGGTCGATGAAAGGCGTTCGAACAATGGGTCTATGTTTATGATGCTAGGTGGCCCAATATTATGGAATAGTTGAAAATAGCAAACAGTCGCTTTGTCTACTACCGACTAACGCTGATAGCAGAATGAAATAGATGGAAACATTTGCACACGTCGAAGCGAGAAAACGAATAAAACTACTTCGGTTTCTTCTACGCATGTACTGCATTTTTACCCCCACCTAATCTCTTGTTTATCAATTTCATTTCAAAAATTATTATTTCATTTCTATCAGTCTCCAGATTTCAGCTGAAGGTAATAGATGTGCGTTGATTTGAAACATATTCATTGCATACGTATGACGATGTTTGTAAATGTTTTTCAAATGGAAATGGAAATGCATGGATAACATATAAAGTAAGTATACAAAATTAAAAAAATGTGTAATTGTATTTGAATGTCAATACACATTTGGTACATACAAATAAAGCCAAACACAATCAATAATATATGATTGTGTTTGCGGTTTTGATACAACAAAATACTTTAAAAAAATTATTTTCTGGTAAACCAACGGTCAACAGTTACATATTATACTCAAATCGAAATGAAAGAGAGATCCATTACCAAGTTTTCGGTCGACAACAATACGAATAGCATGGAATTAGGTGAATCAATTTGAAGTAAAAATTGAGCGCTCTAATTATATGCTGGTTATGCGCTCTTTGTGCTCTGATTTGTACTACTGGGATGGCTTTGTCTGCGAAAATTCTGCTCCACGGTAGTTTTGGCTTATGTGGAAAAAGTACTTTATATAATTAAATTGAACGTTACTGTCAATTGCGTAACTTACGTGGAAGTTACGCGCTGTTGTTACGTGTAATGTCCACGATAATTGTAATATCTTTGTACAGGATATTATTGAAGATTTCCTCCAACTCGGCAAAGAATACATCTTTGATCGGTTTTATTTATGGTCGATGCTGTATCGGCAGAGTCTGACCGTGCATGCCTTCATATTAATAGAGCATAAGTGAATGATATATTGCTTCACGAGGTGATGATTGAGAAAGCCTACTCTAAATTATCTTCCATTATGGTGGCCGCTGTAATAAAGAGTGTAACCGTAGGTGGTGACACGGATTCCACTCTTAGACCATCTTAGTTCTTCAAGTACGTCTAATGTGTAACTCTTTGTCTGATAATGAGCAATTATAATTTTAATTATACGACAATGTTACCGATGGATCAAGTATTCTATGACAAAACATATAAATGTTAAGAAGCGCTGTGAATTAGTCTCAAATATTAAATTCCTTGCCATCCTTTTTCTAAGTAGTTTGAGTCAAAAAATTTTAGCATTTTGCTCGAAATATAAAATACCGTAAAACTAAAAAAAAAAGGATTTAATCTTGTAGACACTATCTAGAATACATTAAAATAAATTTGAGTAAATAACTTAAATTAAATATAGAAAATAGACGAAGGAATATAAAGAATATTATTCTTAAGTAGTTAATTTCCTTTTTGAATATTTAAAAATAGGAAAATTTTATCCTTAAATAAATTTTTTTCTGTCAAGTAGTTTCTCATTCCAACACAATATATGAATTGGGTGCTGGATGGTAACATGTCTAATGAATTTAAGGCAATCGATGTATGTGCAGCACGTACATATGAGTAAGGTATATAAGGAACATTTTACAAACATTTTAATAATATCATAATTAATAATTCATAATCGGCAAATTATTTGAGCATCGTTCCAGTTTTGACAATAAACAACTAAAAGAACTATTAGTAAATAGATGATCCCGTGATCCAATCTTTCAGAAGCTTCCATTGTTGGTCGACTACTTCGGTCCTGATGTTTATTGGAAACGGGTCAGTTTTGTGCCACCGCTGATTGTTCCGAAGAATAGTAAAAATTCGTTGATTACGGCTTTTAAATTTAAATTTGTTTCCTTATCAAAGTGGTTGTCTCCGATTTCAATGTTCTTGAATTGGATAGAAATTTTATTTTTTCAGAGCATGTCGATGCCTGGAGAGATGTAGATGAGATGCCTGGTGCCAGTGGTCGGTTTGAGGTATTGACCAATTAATGGTACGTTTGGTTTAAGGTGCAGTGGAAGGAGGACAAACTTACGAAACGTTCATTATTATCTGAAACATCACGAGTAGTCGATCCTATTGGATGGTTTGCACCAGTAAAGTAACCAGCACCTGTCAAATTTTAAAGTTATTCCACGGGTGGTTTTAAAAACTGGAAAGGGATGATGATCTACCTCCAAAAATTCTGTATAAGAAGAAATAAAAATTTACCGATGGTTATATACGGAGAAAGAACAATTTAAACTTCATGGATTTGTAAGGGTCAGATATCGACGATTAAAATGCGACGTGACTATGGATCTTCCTAGTTACTAGATTTTAAAATCAAAATTTAATAAATAATTTTGTGTAAAACATTCAATGAAAATTTTTCAAATCTTAGTTGGCTTCATTAGTTTGAATTTTTTTTTATTTATTTGTCACGTCAAAATTTCAAGTGATAGAAATTGTCATTTGGAGTGAAAGCAGTCGATTGGATTTTTTTATAAAGCAGCATACTAAGATTTAAAAAACAGCCAGAACGATTTTATTGAACAATTATTTTGTAAATTTCGATTTAATGATCTAGTAACCAGGAAAATGAGTAGTCACATCACTTGAAGTGATGCGACTAGAGGAATAGGGGTATAAATGTCGTCCCGGCCAAGAAGATAGAAAACGTTTGTAGCGAATAGATTATTCAAAATCCTTCAGGATACTCAGAAAAAAATATGATATGTACATGATTGCATTTATCATAATATGATCATTGTATATTAACCATGTACTTATCATATTTTTTTCTGAGTGCAGTGTAATTGGAGGAATATAACATCAAAAGACAACCCAACAGATTGCACGTCTCATGGTTCGAATCCATTATCGTTACCACAAATTAAATTGTAGTGGAATGGTCCACAGATAGAATCTCTTCGTCTTAGAGCTATTGTTCTTGTTATTGAGAGGGAATATTAGTGGTTGGTGATCCGTAACAATTTGTTCTTTTAGGCTTGTATAAAAGAAAGTTATCAATGATGTTAGGGACCAAATTATGGCAACATTTCCTTTACGTTAACTGCATAATTTTCTTCCGTTTTGTCTAATGTCAAGGAGAGATACGTAATTGGTCTTCTGTTTTGGGGGAGTACTGCACCTAGTGCGAAATTGGTAGCGTTTGCGGAATTGGAATTCTCTTTTGAAGTTGAATGGGATAATATAGTATGATCTCATTTGAGTTGAGAGAATTTTTTATTTTATTAAAAGTACAGATATGGTCTTCGTTGTAGTTCACTTATTTGTATCTTGAAATCCCTTTTGACATATGTCCATATTCCCCCGTTTTAGGGATGGGTAATTCCGTTGTAGCTTGTTACGACTGTGTGATCGTAACTATAATTTTCTTTAGGTTATATTCCTCTCGGTCTGTGTCTTGTTTAATCCTTTGGGTGGTTTATGTCTTTGCATCCTTTACCGGTTATTTGTTGTGTTCTGAACGGACACGCGGCGGTTTTGGTTTTGTACACCCTATTTGTGATGGAGCGACGGTAAGAGAAAAATGAATCAGAGAAAACGCTCTGGAAGAATATTTTTTCTTATATGCTTCTCGTTTTCATCAATGTGAATTGATGTAAACGAAAAACAGAGAAGAAAAAAGATTCTTCTAGAACGTTTTGCGCGTCGTTGTTTGGTATGCGAACTTTTTGGTTTGCTAATTCAGTCTTGATTGGAATTTAGAGGAAAAATGTTTAGTTAAAGATATCGGTAAAATATTTTTTTGGAGATTGAAAACGAGACGCGTTAAAATTTTATTTTTAAGTATTAATTAGCGGAATAAAAGAAAGATTTTGTAATGTTATTCTTTAATAAAAAAATTATATATAGTATATATGACAAAATAAGTGTTTTACGACAAGTGAAAAGAGCAAGAGGCTCCAGTAATTTTTTTTGGTTTTTGGTTGGACGTTTATTTATTTTGATACCGCCATCGTCTCGATTTTTCTTTTCATTTTGGCCGGTTGAATAACCGCTTGTTGAGTTGTTAGTGTGTTACAGGCTGGCTACTGCCAACCTGCAGATTTCACTTAAACACATGCAGAGGCCTCCACGGTGATCTTTTGCCGGCTAAGTTCTCAGCGAGAATTGCTAGGGTCGTGGGGTTTGAGGCTTACATGGTTCCTGGCCTACACCGTGATTAACAGAAAGTTGGGGAAACGCAAATAATAAATAAAACCCGGATTCCGCCGAAATTCGTCGGCCGGAACCTGAGGAACGAACAGCAGATAGTCAAATAATAAATAAAATAAATAAAAAAAATAAAAAAAAATGATAACGGAAGAGGTGCCTTGGTGCGCGCATCCATCCGAATTCAAACGGGGCCAAGCCCTGGTTACGGAATTGGATGCGGGCACCAAGGGACCTCAAACACTAAACCGACACAGAGGGAGTCTCCGCTCCCATCACACCACACCGAAAAAATTAAATATTCATTTTATTTTTAAAAAAAAAAAAACCACCGAGAAAAAAAAAACTTCCCCCTCCACCCGTACCACGCTAAGGAGAGAATGAGAGAGAGAGAGAGGAAACAATGCGTATCGAGCGTGCACCCGCTGTGCGGCGCTCGATTACAAAATATAAATTTAAATTTAAAAATAAAAAATGTAAAAAAAATAAAAATAAGAAAAATGAGCAAAAAAAAATATAAAAAAAATCGTACCTTAAAAAAAAATACTGTTGCGGCCTTGAGCGGCCGTCATGCCGCAGGTGGCCTTGCCCCACCCGGACCGTTGCGGCTTGATTGTGCCGATACCACACCGTTGCGGTGCCTTTCACCGTTACCAATACCAGCACGTTGGTCGACTCCCCGACTTTGGTAATAACGTGACCCGTTGGCCACCCGAAAGTTGCGGTGATGTCTATTGTCCTAATTGTTTATCAATCCGCTAGGCTGGTTATACACGCCATCCAAAATTGCAATGTAAATTGTCGCCTCAAAAAAAAACTCGATAGCGTAGCGTAGAGCAGCGTAATGCAATGCCAATATATATATTTTAATTCGGTCTCAGCAATAATTGGATCTGATTCGACTCCTGTTCTTGCAACTTATATTTTAATTATCCTCTATCACTTTGACGTCGGCATCAACAATCAGCGTTATAAGTTTCAAAATTGCAAATGAAAATACACTTTCCACTGCGGACACGCCCAACAAGAGAACCAAAATTCAAGTATATCAAAAATTTTTTTTTTATCCGCCACGAGATAACCAAAAGATATAGCACGCAATAAAACTGTTTTTCCAGCACTTTTATAATTATATAGTTTTAATTAAAACTTTTATTTTTTTTTTTTTTTAAATTTCTTTATTTATATATATATATATATAAATGGATCAAATTTCACATAACTTTTTATATCACGAAATATTTTTCCAACAAAAAAAACTCCCAACTGAGTTTCAAAAATTTTTTCCAAAAACACTTGGATGATTCAAAAAACAAAACTCGAATGATATACCAAAAAAAAATTCGAGCGTCGCACAAACGACGCGCAAAACATTCCAGAAGAATTGTCTTTCTTCTCTGTTTCTCATTTATATCAATTCGCATTGATATAAACGAGAGGCATATAAGAAAAACATTCTTATGGAATGTTTTGCTTTACGCACACACTCGATTCGCATTGTTCTCTCTCTCTCCCATTTTGTTTTACTACCAACCAAACGAACAAAAACATACGAGAATCCCTCCACACGAAACGCGTTCAGACACCAACAACACAGAGGCAAGAAACCAAGAGTAAAAACATAGGCAAGAAACCAAGAGTAAAAACATAGGCAAGAAACCAAGAGTAAAAACATAAAATCTAACAAAATATGGGGATGTCACGCGTAAACGAATATTATGTCTTGTTACAGACAACACAGTCGTAACAAACGTGGGAACGTCCCACACCCTGAGATGTCTCATAAGCCGGGCCTAAAACAAACAATGGGATCGAGATAACAAACGATGTAAACAAACGAGGTGGGCGATATGATTAGGCGCGAATGTCTTTAAGGTGGTAAGTACCTAGGTTTTTGCCACTCAGATCTTCGACTGCGTACGCCACTTGTCCTACTTTACCGGAAATTACCGCGGGTTTGAATTTGCTAGCCAATTTGGCGGAAAATTTATTCACCGCATCGCTCAAAACAAAAGATCGTACAAAGACGGGTTGGCCAACTCGAAAAGAACGCTTATTACTACGCAGGTTGTAGTGTTGAGACCCCTTTTCGTGTGCTACGCGTAAGTAGTGAGTTATACGATCTTTTAGGAGGTTTACTCGATCTGGCTTAGCCCATACCTGGACTTCGCTGGGATCATGTTCATCGAGTAATCGTCGCAGTGAGTAATCCGAACCATGCATCGACATATGTTGACCGAACACGACATAATGAGGGGAATAATGTATCGTATCATGTACAGCATTTCGTAACGCGGCTGCAATTTCTTGCAAATTCTTGTCCCACAAATTATGATCGTGATCGCTCAAATATGATCGAATGCTAGCAATTAAAGTTCTATTGACACGCTCGGAGGCGTTGCTTTGAGGCGAATACAAAGGCGTTCGAATGTGCATTACGCCGTACTTAGCCAACAAGTCTTTAAATAGATTCGAGGTGAACTGCTTCCCATTGTCGGACGTGATTATTTCGGGAACCGAGAACAACAGAAATATTTCGTTTTCTAAGAATCGACACAGCAAAAGAGCAGACGCTTCCCGTAGAGGTTTTACAACGACAAATTTCGAGTAATGATCCAAGATGATAACGATGAAGGTGTTACCGAGTTTCGAACGTGGATACGGACCCAAAAAATCAACATACAATTTTTGGAACGGGCGAGTTGACGTAACCTGTGCTCCCATGGCTGGTTGTGTTGAGTAATTAACAGCCTTGTTCATTTTACATTTAGTGCAGCTAGCAACGTATTGTTTGACTTGTTTCGCCATCTGAGGCCAGAAAAATTGACGCTGAAGGCGCTCGAGAGTTTTGCTGCCGCCTAAATGTGCTGAAGTGGGAGGTACGTGAGCCTGTTCGATTAGTGATTGGGTCAAGCTATTCGGAATAACTAATTTCCAGTTCGAGAGGTCAGTATCCGTGTATTTAAAACCAAACGAAGGGGATATTAATAGTTTATCATCTTGAATCTTGTAGTTGTGCGAACAATCTTTTAATGAACGAATTTTCGCGATCTGATCGACGTAATCTGGATCTTGGAACGCAACCGAATTTTGATCAACGTGTAATACAGGGACTGACGAAGGAACTAACGCATCCACGGAAGGGTCGATATTTTTACTCGACAAGACTGGATCTCCAAATTGAACACCAGGATCAGGCGTGCTCTTACTTTCGGAATCATCCTCACAAGGAGCGGATTCATCCGGAAAAGCTCGAGACAACGCATCAGGTACAACGTTAACTGAACCTTTTCGGTATCCAATCTGAAAATCCAGCGCTTGGAGTTTAAGACTCCATCTCGCCAAACGTCCGGAGAGGTCTTTTTGACTCATTAGCCAGCGCAAACTGGAATGGTCAGTGTAAATGACGAACGGGTAGCCTTCCACGTAGGGACGGAATTTTCGCACGCTGAGGACGGCAGCGTAGCATTCCAGCTCGGTCACCGAGTAGTTTCGCTGCGCCGCATTGAGCTTATGTGAATAAAACTCAATGGGCCGCTCCACCCCCTCGGTGTCCACCTGAAATAAGACACTACCGACCCCAACGGCACTGGCATCACACTGAATAAAAAAAGGTTTTGTATAATCAGGATGCGTCAAAACTGGGGCAGTTGACAAGGCGGTTTTGAGAGCGTTAAAGGAAGAATCAGCAGCTGCAGACCAACATACTTTAGTGTTTTTACCAGTAAGATCGGTGAGAGAAGAAGCTAAAGAGGCGAAATTCGGAATGAAGCGACGGTACCATCCGCACATTCCCAGAAAACGTCTAATCTGTTTCGTCGTTTTCGGAATAGGGTACTCCAGAATAGCTTTACATTTATCTGGGTTTGTACGGAGGCAACCATCACCCACAATATAACCTAAATAGTCTACTTCTTTCAACACAAACTTGCTTTTGGTCAAATTAATTGTTAAACCAGCATCCGACAGATATCCAGCAACCTGTTTAAGCAACTCGAAGTGTTCGGCCAGAGTGGAGGATGTGACCAGAAGGTCATCGAGGTACACAAAGACCTTATCGTGTAGCTGGTACGGGATCACGCGGTGCATTAAGCGACAAAGCGTCTGTGGGGCGTTGCATAAGCCAAACGGCATCACCTTGAACTGATACAAGGGCCGTCCAGGAACCGTAAACGCTGTTTTATCGCGGGATGCTAGGTCGAGTGGGATCTGCCAAAAGGCATCCTTCAAATCAATCGCCGAAATGAATCGGGTGTGTCCCAAACGACCCAACAATCCGTTGATTATGGGCAGCGGATACGCATCCTTGACGGTTGCCTTGTTCAGTTCTCTAGCATCCAAGCACAGACGAACTTTGCCATTGGCCTTACGCACCAACGTGACCGGTGAACACCAGGAACTTTGTGACTCCTCGATGACCCCCAAAGACAACATCCTATCCAACTCGGCATACATGAGTTTCTGGATAGCTGGGGATACGGAATAAAAACGTTGTTTGACTGGCTTTGCGGAACCGACATCGATCATATGAGTGATGAGGGATGTGCGGCCCAAACCTAAAATATCGCTGCTCGGGAAACATTCGCGGATAAGATCCAATTTACGACGATCACTAGATGTTAAAATATGAAATTTGGGTGTGTTGGTAGTTTCACCTAATTCGTCCGAAGTATTTAACGCGGAGATTTTTGGAGAAATTCCAAAACGATTCCAAAAATCAATACCCAAATAGAGAGGTTGTTCTAAGGAAGGAACAACATGAAAATTCATAGTTTGAGTAATTCCATTAAACTCGACGTTAGCTCGTATGTAACCAAATACTCGTTGGACTTGACCACTCGCGGTAGTTATCGTGGATGGAAAATTATGAAACTCTACGAATGGATTCGACAAGATTTTCTCCGCTCCATTCCCGAGAACACTGACACTCGCCCCGCTGTCGAGAAGACCCTTAAACGGGATCTTATTGATAAAGACCTGGGCGTAAGGCCGAGTGTCACTACCCTCGGAGAACAAAACGGAGGAAATCACGTCGTTTCTCATTGTAGCGCGGTGGTTCCAATATTTCTTGGAACGTTTTAAACGATCTAACTTAGCTAACGACGGAGAATTATAAAAGAACTTTAGAGCGACAGGAAGGGAAGGGGAATTTGGTGGGGAAGAAGGATCGGGAAAGGAATCATTACTGGCAGACGAGTTTACTTCTTCATTGGATTCGACGGGGAGCGGAGTTCCGCGTTTGTGTTGCTCGCTGCATTCTCCTGAATCGGTTTGAGTGGCTCTATCCTCTCTACTATCCGCAGTCTGGGTTGAGGTTGATTTGTGCTCTGTACACTCAGTCTGAGTGGAGGTGGATTTGATCTCGGTACACTCCGTCTGAGTGGCCGTTGTGGTTGCGACATTTTTACCGTAATTTGATTGTTGTTTACCAACTGATCCCGAGCTGTCTGCTGGGACTTGTCCGCCAGGACGTCTCGCCGCTGCCGATGGAAACCTGCTCCCCTTGTGAATTGCGGATTCTGAGTTATCGGGTAGAACATCAGTCAAGAGATAATTCTCATAAGAGTCATATGCTCCAACATCATCATACGGACTGCCTGATGACTCATTGATCACGCGTCGTGGATGGATTGTAGGGTCCGCCGTAGCTTTGATCCGCCTGAAAGACTCCTCCCAAGCAGAGCAACTTTTGATCAGCTCATTTATGGTGCTAAACCGACGATCGGTGAGATGAAACTGTAGTTCTGGCTTCATGTTCGCCATTAAAATTTCGATGAGCTCCTCGTCCGAGTACGGGGTACGACATTGTAACGATAAACTCCACACTTGGTCGTAGAAATTCGTAAAACTTTCGTCGGGTCGTTGTTTGCGTGCCTCGACGGTTCGCCGGATCTCGTAATTGTTGCGACGGTCTTTAAAGCGCTCGATGATACCGCTTCGTAGATCTGTCCAGGTAGCGTTCGGATTATGTTTGCGGAATGTCCAATACCACTGCAAGGCGATATCTTCCAGGATGGTATGTAGCTCGAATAATAATGTTTGGTCGGACAATCCGCGAGACGAAGCGATGGTGTCTACCTGAAACAGGAACATGTCGATGGAGATGTCCGAAGGAGATCCAGTGTAATTGAGGCCGCTCTCAGACAATAATGGCTGGTCGGTAAAGTTTTGCCCCAACTCATCTTGATCTAGTAAGGTGATATCCATTTTGGATGATGACAGGATAGAAAGGATAAACTCGCTCGATTTAATTTGGCGAAAACAAAAAATGACATAGTCTTTATTAATTTAATACATAATACAAAATTTTAATTCAAAATAACTTTACTCGAAACTTAAGGTTTCAGAATAAAGTGAACTTATATAATTATTTCCACACCCACTATAACTAGATAATAAAACGAAAAAAAAATTAATAATGATAAAGGAATGGTTACCTTGTGAAATTTTGTGGGGCCCGGATCCCCACGATTGTTTAACCCGGCGAATACGAGATACCCTCCAAAGTGGCGCTTTTCGATGAGAACCTAATTTGGAGGGGCTCGCTGAAAATGAAATACAAAATCCCAAAAAAAAAAATGAAAAAAAAATCCAACACTACCAACACACCCAATGGTACGCAGGCAGAATAATAAATAACTTCAGAAGAAAAGAAAAACAATATAAAAGAGAAAATAAAGCAAAAGAGGTCAGAATCTACCAACACACCCAACGGTATGCAGGCAGAATGATAAATTCACCAAAAGAAAACGATAGGGAAAAAATGAAGTACTAATTAAGCCGTGGGTTCAATACAACCCAAAGATCGGCAAAAATCAAAAATCAATAAAAATATCGAAATACCAAAAAAAAATCAATTCAGATAAAATCAAAACATCATAAGTATCAAAATCAAATCAAATGGAATCGAATAAAATCGAAGATATCAAAAATATCAATCAAAAAAAATCAATAAAATAAATATATCAAAAATAAATTTGTATACAATCAACAAAACGGCTGGTATGATGAGAGTGGAAGTCCCACTCCGTGTCGGCTAAATAATAAAAAAAATAAAAATAATAATAATAATAATAATAAGGTTATGTTTCGTTCCTCAAATTTCGGCCAAGAAATTTCGGGGAAGGGAAGAAATGAAGCTATGCTAAACTCCAGACAAATGACATCCGAGCTCCACCACAATCGAACACCACATAGTGGAAATGGGAAAGAGCTCGGAAATCGGATGTCTGAAGAATAGGGGTATGACACCCCCATCTACGCGCAATCAAACAGCCCGTGCTGGTTGCGATCGCAGATGGGGAATGTCCACCGGGAGACTGGCTTTGGTGTGCGCGTCCAGGCGAAGTCAAACAGAGCAGAACACTGGTTTCGGCGCTGGACACGCACGCCAAAGGGAGTGAAGCTACAAATCATAAAAAAAATCAAAAAAATTAAAATTCGCGAAAGTTTGGGCGCCACTGTTACAGGCTGGCTACTGCCAACCTGCAGATTTCACTTAAACACATGCAGAGGCCTCCACGGTGATCTTTTGCCGGCTAAGTTCTCAGCGAGAATTGCTAGGGTCGTGGGGTTTGAGGCTTACATGGTTCCTGGCCTACACCGTGATTAACAGAAAGTTGGGGAAACGCAAATAATAAATAAAACCCGGATTCCGCCGAAATTCGTCGGCCGGAACCTGAGGAACGAACAGCAGATAGTCAAATAATAAATAAAATAAATAAAAAAAATAAAAAAAAATGATAACGGAAGAGGTGCCTTGGTGCGCGCATCCATCCGAATTCAAACGGGGCCAAGCCCTGGTTACGGAATTGGATGCGGGCACCAAGGGACCTCAAACACTAAACCGACACAGAGGGAGTCTCCGCTCCCATCACACCACACCGAAAAAATTAAATATTCATTTTATTTTTAAAAAAAAAAAAACCACCGAGAAAAAAAAACTTCCCCCTCCACCCGTACCACGCTAAGGAGAGAATGAGAGAGAGAGAGAGGAAACAATGCGTATCGAGCGTGCACCCGCTGTGCGGCGCTCGATTACAAAATATAAATTTAAATTTAAAAATAAAAAATGTAAAAAAAATAAAAATAAGAAAAATGAGCAAAAAAAAATATAAAAAAAATCGTACCTTAAAAAAAAATACTGTTGCGGCCTTGAGCGGCCGTCATGCCGCAGGTGGCCTTGCCCCACCCGGACCGTTGCGGCTTGATTGTGCCGATACCACACCGTTGCGGTGCCTTTCACCGTTACCAATACCAGCACGTTGGTCGACTCCCCGACTTTGGTAATAACGTGACCCGTTGGCCACCCGAAAGTTGCGGTGATGTCTATTGTCCTAATTGTTTATCAATCCGTTAGGCTGGTTATACACGCCATCCAAAATTGCAATGTAAATTGTCGCCTCAAAAAAAACTCGATAGCGTAGCGTAGAGCAGCGTAATGCAATGCCAATATATATATTTTAATTCGGTCTCAGCAATAATTGGATCTGATTCGACTCCTGTTCTTGCAACTTATATTTTAATTATCCTCTATCACTTTGACGTCGGCATCAACAATCAGCGTTATAAGTTTCAAAATTGCAAATGAAAATACACTTTCCACTGCGGACACGCCCAACAAGAGAACCAAAATTCAAGTATATCAAAAATTTTTTTTTTATCCGCCACGAGATAACCAAAAGATATAGCACGCAATAAAACTGTTTTTCCAGCACTTTTATAATTATATAGTTTTAATTAAAACTTTTATTTTTTTTTTTTTTTAAATTTCTTTATTTATATATATATATATATAAATGGATCAAATTTCACATAACTTTTTATATCACGAAATATTTTTCCAACAAAAAAAACTCCCAACTGAGTTTCAAAAATTTTTTCCAAAAACACTTGGATGATTCAAAAAACAAAACTCGAATGATATACCAAAAAAAAATTCGAGCGTCGCACAAACGACGCGCAAAACATTCCAGAAGAATTGTCTTTCTTCTCTGTTTCTCATTTATATCAATTCGCATTGATATAAACGAGAGGCATATAAGAAAAACATTCTTATGGAATGTTTTGCTTTACGCACACACTCGATTCGCATTGTTCTCTCTCTCTCCCATTTTGTTTTACTACCAACCAAACGAACAAAAACATACGAGAATCCCTCCACACGAAACGCGTTCAGACACCAACAACACAGAGGCAAGAAACCAAGAGTAAAAACATAGGCAAGAAACCAAGAGTAAAAACATAGGCAAGAAACCAAGAGTAAAAACATAAAATCTAACAAAATATGGGGATGTCACGCGTAAACGAATATTATGTCTTGTTACAGACAACACAGTCGTAACAAGTGCAACATATACATATAAAAAAATATTCTTCAAATAATTTTCGTGCGAAAATGTGCGGGGTGATATAGATAAGCACATACGTTTTTATGAGTGAATGTTTGGTGACGTCATAGCGAAAAACGTATACGAAATTCCTTTGTTTGCGCAAATCAACGATAAAAAAGGGAAACGTCTTCGTCGGGGGCTCACGCCCCATTTATTTTACGGGCGGCCAATTGAGGCTCGCCGCATGCTTGCGGGTGTTGAATAACGGGTACCGATTTCAACGGATACGCGAATTTTACCGAAGGCTTATTATATACGCAGTTATTCTAACGGCTGGCTGTAATAAATTTCATGACTACTAGTGCTGCAGTTTCAACGGTGTAACGGTTTAGACAAAGCAACGCCCATTGATAGTGCTCAACCAGGCGAGCGCGTGAGCGCGAAGGCGGCGAGTCGCCAAAAGAAGGCACCAAGGCCGCACCGGTATAGTACGGCATTAGCGTTTTTTTATTAAACTCTCTGTATTAGTCACGATGTAAGCCAGGAGCCCTGCAAGCCTTAAACCCCACGACCCATAGCACTTCTCCCTGAGTTGTAGCCGGTAAAAGACCTCCGTGGAGGCCTCTGTATGCGTTTAGATGAAATCTCCAGGATAGCAGTAGCCATCCTGTAAAAGCTTAAACTTTTTCCCTATTTGCTCTGGTGAATTGAAATTCAACACGCTAAGAATTCAACTACTCTCTTTAGGAATTCGAACTTATCCAAATGGATTTTAAGATTCAGTTTCTCCAGAACTTTGAAGACTACCCCTATGTTCTAGAAGTGGTCCTTTTCTCTTTCCCCTTGTGTAGACATAAGCACGTTGGAAAATTGATGGCGTTTTTCAGGCCGAATGGAAGTCGAGTGAATTCATATTTACTATAATTGTTCGAGAAAGCTGTCCGTCGCTTTGTGAGGAATTTGGTGAATAGTTTATTCTCATCGAGGTTTGCTAAGATATCATTTATCTCTGGAATTGTATACTTATCTGGGATTGATACCGAATTTAACTGTCGGTCATCGATGACCATCCTACATTTTTTCTTTCCCGATGCGTCCTCTTTTTCGGACACGGCCCAAGAGGACGAAATAGGGGAGTTTCCACTTCGCCTTTGAGATATATAGGGTGTTACGACTTTGAGGGGTCAAACAATTATTTATTATTTAATCTTGTTTTTGAATTTTTTATTTCGTTTCATCGAATGTATGATGCATTTTCTTAACGGCCTTGCCATCTGTTGTTGAAAAGACGCTAAATATTGATTTTAAGCTGCTTTATTCACACGTAGGGTCGTGTGAATTTATGATAAATTTAAAGGATATATAGGATATAAAAGATGCTAGTGAAGTTTTATCCAAACTAATCCAAAAAATGCAATAACAACAAACTTAATGTAATAGTATTAGCGTAATTAAACATTCAGGCGAATTAATATTGTGTAATTTAGTCGAGATGTGATTTTTTAATTAGCCATAGAGACATTCCAAAGTCATTCTAAGTATTTTCTAATCATTTGGCATAGACTTCAGTGACATTGGTAGACTGTCTAAACCTAAACGAGTGTCCCTAGTAAATTATATGATTTTCTAATGGGTCTGTGAAGGCAGTGGAGTGAGGTTGGAACGAAGTATTGTGCGGATGGGATAGAAGTACTCAACAAGAATCCTATTTTCAATGAATTTTTGGTAACGCAAATTTATCAACGATACGCTAATTTAAAATCAAGAGTGTGCTGCAACTGTACAATACAGGGTGGTTAGTTGAGGCCATCCAAATTAATTAACACGTCGGAAAGGTCGCCCAACAGAAAATATTTACGAGGTTTGGCGAGCCCGCGCACTACGACTTTCGGTACGAGTATGGCGTCACCTGTGACATGACGGTGACCAGGCCGCTACAATTATTTTTTTTTGGCCCAATCCTTTTTAATTTAAATTTATATTTTTTTTCTTCGAATTTTCATTTTTATTATTTTTCACCTTTTGTTGTTGGTTCTCGCTCCGAATTTTTTGAGTTCGGCTACAGTATTTTTTTTATTCAATTTTTTTTTGGTTTATTTTCTCGCTCGGCCATTTTCTTTGGTTTTATTTGCTTTATGTTTTTAACTTCTTTCTTTTTCCTATTTTCCCCACGGATTTCTCTTTGGGAAATTTTTGTTTGTTTGTTGTTGATTAAATATAAAATTGCACGATGGCTTAACCCCAGCATTCGCATTATTCCTCTCCTGCCTGGTCGGTTGTGTTCTCTCTTTTTGTTTCATCCTTTCACCTAAAGTTTTGTAAATAAAATGAATTACTAAAATTATTTTCGGATCTGTGTGATGAGAGCGGAGATTCTATTCTGTGCCGGTCCCATATTTCCAGGGGGGCTTGTCACTCCCTATCATCCCCTTAGTATCCACAGGGTCGGAGGTGTGGGTCCAGCATATGTGTTGCCCATTCGCGGGCGACCGTAATATCCACTTGATCTACCCGTGGCACTCCGGAAGTGTCGAGCTGTCGAAATGTGTACTGTGGAAGAATCGCTGAAGAGACGGGTGAAGACTGAAGAGAGGCCTGGTCTGTTAAAGAGACGTCCTTACCCTATTATGTTGTTTCTTTGTGGCTGGGCATCGGCCTTCCGGGGTGGATGAGTAATTTCATGGGGTCTCTTCAGCAGCCTGGTACTTGTCACTCGGAGAGATCCAGTTTTCACCGGATGGATACACAGGGTTAATATTAATTTATTAGGTTTTTTCAAAGTTCGTTCTAGAAACTCTGGTCGATTTACTTTAATTTCAGTTTTTTTTATTATTTGCTTTTGATTTTGATTTTTTTCTGTTCCACGGTGTAGGCCTGGAGCATGCAGGCCTCTATTTAGGGGCGAGTATAAACTGGGTCTGAATTTTGAGTTCTTATTTCTCCCTTTACCACGGTAATAAACGTTAGTTTTTCTGCTGGTTCTTTCGTTGAGGATATTTAGGCTGTACATCATTTTTATTTGATCCTGTTTCTACCACAAGTTTTACAATTTTGCCGTTCTTTGCTTGGTGTATTAAATTGGGGAGCAATGAATTCTTTAGTCTACATTTACATTCTCGCCCTCTTCATAAGGTTCTACCTCGTTGTACATACTGTATGTGTTTGTATATTCAACTAAAGTTTGTTCGTGCTGTGAAGCTAGTTCACATGTCTCGATTGACCATTACCGTCTACTGACATTTGCGTTGGTTTTGGTTGAGGCTTAGGTGAATATCCTGGTGGGTAATTCGAATATCCAAGTTGTGGTATAACGGGCTGTTGCGCTTATCTTGGAAGTTGTGGGTTTTATAACCAAATTGGGGTCAACTAGGTTTGAATATTTTTAAGTGGGAAGCTTCTCGACTTCTACTTTTGATCTTTCTGTTATTTGCTCTTGCTTTGAATAACTAGAAAAGAGAGTTCGAACAATGAATTCGCTAGTGCCGGCATCCATCACGCGTGTTGGTATCTTAGCTCATTGCTTCTTTGTGACTATCTTGTAGCCCAATCCCCAAGGATCTACATCGATGTCCTCAATTAGCTTCTTCCAACAGCGAACTTTCCTCTCATTGATTTCCTGTTGCAGTAGATTTTTTGCGAGCCTGTATTCCTTGAATAGGCGGCTAGCTACAACTCGGTCTCTGGTTCGCTGAAACGACTTGTTGTGTCGCGGTTTCTTCCTTGGCATAGATGTCTCACAGGTCGAAACGATTAGACTATTGGTGGAAGATATCAGCTCATCAATCATCGATCTTCCGCCTATTTCTGTCGTTCTTTGAGCCATTTGTTGCCTGCTTTTCCTTAATTCCTCCCTAAACCACTCAACATCAGGCCCTTGCAGGTTCCAGCACAGGGTTTATCCCGCGAATCATTCCTTTGTCTCTTACTTACTTCAAAAACAATGTACTGATGGTCACTGCCACAGTAATCCACTATGACCCTTCACTTGTGGATGTGTGGCACTATAGGGCTTGAAGATGAGCAGGTCGGGCTGTTTCTCTACTGCCAGCTGATGTAAGAGTTGTTGCGATCGATCTTGCTTCTGTTTATGTTTCCTTGCAAGATACGGGTAATCTCCGGTTTTTGGCCTCCTGCAGTTTCCCGCGAAGGCACACCCCTCTTGATTTGTGGCCAACCCTGAAACATTTATAGCAGTGCTTGCTTCGATCTACGCCTTTGCATTCCCTCCTTTGCTCCCGAAAATGTTAAGTCTCACACGATTCGGGCCCATATTTGCCCATGCCAGGACTATGACAAAATTCTGAAAAGTAACATGAACATTTTCATTTGAAATATCATTCTGGAAAACATAACGAGATCGATTCATTAAATCAGGAATCTCAGTTTTACAACAGGTCATAGTTATTTATTAATAATAAATGAAATACTCGCCAAAAGCAAAAAATCTAATCACCTAATAAATTATTTGGTTCATTACGGTGTCACACCGCCATTATTACTCTTGAGGGTGGTCAACCCAATAGAAATTAATCAAAAAATGTTGTTGTCTAATTTAATTAAAAATAATATTTATCGAGTGAATACTTTTCGATATAAATAATATTGTCAAATTTGTTTATTTATTTTATTATTTTATAATTAATCAATTGACTACCGTGAAAAATCAGAAATTGAAATATGTTTGTGTGTGTATGCATATTTAGATATAGCGAGAGTATATGCCCAACATAAAAACGCAAATAAAAATTTTCTAACCATAAAAACCACTTTGGTGAAAAGTATTATTTCAAAATAATTGATAAAATAACCAATTCAATTTTTAAAATTTATTATTTTTTTTCATTTCAACTATTTTCTAGTTTTGATTATATAATTTTAATGATTGTTAATTAATTTGGCTATATATGGATGTGTATACGTGCGCGTACTCTCTACACATATATATGTATAGATAAAATCTAATTGAAAATTTTAATAATGATATTTTCATTATAAATGTACAGGGTGTTCAACAAATTATAAAAATGTTCAAAGGTACGTGTATAGGTTCGATCACACACACACTGCATTAAATATTAAATAGTTTTTTGTATTTTACCTCCCCATTCTTCACGCCTGTAGATCTAACTAATTTATTATCGGGCAAAACCGAGCAACAACAACACGCCACTAAAAAACTATAGAAAATTAATAAAAACTATTATTTTAATACAATAAATATAATTCATATACATAAATTATATAGTTGCATGTTGTAGCTGACCATATATTATGTTTTCATAAACATAGTTTTTGCTTTATGTGCAATCGGTGCTTTTATGTAAATACATAGTTTGTATATATGGATGGCGCGTGAGGAACATGAAGGGAAACCTCTATGAAAACCTCGATATTGTTATCTGCACATCATTCGTTTTCTGCTCATTGAATGGAAAATAGTTATTTTGTTGTTCAGGCGTATTAAAAGTGGAATGTGTGGAAAAATCGAAAACATTATATTCGCATCTGTAGGTGTGAGATTGGATAAAATTTAAATTGGGTTTCAATAGCTTTTACATTTTAATAACAAATTAATTTAAGTTTATTAGATTTTAAAGATCCAAATTAATGAAATCACGTCATTTTGCAAAAAAGATACAGCGATTACAATTGAAAAACTTTTGAAAGATGAGGTTTAATAATTTAGCGAAATCATTTACAACACTTTGTTTGCCTCACACATGTGACATAATGAGATATTTTGTGGAGAAGAAATATTAGAAAAATCATCGAAAAGAAAAAGGACACTTAAGCTTCTTGTACCAGTTTTGGAAGAATATTGCTAATGCTTTCCAATCTATTTTCTAATAATAATTTGTTTCTTCTATAACTTAACTTGAAATTAAAATAATTAACCGTAGTTTTAAAAATAAGATTTCATAATATGTATATTGAAAGGTTACAATAAAAAATGGGATGGTGAATATATTGTGGCCTACACCCGTATTTCATTTGCATGGACCTCGAATAAATCGCACTTTATTCCTAAAGCGAAAAATAATTCGCTTAAATTTTAATAAACGAGATTTGCCGGAATGGTATCAATTTATTATGTAAAGTTATCTCAGAATTTCTTCCTAAGAGCCAGTCCATCTTTCTGTATTTAATGTTTAACTCTTCTGTGGCGCTATTCTAGTAATTTCTTGGGAATAGAGTATTGGGGAAAAAATTTATATGAAATTAAGTTCAAATATTTTTTTCGGCCTATATTGAGGAGAAAAGTTTGATCTAAATATTTTTATAAATTGGGAATAATTTTTCCATATCTAAATTGACAGGAAAATTATTCCCAATTTAATTTTGTTTTCAAAAAAAATTACACTAGCTTTCTACCTCAGTATGCCATTGTTCTATATTTGACATGCTCTTTCCACTTTAGTTTCGCGTCTAGAGTTATGCCTCGATATTTTGCCACGTTTGCATGAATTTGCTGAGTGTTCTCCGGACTGGTATCCAGTTATTAGGTATCGTTGCTATGTTAGTCTATTCTGTCATTGGCAGGTCTGAGGTATATAGAAAATATAAAGTTGGTCCCACTACACTACCTTGTCGTGCTCTTGCTGATATTTTCTTTATTTCTGAGTATTCCTCCATCTAATGTAACACGAATGTGTCGATTAAATATGTAAGATTTTAGAATTTCATAAAACTGCTTTGGTGTCTCTTGTAATTTTTATATTGGCTTGCGTACTAGTTATCCAAGAAGATACTTGAACATACTTTCTTATGTTCAAGGACATCTTCAATATTGTGTTTGTAATTCAAATACTTGTTCTGTTGTTTAATTGTTTTCTCTGAAGCCAAATTGACATCGAGAAATAAGATTTATTTCATAGGATTTCAGATTTCTGTTATGGGTTTGAGTCTCTTTAAGAATAATTTCTTGCATATTTTTCCTCCTAATTGATGTCCGAAGTTTTATTCGGAATAGTAAATCCGAATAGCAAAACTCGTAATTTCCTATTTCTAGAATTCTTGGCTTATTTCTAGGATTCTAGGGCTATGTCTATGATTCTCAAATTATGTTTATAGAATTTCCGGCCTATGCTTATAAGTCTATGATACTTAGTCTATGTCAAGGATTCTTGGCTTATGGCTAGGTTCTTTGTATATATCTAGAAATATTGACCTATGCTTAGGGTTCTTGGCCTTTTTCTAGGATTCTTGGCATATTCCTAGGATTCTTGCGTATTCCTAGAATTCTTGGCCTACGCTTAGGACCAAATTCTAGGCCTATGCCTAGGATTATTTGCATGTATCTAGAATTTTTAGCCTATGCCTAGGATTCTTTGCCTATACCTAAAATTCATAGGCTGTTGGCCTATGCGTAATGTTCTTGGTCAATGCCTAAGATTCTTGGCCTATGTTTTTGGAATCTTGGCCTATGACTAAGATTTTTAGCCTATACCAAGGATTCTTGGCAGATATTTAGGATTCTTGGCCTATGCCTAGGATTCTTGGTCTGTGCCCAGGATTCTTAGTCCTATGCCAATATCCACGCGATTCTTGGCATATGCCGAGGATTCTTGGCATATGCTTAGGATTCTTGGCTTGTGCTTGTGGGATTCATGGCTCATGCCTAGGATTTTAGGCCAATATCTAAGATTCTTGCCGTATGCCCTAGGATCCTTGGCCTATGCCTAGGATTCTTCGGCTACGTCTAGGACTATTGGCCCATGTTTAGAATAGTTGGCCTATGCCAAGGTGTCGTCACCTATGCCTAGGATTCTTGGAATATGCCTAGGATTTTTGGCCTTTACCAAGGATTTTTGGCAAATACAGTATCGTTCGAATTAATGTGAACATGATTTGTTCTTTTGGGGAGAAATTGACAACGCAACATTTCAAACAAACAGTCAAACATTCACAAAAAAAGATGTTTTGGGGATGTTTTTCGCATAAGGGCCTAGGCAGTCTAGTACCAGTCGAAGCCATGAAGAACGGTTTGAAGTATAAAGCTATGCTGGAGCTGAAATTGCACAGTAATTTAGAAAAAGTTGGTGATGATGAAAATGTATTTTTCTAGATGATTCAGCGCCATGCCGTTATGGCTCTTCGGAGCAATATAAAATAAAAATTGATAATTCTTCATGAAACATTGCTGACCGTTAGTTGATTTTTTTTTTTAAACATTTATTTAGAGGTACGGTTCGGTTATACTACAGCTGGGCTAAGGACTCAGCCCAGGTGGGGTTTCATTTTACAGTACATAAATAAATCTAGTTGGGCCGTTTACTAAAAATACATACCGACAGACGAATGTACCCTATACACTTGCCCGTTTACGATGTCATATTAACCGAACTATGCTCGTCCCCCTCGGCGTGGTTCAAATTATCTCATTTTAAATACAGTAACAACACGCTTCGAAATTTCGATCGGTAAACATAATTATTATCAATGAGCGAAAAATAACGTTACGTATACAAATATTTATAAAAAACCAATAAATGTTCTAACTAGCGAAGCTAAACCTAACTACACCCTTTTCTTAAGTCTATGTATTACGTAATTATTTAATTTAATTTTTATAACGGGAAAATAATAATTCTCTTTTTTATCAATTAACTCTTTTTGTGCCGGGGTTTATATTCCTTTGGAGTTGTTTCAAATAAGAGTTCACTAAGAAAAGTTCGCACAAATTTTGTTTTTTCACATTTATTCTTAAATTTCGTCTTTTTTTTCTTCTCTGCATAATCGCCATTCAATACATTTCTTAAACCTCTTCAAAGTCTTGCTTTTTAAGCATATCAAGTTCAGCATTACGTTACTGTTAAAGAACTTTCCTCTCAATTTTTTTTAATTTTTGTAAATAACCAGAAATCACAAGGTGCCACATCCGGGGAATATGGTGCTGGTCGTATTTCTTCAATGCCAGACATCGCAATAAAGTTACTCGTTTTACCAGCGTGGGCTGGCGTATTGTCATGATATAAAAAGTAGCGCCGCAAATCCTCTTTGTTCCGGTTTTCCAACAAATTTTTGAAAACTTTTGGTAAGCAGTTTACGGTATACCATTTCGCAGTTACCATCTGACTCTGTTCCAGGGGAATAGCAGCTACTATTTTTGATTGGGTGAAGTAAACTGACTTATTACTTTTGTTGCTGTTTTTTTGTTGCTTAGCTTTTACGGGTGGGTTTGATCCTGTTGGACTCCATACCATGGAGTTTGGTTTCCGGAGCGTACTTATAAACAAGATTTATCACCAACTTTACTTAAGATGCAGGGCTGCCCATTTTCGAATTTATTTAGGAAAAAGCTTAGCAGAATGCACTCGAGCCTATTTTGGGCCTCTTTTAAAATTCGTGGGACCCATCGAGCAGATTTCCTGGTGTATCCCAGATGATTACTTAATATTTGCGATGCAGCCGTGGCATTCAAGGCCAATCCATCAACAACAATTTCTTGTGTCAACCGTGGATCTTCGTCAACTTTGGACTACACCAGAGCCACAGTGGCGTCATTATTGGAAGATTTTGGTCCACCTTCTCGGGGCTTGTCCTCTACAGAAAAATGTCCCGTCTTGAATCTTTAGTGCTACTTGAAAATAACTATGTACAATTTAGTACGTAGAGACGAGGAATGAAATTGGCTTTAATTGAATGTTTGTAGTGGCTTTAGTTTACGCCGAAATTCGAAAAGAATCACATAGCGAATTTCTGTTTGCGTCGGTGGTGGAATTTCGTTTGATCCATCCTAAGCTATTTTGCGTTTTCTCGTCCCCATGGGTTTGGTATTTTGCGTTTTTTAAAAAAAGATTTTATAGTCATCAACTAAGCGAACTTTTGTATGGGCCATTTCGAAGGTTAGATGTGGAAACAAGACTGTATAAAAGTAAAAAAAAATAGTGAAAGCTGCTATCGAGGTTTGGTTCCGAGATCTACAAGTGACAGAAAATTATCAAATTTTAACTAATTCGGTGACTTCCTTGTGCAAGATGTTATTAAGGCCGAAAGTGGACACGTTTCATTAATTTGATGTGTTAATTTTCTGTGTTTACATTAATTGGAACGATAATATATATAGGGTTTTTGCCCTATGCCTAGCATTCTAGGCCTTTGTCTAGGACTGTTAGTTTATATCTAAAATGTCTAGGGTTATTGTCCAATATCTAGGATTCTTGGCCTACGTCTAGGAATCGTCACCTATGTCTAGGATTATACGGCTACGATTCTTTCCCTATGCATAGGTTCTTGGAATAAGTCTAGGATTGTTGGCCTTTACCTAAAATTCAAAGCCTATGCCAAGAACTTTTGCCGTATGCCCTAGCATTCTTGGCCTATGCCTAGGATTCTTCTGCTACTATGTTATTGGCATAGATCTATAGGGTTCTTAGCCTATGTCTAAGATTATTTGTCTATGCCTAGGATTCTTGGCCGATGCCTGGGATTTTTGTCTAGGATTCTTGTCCTATGTCTAGTCTTTTTCGCCAATGTCTAGGATTCTTTGCATATTCCTAGGAATATTTCTGGCCTATGCCTATGATGTTTGAACTTGAACCAAGGATTCTTGTCATTTATCAAGGATGTCCGGCTTATGGCTTGATTCTTGGCCTATGCCTAGGATTCTTCGCCTAGGCCTAGGATTCTTAGCCCTATGCCTAGGATACTTGACATATGCCTAGGATTCTTGGTTTATACCTAAAAATTTAGACCAATGCCTATTGATCCTGGTATATATGACTAGAATTCATGGCATATATCTAGGGTTCTTCATCTATGTCTAGGATTCATCGCCTATGGAGTCATCAGTCCTTCTAAATACGGTTCTATGTCTATGATTTCAGCCTATTTTTAAAGCGGGTTCATCCTGTGCTTATTGGCCTATGGTTAGGGTATTTAGCCTATGCCAAGAACTCTTGCCTAGGTTCCTGGCATATATCTAGAATTATTGGCATATGCCTAGTGTTAAGGCCTATTTCTAGGACTATTATCCTATGTAGACTTCTTGGCTTATGTCTAAAATGCTTGGCCTATGCCTAGGAGTCTTGGCCTATGTCTAGGATTCTTGGCCTATGCCTAGGATTTTTGGCCTATATCAGTTATTATTGGAATATATCTAGGATACTTGGCCAACGCCTAGGATTCTTGGGCTATGTCTTGAAATCTTGACCTAATCTTTTTGGCCAATGTCTAAGATTCTTTGCATATGCCTAGGATTTATGGCCTATGCCTAGGATTCTTGGCCTATGCTTAGGATTTTTGACCTTAAACTAAGGTTTCTTGACACTTATCTAAGATTCTTGGCTTATGCTTAGAATTCTTGGCCTATGTCTAGGATTCTTGGCCTAGGTCGAGGATTCGTGGCCCTATGCCTAGGATACTTGGTCTTTGCCTCAGATTCTTGGTTTGTACCTAAATTTTTGTCTATTTATTTATTTAATCATTTCAATTTTATGTATATACATTTGAATGGTTTCTTAACCGTACAATTAAGATACTTAAACAATATTTGTTTGAAATATTTAAAAACTATACAATAAAAGAAAATAAAAGTAAAAACTTTTAGAAACTAACTAGTAGTTTTTAGATAAAAATTCTGATTCATACTATACGATTAATATTAATTATACAAATTATATGACTTGTTTGCAGTTTAATTATAATTATAGAAAAAAGCAAAAAATTAATTTTAACTAATCCTAATACAGAAATAAAGGTGAACTCAGGAAAATTTAGAATTATATAATTACAAAATTACAAGATTATAACCAGCGTTCAATATCAGAAACCTCCATTACCCAATCTCTAAGGCTAATTGAAAATTTTTGATGTGTAGATGCCGATCTAATTTACAAGGGCAGTTTATTGAACAGAAATGGTTTCTTATAATAAAAACATTTCTTTCAACGTTCCTTACTCGTTAAAGAAACCAAACATTCCGAAGAACGCGTATTATAATTTTTAGGCTTAATATACTTCAAATAGCCCGATCTTTTATAAAATATCTTCGATACTTTATAAACATAAAGCTTACGTAGTGGCAGAATATTACAAAAATTTTTTGGGCACTGTATTACGTAACAGATATAGTTTTCTAAATACCATTGAAAATTTTAAACTGCGTTTCTTTAAAATGTTTTTTAAAATCTAAATATTTATCCAGCCATAAACCTAAATACTTGTAATTACCTTCCCTCTTAAGATTAGAGCACGCATTTTTACATTGAATTGCTACAAACACTATGAAATTGAATGAACAGAATTTAGAAGGACGTTAGACGTACTTCGATAGTTATAGATATTAAATGTCATAAAAACTGTGCCTATGTCTATGATTTTTGGCCTGTGCCTAGGATTCATGGCCTATGCCTCGTATACGTGGGTTATGATTCTTTCTCTATGTCTAGGATACTTAATATTTATCTATGATTCTTGGCCTATGCCTAGAATTCTTGGACTATGCCTAGAAGTCATGGCCTATGTCTAGGATTCTTGGCCTATGTCCAAGGTTTCCTGACTTATGTCGTGGAGACTTGGTCAATGCCTGGGATTATTGCCTTATGCCTAGGATTCTTGGTCTGTACCTAAAATGCATGGCATATGTCTAGGATTCTTGGCCTATGTCTAGTATTCCTGGCCTAGGATTCTTGTCCTATACCTAGGATTCTTGATCTGTACTTAACATTCATGGCATACACCTAGGACTCGAGGCATATGTCTAGGCTTTGTGGCCTATTCCTGGGATTCTTGGCCTATGCCTAGGATTCTTGGCCTATGTCTATGTCTATGTTTCTTGGTCTATGGCTAGCATCTTGGTATTTCTCTAGGATTCTTGGCCTATGTCTAGGGTTATAGGCCTAGGTCTAGGATTCATGGCCGATGTATAGGATTCTTGACTTATGTTTGGGATTCTAGGCCTAGTATTCTTGGCCTATATCTAGGATTTTTGGCCTGCGCTTAGGATTATTGGCATTTATCTAGAATTTTTGGCCTATGCCTAGGATTTTTTGCCTATGCCTAGATGCCTAGGATATTTGGGGTAAGTCTTGGAATCATGGCCTATGTCTAGTCTTCTTGGGCTATGTCAAGGATTCTTGATTTATGTGCAGGATTCTTGACATTAATCTATGATTATTGGCCTATGTCTAGTTCTCTTGGCCAATGGCTAGGATTGTTGGCCTATGTCTATGATTTTTGGCCTTTGCCTAGTATTCTTGGCCTCTGTATAGAACGCTTGGCTTATGTCTAGGATTCTTGTTCTAAGCCTTAGATTCTTGACGTGTATTCCTAGGATTCTCCGTTTATGTTTAGGATTCTTGCCGTATGTCGAGTATTCTTGGCATATGACTATAATTCTTTGCCTTAGCCCAGGATTATTGGCCTATGTCTAGGCTTCTGACGAAGTTAGTAAACGTCTAAAATCAAATGCCAGTACAAAATGCAATAAAATGAAACTTTTCTGATTACAGATTACAGATAATACCCCAAAAGGAACTGCCAATCTTTTTAACTATGTGCAGTAGCACAGTAAAGTTTTGAGTTGTGAAGTACATTTAAAACGTAACCGAACCTTATAGCAGGAAATTTGCTCTCAACATAGGAAGCATCAGTATTATAAAAGATAATTTTTGATTTGTCCAAGTTTTGTCCAAAATATTAAAATGTGTTCATGCGGACATGTCCCGGCAATTTTTTGTATTGGATCTAATGTATCGCTGTTAGTGTAGTTTCGATTCAATTTCTTATTTGGCTTCTTCTGGCATAAAATAATAAAATCTTTGTGCTTTAAGAACGCAATGGGCTTTTAGTTATTCGTATTTCGATTGATTCTGTTAAGTCATATAAATTTCTGAACTAATTTTCATTTAGGTAAAAGCCAGTGTACTTGTAATGGAAAAACCCATTTTTATTGAAGCAATAAGATTTGAATTTTTAAAAATTTATGTGATTTACCAGAACAAATTTAAAAGACGAATTTCGGGCAATAAAATTCGATAAAATTTGTAAATTTGTTTTGGTGTTTTCCTTAGTATAAAATACCCTTGGATATTTCACTCATTACTAATTATTGGCTTGTATCGTGACAAAATAACACTTTGGTATAATAAAACACGACAAAATTTTAAATAAATAGTTTTAAATAACAAAAAATTTATCACGAATATGACGACGTACACAACAGATGTCGTTCTTTTTATAAAAACGAGTTGGACAAAAGAATAGCAACCACAACCGCTGCTACGATAGACATATATCCAATCCAATCAGCTTTCTTGCTGGCATATGTGATAACTGCCTTACGACATCCTGTTTTATAAATATCCTGAGGAAGACATACACCCGAAATTGGATTTTCACAACACGACGGTGGTATTTTAACTCCATAATCAAGAAACGAGTATTTTCCGCAACAGTTAAACTTAAAAGTAAATTTTATATAAATTAATGATGTCTATAGAGTATTGACACTACTATACAGTTTATACTTACTTGTTTATTTATTTCAGCTAGCGCAGACTCACAATGAGCCTTTTCCCGGTCATCCCACATTTTATCATACATTTCTCCAGCTTTAGCCAAAAATGTTTTCCGTTGTGTAAAAACGAGAATCGCAACAATGACAAAGAATGCTGCTAGCAGGGCCAAAAGCCCACAATAAATTAACTTAAAGATTCGATTACTTTGCAGGGACGATACTAAGCTCATACATGAAAGTATCAAAATTATAATGCCCAGCGTTAGTATGGCGAGAGTTGGTTGAGGAATGCCAGCTTTTGCGAGCATCTCGGCTAACTGTGGATTAACAGCGGTATATCCGATGCCCATCCCAACCAGGATACAGCCAACGACAATGCCTAACGCAGCTAGACCAAATTTTATTATCGTTCCACAAAATAAACACATTTTGGCCAAATTTGTTCGTAATTATCTATAGTGTTATGGGATGACGTCTGATATAGCGCTGATTCTAAACCAAACTGCAAAACAAAATTTTGATTATTTTGATCGTTTCTTGGTGGAGTGCTTTGTATTTTATATTTTTTGAAAGTTGAGTATCTCAAATAATTTTTCGATTCGCTAATTCAAAACGCATTGAAATATTACCAAAAAATCGTTTTACAGGGTGCACCATCATTGAAATTTGAAAACACCATTCAAAATTAATTACCGACTGTGAATTTTCTGAAAACAGAGTTACCACAACAACAAAATGTCTAAAACGAATTAGTTTTGTTTGGTCTATCAAGACTTGAAGAAAATGAATTTCCTTTCAAAAACGAGATTATGTTTAACTGTTATTGGGATCCTAGCTGGTGCGTTCATTTTCTCCATTGGAATTTATTATTGCAATATTGAGCCTGATATGATCGAAATACTGCAGAAAGCCAAAATTCCCCAAATGACGAGTATTTTACTTTTAGTGGGTTTTATAGTTGTGGTTCTGTCTTGTTTAAGTCTATTACCTTGTGTTCAGAATGATGATACCGTTAAATATGTTTGTTGTACGGTGCTGGGTATTTTTATAATATTTTTGCTAATTGTTATAATTAGGTTTTTCTCGAAGCGGAAAACATATACAGATAATATGGCAAAAGTATACGATGAGCTTTGGGATGATCGTGACGATCCGGTTAACCATTACGTTTTTGATCACATTAATTCGTATGTAAGCTAATTGGTGTTTTCTATATGTATCTAAAAAGTGAGTTTTTATCCATGATTTTTTTTCCTCAGTTTCATTGTTGCGGCCCATATTCGTCTAATAACTATGGAAACGATACACCTCCATCTTGTTGTGGTAACCCTAGCTATACTGAGTGCGCACCGCATAGTATTTATAAAAAAGGATGCCGCCGGCTTATGATTAACTATGCAACGTCTAAAGTTGATTGTGTTGGAGGTGCTGCAACTATAACAGCACTCACATTTTTATTTATAGTGTTTTTATTACTTTTTTATGAAAAACTTGTGAAAGTTTCATAAAACAAAGTTTTTTCCTACCACAAACTTTGCTTTAACAGCATCAATAAATTCAACTTACTTAAAATCCTGCTTTGTTCATACCGTTTTCTTCATACAAATTTTACTTATTATTATACCGAAGTGCCATGTCGCTGACCGAGGAGTCACCAAAAGAGGATGACGAGGAAGTGGACTTGAATCAGAGCCTCTTTAAAATCAAACCCGTACAAGAGACGTTACCCAAAGACACTCGTCCAAAATCTTATCACCATTGGACGACACTCGCCAAAGAATATAATGTCGAATGCAAAACTCCTCTCACGGTTGAACGATTCCGAGTACGAGTAGAGTGGTAAGCAGCGCGATGAGCTTTATTTCCATTAGACGGCTTTGGAGAAGTTATAGTTATATGCTAGGAGGGGGACGCTTTTGAACGTCTATGAACCGGAAATCAAAATGTCTTGGAAATCCGTCGAACAGACATCCGTCGGATGCTCAACAACCACAAGCAAGGATCATCGGTAATCGTTCCTGGAGTTCTACCAAGCAATCCACCGGATTATTTTACAGACTAACTAGCTTATATTAGACCGATACAATTTACACTATCCTGAGACGGAATATGCGACCGAGGCCCCAGATGGCTCTGTATAATGAGTGAAACTTTGAAGATATCTCAAAACGTTCTGGTCATAACGCCAAAGCATGATTAATGCCCAGTCTAAGGCAATATTGAAACCACTCTTATTTAGATTTTCGTGGCCCTATAACGCCAATCTTTTGTTTTGGCTGTGGAAAGAATTGGGAATCCTCAGGCCGGATTGTAACCGTTGTAACACATCAAAAAACTGGAGATCCGAGATGGGGAACACTCGGAGACCCACGCTAATGTGCGCTTCAAAAATTGAAATACTTGTGCGAGCGTCGAAAATGGCGTTAGCAGATCCATTTCACGGTTATCCACTCCAAACCAGACAAAAAGTCATATGTCAAGACTAGAATTTGTGATCAACCTATAAAAGGAACTGCTTGGCTCTGGAAATGACATCAGTGTATTAGACAGTGAGAGTGAGAAATTTTCACACCGCTTCAAAGTTGATTATCATCCAATTATACCATACAACTTCAACCGCCAGTGTCATGGTAGAGAAGATTGTCGGATACACCTTCGCCCCGGTCTCATTCCACAATCAAATTAAACCATTAAATTTATTTATAGCCCCGTCATTTACACAGAAATTTTACATAGGCAATTCTGGAGATCGTTTGATAATATTGCCGGACCAGAATCAAGACACTAAGAAGAATAAAAAGCCTCAGGAGCTGGACTGGCATATTTCGATCAAAGAGCAGCATAAGACTTTAGATGAAATCAAGTCGCAGATCCCTTTATCCAGAGAGGGTAGCCCTTTACCCTTCCAATGATTGATGGTTTACTAGGTCGTCTAAACACGAGGTGAAGTTTAAAACTCCAACAGTACGATTTTCGAATCGAATAACGCAAGAACATACAAAACGTGGTCCATGATGCACTATCTCGCATAATCACGCCTGTGCAAGAGGATCTCAAAATCGTGAACGTCAAACTGTTCGTTCACAAGCCCACCAAAGATTCAGACCTTAAAACTGACTTGTCTACCTGGAAACTCTGTATCTCCGAGAGCCAAACACACAAAGTTCTAATTCAGTCTCACGAACCTTCTGCAGAACATGGGCACCGGTAAAATGATCAAGTTTCTGCTTCGGCATTTTTTTGGCCAACACCGGTGAAGGACACCAAAGATTTTGTGCACAAAAGTCAGACGAACAAATGGGACTGAGTATGAATTACTCCATCTGCAGCGGATCGTTTACTAGTGGTGGGCCAAAAAGTGTTTGTGCAAAACTTCGCACTAAATAATGCAGTCCACCATTACTCCGCGAAGTTGGCGGCGGGATGTCGTTGGGGATCTTTCACGCAAAGGATATTATTTGTGACCTGAACTAAATTCACCAATCAAAAGAACGATACGGTTTGGTTTTACTGCTAAAACTTAAAATACGACCTTGTACATTTTTTTGCAGACGTCCGTCCTAAATGGCTGAACTAAAGGACGCGTACTTCATCCATTTTCCCACTCTGTTACGGGCGGCCTCAGCCGACCCGTAGATTTAAACTAAGCTATGCAGCGGCCTATCACACGGTGATTTTGGCGGCTAATACTCAGGGTATTGGGTCGTGGGGATTAAGAGGCTTGCATGACTCTGGCCTCCTTGTTTACAGATAATTTAAAATAAAACGACAATCAAAAAAAAAAAAAAAATCAAAAAAAAAATCGGATGTTCCGCCGAAATTTGTCGGACGAAACTTGAAGAACAGAATAAAATAATTATAACCAGGTGTGCCCATCCGACGGCGACCGGATCTCCCCGAGTGACAAGTACCCAGTCTGCTGAAGAGACGCCTCCGAATGACCCATCAACCCCGAAAGGCCAATGCCCAGCCGCAACGAAGCCAAATTAGAGGGTAAGGGGGACGTCACCCCAACAGACCAAGCCTCTCTTCATCCGGAGAGACCTCCAACGAATCTCCCACAATGCACACTTCGACAACTCGAAACCGCCGAAGTGTCACGAGGAGACCGCTGGACTTTACGGTCGCCCTCGAATGGACGACACATTCACTGGACTCACCACTGGATGGACGCCATGCCAAGGAGATTATGGGAAGTGGTAAAGCCCAGCTTGTACATATATGGAACCGGCACAGAATAGAGTTATAGTGTTCGTGGTTAAGTATTTTGTTTTTTCTTTGTGTTTCACTTTATTAATATTAATAATCACCTTTATTTTATATTAAAATTACACTCTTTATTTATTTTTATTTTTAATTTTTGCTACAGAGTCTCCCCTCCTACCATATCGAACCGGAAATATAGTAATTCATTTAAAAAAACCATTAAGCGACGAAAGAAGAAAAGGAAAAAGAAAGATAAATAAATTCGAATGCCGATGAGAATCGCAGTGCAGTTTTTTTTTTCAATAAAAAACAACAAATGTATCACAAATGAAAATGGTCGCTGATCCCAAAACGGTAATAAACAACACCAAATATAATCGCCGAATGATTTAACTAAATAATTTAGGAACGACACAAACATGCATCGTCCAGTCATGTGCACCACACTCGTTATTCGGTGCTCGATTACACAATTCAATAATAACAAAAATTCGAAAATATGATTTTTAATATAAATAAAAAATAAAATAAAATTGAGAAATAAGAAGAGAATTTAAATTAAAAATAACATAAAAAAAAAGTTGTACCTTAAGCTTCAGAAAGGTCACCCTGAAGGGTGGTGGCTTCTCCCCGCCTCTGTCAGCCACTGGCCACCCGTACGTTGCAGGGACTCTCCTCTATACCAATAAACCCCGAAAAGCCAGTTGGCTACCCACCCGTTAGTTGCGGGACCTCTCCCCGATACTAATAAAACACGAATAGCCGGTTACCTACCCGTACGTTGGAGCGTATCTTCACCGAAATTCCCAAATAAAAATTTACAAATGGCCGGTTGGCCACGTGTAAGTTAGGTGTCCTCCACCTTAAACCGTAAATAAAGGCGTTGTCTCACCACACCGAAGATAGAACGACTTAGTACTCGTTGCACACTTTCGCCGTTATGTAAAGGTAAACGGCCACGTTACACGACCCGTAATTGTAGTCAACTAGCCCCTGTCGGCCGCACGTAGATGTAGCGGTGTTATCGCACCAAAATCACAATTTATTTAGGCCACGTAAGGCGGCCGTTCTGTATAATTATTCGATTTATGTCCAAAATGTGTTGTTAGAGGCGATGAACATTTGGCACCCCACCATAAAATTTGACCCCATATATTGAAACTCTCTCAACTTAAGTTTCTAGATTTTATTGTTATATTTCTAAAACTGCAAGCTTATACACAAAATTACATAACTTGCAATCGTCTAATTTTACACTTTTTAGTTTTCAAAATTCTTTATTTTTTTTTTTAATCTTATAAGAATAATGGTGCACCAAAATTAAAACAACCAATATTTATTTGCACAGATCGCACAAAAAATAATCTCCAACAAAAAATAATATTATAGCTAGTTCTATGAAATAATACAAAAAAGTTTGTGATACCAAAAAAAAACTGTCTCGATTTTATATAAAAAAAATATCTCGAAATCGTTCGATCAACAAACTCAAAAACGACTTAGGTATTTCTCTAATTTCAAAGATAGACTATTCGCTTATATAGAACAACGCGAGACTCACCTTACGAAAAAAAAATTCTTGCACCAACAAACAAAAATGCAGGAAAATATTTCTTTTCTATATCTCTTGCTTGCTCGCGCACAAACAGTTGATGCGCGGTGCAAAAAGAGAGCGCAAATGGCGCGCCAAAAACACAAAACAAGAAATACAGAAAAAAATGGTAATCTATATTTTACCCGGTCGTACACACGCCCATAGTCGCACATTGGTCTGGCTCCAAAAAACAATATTTGGTAATGCTGTTGTATAATTAAATTGGCCCAACATAAAAACAGCTCGTTAAATTCCCATCGAATCAATCATATTGCTATTCATACATAGATGGCAATGTCACAACGATCAATAATGAATTACAAAATAATAAAATGAAAATGGGAAAGGAATTTAAATGTTATTTATGACCAATAAGTCGTAACACACCTTTATGCCTAGTTGAGCAAAGCAAAGAGAACTTTTAGAGTACACGATCAAGAAAATCTTTGGAAAAACAGATTAAAAACCCTAAAACTGAATAAGCCTTGTTGATACATCTGTTGATACGGGGTACCGAATTAAAAAAGTTTGAATTAAAAACGTTTATTAAAAATGAATTAAAAAAGGTGATTTTTGTATGAACATCTGCGACTTATTTTAATTCATATTTTTAACATAAAATTATGAACTAAAAAACGCGATTTAGAAAAATGAGAAAACTCAAAACTGAATTAACAAAGGCTTATGCTATTTCATTTTTAAAACACCTACTTTAATTCATTTTCAAAATGAATTAAAAAAGGCACATTTTATTTCATTTTAGTTTTAAATAAAAATGAATTTAAATGTTATAGTTATATATTATTTGTTTTCTATAGATTTCTATTTTTATAATTGTTGTCTCGTTTATTTATTATTTAATATTTAATTAATTTTAGTTAAATATCTTCATTAATGAAAATAAGATATTCTAATGTTTGATTTTCAGGAATGAAAATGTCTCTGGAAATCAACAGTTTTATTTGCTTTTTCATTAATGAAAATACAAATCAAAAATTTTCCAAATTTTTAAGTGCCAAATTTAAATTTAAATTCCAAAAAATTTTCATTAATGAAAATAATAGTTGCATGGATTTACATTGCCTTAGAGATTATTAATGATTCAAAAAATTTAAATGTAAGGATCGGAAGGATTCAGTAAAGAAAATTATTTCGTGTTTCGTAATTCCTAACAGTTTAAATATATATTTATTTTAAAAAAAATATTTTAATTCATGTATAAAACGAAATAAAAAACGGTTATATTATTTCATTTTATAAACATTTATATTAATTCCTTTTAAAAATGAATTAAGAAATGCCTTTTTAAATTCATTTTATTCAACTTTTTTAATAGCGCGTTTAAATTAAAATACAGAACGGATGAAAAAAATAAAAATATATATATCAATCTAGATATGGTTCCGACCAATTATCCAAGTACATTAGGAAATACATAGATTTGTCATTCACTAGAAAAATAACTCCAGAACTTCTTTCATCGTTTTGTTATTTTTCGTATCATAGACTAATTCTTCATAAAATTGTGATGTAAAATAATAAAAGTTTTCAAAATGTAATCTAACGCCCTCTGCGGCTATGTCACCGAACAGAGTCTACCGCATTTTTTGTGAAGAGCACTGAATTTGTTTTGCAAAAAGTTGATTTTGAATTGTAAAAATATACGAACTTGAAATAATGAAACTTGAATTTGTTTTAAAATATTTCAATTTACTTTACATTTATAATTGAAGTTACTTTGAAAAAACACAAATTTGCTTTGCAAAAAATTGAGGTTGCGTCAGAAAAAATTGACAATGAAATATAAAAAATTGTGGTTAACTTGTAAAAGATGTAAATAAACAAAAAAAATTGAATATAATTGCAAAATTGTGAATTTGAAGTGCAAAACCTATATTTATCCGACTTGTCGAATTCAATCACTATCGGTTAAGTAATAGCCGTGCCCGTTATATATGGCCATATTAAACAATTTCGTCTAGAAATCATTAATGAATCTCATTTCCATTAAATAATGTAGTACCATGATCGTAATCGGTTAAATTACCTGAGTTTCGTTCAAGGTGGCAATATTCCATAAATCATTTAAAAATACCATTTTCATACAATAAGCCCAATTGCATACATTACAATTGGTTAAAAATGGCCGAGTTCGAGGTGGCCTCTCCCAAAACTTCTTCCCATAACATTTTCGATCCCATTTCAATCCATTTCCATCATAAACGGTTAAAATGGACCGAATTCAGCCACAGATGACCATATTCTAGAACTTTTCTTAAAATTATTTAATAATCATTAATCAATTTCATCCACAATGTACAATTTCATCATAATCGGTTATGAAATGACAGAGTTCTGTCCTAGGTGGTCATATTCCAGAACTTCTTCCAAAAATCAGTTAAGAATCTCATTTCCATCCAGCATACCCAATCCCATCATAATCGGTTAAGAATTGATCGAGTGCCGTCCCGGGTGGCCATATTCCAGAACTTCCTCCAAAAATTCTTTAAGAATCCCATTTCCATCCAACATACCTAATTTCATCATAAACGGTTAAGAATTGATCGAGTTCCGTGCCAGGTGCCCATATTCCAGAATTTCTTCCATAAATCAGTTAATATTCCCATTTCCATCCAGCATCCTCAATCACTTTCACATCGAACTCGACCTAGGTTGTCCATACAGTGAAGCTATGTCTGTGTCAGTCTCATATTGTAACATTAAAAGTGACCGCTGAAACTAGCGGACAATATGACTTGGGTCAAACGTCACTAAAGTTTTTGGGGAACGCAAATTTAATCAACATCTAGTGAAATATTTACATTATTAAGCGATCGTCTAAAATAAATAGAAAAGAAACCAAGTTATTAATATTTATCAAATTGCGTAAAATGGAGGTGTTGAAAAAGCAAAGATCCGTTATCAAAGGCTCATAATGACCGGGCTTTATACATTTGTACGATGTAATTTATATGACGTTAGTCAGGACGAAATCAATACAAACTTAGACAGAGCGCAAAGGCTTTCTAACCGAATTTATGGCTAATGAACGGAAATTGTTTGATCTTGCCGATTTCAAAAATAGCTACTATAAGCTATTGGCGGGACTAAACGCATTAATTCGAAAGAAAAGCATTCCGTCCGTGAAGCAAACAGTTCCATGAACACTTCCCAGCATGGAATAATCGAAGTATACTTAACTTATAAGATTGCCAACAATTTACATCCCGATATTTGACGGCGGTTAAGATTATCACCCATCGACCAGCAATAACTAGAGCTTACCCAGTTGTAATATCTTCCATTACACAATGCCCGCTATGCAAACAAACCGGCTATAGATTTCAGGAATGTCACATTTATCAGAGCATGACGTCAACAGAAAAATCGGTGGCTGTAAAAGTGAGAAATAGATGTTACAGTTGTTTATATGGTAGTCAAAGGGTAAGAATGCAGATCGAAGGCTCGATGTCAACATTGCAGAAGAAAGCATCACACATCACTTTATGGTTTATCACGAGATCCAAATGAAATGATGAACATGGTAAATTCAAATGTTAATACCGCACATCATCTATAATTTAGGAGTCAAAAGAAGATCCAAAGCCAGCTGAAGTTCAGACTCGCGTTACAATCCTGGCAATGTCAGGAGGAATTCTACCAACAGCACTCATCAAAAAAAAAAAGGGATGAGAATGGTGAGTGACAGACTTGTCGAGCATTACTGGACTTGGCATCATAAGCGTAGAAACGCGAAAATTCTTGTAAAGGGGCTAGACGAAACTGGAGTGGGAACAACCAAGGACTTAATTAATTTCACCATACCAGCTTATGACAATACAGCTACATTGACGACTCAAGCATTCATCATACCAAGGTATCGGGCACATTCAACGAATTTACTTTATCAAGTGCAGATCTACGAATGCTGAATTGAGTGATGCTGGTTGATCCAACTTATAACAAGCGCGGTAACATTGATATTCTTCTGGGTGCCCAAAACAATATTCGGTTGGATAATGGCTGGCAAAATAGAATTAGAGGAATGCCATTTTTTGTAACCAGGTAAAAAACTTTAACATACTAATAGATGTCGATAAATCTCTCCGCCTAAAACGAAAAAAAGAAGAACAAAAATAGTACCCATTACAGAACTATGAGAAAATTCTGAAAATTAATTAACATGGACATTGGCATTTGATATATATTCCTGGAAAACATAACGGGATCGAGGAGAACCGGGTAAAATCTCGATCAGTAATCGTTTGAATTGCAAAGATACTGTAAATCATAACTCACACGTTTCGGGTTCATATTTGCCCATGCAAGAACTATGAGAAAATTCTAAAAATCGTCATGTACATTGCCATTTGATAGAAGTAACACAAAAGCATGGTGAGATTGATGACCACTTCGCTAAATCTCGACTATAGTGTATCTATGAAATCTAGAAAATTCTACAAACTTTAATTTAATTTTAAGTTTATATTTACGATGTACAGGGACTCCCAAAATTTGCGTATCAAACGAAGCAGCATGATAGAAGAGCTCATTTCCAACAAATGCAGCCAAGTAAATTTTTTTCGAATTGTTAATGGTGCAAAAGTTATTCCACTTTTTGTGTTTTTTAGTGAAATCGCCCACTTACCATAAAATTAGTTTAAAAGAAACCAAGGGTCCTTTTGTTTAACTTTCTTTTTTAATACGATCTAGGTGTGCCTTTCCAATAAAATCATTTTTATAAGCTGCATTATCTTCTGTCAAATAAAAACTTTGGTTTTGTAAACTTATTTTGTTTCTCTAAATTTTTTGTTGACTTAACAAAATTTCGAGTTCTAAAATAGATGCTTTCTCAGAAATAAAACAAACTTAATGAAATAATTTTTGTTTATTAATTTTAAATGTTATTATATGGATTTCTTTCGAATTTCACAGATTTCCACAACATTTCCCGGTTTTCTTCCGGATTATCGCCGGATTTCCCTCAGACTTCCCGGATTTTTCCGGATTTTTCGGATTTTTTCGGATTTCTTGGATTGGCTCGAATTTCCTCAGAATTCCTCAGGATTTCCCTCGAATTGTTCCGGGTCTCCCGTTTTTTCTGGATTCCAGAGGAAAGCCTGTGGAAACCTAGTGAAAATGCTGCGAAATCCAAACCCGGGGAAATCAGCCGAAAATTCGGCAAATTCGAGGGAAATCCGAATAAAAATATTTAAAATCAATAAAACAAAAATTGTTTTATTCATTTTGTTTTATTTCTGACAAAGCACATCTATTTTAGAACTCGAAATTTTGTTAAGTGGTTTCTTGGTTTCTTTTAAATTAATTTTATTGTAAGCGCGCGGTTGCTATTTTACTAAAAAGCACAAAAAGTTGAATAACTTTTGCACCATCAACAATTCGAAAAAACTTTACTTGTCGTTGGAAATTAACTCTTCTATTACTCTGCTTCGTTTGATATGCGAATTTTGGGACACCCTGTATATTATAATGTTTTTACATCACACTATTTATGGTATTATACGTAGTGGTACGATGGATTTTGGGGATATGCATATTCAAATTATACAAAATATGTTTATACAAAATATTGTTACGATTTTGCCTCGTCACTCAAGGTTCGAATCACTGGATTGTGAATAAATACAACTGCTTCAAATTTGAACTCACACAATTTATTTACACAATACAATTTATGATACAACACAAAATTCACAATTAATTATTATAATTATAACACACTTTTTAATTATCACTTTAATAATCGCTTTAATAATCACTTTAATAATCTTTCTATTTAACCTTCACTGTATCACGTTTAAAATAAAACTCAGCATTCCACGTCAACGCGGGCCTTTATATACCAAAATATTTGTTTCCAGAATAATCCTAAATGCGCATCGAGCAAATATGTTAGTATAGAAATGACGCCTAAATGTTGAGTACCTATAAATCATAAATGCAATTGACCAATTAATGAAATTAAGTTATTCTATTCTAATCCAGGTGTCACCGTAACACTACCCCCCACCTAAGCCTGTTCGTCCCGAACAGGATCCAGATCACCTCCTCTGTAGAGCGCCAAACGTTCTAAATGCACCACCTTTGGTTTACCTTTCCGTCCTTTCTGTATGCGATAAACCACGTCGTTCAACTTTTTAATGACAGTGTAAGGTCCTTCCCATGTGGGTTGCAACTTCGGTGATAATCCTTTCTGCCGTTGCGGGTTGTGAAGCCATACCAATTGCCCTTCCTCGAAGCCTTGATTATTTGCTCGTATGTCATATCGAGCTTTCATTCGATCACTTGATATTCGAATTTTCTCCCGTACAAATTGATGTATTTCATTAAGTTCCTCTTTCATCCGGTCGACGTAATCCTGTCCGCATAGAGCTGCTGATGGAACAGCCCCAAACTTTAAATCTCCTGGTAATCGCAGATTGTTTCCAAATGTGGTTTTAGCTGGTGTCACTCCTGTTGTGTCATGTACCGCTGATCGGTAGGCCATCAGAAACATTGGTATATGTCGATCCCAGTTACGTTGGTTCCTTTCCACAACCTTTGCTAGATATTCCTCCAATGTGCCATTGAATCTTTCCACCATACCGTCCGACTGTGGATGTAAAGGCGTTGTTCTTGTTTTATTGATTCCAAGCATCTGACATATCTCCTGAAATACCACCGATTCGAAATTTCTTCCTTGATCCGTGTGAATTTCCATCGGTACACCAAATCTGCTAATCCAGTTGTTGACCACACCTTGTTAAAGTTAGCCGAAAGATTCCAGCCGAAAGATAATGCAGATAGTGCCTTGACTATTTTTAACCTCTCTTTATACTCTCGCCCCTATCGATTTTTAAATTCCTATAAACTGAAATAATATCTCCTTCACCCGAATGATGTAATTCGATCCTAACTTTTCCTAAATTCGAGTTCATGACTGATTTTTGCTGTGTTCAAGACACTATCTGCATTATCTTTCGGCTGGAAACTTTCGGCTAACTTTAACAGTATGTTGACCACGGCATCAGCTATTGTTGTTGTCTCCTGATTAGGTATCGGGTACACTTCCGGCCATTTGCTGAAATAATCCATTATTACTAGCACATATTTATTTCCGCTCTCGGTAGTCGGAAATGGCCCCGCCACATCCATTGCAATTCTCTCAAATGGTGCCCCGACATTATATTGTTTCATGGTTCCACGGCTTTTTCGTGCTGGTCCCTTTACTGCTGCACATTGGTCACATCTTCGACACCACTCTACTACTGACTGTCTACATCCGGACCAGTAGAAACGTTGGCGAATTTTGGCTAATGTTTTATTAATCCCTAGGTGACCTCCACTTGCTCCTCCATGATACTCCTTGAGGATTTCCACTATCCGATCTTTTGGCACCACTACCAACAATTGTTTTACTTTGCCATCCGTGCTTTCCCACTTTCATTTTAAACATCCATTTTCTATGTGGAGGCTATCCTATTGAGCCCAATATGCTTTTACAATGGGAGTTTTGTCAGCTATCTCACTCCATGTGGGCCGGTGTTCCTTCTCCTTATGTTCCATGATGAATGATAGGTCAGCATCCCATAATTGCTCCTTCTCCATGGCCTCACGTAGTCGCTCCACCAAACTAGCTTTTGTGCCTTCACTGGCCAAACCTCGCTGTTTCAGCTGCTCCTTTAATTGCGCAAGCTTTAATTCGTAGAGTATCATTTTCTTTATTATTCACAATCCCACCGCTGTCACCAATTGTTACGATTTTGCCTTGTCACTCAAGGTTCGAATCACTGGATTGTGAATAAATACAACTGCTTAAAATTTGAACTCACACAATTTATTTACACAACACAATTTATTATACAACACAAAATTCACAATTAATTATTATAATTATAACACACTTTTTAATTATCACTTTAATACTCGCTTTAATAATCACTTTAATAATCTTTCTATTTAACCTTCACTGTATCACGTTTAAAATAAGACACGTCAACGCGCGCCTTTATAACCAAAATATTTGTATCCAGAATAATCCTAAATGCTCATCGAGTAAATATGTTAGTATAGAAATGACGCCTAAATGTTGAGTATAAATCATAAATGCAATTGACCAATTAATGAAATTAAGTTATTCTATTCTAATCCAGGCGTCACCGTAACAATATGTTTATTTTTGCAGCGATCGAGCGGTATGAAACTATCCTTGATGTGATGTTGCTAGGTCTGTGGCCAAGAAGTACGGTAATATCTGCATATCAAAGAGTTGAGCTTGTTTTGGTTCGTTTGGGTTCTCGTTATCCTCCAATTGCACGTGTTTATTTTTCAATTTTACTATCACTCTGATTTCTTTACTAGACTATCCAAAACTAGATGTCGCCACCGACGTCAAAGAGACAATAAATACCATTTTCAGATAATCAGGATCGAAACAAAAATAATTGGATTACAAATCAAATCTGTTCGCCCGAATAGGGACCAACATTCAAACTTAATATGTAGTCTCAATAAAAACGTTTATCACCATTTAATTATTTTTATAATAATAAAAAAAACATTTTAAAATAAAATTTATTTGCCTGAATGCACCGAAATAAAATTAATTTTATCCAATTAAATTAGTAATTATTTTATTTTATTGATGGTCGTGCAAATACTATATCTCTTGATTCAATAAAAAAAATTTCACCAAAAATGAAAAACTACAAACAAAAAAAAATATTTTTATCAAAACATTTTATTCAAAACTAATCATGTCTGATAAATTAGTGTAATGCAACAAAATCCCTATATAATTTTGGATATGTATATCGAGGTTATATAAAACCGTTCCATCAGTTGGAACGAATTTTACTCTTGTTCTAAACTAAAAAGAGTTATAACACATATTTTTGTTTGTTTATGGTTTATGTGAAATTAAATAAGCTAGGGTGACACTTGTAAAAAATATGCAAATAATTTTTCTAAACTGTCTCATTTAAAATTCGTAAACTCTGACGAATGAATTCGCTTGCTAAATACCAAAGCTCAAAAAATATTTTAGAATTAGAAAATGCTGGATATAATCAACATAAAATTTCAGCACACCAATCTCGTACCCCAACAATTCTAACTGACATCAAATCAACAACAACACCAAATCAGCCGAATACAGAACCAATTTGCTTTGATGTTATTCATTTTTAATCATGATTTGGTTTTTGCTGTTCGGTCAGGTGAACATATACGTATCTAAATAATGCAAAAATAAACATTTCGTTTTTGAGTTGATGAGGAAAAAAAATATTCTAAAAATTTTTCACAAATTAGACATTTTTTCGAAACGAATTTCATGTGTAAATTTATAATGTTCTGCAGATAATGAGATACGGTTCAATGGATATAGAAAGTATAGTATTTTAGGTAGTTGCAAATAGTTTTACAAACATATAACTAAACATTAGATAATAAAATATTTTAGGTAGATAAACTTGAACGTGATTAATATTCCATTTCGCGGTTTTACATTTCAGTTTGTTTGTAAAGGAGTAATTTGGTGCTTTACCATTAAAATGTTTGAGTTGCTCCGAAACGATTCAGTTGAATTCTGAAAATCATTTTCTTGAATATCAATTCAAACATATCATTTTATATAGAATCCACAATCGCCACCACGGGTCATCACCGGTTAATTAATTAATTTAATTTAATTAATAATCATAACACAATGATAATTAAGACAAATTATGACATTTGAAATATTCAACATCATCACACAACTATGGTTCAAGCAACTCTCTGATTACATACAAGCAATTTACAAGAAGCTTGAGGTGGCACACGAAACATGATGCTACTGTGTGAGTGTTTTATTCTTAATTCCAATGGAAAGTGAGTCATTAAACCACTCGATTTCATATCCATAATGCCCTTGTCCAATTTCCCCAACTTACATAAGCCAGTCGGCGTCAGCGATTATGTATGTGCTTACAAATTTATTACAACAGCTCTAACGCACAAAAATCAATCAGAATGCTGCGAATTATCTCCCGGTACTAAAATTGAGTAGCACAGAATTTATTACAACAGCGCCCACGTGGAAAAAGTCGATCATAAAGTATCGAATTACCATTCTAGGTTAGGAAAGGTTAGGTTTCAGTGATTGCTATCGCACACTTATAGGCCAAATATGGCCCTTTGTGATAAAACAGGATCTGATATCATAAAATCCCTTAAACCCATTTAGTACTATTAATACAGCGTAAAAGATCTCGCACATTACAGATTTCGAGATCACAGAGGCTGTCCATAGTGTATTTACCCAAGTGATAATGTCTTCTGCTAGCTAGCGCAGGACACGAGCAAAAGAAGTGAACAAGAGTTTCTACCTCCTCCTCGTCGCCGCAGCTTCTCGCATGATCTCCGAAAAGGCAATGCCCGGTAATTATTATTATAATTCTACCTAAATCACGCCTACTCGGTGTGATTAGGATCTTCGATCGATACAAATTCATCTCAGGCCATGCTGGTTTTGCTACCCTGCCATGTCACTTGGACTGGCGATCCACCTAGCATTTGCCAAGGCAACTGCTTAACTATGGCTTGCTGCTTTTATCATAGACATAGACCTTCCCATACATTCTCTCCCTGGTTCCAGTTGTAGGGTCGTACCATACCTTGCCGATAATAACCAACAGGAGAAGGTACAACAAAACCTCTAGGGCACTAGTGGGGGTCGTTCTCAGCGCCCCATTAATAAGCAAACAGGCTGACTTCTGCACCTTCGCAATCTTGTTTCTATATGATACTTTCTCCAGAGCAGGCCACCATACACTCACACCATACAGCAGTATGGGCAGTACAACTGCCGTGTTAAGCTGGTGCACTACCTCCGGTTTTAAGCCCTATTTCCTTCCAATGACATTTTTACAAGATTAGAGCGCCACACTAGTATTCTATCGTGTTAAGTTTCCAACTGAGCTTACTGTCCAGAATTCCTAGGAATCTCGCCGTATCAGTAAGGACCAGCATAGTACCAATCGTCAAACCATTCTTGGAAATTTATACCTCCTAGTAAAAAGAGCAGTTCTGTTTTTATGTACATTGAAATAATTAGCCTGGTTACTGGGTCTTCGATCTCAAAAAGCAGCAATCGTTCCATAATTGATCCACCTTCACGTTTTTGAACGCGCCCTCGATATCAAAAAACACCAACAATGAGAATTCCTGAAGATCCAGTATTTCTCAATTCCCCGAACCATGGTATGTAATGCCGTATCCAAGGACTTACCCTTATGGTATCCATGTTGAGACTGAGCCCAGTTTTGGGTACTATTTTTCAACGAATATAGACATCCATGATTTTCAGCAGAAAAGATTACCAACATATTGGTCTTAAGTCATCAGGGTTGCTGTACAAGCTTCTTCCCGCCTTTCGGGATAAAGATCACCCTAGCCTCTCTACATTTCTTGGGGATGTACTCCAGCTTCAGACACCCTTTGAAGATAACTTCCAACCAGGGAAGCAAAACCTCTGAGTTCTTCTGAATTTCTGCTGGTACAATCCCATCCGGACCAGCTCTGACTTAAAAGGTTTGAACCTTTGACTAGCCAATTTTATTCTCCGCATGTTCAGAATATCCTCTGTACACAAGAGTTGGACCCCGCAGTCATCCACAAATTAACCAAAGGTTCCACAGTAGACACATCCTCGCTTCACGGGACGTGAGTTTCCATCAAGAGATCAAGAATCTCTTCACTAGAAATCGTGCATTCGCCATCTGGTTTTAATAGATAGGCTGGAACAGCTGGATTGGTAGAGAAATTTTTTATTAAGCGAGAGATTTCCGAGACATTCCTTATAGAAGGCCCAGTCTTAACTATATCTAGATCTTTTGTTCTATTGAAAGCAGACCCGCAGGTTTTTCGGCCGAGGTGCCGAGGTCCACCAAACGGGTTTTTGCCTCCCCCTCAGCTTTGTTAAAGGTCAGGCTACTTTCATCGAGGTATTGCAAGCCCTAGTCAGAGTGTCCACCATTGAATCCAGTTCACTAGCCATGTCGGGGAGTCCTGGAACTTTAGATGAAATGATGCCCTCCAATACATCGCTATATATATGCCATACTGTCCTCCTGAGATTTCTGAACACGTACTGTTTTGTAATGTTGAGATTAAGTTTTAACGTTAAGTAACGATGGCCGGAGAAGGAATGCTCCTGCGGCACCCTCCATTCCCTCATCATCGGTGAAATAAATTTGGGGACCAGTGTAATATCCAGAACCTCCTGTCTATTACTAATATTAAAGGTGGTTTCCTAGCCTATATTACTAATAGTGAGGTTAGTTCTTAAGAGAAATACTAAAAATATTGTTACGACTGTGTGGTCGCAACCACAATTTTGTATTTTTATATTTCCCCTCGGTTGGTGTCCTTACTGTTTGTTGATTGCTCAATATTTGTATTTTATATTCCCCACGGTTTGTGTCTCTGCTTTCGAAGTTGTTCGTTTATTGTGCGCTGAACGCACTCGCGACGTTTTGTTTTGTAGCTCTTCATGTGATGGCGCGGGGGTAAGAAGAATGACGAGAGAGCGAGACCAATGTGCATCGAGTGTGTGTAAAGTAAAACGTTCTAGAAAAATGTTTTTCTTATATGCTTCTCGTTTACATCAATGCGAATTGATGTAAACGAAAAACAGAGAAGAAAGACCATTGTTCTAGAACGTTTTTGCGCGTCGTTTTCGGTGCGAGAATTTTTTTTAATGCAGTCTGGTTTGGAATTTTGAGAAGTTTTGAAGAAAAAAATTTTTTCTGAAAAAGTCTAGTTTTGATTTTCAATGATTCGAGTTTTGTTTTTTTGTTAAAAACTGGAATCGTGAACTTTGTTGTGGTTAAAAAATTTAAATTTAATAAAATTATAACTTAAATAATTCTAAGTTGTAAATAATTTAAACAAATGTGATTTAAAAAAGATAATTATTAATAAAAATAATTAATATTACAGAAATTGTAAAAAAAGGTTAATAAAAATTCGCCATTACGGAATATTTTTAGCTTTTTATATTCTTGCGAGAAAAAACAACAAAACCCCAAGTAGAAAGAAGGACGAAGATTTTTTTTTATATATTTGTGCCGTCGGTAATTCATTTGGTATAGTTTTACTTGAATATGAAGTGTTCGTCATATTTTTATGATTAAATTTGTGTGCTATAAAACTAGTTTAAATAAATTATATTGTGTAATAAAACTATTAATTGGTACACAAGAAGTTTACATTACATAACTTAAATTTGTTAATTAAAAAAATTGGATTAAAAACCGATACGATTTGTGATCAAAAAAAAATTAGTAAATCACTGTTAATAAAAAAGTGGGAGACAAGTGTGGTGTGACATTCATTGCATTCACAGGCCGCGCAACATAATAGTGCCCAATCTGGATTCGAAACCGGTGTTTACCACCGTTTGAATTCGGACGGATGCGCGCACCAAGGCACCTCTCTTCCGTTACAACTTTTTTATTTAAATGTTTCTGCTGTTCGTTCCTCAGGTTCCGGCCGACAAATTTCGGCAGAACTCAGTGATTAGTATTTGCGTTTTTCTTTCCCTTTTAATTATCGGTAATCACGGTGTAAGCCAGGAGCCACGCACGCCTCAATCCCCACGACCCTTCGCACTTCTCCCTGAGAATGTAGCCGGCAAAAATCACCGTGGAGGCCTCTGCGAGCGCTTTGTGATATCTGCAGGATGGCAGTAGCCAGTCTGTAACAGTATAACTCACTTCTGCCATTTATATCCGAGCTACCTCAGATGGTATGGTGCGCATTCGCGTTGCACCCGAGGATAACTCCCACCTTCCTTCTTTCTGCGTCAAAAACCAGTGTCCCCAATATATATGACGGCACTGGCATCTCCCGCTCCATGAGTGCGGCTACTACACAGAATCTTCTCAACTCCGTCTCTATACAGACCACAGTAATGTCCCCATTGCTATACTGTGGAATTAGAAAATATTTATATTATTTCCCACCAGTATACATTATCTGCCCTTTTCAGTCCCACAAGCGTGAAAAAGGGTATAACCCTCACTCGCAGACCGCAGATCTTGTTATTCTTGATCCAAGATTCTTGGATCAGAACTATTTCCTCGCCTGACTTAGCCAGTCTGAGAAATAGCGCCGCCGAAGCAGCCTTGGTGTGATGTAGGTTTATCTGCACAAACCTAATCATTATTAACAGTCTTCACTTACCTTAATTGCGACAGTAGTGCTACGTCTCGCTTCGTTGGACACGACGGAGTCGACAGTATCGTCTGTCCCACTCCCTCTGCAGTCCATAAAATTAAGGAGGTACACCTCTTCCCCCTCGGAATCCGATATATTCTCCATTGTAATGATGATTGATGATCCGAAATTGCCCTTAAGGTTCTCCTGCTTAACAATCTTCTACTTTCCTTTCAGGAGACCCGGATTGCAAATATGGATAATCCTCAGGGATTTATCCAGGTTAGTCGGCTCCGTGGGGAGCCTCCACAATTGCCTTCGGTCCGCTAGGTATTTCCTCTTTGGAAATTACCTTAAGCTTAGCTCCCGACCATACCTCTCCTACCTCCTCGATCACCTTCCTGTACAAGAAGGCCGATCGTTGATCAGCGCACGCGGTCAGCTTAAGCCGTTGCTGATACCAACCCGCATCCCTGCATATTGGCGGTGGTCCCAGATGTTGTCCTAGGACTCGGAAGAAAATCAGGTTCAGTGCATTAAACAACAACCTCCATTCATCCCTAGTGATGCTCCCATCTTCATGGCTCCACCTCCCCCTCCTTCGCATCGTCGCTGAAGAACTTCCTCGACCGTGCCACTTAAAGCTTGGCCCGTTTCCTTTCGGCATCTAAACCTCCCTTCTCCTTCTCGCAAGGCCCCTGTCTTTTCGACCCAAGATCTTCCTTCTGAACTTTGCTAACATCGGCAATACTGTTCTTCGTCCACTTTTTCGTTTGCCTCTGTTCTTCCGTCCACTGCTCCTCCGGGACTATGGCCAAGCTATCCAAAGCACGGAAGGCCGAATGCCTAGCCCTATACCTTCGAACCGGTGGACCAATGACCTTCTCCTTCTTACAGCTTCTTACCATTAGTTCTTGGCTTGCAAGCCTCGGAACCAGTTTAGGCCCACTAACGGCTCGAGTCGCAAGCCCCTCCGTCTCCACTAGCATTTGAGAAGTGCTGCCAACTTCTTTTTGTTTTTTTATCCATATTCTGTTCTCACGAATATTGGAGAAAATTATGGTCCGCCCGTGGAGAGATTTGTATACACGGGTAAGGCTAGATATGTACAACTATAGGTCGCCAAGTGTCCAGAGGGCTCCGTTCAAGATTGGGCTTTGTTAAATGGGGCCCAGCCTAGTCGATCATCAGAACAGGTCATATAACACCTGAATCTAGCCCATTGGCTCCGAACACTCCCGCCCGCAGCGCCCGGCCCCCTCTACCACCCATTCAGCCATTCTTATGGATATCCCAAAATGGGACCCATACCATTCAAGGAATGACCCGTTTATAGGGGCTCCCAACTGACTCCTTGGAGACCCGGGAGCGCAGGAAGAGGTGACGCTCAGTTTGCCGTGCTTTGTAGTCGATGGTTTTATGGCGCCATCAGTTCGCACTTCCATGCTAGGTATCATAGGCAGTAAGAATTTATTTAACTGAGGCTAACCACTCCCAATTCCCTGAGAGCTGCGGTTGAGGCGACTTATTTAATTCACCACTAACCTACCTATCGATGGCCATCCACTATCCACCATCGGTGCCCCCAGGTGGTGGATGACTCCCAGGTAGACCAGTTTACTGCAAATACAAATAGGCTACGACTATGACAGTAACTACTCCAATAGAAAACAATTATTTAATGAAAATGAAACTTCTAACCCAATCATCCAATTATCGGCAACGACATTACAGTACGAATATTAAAACAGAAAATCAAGGCGCTCATGGACTTCATTGTGAAGTATCGTGTTTTCGGAGACGTGCAATGTTGGATATACTCTGTTGAGTGGTACAAAAGAAGACTGCCTAATGCGCATATTCTCCTGTAGATGGTCGAGAAAAAGGCCGGATGAAATTGACGTGTGGTGATCACAACCGGTCATGGACCGTGTGACAATCACAACCGGGAGTCACCGTGCATGATCGAAAACAAATGCTGCAAACGTTATGTGCTTGCTTTGTTGGCTGACACAATCACACGCAATGATGGTTACCCCCTGTATCGTCGTTGCTCTGCGAATGGTAACGGCAGAAAAATAACGTTGAAAGTTAAAAATAAGGACGTGGTCGCTGCTGCTTTCCAAAACATTCAGAGTGCATTGCAATGCTGAGTACTGCAATTTTGTCAATTCCATCAAATACGTTTGCAAGTATGTCACGAAAAGAAGCATCTGTATGGCAGCTCACGATGCCAACGATGAATTTTCCCAATATCAGATGGAAAAATATGTCAGCAGAATGAGGCGGTTTAGAGAATCTCTTCATCCCACTGTGGTCTAATCAACTGTGTTATTTTAGCATAGAACGCATCATCAAAAAAATTCCAACGTCAAAAACACGTTCCTGGATACGTGAATGTATATTCAACTGATGCGTTTGGCATTTACACAGTACATTCGAGCAATGACAAATGTTTTTCCCTGCGTTTGTTATTGGTTGTTACTGGAGAACGGCAATTCGATCGAGATGTTTTGAGTCAATCATTACGAACAATAGTCCATCTGTTGAATCAGCAGCAGAAAACCGAGTACGACACATTGATGATAGCAGTCAACGACGGCTATGGAGGAATGCTCCTCGATACACCTGGCGGAATTAGCAAAACGTTTCTAATTTCATTGATTTTAGTGTAGCAGCATCTGGGATCACTGCCACATTATTATAGAAGGGGGACGAACAGCTCCTTCTACACCCAAACTGTCACTAATTTAAAAGTAATCATTTAGGATGAGTGTACGATGGCGCACAAACGGGCATTGAAGGCACTCGATCAAACTTTGAAAGATTTGTTAAATAATCTTTGGAGGTACGATGATTCTGCCGGCCAGCGATTTTCGCTAAACACTGGCAGCCATTCCAAGATCAACAGTCGCTGATGAAATAAACGCGCTTGCTTGATGTAATCGATTTTGTGGAGATACACAACGAATATGCGAGTCGCGTTACAAAATGACGAATTGGCGGGCGTGTTTACCAAGCAAAGACATTGCCAGTGGAAAAACTCAGGTTGATGCTTCGACTTTCATCGTTTCGTTTCCAACTAATTTTTATCAATTCACAACCTATAAAGAAGAATTGATCACGAAAGTGTTCCTAAATATTGGTGCAAATTAAGAAAGCATGTTTGGTTTAGCGAACGTGCCATTTAGGCAGCGAAAAATTAGCAAGTATACGATTTGAATATAATAATTCAAAATCAAATCGCTGAGAGTCCGTAAACCATCAGCTCTATTCGTTTTCTCTTTCGCTATTAATTATGGTTGCCGAGGTCGTGAGATTTGACAACTCCCGATTCCTTTCAGAAGGGTTATTTAAAGTCACTGGGTTATGCTGCGAAACCAGCAACAATAAGCACTTTGCAGAGTAATACAAATGAAATGCGTGAGGGAGAGGAATAATAAAGGAATTTTCCTAAAGCTAAAATGCTTTAAGTTTAACAAAAAAAAGTTCTTGGTGGAATTATTTTGATGTGATTTCACAAAAACACATACTAAACGAAGACAACTTTTTTGGAATGGATATTTCAACCCAAATTCTTAGATATATGTTCATGTTTACTGCTGCTTATCGAATAATCTGTTCCACAGGTTTACTATAATTGGTCTGTTTCTTTATTATATCGGAGAGATAAGAGAGATACAAAAAAGCCTTTTCCATTTTATTTTTGTTTTTTTGGATCGATCCGTTGCTTTTTTTGCTTTTTTTTTTCTCTATCCATTCTCAGATCATCATTTTTCCATCTGACTTTTTTCAGAAAAAAAAACATTTGAAATATTTTGAAAGAAAATATGGCGGAAGCTCTGGAAAATGTTATATAATAAATTAATTTGTGATTATTTTTATCTTATTTTTATTAAATTAATTGTAAACACATTTTCAGTATTAAACTCGGTAAAAAGCCTTTTCAAATAAAATATTTTCCGATTTGTCAAATAAATTATCTCTCTGATTTGAAACAAATGAAGCATTCAGCAACCGGTCTATGTTATGTTATTTGCCCAGCAAATGATAAATATGAGCTTTCAATGTAAATCGGTAAAACAAAATTTTCTACTTCACTAATTACCCTAACACATTTTCCAACCTGGTACCTGAACACCCCAGCATATAAATTTGCATCTAACCGACACCAACTATATCTGCTGGATATATTTCATGTGATAATATGCATAAAAATGCTACTATAATGATGGTGTCGCTATGGTCACACACACACACACACACACACTACCTACACATCCAAACATTTTTCATTAACACAATACAATAATTTAATGATTTGGTTTTCCAATTTTCACATATATACAACGGGAGAGAACGAAAATATTTTGTTGTTGGTGTTGTTTAATTCAGTTCACTTATTTTGGAAAATTAGAATTTGGTTTCTAAAAATAAATTTAAAATACTTAATTAGTCTGCTGCTGCTTTTTGTGTATCGATAGCGGCCTCAGATTTTTTGTTGTATTGATTACATTTTATTATCTAAATTTTCATCCCCTAAAGGTATACCATTTTCCCTAAATATATTTATATAATAAATAATATATTCTAATTAATATAAATAGCTTTAAAATTCTGAAAATTTTTATTCAAAATTCAATCAATCAAATTCCATTTGCTCTACGCACTTCCCATGCTCCAAATTCATTCCTATAGTAAAGAGTAGCCAGGAATCGCCTTACATCGGTCGGATCGTCCTTCTTATATTCTTTGTATTTCCAATTTTCATACTCAATTTCAATTTGATTGAATTTTAACAAAGATTAATGAAAATTTGTCCAATGTGAGCGCTCTAGCACTGTACATTGAAAATGTGTGAAAATCGTTGAATCGTCCATGTAATCGTATATGTGGGTAAAGTCAAAACTTGAATATATTGATTGTGAGGAAAATTGAAATTTTCAGTTTGTATTTCCATGTGAAAGATTAATATTCTTTTGTGTGGTAATACAAGGAGGGAATAATTTTCTACACGAACATTATTTTGGGGTGGACAGTGCAAGAATTTGGTAATATATAATTTATCATGCAAATTGTATCAAATCAAAAGAGGAGGAGTAAACTCTGGAAAATATACGAATTTGAACATAAAATCAAGGCTTGCTCGAATTACTACTCCCTAGAGGTTAGAAGTGAAGTATCGATAACATAAACGCAGTCCCACATTTTTACAAAAAAATGATAAATGATTATAAATATTACCAAATTGTGAGAAAGACAACATTCTCTCTAACGTTGTATGTGTATCCCGATACCCTCCTGATTAAACTGCCTTAAGATTCCTTTCTTATAGGTAACCAACCAGGAACTTTGGTCTGTAGGCCTGTTCCGCAAGACGTACTTATAAAAAGGAACAACGTAGGACATTAGCCATTAGGCCTGGCCCTCACGACATAACGGGACACAAGCACGAAGAGGGCTGGTTCTGCGAATGCAATATATAGAAACATGAGCAAAATGAAGGATGATCCCCCTTGTACCAACCTACAAAATCAGGAAAGGAGCTATGAAAGCTCTAGCAAAGTTCAACCAGATTCCGTTGACAGAGAAGATGCTCCAGGGACGATGCAAAGAGAACTAGAATGCAGGAACCTCTAACCAGGGATTTTAACCACGTTATTACACAGTATCGTCCCGCAATTGGAGGAAGATGGGGAAAGCCTTAGCCGCACAATCTTAAAAACTATACGAGGAAAACATTGGACCAGCTCCGGCTTTATGGGACAGAGGCTCGCACGCAATATGATATCTTGAGCCAACCAACGGCCATTGACTCTGGGCAAAAAGGCTGTATAAGGATAGATGAAGTCTGTTCTAGTGATAGAAACAAAAAAAAATATCTGGAAATGCTACAAATTATTAATCCTGAAGAACGACCGTTCTGGTGAGTGGCAAATTTGGAAGAACCAAAGACTGATTATAGGTCATCTATCCTCATATAAAATAGAGAATCGCTGGTTGCTCTGCCGATAACTGCTTGTTTAATCAATCATTGGTTCTATATACTGGGCTTAAGTAACTGAAAAAACAACACGAGAAACACGCAAGGATTAAAGTCGCAGACTAGCATCAGGCACCGTAGGCACCATCTAGATATTCAAGGAATGGGCACCTGGCGCCCTTGGGTTTTAAGTAGCCTTACTTTAGTAAGAGTCAACCAGTTATCTCTGAGCACCCAAACTTGTACAATTAATTGCGTATCGTAGCATAACTTTTTCTAGTATATCTTTGTAGATTAATTGATCAATTGTATTTCATATTCGATGAATGGGACCAGAAAAACAACCCCAAACCATTACGTTTCTTCCTCAAAATTTTACAGATTTTATATAATATTTCGGATCAAATGTTTTCCCGTTGGTCATCTTACGTGACAAATTCCATCGCTACCAACAAAATTAAATTGCGATTCGTCGCTGAACAACACGGTCTTCCGTTTATTTACATCTCAATTACCATATTTACGTGCAAACTGCAAGCGTCTTCATCTGTTGGTTTCAGAAATAAATGGCTTTTTTGCTAGCCATCGTGAAAAGAGTTTAGCTTCAACCGCCCATCTTCTTACTGTACGGCCGGTGATGAATAATACTTGACTTATACCAATGTGATCGACGACATAAAAGGATCTCTTTTGAAAGATCGCACGATGCTAATATGTTCTCGTGAAGTCGTTTTTCGAGGACGTCCACACATAAATTGTCTCAAATATATCACAATTACTCAATTGTTTTATAATTCAGTGAAATGTAATTTTGCTGCATACCAGCACGAAAATCTAGTATAATTTTTCTCTAGAAGACACTGGTATACCTATTGCCCGCCATTTTAGAAAAATTCAGTTTTTGTATCCAAAAACACAAAATCCAATTATTTCGTAATGCACTTTTGACCTCAAGGTATAGAGCAAACTTAAAAAACAAAACTCGAGATTGGTTATGGAGAGTATTCAGATTTAATAACACGTATGAATATTTAGAGAAATAAAACCAAATTATAGCTGCAACTGTTTTAATTTTTTTTTTTAAATTGATGAAGTAAGCGGAAAAAGTTGCAAATATTTTGTCCGTCTTTATGTTTTGTTCGAATCAAAAATTCATATGAGCCAAAAATTACTCATACATCTTCCAGTAACTAAAAGTAATAAAAACAATTGTTGCTACCTAATAAATCATATGATACACGCACTCATAAAGGATATTTTCCTCTTCCCCATCCCCATAAAGAATTTTGCTACATAGAAACCATATAAATCCTTGTTTAATCCACCAATCTTTTAAATTACGTAATATCGGCCTCGTCGTAAAAATTCGACACAACTAAACTCGCAAAAAGGATACTGATTCCTAAACTTACTTATTACAGTGTGCTATGTGGGTGCTTGTATTGACTAAAAAAAATATTTTTATTCTTTGTAATTGATAACAACCGAAACAAGGGGTTAAAACATAAAAATATCTAATAAGATTTATGTCCTTGACATACTACCCTTCACCCCACTCTATATATATACACCCGAGAATCGTATTAACGCAGCGTTTATTAAATTTATTACATCATCTGGCCCCTTTTTCCATTTAAATTTTCATAGTCAGTGTTTTTGGTTGCCGTTCATTTCATAATTTGCGTTTGCCCGTAAATAATATTTTTTTGTACAAAGTAAGATGTGTGTAACAATTGGTTTGGTTTGGTTTCATATAATATTTGACACCATCATATTTTCCCATTTTCTTTTGGACCGAACCCGAATTGTTTCTTTTTTGTGTGCCTTCGTTTAAAGACAGGCAGATCGAAAATTATTATCCATGAGACACACATTTTTTTGGCATGTGTATTTTCATTTTCAATTTTCCATTCTTTTGTCTATATGTACGGGTTGAGTGTTACATATACGTATCTACTACATCCCATTGGGGGTTGTTTTTAACAATTTTGGATGATTTTCTCGATATTTTTTTTTTTTTTTATTTTTTTTTTTTTTCAAGTTGTTCGATGTTATGTGGATGTTAGATTAGAAAGATTAACATGTGTGTGTGTGTGTATGAACCATATATAGATATGGTAACAATATAACATCAGGTGGTCAATGAAAATTGAGTTCATTTTTACGATACTATTACGTTGGTTATACCGTTATGTTGAGTATATAAAAAATTGGTTTTGTTGGATCCAGGCGAGCATGATTACGTTGTTCGTACGGTGTGTTTGTCCATTGTAATGGAAAATTAGGAAAATCAAATTTAATATTTGATTGGATTTGCTCTTTTCTAGCTGCATGATCGAGACGTATCATCTTCTGTTATACAAGGAAATTTGCATTGAATGTGATAATAGTATATGGACTGTGGCCCTATTCTGGTTTTCCAAGGGAATAGGGAATTGGGAATTAGTGACGTTTTTCTAGCAGTTGGGAATTTTTTATTCCCCAAAGTGTATTCTGGCGTTTGGGAATTTTTTTATTGGGAAAAAATAATTCCACTTTCTAGCAGTTTTGACGTTAATTTTTCCCAATTATTTTTTTGGGGAATTGTAATTCGTACCATAATGAATTTTGAAACATTATTTTTGCTAATAAATACATATTTAAAAATAAATTAAACTTGTAATAAGGTCGCAATACGTGTTTTAGTTTATAAATATTTACATAAAAAAAAAATTCCCAAAAAAATTATTCCCTGTCGGCCAGAATACACATTTGAGAACGGGAAATATATATTTGGGAGTTAGAGCAATTTGTAATTACAGCAAAAAAATTCCCAATTCCCCGGGAAAACCAGAATAGAGCTACTGGACTCAAATTGCGTTTGAAATACTTACCTTCAACCGTCTGAATAGTAAACATACTGCTCCAAATTTTATTTTTTTTTCAAAAGTAAGTTTTAAACTTGAACAGTATTCTAAGTATTGTGCCTTCGAATTTAGAAAACCCTAAGTAAAGTATAGGCTTTTGAATAGATTGTGTACAAAAATTATATTTATAACTTGATTATTAATGACTGGTTGCAACCAATATTTCAGCCAATTCGATGGGTCTCTAGAACATTCAAATAGACCTACGTACTCGGTTTATATAGCAAATGGGTTATAATTATGAAGTTTTATAGCGTTATTTCAAAACGTGTATAAGCTGAATATAATTTCAAACGAGCTTTGCTATGTATTTGACAGTTTAAAAGATAATACGGAATTTGAATATTTTCAAAATTGTGTACCGTCAATCCTGAAGATATTTTCCAGCTCCATTTACCAAAAATATCCAAGTATATCCTCGTCTACATTATTGACAGTTTATCATGTTTTCTATGTGGTGCAATTTCATCAATTGGATTTTAAATTGGCAATGCGACCACTATTTTGGAATTGTAAGGTAAACGTATCTGGTGACATATTTTCGAATCGTCGATGGTAAACGCATATTTATGTGACTTGAAACGGCAAAAAACAGATTCGAAATCATTTTGAACCAGCTGACTTACCATTATCATCTCATTCAAAGATAGTTCGTTGATTCAACGAAGACGACTCTAAGTTTCGTCATGGAACTATCGGACTTGACAGTATATATATAGTAGTTGATCTCAACATAGCGCCTTCTCCAAATAGAAGAAACGCCTTAGGACTACCTCCGAATAATCACCCAAAATGCAAGGTGGATGAAGGAATGGAAAAACACAAAGGCTGCCTTTATATCAGAAAAATCCTCCGCCAAATATTTTTCACATGCTTGGGAGTATTTTTCATGGGGTCTTTCGTAGTTAATTCCTTCAAACATTTAGTAATTGCTTTAAATTTCCAAAGCCTTTTAATTTTATCATCGATAATGGAGGTAACGCACGTTAAAGGAGACACTTGACGTAGAGATAATGATGAGTAACGCCCCGAAATAATACAATCATATCAATATTTTGAAGATGTGGCTGCCGATTTCACCCAATTTTTTTTTCACACTGACCGACGGTCAGCAAATCAAATTACAGTTCTCCTCCAACTTTGCGAAAGTAGGATATGCTGTAGACGAAGATGGAATATACAAGATAATTGAGTCTAAATCGATGAAGTAGTGCTCATGATTGATGGCAGTACAAATAATTCTAGCCCCGTAAGGAAATTTGACACCATTCACTGTAGTTGTAACCAAGTGCGCGAGAGTGCCTGCACCATCAATTGCTCCAATTTCTTCGGTAATATTTTTTAGGGGATGCTGCAGTTTTGCCGCAAATGTCTGACCAATGGAGCTCAGTTGTGCGTCAGAATCGAACAACTGGGCAATTAAATTGTTCTTCTTTAGGGTTATATAGTTTGATTCTTTATGATTGACTCTTTTTCGAAGGTCACGGCCTCCTCATTCCTCACGAAAATCTCAATCCTTCCAAAAAATTTTAGTTTATTTAATAAAAATGTCGCTTGGAGCTAAATTTAATGAGTAAGGAGTGGTCAACCCGTTCACAACGTAATTCGTGGATTTTCGACATGGCAACCGCAGAGATGTGAGACAGCGCATTGTCATGGTGGGGAAATTTTTTTTTTTTTTGGCAAATGTGGCCGTTACCCACAATATCTGCCTTCATCAGGTCAAATAATGATGCGTAGTATCCTCCTGTAAAGGTTTTTGCTTTTACAATATAATCGATTAGATAACTCCATGACTGTCCCAGAAATCAGTCGACATCACTTTCCTAGCCGAAGGAAACGCCTTTGCTTTTTTTGGAGCCGATTCCTCTTATATCAGTCTATTGTTATAATTTTTTTTTATTCTGGAGTGAAATGATGTATCCATAAGTTTCATCAACAGTGTCGGCTGGTAAATGAGGGCTATTGTACATAATTTCTTGTACATAATTGCCATCTGTACAGAGAAATATGGGTTTTAAAAAGCGTCACTCCATAGGTGTAGGTTTCGGAAATTGAACTATTCCAGTTTATTGTAATTATTTTGTAAAAACTTCTACCGTCACCTCAGTACAATACAATGTTTTTAACGGGCGGCTCCAGCGACTGTAGAATAAATAATAGTACAAATTTGGAAAATGTGTTCACCCTTAGGGTCCGTTTCTTGGGGGATCGAACTATGTCAATATGCTGTAATTAATTTATAAACAATTGCAGGCCATCATGAAAAATGTGCTGTAGCTTTGTCTAATCCTTTTCCCACACAAATGATCCTTAATGCGAGTTCAACGATTTTCTAGTCTACATTTTTGCCCGCTATTTTGTTCTAAACTTTAAATTATGTTTAACTTTACCAACCTCCAATTAGAAATATTTTGGAGATAAATTTTAAGTTAGTTAGAAAATTATATTTAAAAATCGGGCACGGTTTTTTTGTGTCTTCTATAAGCGACTGGTGTGAACTTACCATCAATTTAGTAAGTCAGAAATTTAGAAGAAAACAAATTTGCATCAAACACGAGATTGTTGCCTTTCGAACCAACCTGTAAATTTTAAACTGTTAAAATGGATTGTCTGCTCTCGTATTAAATAATGCACATACCAAATGTCCCAATTTATTTTGATATTTCAAATATTTATCATCGTTCTATTGAGAACCGTCTAGAAAATTTCAGCTTGATCCATTTAAACTTTACAGCTCCTCATTACCTCATTTGTTGATTTCCATAGTCTTAAGTTTGCCGTTTGTACCGAATACAACAATGCGATTATGGGTATCACAGACATTAGTTGTGCGTATTTCGTCGGATTGAACTTAATTCCGGAACAAAGGCAAATAAAAGCAAAAAATCAACAACCAATGTCAATATCAACAACCATCACAAATTTAGAAATATTTATTTCAAAAACGACGATTCGAGCCTATATGCGTGTCTAGTAAAAGTATTGATAATATAAGCGCTGAGGTAATTGCAATGTAGGAAATCCAATCTATCCTAGTATTAACATAATCTTTAAATTTTTCCTGGCAACCTCTTTTATAAGCATTTATCACTGGGCATTGATTCTCAATAGTAAATTCACAACACGAGGCTGGTAAGTCTTTTTCCCCATAGTCAGTATAGTACATCTTTCCACAACAATGAAACTGTGCCCAAAAATAAATGTCATTAGAAAATGGAATCATCGTCAAAATAGTGAATAAATTACCTTGTGGCTCAATGTATCCAGTGTAAGCTTATCTTCATTTTCCCAAACTCGACCAACGACCAGTTCAGCTTGGTATATTAGTGTCTGTCGTTCGTTTAACAATATAACTGTCACAATTACAAAATATAATACTAATGTAATCGTGAAGAAACAATAAATTAATCTGCCCATTACAGTATTTTGTACGGATGGTATTAGGTTTAGGACAGACAGTATCAATATTAAAATTCCTATTAAAATAACAGAAAGTGTTGGTGTGGGAACCTCAGCCGAAACCACCATGTAAGACAAAAGAATATGCTCCCTACGGAAGATAAATCCCATGGATATAAGGACACAACCCATGAAAGCCGCGAGCCCGGCTATAATCAGTTTTATTGCGGAAGAAGCTTCGCACATTGCACGACATATACCAATGTTAATTTTAATAGACAGGAATTACTTCAAAAAAAATATAAAGTCAGGCTCAAGGCATACTGAAAATGTGACTGAATCAAATTATTTGACAGACAGATGACATATAACACCGTCTACTGATTTAGAAGTATTCGAAAATTTTTGACAGACAAGTTTTTCTGATTTATTTTTGTTGCTCTCGATCCTGCGAAGTAATTTTTGCCCGTTCGTCGCCGTTATTCAGCTACGTTATTTTTGCGGCCTTCTACTGCGTGACAATTGTCGTGTTGCTAGGCTTTCCGGGTGCTCTCCGTTAGTGACTAATCATGTTCCTGATCATTGCATTACGCTTCTTATTGATGATCACACCTGGAAAAAATTACAGGTCGTTTTTTAGGTTGGTAGTCCTGCAGAACTCGATTGGATATATCGCATATACACAAAATATGAAAATTATCGACTTTAAAGTAATGCACTACACAAATACCCGTGATGATTAACTAAATGATTAGCCATGACGCTTTAAACGGTCAATTTTTAGAAATATTCAAATTTTGTGTGTGCGATATATTCAATCGAGTTTCCCCGGACTTCTAACAGAAAAATAAAGTTGAAACTTTTTCCAGGTGTGAGCATCATTAAGACTTTTCATTTAAATTTATTTTCACCCATGACACTTTAAACGGCCACTATTTAGAAAATTTCAAATTTTGTGTGTGCGATACATTCAATTGAGCTTTCCCGGACTTCCAACATAAAAATCGACCTGAAATTTTTTCCAAATGTGAGCATCAAGAAAAGCTTTCATTTGAATTTATTTCCAGCCATGACACTTTAAACGGTCAATTTTTAGAAAAATTCAAATTTTGTGTGTGCGATATATTCAATCGAGTTTTCCCGGACTTCGAACATGGAAATCAACATGGGTTTTTTTCCCGGTGTGAACATAATTAAGACTTTTCATTTGAATCTATATATTTCCAGCCATGACACTTTCAACAGTCAATTTTTAGAAATTTTCAAATTTTGTGTGTGCGACATATTCAATTGAGTTTTCCCGGACTCTTCAAATGGAGATCGACCTGAAATTTTTGAAGTTTTGCTTGATATGTGCCATCGAGTTTTCTCAGTAATAAAATAGTTTTTTATAATAATTTTAATACATTTAATAAAAAAGTTTAACTTTGAGTAATATACGTTAATGAATCGAAATAAACATTTTGGATTTAAAATGAAATTACGGTTTAACACACAAATAATTAATCTGCTTTATCGACATTGTTCGGCTTTCTATGTATATAAATCTGCCTTACAGACTTTGCCAGCCGAGCTGATCTGCTTCTACATTATCGACATTTTGAACTGATACAGTTCTGATATTATAGCCGACTCTGCATTATCGATATTTGTCAGCTGCTATTTTTAATCGTCATATCCAAATCTACATTATTGACATTTTTCGGTTGCTATATTTTAATCGTTACAGCTGAATCTGCATTATCGACATTTTTCGACTGGAGCGAGTCGCCTAATTTTAACAGTATCTTTGCTCTTTATACTTTTTTTATTCCTGGTGTCTGTCGCTATGGGATCATTCCATCATTGCGTACACTCTCAAATGTACATAGTGACCTAGCGTCTTGCATCTAAAGCATCTTGTCACTGATGGCTCGCGGCCAACCCGCAGTTATGCACTAAGCACTCAGAAAACTCACTCACGGTGATGTTTTGGCCGGCTAGTTCTCACGGTAATGGCATGTGTCGTGGAGAAATTATAGGCTTGCGTGCTCCTGACTTACACCGTGAAACAGAAAAAATCAAAACCACCAGCAAATTAAAGAAACTTGAAACTATATTTAAGATACCAGAATTCGTTGAACAAAAATTGAGGAACTGATATAAATTAATTATAACCGGGTGTGTCCAACCGGCGGCGACCGGATCTCCCCGAGTGACAACTGGGACGCTTGATTCAGACTACCACAATTTGGTACACAGGAAGATTTTATTCACTTACTTACTTCACAGGCACTCACAATTTTTAATAAAAAAACATGAAATTATTTGAACGACGATTTCTCAACAACTGATTTTTAATTTTTATTTTTTTAGTTATAATTGTTACATTGATGATCGATATTTTATTGTTTTCATACAATTAAAAAGGTATATGAGTAAAGGTATATAATAGATTTCCATTACATAATTGTGTGTATGGTATTGTGTATATACGAGTACAATTTAGATAAACAAATACATAATAACAAGTTTTCCAATAATAATAAATCTCTACATAAGAAATTATTAAATACATAAATTACAAGAGAGGCAAATTATATGTATGCGAAATTAATATTTGTCTTGTTTCCTACTATGAGTTTAGTGCGATTACAATATGCATTATAGTACTTGGTAGTATGTGGAATGATAATAGTACGCGTCGGCTGGTGCCGACGGTCGCTACAGTAGCCAGTCTGCTGAAGAGACCCTTTCCCGAATGATCCATCGACCCCGAAAGGCCGATGCCCAAATGAGGCAACAATTTAAAGTTAGTAGTTAACATGCAGACTATATGTTTGGCCCACGAGACAACCACAGCTAGTCATCAAAAAACTGTTTGATACCGTTTCTGTGCAACTCAAAATAAATCAACGCGTAAGATCCAAGCGCTCGCAAAACAAAAATTTTCATTATCATGATGGAATAACAATATGCATAAATTAAATTAGTTCCCACTTTTCTGTTTTTTTTTAATCCACAAAACAATTCTTGATATTTTTAATTTTTAATACAAAAGTTTATTTTAAATTTTTTTTTTACCACAAACTTTTATTTATAATTTTTCATAATTTTGGGCTTAAACCCATAAAACAAAAATGTTTTCTTATTTTATTCTAACTCAACAAACATATTGTAGTGAAATTTTTTTTTTTTAAATCATAAACTAATTTTTGTCTTTGATTATAAAGTGGCACGACTCAAACTCAAATTTAATTTTTCTAACAAACTTACAACCTCAATTTTGCTGTAAAAAAACTCGACTGACTTATATAAACAACCAAACTAGACTAACCCAAAAATTCTTACACCATACCCAAAATCGATCCACACACCACACCAAAACAAGAAAACACAACAAAAATATTCTCTATATCCTAGCCGCTCGCGCACACGCACAAATGGTACACATTGGCACCGAATAATAATGCTGAAATAAAACCAAGCATTAATGCCCAATTTGCAAAATAATGTAATACCAAATGGCAGAACACAGATGGCAGTACCTATTCAATTTTAACGAAATTTATATATGTTTTCTTTTACAACGAAAAATTAAAAAAGGTGTCGTAACAATCTTCTTTGACTTTTGTTGTTACCTGGCTCACCACTTGACTGTTTTAATTTTCTGTGGCTGCAATAGATCAGCGTTAGTTTCCTTAACTCCTCTCTTATTGAAGCATTTATCTCCGCTGTCATTACATCTATAGTGAGATAAGATTGACGCGCCAATTTAGTTACATTTTTCTCCAGGTCTTGGAGGCTTTCCCCACGTAGTTTGCGCTAGCTTTGGAGTTGAACCTCGCATTGTTCTCTGACGTCTTACTGCCCATATTTTAGTTGCTCCAACTCAGTCATGAGCCGCTCATTGCTCTGTTCTGTTGCGGATACAATTTGCAAGACATTTGCTGCTCTACCTCGAAAAGCCAAAATGAGTGCATTCAGCTGCTAAGCTGCGCCACAACTATTGAGCTGCACCTCCGCTTGGAGGTGCACTTTAAAATTTTCGAATGGGATTTCGCCGTCGAATGTCGTCGGCTTTAAAATTCCTGTTAAGGTTCCAGCAATTGTTTGTGTTGGAAACTTGCTTAATTTTAATTTTAAATTCCTGCCTTAATTCTCGTTCAAATTCCTTGACCTGCCGTCAACTTTTTCCTCAAGGGACATGATTTCTTCTCTAAGCTCTTTAACTTGAAGATTTTGAGTAATTTTGAGTAGGCTGTGCGTCTTGCTGGTCGATTTTTGCACCTTGTTAGTCTTACTTGGCGCCTTGCTCTGTGCGGAGTTTATCTAATTTATTGCTTTAGTTTATTCTCATTTCCTTCAGTTAAAGTAACAGCTCATCCATCATATCTAGGAGCGAACGTTCCGCATTTGATATCGAAATCTGAAAAATAATTAGATTTTAAAAATCAATTAAGAAGAAAGTAACGCACAAAAGGCTTAAATTTTATTTTTGATTCATGTAAATTTGGAAAAGCTGTCCATTACATAAAATTTGTACGGATATAACTTTCGAGGCGGCGATAAGCCTCCCATGTGTCAACTGGGTCTTAAAAATTGTTTCTGTTTCCCGATCTTCCGTTCTGCAACAACACATCGAACACAAATTTTAATGCAAAACTTAAAAATTTCAGGGAGTTTCATAATGTGGAATTTATTGTCGCTTAAACAGCTCCTTGGTTTTACGAACAGTAAAATTCCATTGGTCGTGGTAGATTTTTATAACTTCGCGTCCCATTTTTCTCGACACAACCAACTTCGGTTGGGGAAGTAATCATGATACCTAGCGATTCTATCCTATCATTCTATACCCTGGTCGATGCCTCAATTGAAAATTAAACTCTTGTAGTGCGAGCGCCTATTATTTGCATTTCTCGGGTTTAATTCTTTCCGCTCTTTATAGTTTCAAAACTAATAACGAAGAGATAAACAACTTCAACTGGAATTTTTCTGGTGACACTTGGATTTTTTTTAATAATAAAAAAACTGGACGCATTTTTGAATGTCAGCGGACCTCTGCATCAATATGGCGCCTGTTTCTGCCCTGCTTGAGTGTGTTACTTTTAATACTGGATGGAATTCAAATTCAAATTTTTGTTCTACATTTAATTTGAATTCGATATCTTTCTGCAGAGTATTACTAAGTGGTCCTGTCAACAACGCGTAGTTTTCTACGAGCCTTGTAAAATATCCATATTGTCCTAAAAATATCTAAACAAGTTCACCGAATTGGGCTCTGTAAATCTCTAAATCGCCCTATTTTTCTGTAATGGTAATTTTCTCAATAAAGTACCCTAGGTTAGGATAATTTAGGTTTCAGTGGTTGGTATCGCATACTTTGGCCAATTTTCATCCATTTGGAATCCGTCATCATTAAACTTCCTTTAAAATCATCTAAAAAGGCTGTTCATAGTGTACCTGCCCTAGTGATCATGTCTACTGTCCGCTAGCTCAGGATATGATCATAGGAAATGAACAAGAGACTCATCCTCCTCCTCATCCTTGCAGCTTCTGTAGAAGTTATTTGTATCCATACCGAGCCTTCTAGTATGCATGATCTCCGAAAAGGCAGTGTTCGGTACGTACCCTTACACTTCTACCTAAATCACACTTCCTTAGTGTGATTAAGATCTTGGAGCTCTTCAAACTCAGCTCATTCCATACTTGATTCGCTATTCTGCTAGTAGGTCTGTAGAGCCACCTAGAATTTGCCAAGGCAACTGCTTCCTTATGGCTCGCTGCTTTAAACAAAGACAAAGGCCTTCATACACATTCCCTTCCTGGCTCCAGTTGGAGGGTCCTACCGTACCTTGCTAATTCGTCTGCCGTGTGATTTCCCTCAACATCAGAATGTCCCGGAACCCCCATATCAACTGGATATTGATGTGTTCACTCATCTCGTTAAGAGATGTGTGGCAATCAAACGACACCTTTGACACCAGGGAAGCTGAATCCAGTGAAAGAATAGCCACCCGACCATCCACATAGATAGTGATATCAGTCAACGATATTTCACTATGCTTCAACCAGTTCATGACCTCTTCAATCACTATAACCTCATCATGGTACACGAATCATGGAGACGAAAAAATAGACTCACATTTAATTCCCAAAGAAAACACCAGCTCCCCCGAGCCATCGAGCTCGGAGTCGTCGGTGAAAAATTTAACTGTCCCTGTCTTCACGATAAGACCACTCTTCCAATTCACCTGGTCATGCCACACAGAATTGCCTATAGTTGAGTGTCTCTTTTGCATTGACCGCCATTTGCTTATCGATCATATCTAACGGAAAAGATACAGTATGACCCCTAAGGCATTATTGTGGGTGGTTTTCAGCGCCCCACTAATGGCCAAACAGGCTACCCTCTGCACCATCGTTATCATGTTCCTGTATGATAATTTCTCTAGAGGTGGTCACTATTCACTCACACCATACAGCAGTATGGGCGCTACCACTGCCGTGTACACAGTGCACCAGCTCCGGTTTTCAAGTCTCATTTCCTTCCGATGGCATTAATACAAGAGTAGAGTGCCACAGTGGCTTTCTTTACTCTTTCCATCGTATTTGGTTTCCAACTGAGCTTACTGTCCAGAGGAATCCTTTAGAATCTCGCCTTATTAGTAAAGGCCAGCATAGTACGACTCCAACATGATGGAACTATTACCGGAATTTTATACCACCTAGGGGAAAGGTCCAGGTCTGATTTAGATGGGTTAATACCTCAAACACATCTGCCGGCCCAACCCGCAGTGATTGGTAACGCATTCTGCATCACATCCCTGATTATACCTAGGTGTTTTCCCGAGACAGCCATCGTCACGTCGTCCACATAAGCAACCACAGCTATTCCTTCCTCTCCAGTTCCAATAGTATTCCATTTATTACTACAATTTAAAGAAGAGGATACCTCCGTGGGGTGTTCCCCGAACAAGCCGTCTTCTGACGGAAACTTCCCCCATCCTCGTTATAATCCTTCTGCTACCTAGCAAGTGACTAATTACCCTGGACACTGGGTATTCAATCTCAAGTGGCAAAAATCCTTCCATAATTGCCTCCACAATCACATTCACGTTGTTGAAAGCGTCCTCGATATCGAGAAACGCAACCAACGATAATTCTTGAAAATCCAGTGACTACTCAATTCCCCAAACCAGGGTGTGTAATATCCACGGACTTGCCCTTATGGTACGCATGTTTAGACTGTGTCCAGTTTCTGGGTACAATTCTCGAGCGATTTTCAGCAGAAAAGATGACAGAGATATTGGACTTAAGTCCTTAGGGTTGCTGTGCTAGCTTCTACCCGCTTTCGGGATGAAGATCACCCTAGCCTCCCTCCATTTCTACGGGATATAACTCAGCTTCAGACACCCATTGAAGAGCCAGGGAAGCAAGACATCTGATTTCTTCTGAATTTCTGCTGGTACAATCCCATCCGGATCAGCGGAATTAAAAGGCTCAAAACTTTTAAAAATCCAGTTTATCTTTCATGTATTCAGAATATCCTCTGTACACAACAGTTGGACCCAACAGTCATGCCTAGACCCGCATTCATGTAAAGGACCCGCAGTTGACACTTCCATTGAGACTCCTTCCATTCTATCGCAGAAGCGTCTACAGGAATTCCTTTGCGCTTTCATTGTTTCCTTTTTGTATACTCTGAGGCATTATAGAAGAACCAGTCTTAACTTTCTCTCGAAGTTTTCGCTGTATTGAAAGCAGACCCACAGACTTTTCGGCCCTTCGGGTTTTCGCTTTCCCTTCATCTTTCCTAGTGGGGAAATTTCCCTCATGGAGATATTACAAGCCCTAGTAAGAGTATCCACCATTGAATGCAGTTCACCTCCTATATACACACCATACTGTCCTCCTGGCATTTTTGAACACGTACTGATTTGTAATTTCGAGATTGAGCTTAAACATTAAGTACCGATGATAGCAAGGGAATGCTCCTTTGCCGCCCTCCATTCCTTGATCACAGGTGAAATAAAATCGGCAACCAGAGACACATCCTGACCCTGAGTTCCTGACCTATATTACTAAAAATGAGGTTAGTTCTTAAAACAAATTCGAAAGGTATCTCACCCCCGTGATTGATGTCCGAGCTACCCTATATGCTATGGTGCGCGTTCGCGTCGCACTCTCTTCTCTATACAGCCCACAGTGATGTTCCCATTGCAATACTGCTGAAGTAGAAAAACATTTATATTATTTTCTACCAGTATACATAATCTGTTCTTTTCCGTCCCACAATCGTAAAATAGGGTATAACGGATCTTGATATTTTTGATACAAGTTTATTGGATCTGAACTATATCGTCCACTGGCTTAGAAAGTGGCGGTGTCGAAGCAGTCTTTTCTTCCTTCACAATCTTCCAATTATTCGTCGAAAGATCCAGATTGCAAATCTAGATAATTCTCGGGTATTTATCCAAGTTAGCCGGCTCTGTAGGAATCCAGACCATTGCCTTAGGTCTGCTAGGTTTTTCCTCCTTGGGTTTCTTTACGACTTCACGGTCATAACAATACTTCTCACACTTTACTTCAAATTTTAATTTTATTTTAATCGGTTGATTGGTGTGTGTCTAAAACCACTTGGTGATTATCGTCTTTTGTACATCCCTTTTATTGGATGGTTCGACGAATAAATGATGGAGCGAGACCAATTTTTGCCCTTGTGCGTGTGTACGAGCGGGTACATTGTAGATTAATTTTTTTTTTTTTTTTGTTTCTTGTTTTGTATTTTGGCGAGTATCGTTCGATTTTTGTTTTGTGCCGCTGATCAACGATATATGCAAGAACGAGAGGCACATAAAATGAATTCTGCATCGTATTTTTTGTGCAAGAATTTATTTTAGTCCGGTTTGTAATTTTGTAAAAAATAAAGTCTTTTTTTTGGAAAAGAAAGTGAAGTTGTTAAGTTGTGCCGTTGGGTAACAACAATTTTTTTTGTATTGTATTCAGTGCGGTGATAATTTTATTGGTTACAAGTAAATAAAACTATTGTAATTATCGGGAAATTATACATTTACTCATGTTTAACAAAAACGTTAGTAATAAGAAGTTTATCTGGTTGTAAATAAAAAAATAGATAAATAAACAGCTTTACGTGTTTTAGTGCACATGGGAATTGGGACGATGAGCGCAACCGGTATTGTGAAAAAAATATCATATAAATTTGTGAATTGGTAGTACCAATTTGATAAAAATACTGGAATTAAAAAGTTTTGTGAGGTTGTACGAGTGCCTACGTGGGGCGCGAATAAATCCAGAATCATTTCATTCTCGGAAATCGTGAATTTGGGTCGTTAGCATTGAAATGGGTGATGAAAATTACCCGCGAGGACCCCTTAACGGCTGTTGAATGTGGTAAGTGGCTCGGTTTGGCAAAGGCACCACCACGTGACGAAATTTGCCAGCAAACGCCCCGCCACATTTTTGCGGGTTCCCGGCGGCTTATCAAGGTCGGCAAAAAAATATAATTGTTTGTACCTACGGGGTTTTGCGGTTGGGCCGTACCGGGGGAACACGCAGGGAAACGGCATAACCAAGACGCACCGGTCCGTGTGGGGCATCACCGGTGATATAACGGCTAAAAGGCCGCCACATTGGAGGTACTGATATTTTTATTTTTTTTCTATTTTGTTTCATTATTAAATTTAAAAGATTTTCTTTGTGGGCCGTTTAATTTTTTCTCTTTTGTAAAGTAAAGTAAAATCAATTTAATTTTTTTTTTTCTTTTTAATTTTCATTTTCTTTCCAATATTTTTGTGTTAAATTTATTAAATACTTGGTGTAATCGAGCATCAATTGCGGTGTTCGTGCTCGCTACCAGGGTCGTCCGTTGGTCTCGTTACTTAATTTAGGAAGCGACTATTTTATTCGTTTTGTTTTTGGATTTTTACCGTTAGGATATTTCGGTCGTTCAACTATTTTCGTTGCCCACTTTTCCTCTATGGTTGTAGGTATAAATAAATAAATAAAAATGAAAAAAAAAAAAATTGCACGGCGATTTAATCCCGACATTCGGGTTATTACTCTTCCGCCTGGTGGGATGTTTTTTTTCTCCTCCTGGTTCATCCTTTGAGTCAAATTTATTTGTGTGTGTAAAAAAAATGAATTATTAAATTTTTCGGTTCTCATCATAGAGGGGGACACTCGTTCGGTGACGGTGCTATATTTAAAGGCTGGGCTACCGGACAAGTGGTGCAGTGGTTAAAGCTTCGGCAATTGGGCCGGGAGGTGCTGGGTTCAAATCCCATCAAAGGCTAGATGCAAATCGAGTTTTCATCATCGATTACAATCGGTGATGTTAATAAACACAACTAAGACCCTCTGTTGGAGTGCAGAATTCAGTGCCGACCCACCGTCCGTGTCAATGTACAGGTTGACATGGAGCTTGCAATGTGCAGGTGGTGTGTAATGTAATTGTGTGAGTAGGTGAATAGGTGAATCGGTTAATGATGTGGCGTGAATGCGTGGTATCACAATGGGCCAAAAATGGCCTAAGTGTCAAACAACTGAAACCTAACCTAAAGGCTGGGCTTGTCACTCTCATTCATCACCTTGGCCTGAAATCCACAGGGTCGGAGTAGCGAGTCCAGCAGATATGTCGTCCATTCTCAGGCGGCCGTAAAATCCAACGGTCTCCTAGTGTCACTTCGGCTTGACACGTCGAAGTGTCACAGGGAGATTGGTTCGAGGTCTCTCCGGATGAAGAAAGGGTTGGTCTGTTGAGTAACCTCTTCTACCATCTGATGCTGCTTCGTTGCAGCTGGGCATCATCCTTTCGGTGCCGATGGGTCATTCGGAGGGTCTCTTCAGCAGACTGGGCACTTGTCCCTCGCGGAGATCCGGTCGTCACCGGATGGACACACCTGGTTAGTATTTCTTTATACGCATGTTCCTCAAGTTTCGTCCGACAAATTTGGGCGGAACATTCGGTTTCTATTTTTATTTAGTTTGCGTTTTTTAACATTTCTGTAAACACGGTGTAAGCTACGAGAATTGCAAGCCTCAAATTCCCACGACTTAAACATTTCTCCCTGAGATTCTCCCAGCAAACCCACCGTGTGAGGCCTCTGCGAGGTTAGTTGAAATCAACGGGTTGGCTGCTGAGCCGTCCGTAACAGAGCTTAGGCCCCTTTTGCGATTATCCTCCTTAAGGCATGGCCCGGTTCCTCTCGTCATCTTAACCTTCATGATCTTCCTCGCTATTTCCAAGTTCCTCCTTTCGTACAGTGCTCACATTGGCAATGCAATTCCTCGCCCAATTAACAGATTCCTCGGTTCCTCTGTCCACTGCTTCTCCGGAACTCCCACTTTTTTTCTTCGGTGGTAGGTTAGGTTTCAGTGGTTGACACTTAGGCCATTTTTGGCCGATAGTGATACCACGTATTCGGTGGTGAATCCTCTGGTTTTCCGTGGTACGTTGTGAACGAAATGCTCGCTTTAAACGTTGGTTGATAATCTTGTTTATTCGTGCGACGGTTGGTGTAATTGTTTGACTAAATGGATCCACTGGCATTCGCTTTGGTGGTTTTAGCTCTAGTAGTCGTGGGGCGGTATTCTACGGTTCCGATGGTGCAGCTCCATGGATGTAGTAGGTCATATTTTGTTGTGGCACTGGAATACTGATTTAATGCGCGATCTAGATATGTTTATATCATTACCTCAATGGTATCTGCTGAGCAATCATCCGTTTAAATTTTACTAACAATCAATGAAAACACTGTTCAGGGTCAGACTTCTGCATGATAGGTATGGTTCCCGTGCAGCATTGGTCTAGTATATTTTGAATAATTTTAAATTGCCTTCTGGGATCTAGGCTGGTAATGCTTGGGTTTTGCATGCCGCACATAGAAAGAATTTCCTACTATAACCATACCTACACAAAAAACCAACCATAAATACAACTTCGAACAGAATCAAATTTCGTTTACCCTCGAACACAATCATTCAACTAATCACCTCGTCATCATTCAATTTTTCATTCATTTCGTTACTATAAATTTTTTTCTAAATATATATCAAGTGGCTACAAAAACATTAACGTCATGCACCCGTACCACACCACCTACCAAAAAATAAAAAATAAAAAAATATAATACAAAATATAATTTATAAATTTCCTGATAAAGTGACAAACAAGGAAAATGTCAATTTCATCTTAAGAATAAACATTTTTTTTTCGCTTTGAATATAAATTGTATATAATTTTTATCGCAGATTCACATTGTCATGTTGTGTCGGGGCCAAAACGCGGAACACAAAAAAAAACTGAATATGCTCGTCGATACCCTCAACAAATAATCTATCCATAATGTTATACATTAAAAAAGGAAAGCAAACTAAAAAAAAAAAAAAATCTTAAGCAAATAAATTAAGGATGAGATGAATCAAAAAATAAAAACTGGAAATAAAAAATCATCTCGTATTCAAATAATTGACTTCATTTATAATTTATCATTCAACATCCGTTGTGATTTAGTTGTTGTTGCTGTTTTGTTATAAAAAAAAGACGGAACTTCCCTTTCAATTTTCTTTTATCGTTATTATTATCATTAAGAATAAACATAAAAAAAATGTCTTTCGTTGTGATACTTTGCACAAAAAGAGCATGCACATGATTTTTGGTATTCCAAAAGAAGGAAGATACTCTTTAGGTTTAAAATCCACTTTATGTTTGTTGCTCTTTTAGGTATACTTTCGGTATAAAAGGATATAAACATTTTCTTTAAATTGAGATCTTAATTTAAAATGGGGTTTTGTTTTGTTTCAGCCTTGGTTTTTGACGATTTTGGAACGTTGCTACCAGTCACTTGGCGTAGAGAAATACTGCAACAACAACTCACTATATGAATGTCAAGCAACCGTCGATTGGGTTTGCTCAAATTTGGGTGACCTTCCCATGCGGTCACAGCAAGAAACTTATTGAAAAGTGGAAGAAAAACGAGATTTCCCCTCTTCTCCCCCGCATGGAAGTATGCTTCATTCAGCAGCAGTATGCACTTTCTAGCAACCTGGTTGCTTTTCCGAAATGTAAAATCTGAAAAGAAAAATTTTGTTGTACAGAAGTCAAAAGTCCCATATAAAGACATGGTGTTTATGATGACCTTGGCAAGTACTTTAATAAGAAAATGCCGAATGTTCGGTCCCTGGATTCGGTTATATGAATAACAAGCAATAGCTGCAACAGTTGTTGCACCAAACTTCAATCAAAAATTTTGTTGTACAGAAGTCACAAGTCCCGTATAAAGACGTGGTTTTTAATGATGGCCTTGGCCATCATTGCAGTTATTATTATTATACACCTAGGCCATTTATAAAAAATCATATCTATGTATTGGACTTTTGACTTAATTAATTTTATTATTAATTTATTTTGAATACGCAACAAGTGTTCCTCCTGAAAGTATAATATTTTTGTAATATATGTAATGTATTGTTTTTGTTATTTGGTAGAAATTTGACTTCGGTCATCGACTCATTTTAATATATGCTTGATGAAGCCGAGCTTGGAGTTTGCTCGATTGATAAAACGATCGTTGTTATGTTTGAAATTCAATTTGGTGTTACAATTGACAGCCAAATCACGCACAGATTTGGCTCTGGGCATCGTTATTAATATAAAAGTCACGAGAAAGGGACTGTACAAGTTCTCGAGAGTTTGTAATTGTTTTGTATTTGTCCACGTTCAACTTAAGGTCCATTTTAGCGTAGCATGTAGAAGTAATAGGCTCTTGTAGCTGGTGTTTGAAACCCATTTCGTAGATAGACAGAATCGGGGGTCGACCACAAATTGCTACCTCGGGCACTCCGGAAGTGAATGAGAAAAGAGCTAAAACTGATGAATTAAACACAACATGATATATGGCCTTTTAGATAAATGCCCACCCAACGGAGGGTTTGGAGAGCAAGAGCGTCCTAAGTATGAACAAAATATAACTTCATTAGAAATCCTGTAAAATGCTTTACTAAATTCCTAAAGAAAACACAAACCTTATTCAGTTAGGTTTGTGGTCATAGATCGTGGCTTTTAAAAACCATCCTACATTGTCAGAAAACAACAGTTTATAATAAAAGTACAGTGAATCATACACGATACTTTCAAACAGATTGAACACAAGACAATTTTGCAATCGGTCTGTTATTACAAACGTCTGGCTTGCAACCGTTATTTTATATGAATCGAAAATTTAAAAGAGCTTCTGGAAATTGATGGACAATTTGCTAGAGGAAGCGATTTTTAGAAAGACCCTTCAGCGTATAGGCAAGAATGTCACTGTAGTTTTTTAACAACATCCAAATGAATTTAATATGTAACCTACGCAGTTGTCGCTACGTAATCTATTTCGTAGATTATTTAGCAATTTTTTGGCGTCCCTCACGTCGACAATATAAACAACATCAACAACCTTGGAAACGATATTAACTAAAGTTGCTGTACAGCTATTGCTAGCTTTCGCATCGTCCCAAGGTCTAAATTTACATTTTGATAATAAAACACATACATTTTTCGTTAGAATATGAACGGAATCCTACGCATGCTGTATAAGATAGCGGAAATGAAATTTGACAGCGGGAAATAAGAGATTACGCTACTCGCCGCAAGTGGCAGCGAATTAATTTGAGCGAATTAAAAAGAAAATTAATTTTGTTATATTTTTTATTCATTCATTATACATTTTATTCATTTTGGTGAATATTTTTTATTCATTTTGTATCTCTTTTTTCACTAAATAAACATTTCAGATAAATAAAATATTTAAAGTGATCCTTAAAATGACAAATTGATTGATCTCCGAAGTAAAGGAACTCGGTAAATGAAACCTTGAAATTTAACAATATTCCGTCTTTCCGTCATTTCTTAACGAATTACGATGAAATTTGGATAATATTATTGATCAGGGATTTTAAAGTAAGTGTTGGACTTGTAGAATTTGTTCGTGCTGGACTAAACTGGCCATTCCATAACCAGTCTTCATGAAAAATAAAACACCCCAACTTTTTTCTACAAGACGGCCTTGAGTAACTTCCATCGAGTAACTTCCAAAATAATCAATCCCGATGACTGAGAATGGAGCAGTGTATGATGCAAGTCTTGTTGAGGGATGATCAGTCATTTCTAATGGTTTCGCTTTTTCAACTTTACATTTTCCACTGTTAGTTTCACTGTTAGCTCTTACAACAGTTTCGTGGTTATGATGTTGAAGCCGTTCGCGATACTCGGCCAAGATGAGACGAATTATATGATGTTTATTAATGTATATGAAGCTAGCCCGATACTCAGCCCGCAAAAACGCAATGGTAACACTGAACTATCACTATCGTGATAGTTTACTATCCCAGCCCGAAAAAATATCACTATCGCGACAGTAAACAGTGCCATGAAACAATGTCATGAAATTTATCCAAAATTCTCTTACTTTTTTGTATTTTTAAGATATATTACTATTGCTTGGTAGCCTAGTCAGACCTAAAATTTAAAAAATATAAAAAACAATTCATTTTGACATCACATATGTAAATAAGTAATTAAAAATATATTTCATTGGAATGATCAATTTTGTGATCAGCCTATAAGCTTAATTTAATAAGTGGTGTAGCCTCCTTTGGTTTCAAAACTGCAGTAATTTTATTGGGCATGCTTTCAACCAGCTTTCTTGTTTCATAGATTTCAGTATCAACAAAGATCGTCTACAGTAGGTGGTGTGTCTGAAAAATCTGCAAGAGATCTCTTAAGCTCGCCGCAGAGATGCTTTATAGGATTTAGGTCGGGGGATTGAGGTGACCACTCCGACATTACTAACCCTTTATCCTCCAGGATTTTTTTCTTAATTTTAGCGGTATGCTTGGGTCGTTATCTTTATCAAAAACAACGTCCCCTATGTTATACTGCCATTTTTTCATGCTCTCAAGAAGATTTTCTTCCAAAATTTGTATTTAGGAGGCGAACGTTATTCTACCCTCGATTTTTTTTTATCTGGCCAATACCATCAAACATCAGGTACTCCCATACCATTATGGAACCACATCCAAATTTCAATGTTTCATTTACATTATGTGGTAATAAAATAGCTCCAGGTTTCCGTCAAGTCCACTTTCGACCGTCTAAGCCAAATCGGTTAATTTTGGACTCATCTTCCGACATCTTTCAATGTGCGTCGAATGGTTTCTGCTGAAACATTGGTTGAATTATTGAATAACAAAATTGTCCTCATTTTTACTGCATTTTCTACTGTTTCATTACGAATATTTTTGATAATGAAATGTTTCGCGCGCGTTGTTAATTTTGGCTTAACTCCCGCCCGGTTTTTGGGGACATTTAAGTTCAGTTTTCTATCGCCGTCTCAATATTACTCCTAATAAAACGCTTAATATTTGGAAAATATCTCTATGTGCTTTACCTTCTCACAAAAATTGTTCAATTTGGCGGACCTTATTTGCAGGGAGTCGGTTTTTGACTTGAAGAAGCATATTAAAGAAAAGGCATATTATACGCCATTTTTATTTCGAGTTAATTCTTTTCATAAAAAGAATTAACTCGAAATAAAAATGGCGTATAATATGCCTAATAATTAATTCTTTCGAGTTAATTCTTTTCATCATATTTACAAGAATTGTTATAAAATGCGGTGTAAATCATCGCACTATATTATACTCTCAAACAAGCTAAACCAAAAAATTGATTGCAGTCAATATGTATAGAAAAACAGAAATAACGGCGTTTCATATTGTTCTTGTAACAGTGTTTTTTTTTTGTTTTGTTGTTTTATAATAATTATCAAAAAAAAAAAATCCAGACGATTATTTGTTGTAGTTTTAGTGCAATAACCAAAATGCTTCAAATTTATGAAATCGTGATCATTTATGAGTCAGTGTAGTTTTTAAAATACGTTCTCGTTGAGGATTTGATATAAAATAACTATTTTCGCGGGAGTAATAGAGTCAAGTGCTCGTGGATCGCCTGTGAGACGAGATTCAAACGACTATATCCAGATATCTTATATTGTGTCATGACAGAAGTTGTATTGCCATAAGTAAAAAAATTAAAATTTCGGGCTGAAAATTCGGGCTAGCTGCACGGAGGTTGTTTATTAGGCAGGATAATTGGATTTTTTGTATATTGAAAGCAATTCCTTCTGCCTCAGATATTCTTCCTCGAACTCGTAAGCCTGAAGTTTCATCCAAAAATGGTATGAGCCGGAAGAGTAAACTAGTTTTATCTAATGGTTTTGATGGATTATTCTTTAAGTATGAAATTTCATCAGGGTACACTTTCCATTGTACATGTTGTAATAACTCATATTCAGCCTCTCGAGTCTCCTTCCAGATTTGTTCCCCCCCTTCGTTGATCAGTCTTCATATTATTGATTGCCCTAAGCTCTTCTGTATGTAAAAACTGTGGTTAGAATCTATTTCACTGCTTTCTTTAAAAGCCTTTGAACGGCCAACCAGTTTCTGGTTCAAATAAAAACACGGGTCCCACAAACCATTTATTAGTTGGGAACACTGTGGGCTCAGTTTTCCACTTCGTAGCGTTGTCGGCTACGTTGCTCTTAGTCGGAACCCATCGCCATTGTAAAACATCAATAGATTCAAGTGTTTCGCCCTACTCCATATGCGACAAATTGCCGATATCGTTTGTGATCTGTACCCCTATTTCGTGCGGAAATTGAGAGACGAAACAACAAGTTTGTGTATACGTATACGTTTATCGAACCGGGCGGAATAGGTTCCAATTTTAGGTGCTTTCATTCCTGTTTTGTGACATTTTCCCATGGTATCTAGATCGGGAATTTGACAAAAGCAAAATTGTAAGTTTTTAGGAAACTGAATTTATTTTTTACGTGTCGTTTAATTTAACACGAAATGTTTTGCATTTTTTTTATAAAATATAAAATTTTGTTAATTTATAAAATATAGAATTAATTACCTAAAATCAAAACATTGCGAATGGTGTGGCACGACGTCCGAACAAATTTGTTTGTTACTAATCCAAAAACACATTTATTCTACACTAGTGCGTACCAAAGCACGCCCATCGAGTCAGACCAAAACCATCTTATCGTTGGTTTTAAGGTATGTGAGCGCAACATTCCATATTCGCTAAACGAGTGCCAGTCTAGAAATGGACATTGGTTTCTGCGGCAGAACTTTGGCCTTTGCACCAATCAACACGCAGTGAATACCATCTTCATATTCGAAGCGAAAATATGCAGCAGCTGCATACGCAACCTCACTGGCATCGACAAACACATGCAGCTTGGTTTCTTTAACTCTCTTAGTTCTCGTAATACATTATTAGTCCAGCGTTTCTATCGATTATTTTATTCATCAGTGAGGGGGTGTAACGAAAGCAGGCCTCCATTTTGGTCAACCTGCGATGTTAACAGAATTTTACCAATCCAAAAATAATATCCTCAATTTCGCGGTCTAATTTGCCAACTGCTCAGCCTGGGTGGATTCTAATTTATGGATATATTGAATTGGTATTTAATTTTGACCGCAACACAAAAAAAAAACCAAGAATATAAGTAAAACCGAAGGATCAATTGCAACCAACTAACACTGTGACTTAAACACTCACTTCAGTTCTGGTTCCCACATTATTCACAGATTAAGCTCTCATAATTAATAAAAATAAATTAACAGAAACCCAAATATTTACAGTTTAAGTTACTAATTAACACCATTTTATTGAATTAAATATTATTGAATTTAAAAATGAAATATTTTTATATTTTGTTTTTTTTTTTTAATATTGACAGAAAAACAATTGTACGTGCTTACTCGAAGGACCAATTTCGTGTTTTCTCGAAGGACCAATTTTGTACGTGTTTCTGAAGGACCAATTTTTGTACGTAATGATGTACCAATTTTATTATTTCAAATTAATACGTAGTATCGAGTATTGTGATGCTCGAACGATAAAACTCAGTTTAATTTACTTTAAACACTTAAACACCTTTTTTGAACAATATTTATTTTTACTATACAACACTAAGTTTCTTATTTTTATACATTCGCCATTTTCGTATTAAATAATTTTTTGCTTGAGTGCTTGGCTTCGCGTTCTCTTTTCGAATGTATACTAATTTAATTTTTCTTGTTACATCATTTTATATTTGTCTACTAAAATTACCCAGCATGCGTGTAATTTATGAGCGCATACTAAAAGTGTAAAACCTAAACGCAACCAAAACTTCTATTACCCTTTTTGTTTAGTGTTTTGGAGCAAATATGACGTTTATCGAAAAATGGCAGAATGTTTACATTTTGTCTTAGAAAAGTAAGTACATATAACTTAAAATTATTATACAATCGAATTAATATTATTATTTAAACATATTATCTTAATTTTAGGATTGGAAACATATTCTTGGATATAATGCAAATGGTAAGTATAATAATTTTAATAAGATTTAGTTTTCGTATACTTCCAGGTTAATGATGTGACGTAGATAATACCTCCAAAATAATAAACTACTGGTAAGTGAATATTACAGTACTCAAAAGATAAATAATTCCTCTTATAATATTCTAGGTGGACGACTTATGATATATTAATGAATATTGGTATAAATTTCCTTCTTCTAGGTTAATATTAATTGATGATTATTGTACAGGTTGAGAAACGTCGCAGGATTCCGGTAGGTATAAAGGTTAATCATGAACAACAATAATTTAACAAATAAATGAATAATGGACTAAATAACTTAATAAATAATTATAATTTTAACTAGCCAAATATAATTAAGATGCGCATTTCGGATCGTTTATATAAATAAAAAAAAATATATGTATACATATTAAGTTTAGTCGACTTGCGAAAATAATTTTTAATTGCGTTGATAGACGCTGGCTGCCATGATGTTGATAATTTATACCGAAGATACGTTTTTGTTTTGTTAATGTTGAATGTATCATTACGGATTGATATGTATTGGCGGAATTTTGCAGTAACGTTTTGCATACCACTTCGTTTTTCTTTGTTCGTGGATTATTAAATATGATTTTTATTATGAACATTTTTTTATTTTGTTTTAAATAAACAGGATTTTTCATTATTTATATGTAGTCAATATATTAAGTATAATTTTCAAATTAGCTTAGCACAATTTAATTTTAATTCTACAAATTAACATTTACACAAATTGCGCATCACAGCATTAATTATAGTTCGTAACTTAATTTAGTTTTAAACTTAATTTTAATTTTATGTACATGTAACGTTATATAAAAATTCTTTTTTTTTTACAAATTTACATTTTTTTTGTATATCTTTTTTGTATATCTTTTCACTATGGCCGGTTTATAACATTCAACCAATTAGCTATTATCACATATGTATTTATTTTGTTATCACGATAAACCGCACAATAATTTCGTACATCACAATTTACTCACAGAATCGTTTTAATATTTATTTTTATGAAATACTATATTATATAGATTTTAGATGCCGAGATAATTTACTTTGATTTTTCTCGCGATTTTTTTTTTTTTTTTTTTTTTGTGTCCCATAGCAACTTTGTAATTTTAATATTTTGACTGTCCTGCGTTACGATTAAAATTTGGCTTATATACCTTTTGAAGATTACAGCTACCCACACCAATCGAAAATTTACAATCAGTATTGTTATTCTATTTATTCACAACTACCCGCCAGATCAACAGTAGAATGGTATTTGTGCACAGTGCATGAAGTAGCAACAAAATTCCAACCCATTGGCTGTAAGGGCGAATAATGGAGGCCTTACAACGGTCATCCCATTTGACTGCTATTCGCCATATATCTCTTCTTCCATGTCTTCCACATATACAAAGATATTGGCCATCAATCCTGGCTATCAATTTCTGCTAATATTCAAACTTTTGTCCGCTAGTTTCTCAGATTCTCCCAGCTTCCGTAATACTCGTCTAGAATTTGAGATAGCAATTTTATTAAAGCAACCGAGTGAATGAATTCGAATCATTTCTTTGGCAATTTGTATAGCCTCTTCTCCCCACGAGAAACTGTCGAGCCGCAGTCGTCTGCGTAATGACCACAGATCGCCTTTGACGCTTCTGGGCTCTCTTTCTGGGACTTCATTTCGTTTAGATTTCTTTACGAATTGTGCTGAGCTCGGCGAGCATGTGACCTCGAATGTTATTACTCTCATGACATAAACATCCGCTTGTTGTTCATTTCCTTCGTCGCGCCAGAGAAATCGTTACAACTTTTGATCTTCCTCTAATATTCCAATTTGATCGAACATTTCTTTTATGTCACCTGTTAGAGCAAAGGGTCATTGATGAAATCACATTATAATGTCCCCCAGTGGAACTAATAAAGCTCAACCTTTCAGTAAAGCGGAGTTTAACGATGTTCCGTTTACTTCTGCTGCTGCATCCAACACTAATCGAAATTTCCCTGGTTTATTCGGATTGTTAGCTGTAGGGTTAGCCTACAAGCAAACATGGTACCTACCCTGGTAGGTACCATGTTCGCTTGTAGATCAACATCGTGTCACTCTTGCTTAATTTCCGAACCAACTGTTTTCCCTCATTATCCTTCAACAGTTTTTTAATTATCTCATTTAAAACGTGGTCTCTTTCAAGTTTTCTTTCCAAACAAGCTAGTCGCCGCACGACCATACGGTAGTTGTTTGGGAAAGCGACATTATTGCTCCGCCATAACAATCCGGTTTCGTAATGATTACCAAATTTCTATGTAATTCTTACCATAATTTCCCAAGCACATCCGTTTTCCTTTGATTTAATCAATTTCTCTGGAATTTTAACGCCGAAATTTTCTAATGTTAAAAACTCTTTCACTTTGTTATGTAGGTCATCGTCCGCGTTTTGTAATTTATTTTCCAGAACTGAAGGCTGGATGCATTTCTAGTCGAATTGGCTTGAGATGTGGCTCATTGATACATTTAGTTTTAATTTGTTTGGATTGGTTCCCCCATATGACCTCCTCGAACCTGAAGTGGTACTGCTAAATGCAAGTGTAGTAACCCAATTAAAGTTCTAGACCTAGCATTTTCATAGCAGACAAGGTATATTTCGTAGGTGACTGAACTTGGTAGTGGAACTTTCAATTTCCATTGTTTGCGCTGGACGATCGAGGCGTGCAAACGTGAAGACGTTCGATATCTTGTACACGTTGTTATTAGAAACACCCGAAATCTCCGATCGACTAAACGTCTGCGTTTTTTTGTCCGTGTTGCCTGCCCATTTTAATCCTAGGCTCTTTTGTGGACCATCGAGTGTTAACTTAGTTCCTCGTCCAGCAGAGTTACACTGGAACCCTCATCCAAGGAAACATATGTTTTGACGCTACTTTCTCGACCATATGTAGTAACACTGGTACTATTAGAAACAGAAATGTATTTTTTTGTGGTTGTTGATGAATGTCGACTACGCCTGTTGATTTTGTATAGTAACAGGATTTGCTGAATTGTAGCTTTTGTGTACTACGACATTATGCAACAATTGATGATGGCTTCCTCTATATCTATCTTACATTTTACACGAAGCTTGCATGTGAAAACCTGATGTCTTTTGAAGCATATTCGACACAGACCTTTTGTTAATGATCTTCCATTTTCACTACTTGTCATATTTTTCAATTTAGAACATTCTGCAAATAGGTGTGCAAGCTCACATTTCAAAACGCATGTTTGATTATTTCAGCTGTTTTGAAGAATTTGCATGTGTTGTCAGCAACAGCTGCCTCCTCGAGCGTGGCCTGGCCATCATTCGAAGCTTTAAATTCCACTTGAATAGTATTGACATATTTTTGCCTATTTTGATTTTCTTGCTGTCTTTCAAACTTATCGAACTTTTATAGCTGTGCTGAGGGTATTGTTGCCACTGTGCTCGCCATTTCAAACTTTGAGCTCAACCAATCTCTAAGCGTATGTAGGTTGGCCAATTGCAATTTGAAATTGAATTCGGCCCATTGCAATTTTAGAAGTGCTGCTTTTCACCTAAGTGTTTGGTTGTTCAGAGGTCCTTCATTCTGACACGCTATTGATGTTGTACAAAGGTGTTGCACTTGCATTGAAAATTTAACTATAATGCTTCTAAACTTTCTGGATGGACTGGGGGCCTTGATTCAGTTTGCTCTATCATCAAGTCGAGCACGACGTCAGATTGTCACATCCAGCCCCAATACCTGTGTTGTACGTGTAAACGTTTATATAAACATAGGCCACTCCGGCGGACTGCCACAAAATGATGGTAGCTCCTTTCAAATAACTTGCCTTATTGTCACTTGCTTCATTTCTTGGTTGAAAGTCCTAATCGGTTTTATATGGATTTGGATTTTTCGGGCAGTTTTCTAGAAATTGTCTTGTATACAGACTTTGCCAAGTTATCGACGGATATTGCTACTGTTGCTCTAAAATGTGTTGATTATCAAGCTTTGAATGGTAAGTCAATTTCTGTTGGTTCATTCTATAGTGATCTGGATCACCGCATGGTCATTTGCTGTTGACTATTCAATAAATTTTATTTAAAATAAATTCCTCCTGTGATCTGTTCTGGAAACACCATTGGTCTATTGTCAGTAGATTCTCGATTTAATTTGCAGCTTGCGTTACGCAAGTGATCTGTTTCACAATAATTTGGTTCTAATACCTTGAATCGGGAATGTAGCACCTCTTGATTACGATACGGTTCTACTGAACGTTCCTTTGACGAATAGGTTGCAACTTTCTTTGATTTTGACTGTCTCTCGAATAGGCAAAGAAGACGTCATTTTATTATCATTTATATTTTTCTCACCATGAGAATGATCTACCGAATTGACCCATTGTTGCACTGGATGTTTTAAACTATCTTCGCCAGAATTGCTACTAGACCGGTCTGATAATTCTAAAGCTATTGCTTTTCCTCCAGATATTGTTTGTCACGTTCCAGTCGCTCATTCAATCTACGCATTTTTCCTCGAGGATTTTCTCCTCCTCCTTTGCACGTAATTCCTCCACTGCTCGTCATTCTTCCACATAAGACAGTTATATGTCATTTCGCCATTGCTCCAGCATGTATCACTAACTCTCTGCATTTCCTCCATATCCAATTATGTGCATAGTGCACAGCTTTTTGTTTCAAAATGTACCGTTACTTCTTGTAGTGAACGAAATTTCAAGTTTGAACGTCTTAACTTATTATTTTCTCACATAATGCAAATCGTGCACTTGTATAATTTGTAAAATGTTGCTTTGATACTGAAATCTCCTTGCAACGGGCTGAGTCAGACGCGGACCAATGCTTTACTCTCCATCTCCCACTCGCTTCTTTTTTTTACAGAGCCAAAATAAAACTAAGGCAGTGACGAATAATAGATTTCTTCACCAACTCAGTTTCGAAATTAAACTTTTAGTTCCGATTCTCAACAATTGTAATTTTTAATACTTTAATCCACATTATGAAGCTTCCGAAATTCTAGAGAATCGATGCAATAACATATATTTCTGAAGACAACAACATTTCTTAAAGATCAGCTTGTACACCGATTGTGATAGTGAAAAAAAAATTCATCCACATTATGAGGCTACTGAAATTTCCACTAACTATAATGTTGACAACAACAACTACAACGATTGAATTCAGTTCAAAATTCAGGAAGACATTAGATGACGCACGAATTTAATTAAATAAAATCTCAAATCATCTTGATTTATGACTTTGACTTGTAAGCCCAAACATTTAACGACGAGTTTATATATTTTTCACACAAACATCAACAAAAGGATTGGGAAATTCTCCCCACACTACCACCAATTCTATATATAGAGTATATGTACTATACTGTAAATTCTGTGCAGAAAATCTCGAAAGATAAATACTGTTGATTATTCGTATACGTACGAATATGTATTTTATGTATAGTTAACAGTACAGCATAAAAAAATCATAAAATGTATGTAAACATGTAATACTTAGTAAATGGTTAACATACAAAAAAATTATAATTTTTCAAGATGGTTATGGTTTGATGATAGACGGTAGATAGTAGAATGTATAGTAAATGTAACACACCGCCCTTCTATACCTATATCCGAAACACCTTACCCCTTTAACATTATTCTAGTATTTCCCTCAGCATATAAACACACACACACACACACACACACACACACAGCATGTATAAAATGTTGCTATTGTTGTGTAACAATTTTTGATGATTTTGGCTTGTGTCAACATAATATTCCCAACCGGATTTAAAACGCCTCAAGGTGTTTACTTAATAAACAACAATTTATGAACAATAGATGTTTTTCCATTTATGAGTACTCTGTTGTGAAGTGCGTATGTGTGGGAGTGCAATATTTATGCCTTTAAAATTCATTATAGATACATGCTACTTACATAGCACAGGAGGCATATAACAAGAATGTATAATCACATCCATTTACTATTAGTACAAAGCATTACGATAAACACAAATCATTCTTATCCTTATATACGAATAACATAACGGGATTAGAAGTTAGTCAAAATTTTTGCGGGTCTCGTTCTCGTGGCTTCAATAAGCTATGTTACGTCCAATGTTGTGCAACTTATCGTTTAATGAGCCGGTAAAGTTTCTAGCAAAAAGTAACACGTATAAACGTATACGCTTCCAATTGGAGAAAATGTCGTGAACTGAATTCTTTTTGGATTCAAATAGATTCGAATAGCCACAATATTGAATATTAAATGTTAATACTTTATAAATACAATTTTGAAAAATTTTTATTAAAAAATATTACAGTTCGGTGCACAGTTGAATTTGTTTTTTTTTTTAATTTTCTCGCGAATTAAAATATTTTTTTGAATCAAAGTATGTCAAGTAAAAGATCATTTCATGATCTATCCAATAATACCACGTGTGTATATTTTCTGCTAAAAACAAGGGCAATACCAACAATAGAACACAACAATCCAAAAACGCTTGTTCTAGGTAGGAAAGGTTGCGGAATTTATGGCAGGTATAAAAGGGTACGTATTAAGGGAATTGTCATTCGCATAACAACGCTTAGCCTGAACGGCCTTCTATCAATTATCGACTGCACTAATTAGAAATTGGCTGCTACCGAGGGCAACAAGGATCTGGTCTACCTCGTGTAACAACACAGCGTGATGACCGCTTTATTGTGGCGATTTCGTTGAGAAATCGTCGTTTGAATGCGTGCAGCTAGGACAGCGGCTCTAAGATGTTCATAAAATCGAAGGCAGTCGGTGAACAGTTAGAAAACGACTTCGAGAAGAACAGGAGTGCGATTTGCACAGAGTTGCATTGAAGAACATGTCTGGTATGGCGGTGAATCGTGCATCTTTTAGCTAGGCATGTCACTGGAGGCGACAACATATTTTATATTCATCTCCGAAGCGAATACTGGGCGTCGATCAAAAGGATTGACTTCTCAACGGTACATGTAGAAAGTACTTAAGGAACGTCGTATATTTTTGTGGGTTTGGTGAACCTTTCGTGTTTATTCCCGATAATGCAGGACCGCATACGACTATAGTGTACCAGTAGTACCTTCAAGAGGTGGATGTGCCTGTCATAGAGTGGCCAGCTCGAAGCCCGATCCTCAATCCCATTGAGCATTTATGGGTCAAGCTAAAAAAATAGTTCGAGTCAGAGATATTGCTGCAGCGAGCGCTTAGGAGCTGCAATAGGCGATCGCAGAGGAATGGGAGGCTATACCCCAATTTTTGGGTTGACCCCAAAAATCACTTTTTTGGTATGGTATAAGTACAGAAAACGTATACCACTGGATATGTGTTTTAATAGAATTTGAGCTTCCATTCAAATAAATTAAACTCACATTGGGTTTTCTGATGTTTTTGAACTTTTGCTGAAAATTTATCAATGTGCGACATTTTTGCACCCAAATGTATATCTATTAAATAAATTCCTTTTTATGTAGAAAATTTTAAAATAACTTAAAGAAAAAGTTAAGAAATAAATAAAAAACCATAACAAGCCACTTCCAAAGATTGGGGTAAGATGCCACTACAAACATTTCCGGTTTTCGGTTTTCCAAAGCGGAGCAAATGTACTAATTGGCCTGTTTTTATTGTATCCGATATATCAGATAAATCAGAGCGATAATTTATCTCACAAATCGGATAATATTTTATCTGAAAAGGCTTTTTAACAAATTTTATAAACTGTACTGAAAATATATAATTTGGGCATCTACCACGAAAGAATAATATATCAGCGAATTATTAATCTTACAATTAATTTAATAAAAATAAGATACAAATAATTACAAATTAATTTCTATACCATTTTCCATAGCGTCCGCCATATTTTCTCTCAAAAAATTTCAAATAAGTTTTTCTCTGAGCTTTCTGAAAAAAATCAGATGGAAAAATGACCATCCTGAGAAAAAAAAATTATCGGATCGATCCGATAAAATCAAATAACAGAAAAGGCTTTTATCTCTCTGATCTCTCCGATATATAATAAAACAAGCCATATATAGGTCGAGTTTGTCTATAGAGAGATCTTTAGAGAATATTTTCCGGCATTTTGTTTTGCCTGGCCATTTGGCATCCATTCCACATAATCGTGTCGGTAAAATATTATTACATCGGACGCATACGTGAAAAGCGGATTGATACATTATTTGAAGCCTAACCCTAAGTTTTATGTCTATTAAATAAAATTGTATTATTTGTAAAAAAAATGGTAGTTAAGCCCAACTAACACAATGGTGTGATTCATTACGAGGTATCATGATGGTCCATGGAATTTAGATGGTCGCAAATTTCCATGCAATGTTAACTATTATTTAAGGATTTATTCTATAAAAAGAATATCCATAGGATCTAGGGATTATTGACGTGAAGAGGAGAGCCTTGTTCCAACTTTTTGGCGGTTCGCTTTCCAAGTGCTTAGTTTTACGCCGTTACCAGCCAATTCGAGGACGTACGGCTATTGGTCCGAATTTCGAAGCACCATCTCCACATTGCATAGATCCATGCCAGCCTGTGGTACTGGCTTGGAAGATGGATGGATCGGCCCATTAGCTCTGCACTCCGACAGTGGGTCATAATGAAAATTCCCTTTTGCATCCTACTGATAACGAAACTCGAATTAAAAGAAAGAGACCTCGAAACTAAGAAAAGTTTTCTTAAATCGAATAGTTCCTGAAGATGAGAAATGGATTAGTTATGAGAAATTTAAACACAGAAAATCTTGAGTGAAGCCTGGTGAAGCTGGACCATCGCTGGAACATACTTCAAATAAATAATTCTTTCAATTCCTAATCAAGCAAATGTGTTTTATTTTAATAAAAATGGCGGAATCATATTCACACAATTAATACAATCCATCACACAATTGTTTGGTTTGAGCTTTGGTTCTGTCGACATTTTAAAAAATAATTCCACTATAATAATTATATATTTACATGTGTGTGTGTGTGTATCGAACTTATGTTAATACAAAAAAAATGGAGTTCTCAAAGGACTAGTGTAGAAAATGTAACCTGGTTAATAGCAATTTTCCACCGTAAACCTTGAATATTTTATCAATATGGGCCAAAACAAGCCAACTCCAGGTATTTGTTATGTTACCTAAGTCTAGATTCTCGAAAAGTTTGTTCCATTCGTGTATGAATAACGTGTCAGTCATCATGTTATTTGAGCATATTATCCTTTAGGTTGAGTTTAATAATCGTGAGTTTAATCCTTGTTCCGTGATTCGATTTTTTGTATGTGATCTTCTGATATTTGATGTTGGTGTTTAGGAGTATTGCCGTTCTGCCTTCTTGTTTTCAATTTGGACGATCTTGTCTAATAAAGTTATAATTTTTGAAGGTAAGTTGGTGTTGTGGATTTAATTTCGTTTCGCTGATCAGTAATACATCTGGTTTGTGTTGTTCAAGGAATTTGAGAAGGTTTAATCTTCTTGCAATGCTTTTAATTGAGTTTACGTTTAAAGCGATTATTTTGATGTCACTCAAAATTTAGTAATAATGTCCAATAGTTGAGAAATTTGCTCACTTTGTTGTTGAATGGTTTTTGCCATCTGGTCCACTTTGGTTGCTAGCACTTGTATCGATAGGTTTTCCGGCTGATTATTTTTGACCGAGTTGGTAAATTCAGCACATGTTCCGGATTCTGGACTCACGTAAGTGGATTGAAATAGTCTAGGAGTTTTCGGATGTCCATTTTTCTTACAGTTGATGCAAAAGATTTTTTCATTTTTGATTTTCTCTGTCACTTTGCATTCACCTGGTTTGTGATATTCAGAGCATTCAACGCATCTGCAAATTAAATGACAATTTGGTGCAGAGTGGTTAAACCTTTGGCAATTTTTGCATTGCAACATTTCTTTATGCTTTTTTAAATTCTCCGAAGTAACCCATTGGTAGTTTAAGGCTTTTATGTTAAATATTGGACTAATGGACACACCTGGTTCAAATTGAAAAACGTACGGCGGTAGTTTGTGATTACTTTCCATCGATCGTTTGGTTTTCATTTGCGCTAAATTAGTTACTTTAATCCCTCCAATTTTTTCAATTTCGGCTTGTAATTCCAAAATATTTTCATTTGGTGTTAAACCATTTAGCGCTAGTGTTAACTTCGTTAAATACTTCCTTTATTTTATTGGGCTCGTCCAAATTTTCAGTTAGAACCGAATGTTTCTCGTCACTTATTCGTTTTATTTCAATATTATTGAGTTTTTTATCTATTCCTTTGATCAATGCAATCGTATTTTGGATCTGCTGGTTATGTATGTGGAGCGGCGGAGGTTTGTTCTTACTCTTGTTATTACTGTTGAACATGTCCCGGTTGTTGTCATAGGTTATATTTTTGGTGTTGCTCTTAGTGAGGTTTGACGTCGTAGTTTTGGATGTGTATGATCCAAGAATATTTAAATTTGTAGTTTTGATGGACTCCTTTACTTTTTCGGAATTTGTTGGTGTAGAAGAATAGAAAACGGAAGCGAAAACAGAAGACCACAATTCAGTTCTCGCTTTCGTTTTCTATTAACTTGGAAGTAGAGTCATTATCAACGCCTTCATCATCATCCATATCGTTTGGGTTAATTATTTGTTGAAATTTATTTTCGTTTGCAAAGTTTATTTCACTGATATTTGTTGCTGTATCATTGTGATCAAGGTGTTTTTCCATGAATAATATGCGATTTTAAAATTTTTTATTTTCAATTAGAAAATGCTTTAATTTATTAGCATACTGTGGTTCGTGCTAATTAACACTGGTTTTATTATGGTTGTTCGGCGTTTATGAACATTAGTTCTTGAATCACACTGTTTCATTATTCTAATGTAGATTGTAAACGAGATAGCCTCGTTTACCAACAATTTTTGGCGGTTTACGCCACATTTTCACTTGTGTCTCTAAATTCAGTGATTATTAATAATATTTCAATGACAATAACGAATATATATTATAATTAACTTTATTATAAAAAATTAATTTTTATTTGTTCTCCTCTGACACACAATTTTATTTTTCGATGTTCTCGCTGGGTGACGGTCTCTTTATCGTAAACAATTGATCGTGTTTCAATTTAACGTGAACATTTAATCGTAGAACAGTTTATCGTGGACACAATTTGCCGTGGACACAATTTATCGTGGGACAATTTATCGTAGAACAGTTTTTCGTGGAAAATTTATCGTAGAAAGGTTTTATGCGTGGTATCAAAAAATTAGTGGGATTATTGAATGATTTTTGGAAGAAGTTCTGGAATATGGCCATGTGGGACGGAACTCGGTAGTTTCTTAACTGATTAAAGATCCCGGCTCCTACGCCCCCGAAATTAAAATCTAAAGAGCCCCACAGGGCTACAGGGAGGAGCGTAGGTATCATTAATAGATTCTATATAATCCGCTCCTACGTGCTGCACGCAGTGCGACATGTTTGAAGATCCCGGCTCCTACGCCCTCTCGAAATTAAAATCTAAAGAGCCCCGCAGGGCTACGGGGAGGAGCGTAGGTGTCAATAATAGATTCTATATAATCTACTCCTACGTGCGGACTCCCACTCTCAATTTAATATATTCATAAAAAAATATTAAATTTCATTTATTTTTAAATGAGATTCAATATTTTTTTATTAAATTTTTTTTAGCACGTCTTAACGTATTTTTTAAAATTTTAGTTCGTTTTTATTCCAATAGATGGCGCTAGGTCCAAAATGCTAAGCAAAGGCACATTTTTAGTTATAAACAATTCCGCTATTGGTCAAAGTGGCGCTACCGTCGCTCAGACTGTCAAAAAAATTTGACTGCGATACTAAAGCTGTTCCATACTGTTATACGATAAATTGTCCACGATAAACGGTTATACGTTAAATTGTCCACGACAAACTGTTCTACGATAAATTGTTCGACGATAAATTGATTCAACGATAAATTGTTTCCACGATAAATTTTTCTACGATAAATTGTTCTACGATGAATTGCTCACGATAAATTGTTCACGATAAACTGACAGTAAATCGTTCTCGCTACTGCGATCGATTTCGAACTCAAGCGCTCTACGTACTATGCTATCGAGGGCAATTGGGGCAAGATACCGAATTTAGCTATATATAGAGAACATTATCCAGCATTAGGTCTTTCCAAGCAAATGTAACCTGGCTAATAATAATTTTCCACTGCAAATCTTCAGCATTTTACCTACATGGTGATATTCTTGGAGATTTTTTTATTTTTGTAACGCATATATTATTATAATTTTTTTTTTGGTTTTATATGGGTCTTTTAGGCAGGACTTCAGTAAAATTGCTCCTATTCGATAAAGCTATTACCGATCATAATAACGGAGCCTTTTCAGCCAAATATTTATTTAGTAAAATAAATTTCATTTTTTGCTTGCCCGTAGCTTCCCAAAGGGTGACTTTTGAAATTCCGGAATGCAATTTTCCGGATTATCCAAATCCCGGAATTCAAAAATCCCAGAGATCAAAATCCAAAAATTAAATCCCTGAAATCAAAATCCCGAAAATGTGTAATGAGTTCAATATGAGTAGCATATGGGCTGAAATGGCAAAAGTTACTAGGGCTTGACCATTTTTTTAATCAATTGGGATCAACTCGGTTTGAATGACAAAAACGAAATTGTTTTGTATAAGAAAAATTGAATTCCGAATGAACATGTTTAAAGTGGTCAATTTGAACGAAGCTAAGCCATTTCTCAGCCCGTTGGGGGAAATTTGGTTTTGTATTTTGATATTGGACAAGTTTCCGATGTGGTTAAAGAAATGACCTGTTTGAATGAAGCTTAGCCATCTATAATCCATTAGGAATACAACTTTGTTTGTACGATGAGAATGCGGACAACGACGCATTTAAATTTGATGTTTTTTCCATTAGGGTACCTACACAATTCAATGGAGACCGAATCACTATTTAATGGAAATGATCGGTATTCTGTGCTAGGAAATACGTAACACAAATAATATTAATAATTTGTTGTGTCTAGTTGAAGTTGAAATTTAAACTTCAAAGTAATTTTCTGTGTATTTTATGATATAATTGTGAATAAGTCTATTAGAGAAAGAAACACACTAATGTTTAAAACGTACAACTGTCAATATAAAATTTGCGGAATTTTTTCAATTTTCGACATATTTTGTATTTTATGTTTCAATTTTATTTTGTAGCGTGTTCTTTGACACAAAAAAAATCAATTAATTTTTGGTTTTTGGAAAGAACTTGCTATTAGTGTTTTTGATTTTCTTTCAACCCAAATTAAACATAAATTTAAAAAAAACTACGGCGTACTGTGTTGTGGTGGCCAAAAGACGAGCTAACGAACAATCATTTTTAGTCAAAATCGCTCCTCCGGAAATAGCACCTTTCATAGGAGCTTTCCTTCTTTAGTAAATATTTTGAAAAGTATAACCTATAAACTAAAATTTTCTTAATAAAATTTGCAACAATACCGTTAAATTTTACTATTCCAGACCAGTTGTCCTAAATTTTTTCATAGTGTTTTAAGTTTTTCAACAAAAATTCGACCCCCTTGCAGTCCAAATGGACTCATTGATTGGAATGAAAATTATTACCTTATCATTTTCAGAAATTGGAAGATTCCAGTGAATTTTGGCCAAAATTAGTCCACTGGAAGTGGGTAGTGCTAATTCGATGGTCCGTGACCATTATTAGGTTATTGACGATTTCACCGACAAAACATGAAGGAAATCAAAAGTTAACCTCTACTGTTGATTTTCTTCATGTTTTGTTGATGATAAAATCGTCGGGTATTCGATATTTTTACTAGATTATGGGTTAAGGGTGAGTCAAACGTAATATATTTGAAATTTTGATTTCCAATGCAATTTATAGACGCCAATCTGGCTATGCCGATTTAATAGCCAATGGCTATATTTAGATTTTGATTATAGGTCCGGGGTGGGTCTGATGATGATATACGGGTGAAATTTTTATTTTCCTTGAGGTTTTTCGATAAAGTCGTTTGTCATTCAACATTTTGCGACATAGACACAAATCCGACGAATTCGATGGCCCATGACAATATGTAGTTTTTGAGGTTATAAAAGAGTACGAGTATAAAAGAATTAGCCAGGTTTTCACATCCCCATTCTAATTATCAGAAAAAAGTCAAATATAATTATCAGAAGCAATAATTCGATATGACATTGCGGATAACGTGTTGCCTTTAACTACAGCCAAATATCACAAATTTCATTTTTCACCCAATTACTGCCTGTCAATTAATTGATTCAAAGTGAATTATCTTTCCAGATACTTTTGTCACAGCATAATCAACATATTATTGGGTATTATTTGATGTAAGTGAAGTTGGCCCAATATACAACTCAGAAAAATACTATGGCAACACCAAAATATACGAATTATATCTATAAGTTTGTGTCAGCCCAAAAAATATTCCAAACGACGCTATTTACTATATGTCAACCCAAAAAAAAATTATCTGTCTGTACAGGCCATATTAAACTAGCCATATTTATACTGTCAACCCAAAAATAAAACTGTTGCTATACTATTAAAATGACATTATAGCAGGAATTTTACTGTCAGCCCAAAATTTGTTCATTAAATTAATTGAAACAAATTAAACAATGTTTAAGGAATATTCAAAAAAAAAAAAAAGATTAATTTTGTAATCTCTCGGTCACACTTTGATTTGATTATAACAAATTCACGAATAAGGAGCTCTGTAATTAAAAATAACTTCCTTCTTTCAAATCGGTGTCAAAATCATTTGATTATACTGCCGTAAGTTAGAGTGTCGTAATTATTCGAGTACTTCTGCTAACTTTGAGATGCTTTTCTATTAGAGGTTACCCAGGAGCATACATGCCAATAGTCATTTTTGGGGGAACCGGAGGTGTAGAGGGTCCTCGTTGTCAATATATATATAAATATTTATCGTTCAACAAAATTTGAATTCTCCCGTTAACTTTGAGATGCTTCTTTATTAGAATGTGCTCAGTAGCCATACATGCCCGTAGCCATTTTTGAGACAATTGGAGGTGTGAGTTTTAAATAAAACGACCTTAGTTTATCTTACTTTCTGCTTAATTAATTTTGTATTTTAACTGTGCAGCGGAGGGAGGATGTATGAATCTCGAAAGTCGTTTCAATTATTAATTTTCTATGTAAAAAATTAGGTGGGACTCTACTTTATGTGTTTCAATAGTTTCCCTGTTTGCAATATGCCGTATATAATGTCGATGACCGTCATTGTATGTTTTCCCGTGCAATGATATTTTTGGAGGAATTTCTTTTAATGGAACCATTGGCTGACTGTAGCAATTCAAATATTCGGTATTTAAAACCACAAATATGTTTGTTGGAATTTTTTCAGCGAATTCCGTTTGTTACGGCACGAGTTTGGGGGGGGGGGGGGGGGGAAATAATTAGGCAATTTTCTAAATTTTGTTTTTTCAAATAACTGCATATCAATCTGGACGTAAGGTCTTTTCTCTAGACTTTTATTGAAACAAATTAAATAGTTGAACTCTGCTGTTAAACTGGGACACTCCTTACAAAAGAAATCTGTCACAAGAGTGACATTACATTCGCGATTAGTCTTTAGGGCCTGCATCATACCTTAATGATTTTTTTATTTCATACAAGGCTTCGTATCTCAACTGCTCCAGTTGGTTGGTCGTATGCTCTTCGTCCATAGCACTAACCAAGAAGTTATCCCAGTTTTTCATCCCAGGATTTTTTTTATTATTCTTTACACGAAACTATTCTATTCCATCCCAGTTTTTTCATTTTATACCTCTATAAGACGATTTAAATTATAAACACAACAACAAAATATCCCATCCCAGTTTTTTTCGTTTATTTGTTGTTCATGTAAGCAAATACTTGGAAATAATGTGTCAGGCAATAGTAACTCTGTATATGTGTTTTGGCAATAGTAACTCTGTATATTTTAGGTTCGAAATAATAATACGTCATATTATTTGTTTAAAATATTAAGGATAACTTATAATGAGCGCCCCAATGCCAGCAGTATTTTAGGATTGGCACAATCTTCCTGCTTCGATATGGCCCAATATATATTTATATTAAAATCGTCTATAACTTCCAAAATCTTCCTGGGCCTCAAATTGCGATTAATGTTTTGAGATGGTATATAATTAAGTAATTGCTGACCATGTGGCCAGCACCAGCCGTATGTTCAAATTTGAGGAAATGGCCAAGTTCCAAAATCTCAGGTTCAGTTAAATAAAAATGTATATCTCTTAAGAACTTCCTAGGCCGGAAATGATTTTATGTGTTTCGAGTTGGTAATGACAAGAGCAAACTATGGTGAGCTCCCTAATAGCAGCCGTATTTTAGGATTGGCACAATCTTCCTGCTTCGATGTGGCCCCATATAAATTTATATGAAAATCGTCTATTACTGCCTATGTGCCCTTTCCTCAAATTTGAACATACGGCTGGTGCTGGCCACATGGTCTGCAATTACTTAATTATAAACCATCTCAAAACATTAATCGCTATATCCGGCCCAGGAAGATTTTGGAAGTTATAGACGATTTTCATATAAATTTATATGGGGCCATATCGATGCAGGAAGATTGTGCCAATCCTAACATATGGCTGGCATTAGGGAGCTCACCATAGTTTGCTCTTCGGCTGGCGTTGGTGCGCTCATTATAAGTTATCCTTAATATTTTAAACATATAATATGACGTATTATTATTTCGAACCTAAAATATACAGAGTTACTATTGCCAAACACAATACATTATTTCCAAGTATTTGCTTACATGAACAACAAATAAACGAAAAAAACTGGGATGGGATATTTTGTTGTTGTGTTTATAATTTAAATCGTCTTATAGAGGTATAAAATGAAAAAACTGGGATGGAATAGAATAGTAGTTTTGTATGTAGATCTGTTATCGAAAGATCCGTTTTTCAGAAACCCTTTTGAAAATATACTATTAAAGTTAGCCAATAGTTTTCAGCTGAAAGTAAAAAAAAATCGATAATGCAGATAGCGTCTTTGCTATCTCAGCCGAAAATATAATATGAAATGTCAAATATTAAAATGCTTCAGCCGAAAGTTATCAGCCGACATTTTTCAGCCGACATATATCAGCCGACATATCTCAGCCGACATTTCTCAGCCGATATTTTTCAGCAGAAAGTACTTTTTTTACCAAAAATATTTGTTTTCTACAAAAAAAAATCAACTGAAATGGTTAAAAACAAAACATTTAACTATATTTTTAATAGCATATTAATTGTTTAAAAAAAAAATGAGTGAGTCCATTATTACTCTCAAGGAGATGTGTAAACATGGCGTGTGTACAGTACGTGGGTACAGTTTACTTTGAAGGAAGAAGGAATGCAATTTTACTAACCAGAGTTTTTCATTTGTTTATTATCGTTTAATTTGTCTATTACTCTTTCGGTATAATCGGCGCAATTGGATTTTGGTAGCTAAAATAAGATATATTATATACTGTCGACTCTAACTTTAAAAATTTTCATTGAAAAACTGCACAATATGGTCGTCCCATATTATATTTAGTAGTAAATATATTTTGATCTGAGTTCATGTGCAAATCGAATTCATCTCGCAGGAAGTTTATAAGTGGTTCAGCTTGAGGAACAGCAACATTAATATTGAAATCCCCGCTCATAATCACCGGCAAAAGATGATAGTCTCCTTAGAGAATTTTTGAAATTCTTTAGGATATGTGGCAAGGACGAAATGTATGAACTTCATTATGTCTTCCAAAGATTTATTCGGCGAGGTTAATACAACTACAAAAAGCATCTTATTCCTATTGAGAAGCTGAAGTTCAGCCGTATATATCATCAATGAGTTGTGTTGTTACGCTCATACCAGTTGTTTGTCCAACGATGATTTCTTTATGAGAGGTGACTGTATGGTATGAGTATTCTATTTGAATTTTTATATATTGTTACCCGGCAGCTCACTCACCGTCTCTCTTGAACTGAACGCAGATCTGGAAAAGCAAGAAAATTGAGCATCCTTGCGTGATGGTGTCAGTTAGGTCGAGGTAATGTGTATGACATAAGACTCTGACAGTTCAATGTTAAAAACCAGACGTCATTATTATCTCGTACAAAATTCGCCATTACAACGGATAAAGCGGATTTGTAGTGAGGCGCGATAGCTAATTTTGAAGAAGACCCATTGAGGTCCCATTTTTACGTCCATGGTAGACGACATGATCATCGATAGCCGACGTAATGAACAGTCCTTCGAGACTCGTTGCTCGTGCTAAAGCAATATACACAATTTATTAACTGTGTCTTTTATCGTAAGACTGACTATCTCGTTATAGGTACGACCCTGTGATGCATGAATTGTGGTGGCACATGAAGGTAAGACGCTTTACATTAATTGTTGTTTATGCTTAACATTAATTGTTGTTTCGATTAATAGTTGAGCTTTTTCTAGAAAAGGGCACCAAACATCGGTCGATATTCGTTTTCTGCGCCCATCCAGCTTCAAGCCATACCTGACCTTCTTGCCAACTTGTGAATTTCAACCGAAATCCATCCAGAGTCATTTGACATTTTTTAATGTCGACGTTTTCATCGTTCTCGTTGTCCTGGTTAGGATGCCTATGCATTCGATATACTTTAGACAGCCTATAGTTCCATTCGCCAGTCCATTTGTTACGTCAATATTGGTTTTGAAAAAGTACGGCAAATTATTTGTGTCCACTATGCTCATTTTATGGATCTTTTGACGGAATTGCTACTCCGGCAGCCCACTGACCATCCAATTGAGCATACCTGCGTGACTGTGACCTGAGACTCTGGCAGTTCAATGTTAAAAACGAGATGTTATTATAACCCCATTCAGTAGAAGACATGACCATTGATAGCCGACGTGATGAACAGCGCCTAGAGACTCGTCACTCGTGATAAAGCAATATACAGCAGTTGTTGACTGTGTTTTTAATCGTATGAGTATGCAATTTCGCAATCGTAATTCGTATTTTGTATCGTAATTTTTTTTTGATTTTTCTGATCGATGGAAATGTCGATGGTTTCTATTTCATTCATTAAATTATTTTTTTCATTTTCCCTACTATTATACATATACATAAAAGCATGCCATGTGCCAGCATAGTAAAAATTGTTTTTGTTGAGTTTCATGCTTTTTTTTCAAACGAAGTAGGTATACGTCATTTCCGTTCGTTTCATTTACAAGTTTACTCTAATACAAAAAAAATTGGTAGGCGCGCGTAAAAATGTTTACACATCAAAAATTTTTCCAATACGGAAACTTGTATATAAATATACCGCAGACCCAAAATTTGAAAATGTCTAAAAATTGATCGTTTAAAGTGTCATGGTTGGAAATAGATTCAAATGAAAGGTCTTACTGATGTTCACAATTGAGGTCAATTTTTATGTGGGGAGCTCGGGAAAACTCGATTGAATATATCGCACACACGATCTATTTTCAACCATGACACTTTAAACGGTCAATTTTTAGAAGTTTTCAAATTTTGTGCGTGCGATATATTCAATCGAGTTTTCCCGAGCTCCCCACATGGAAATTGAGCCGAAATTTTTTCCAAGTGTGAACAACAGTAAGACCTTTCATTTGAATCTATTTCCAACCATGACACTTTAAACGGTCAATTTTTAGAAATTTTCCAACTTTGTGTGTGCGATATATTTATATACAAGTTTCCATATTGGAAAATGAATTTTTTAAACAATTAATAATGCTATTTAAAATATAGTTTAGTGTTTTATTGGTTAAATTTCATTTGATTTTATTTTGTAAAAAAGAAGTGTTTTTTGTAAAAAAAAAGGTCTGTCGGCTGAAAAATATCGGCTGAGAAATGTCGGCGGTACTTAATAAACACATTTTTATTAATCACTTGTTTTTGTTTCGCAGAATATTTTTCAAAAAGTTTAAAAAATCACTCGATCGATTTCGACTTGTTAGGTCATCATCAGGAGTATCTACTGAATTAGTAAAAATTTTTTGTTATATAGTAGAAAAAAGCAAAATATAAATAAAAATAAAAGAAGGAGGGGGAAAAAAATAAGCAATAAAAATTAATCTACGGATTGCGCAGGTAGGCGATGAGTCATAGGTTGAGTAACAAAATTCAAGGTATATTATTGCGTACGTGAGAATAGAAAAGGGCGGGGTCTGTAATTGGTGAGAACCGGATTTCTCTCTGTTTGTTAAGGATATTTTGGTTAAGAAATGTTGATTTTCGAATTTCGTAAGATTCTAAGGTATCTAAACGTCTGCCTGTGGGTTGTATATGTAATATGTCTAAATTGTTCAAGCTAGCTGTATGATTTTCTGAAGTTAAATGGTTATGGAAAGTTGATTGATTGCAACCAGATAAATGTTCTTTAGCTCTAAGTCCAAAATTGCGCCCAGTCTGACCAATATAGGAGAAACTACAATCATTGCAATTAATCCTATAAACGCCAGATTTGGAAAGGCGATCAACTCTAGGTTTATTGTTAAAAATCATTTTCTTTATTGTGTTATTATTATAAAAAGCAAAACTAATATTGGTATAATTGGACACGATGTTGCTAATCCGTTGGCTCGTTTTTCCTATATACTCTAAGCGACGCCAATTTTCCCGCGTTGGACTGTCCGGTGGATAAATACCCGTTAGAGTTTTACGCTTTAGCTTTTTATTTAATAACTTTAATATAGTCCTAGTTGCATATCCGTTATTTGTTGCGATTTGAAGAATTATGTTAAGCTCAGTGTTATAATTTGAATTTGACAGAGGGATGTTTATTAGTCTATCTATGAGTGAGTGGAAAGCTGACATTTTAATATTATGGGGATGGTTTGAAGAACTAGGGATAACAGCGTCTGTATACGTGGGTTTCCGATAAATTTTGAAGTCTAAAGTAGAATTAATCCTGGTTATTGTTATATCTAGATCGGCTGTGATATGTCGGCTGATATATGTCGGCTGAAAAATGACGGCTGATAACTTTCGGCTGAAGCATATTAATATTTGACATTTCATATTATATTTTCGGCTGAGATAGCAAAGACATTATCTGCATTATCGATTTCTTTTACTTACGGCTGGAAACTATCGGCTAACTTTAATAGGGTGTTAAATTGCAGTTTTTCTAATTTCAGTAGCAGTATTTCATGATTAACAAAGTCAAAGGCTTTTTTGAAATCTAGAAACAGACAAGCACATTTCTTTCTAACATCTAAGTTTTTGTAATTAAATGGGTTAGATTAGAACATGCTGATAAAGTACTTGATTTTTTCTGAAATCCAAACTGATACTGATTTAATATTTGATTGCTAAACAGAAAATTTTCAAGTCTTCTTAGAATTAATTTCTCAAATACCTTGGAGAAAACTGGTAGGAGTGAGACTGGCCTGTAATTTTCAAAATTGAGATCATTTCCGTCTTTAAATACGGGGACAATTTTGGCTGTTTTGAGACAAGCGGAAAATTTACCTGATTCTAAATAATTATTTAAGAATTTGGTAACAGATTTGCCAAATTTTCCAACGAAATATTTTAGAACTTTTGTCGAAATTCCGTCCAAACCGTTAGCTGCTCTTGTTTTTAAAGTGTTAATAGTTGTTAGTTGCTCGGCTACTTCAATAGGTTCAAGACTAAAAGGACTGCGAATATCATAATTTATTTAAGAATTAATCTTCTTAATTATAATTTATATTAGCAAAGTTTTCAGGGCGAGGAACACCCATTCCACTCTATCACTAACTAAAGCACCAAGTTCATTCTGAATAAATATTTTTTTATTGCTGCAATCCTTGTTGAAAATAATTTTCCTAAATTGCTGCCAAAGAAGAGTAGTGTTGTTATTGTCTATGCTTGATTCTATCAAATGTCCATAATGGAGCTTTTTAGCCAGTTTTATTTGATTCTTAACTAATCGAACTACTTCTTCATATCGTACTCACAAATAGTCAATTGTTGGAAACCTCTTTGCCAATATCCACAGTTTGTTTCTTTTATTAATATTTTGCAAAATATCTCCTGACATCCACGAATTCATTACATTCGCTTTTTTTGTTATAATGTGACTATGTCGCGTAACTAACTTCCCTAATTCAGTTAAGAAATTTTCGAGATTCGTCAATTTGAGTAACTCTTTCCAACTCATATCGCTACTAAATGACTGAAAATTCAAGATATTGTAAGTTGCGTTCTCTACCGACTTTCTAATACGTATCTTACTTATTTCGGTTATGATAATTTGATGGTCAGTTAGGTTGGAGTCTTTGTACGTTAGATGGTAATTAAAATTAACCAAATCCGTAATACAGTGATCAATTACCGTTGCAAATCCGTTTTGCACCCTAGTTGCAAATTTTCTATCAATTGAATTCATTACAAAACCTTGTGTATCCATAACAGTTCTATAATTAATGACTTCTGATTCATCTTCATTAATCAAATTAATATTTGCGTCTGCAAACACTAGTGACTTCGTATGAGAAGCTAACAAATTTTCTAACAACTCCATAAATGTAGCTTGAGTGTTTTTTTGCGATCGGTAAAATGCAAATATATTTATACAGTTTAGAACTACCGATGGGATGGTTGATCTAATATAGATGGCACACCCTCCGTAACCATCTGGACGGTTGGAAAAATAATAATTAAATCCCGGTATATTATAGAAATTAACTAAATTATCTGTTAGCCAGGTTTCTGTTATAACTATAGTGTCAGCATTGTGTTGGAGTGCTATAATCTCTACATCAGATAATTTGTTTCTCAAACTTCTAACATTCATGTACGCTACCCTGAGATCTGCATTACCATTATTACTAACACCATTATGAAATAAAATATGAGTGACGTTTTGCGAGGTGCAGTTGTGTACATTAATGTCACTACCCATAGAAGAAAAGTAAACAAACTTTAAAAATCAAAATATTTGTGAACCAGGGGTGGGATGTTGTAATATTACTTCCTTCGATACTATCGAAAATTACATCTCTTTCATGACAAATTAAATTTATCGTTTTTCCATTTTTCAATTACATTGCTTCTATTGCGATCTCTACCTATTCGAATAAAACATAATGTCGTTCTACTCTTATTGTATCACTTACTTATTTTAAGAGTGATACTTTATCGAAAAACAAAAAAGAGATAAATAAACAATTTATTCTAGTAGTGTGCGATCGCCATATAGAAAGCAAAATTGAAAAGTGAAACGACAAACAATTTTGTTTTACGAAAAAGAGATAATATTCGATAAATATCGAAAAAAGTGATGTTACAACATCCCACCCCAGACGGGAATAATTTGTGTTATACAATACAAAAGGTAATAAATTATTATGTTATGTTTATAAATCCAAACAAAAATGTAAATCGAATGTGTTTTATCAATTATTTTTAGGAAATTTGTATGCGACCGAAAAAATTGATGCGATCAGCTGTATGTAATAATAATAATAATAAATAACAAAGTCCCGGAATTGCCAAAGCTGTTTAAATGTGATGCAAGTACCGAACCAATTGTGTATGTTAGTGAAAAAAAAATCTGAAGTTAAAAATTGAATTTGTTTTAATAATGAAATGTGCGAATATTAATTTATTACGAAGATGGTTCACTGGTGCGTGTCACTTCTGATACAATGATATTCCTAATCTTGGCAATATCGTTTCGTGACTGGACCTGGTAGACTTTTGTCCCATCCGATTTAAGAAAAAATATATTTGTGTCGCTTACCCATAGGTACATCCAGTTGTGTTGTTTGTGTTGTTCATAGATTGAGTTTTGAAAATAATTCGGGATTGCTAGATTTATGCAAACCAGTTAAATCATCATTTGGTTCAGAATTTATCTCGTCAAACATAGCTGCATCTTTTATTATGACATTAAAAGCGGAAATAGTACTTTGACTTGTGTATTTAGATATTAATAGTAACGTGAATTTAGCAAATAAAAATTTCATTTTTTTGTAATTTGGAATAACGAAAAATAAAGATACGATCTCTTTTACAAATTTATTTTGCTTCGATGACGGTCGAAAATGGTTATTTATATCACTCAACATATTTCTCATTAAATGTGCGCAACAAAGATTAATCTTTACGTATTGTGAAACATTTCTTTCACTGTTGCTGTGCGTGAGATAATTGTAGCAAATCTTTAAATATTATTCAATACTATGTTAATTTGCGGATAACTGAAATCAGTCACAACCACATTAAATAATGCCCATTTCTTCAACTCTTCAATTATAAAATTTTTGAAGATATTAAGGACTATCAGTATCATCAGTCAAAGGACATACTGAAAGTCACTGGATGTACTGCGAATGAGGTGTAATACATCTCAAAGTTAACGGGAGCATCTCAAAACTGGGTCAACTTCACAAAGGTCATTATTTGGGTCATTATCATCTCCCTACCTATAGTTTCTCTGGATTCTTGACTAAATAAACGATTTATTTCTCCAGTACTGTTTTCAGCAATGTTTGAAAATGTTTCCTTCTTTTCTATTACCACATCACACCAATCCCACACCTATAATTATAATCTAGCTAAAGGGTAATGGGTGCCCTATAACCTCTTCAGATCCACCAGAAACCTATAATCAAAATCTACATGTAATCATGGCAGTCGAATTGGTATAGTCATCTTGGTATTTTTCTGGCAAAATCTCGAAACGAAAAACTTCGAACGCCCAAACCTATTATCAGGATCGTCTAAGTTCATCGAATTGGTATAGTCATCTCGGCATTTATATGGAAAAATCTTGATATACGTGTTCTATCAGTTAGTTTTTTTATTATATTTCCTTTTTTTATTGAAAATGAAAAATCGAAAATGACTCCTGTTATATGCCTATATACACGTGATCATCAAATTTGTTAATGTTTTTTCCAATAAAATCAGTTCAATGGCCTCAATTTCAGCTCGAATGTTGTTCTTATAAGATCTTGAATTGTTTATGGTTGCCATACACTTTATTTTTCAAAAAGCACCAAAGAAAATAATCTAACAGTGACACATCGCACGATTTTGGTTGCCAATTGACAATTATGCGACCATTGAACTTGGTCGCCAATATGTTGAGTGTTTGATTTTTATGACGTGTGGCGCCGTCTTGTTAAAACTGAAGATCATCTAAATCATTTTCATCCAATTATTGCAGCTGTTACTATTGCACGAGTAAGAACTTGACGATGGTGTTCATATGCTCTACGACCTGTAACTGATCCAGTTTCATCAAAATGTTCAACAGGTTTTGTAGGACGTCCATGTTGACCAAAATCATCACGTAATTTATGAAATGATTTTTTTACACGACGATCATTTTCGTAATAAGTTTCGATAAACGCGTTGTTGTGTTGTAAACGAGCTCATGGCTAAAAATGGCATAGTTTTGACTTTCCATTTGGCAAAAAAATTTCGTGTTGCCATCGCACAATAAATATTTTTTTTTTTTTTTTTGGTTAGCTATTGCATAGATGACATCCCTTAAGCTAGCACAACCCTTACAACAGAACATTACAAGATAGTATGGATAGTCTATTAAAAAAAATATGGGCTCCATCCGTTCCAAATAAAACGCGGGTTTTACTGGCTTTAGAAAAAGTTAGCAGAACCCATACCAAAATATGATTTTACAACAATTGGAAAATTAAAGGTTAATTTTAGGCTAATTAAATGCCCTATTTAATTTTTTTTATTCTGCTCAATCTAGAAAATGCATTAGGCTATTTCATTTCAAAGCTACCAGAACCCAAATCGAAAATCGGATCAAACACGAAATTAGAACGAAAACCAAGATCAATTGACATACAAATTATTTCGATTTGGGTTCTGCTAGCTTTAAACTAAATGACCTGAAATTTGGCCAAAAACGGGTGGAGCCTACAATATTTTAATGGCGCATTCGATTAGGCCATAATAAGCCTAAAATTATTTGTTTCTCAATACATCTTGTTTTGCGATCTAATTTCAGGTTTGGTCCATTTTCGATTTCGGTTCTTCTAGCTTTAGATTAAATGACCTGAAGTTTGGCCAAAATGGGTGAAGCCTAAAAATTTTAATGAAGCATTGGATTAGCCATAATAAGACTAAAATTATTTGTTTGTCAATAGATCATGTTTTGCGTTGTAATTTCGGTGTTGGTCCAATTTTAGATTTCGGTTCTGTCTACTTTAGATTAATTGGCCTGAAATTGGGTCAAAAAAGTGTGGAGCCTGAACATTTTTAATGAGGTATTTAACTATGCCGCAATGAGCATAAAATTATTTGTTTCTCAATAGATCTGGTTTTGCGTTCTAATTTCGGTTTTGGTCCGATTTTCGATTTCGGTTCTGCTTGCCTTAGATTAAATGACCCGAAGTTTGGCCAAAAACAGGTGGAGCCCAAATTTTTTATTTAGGCATTTGATTAGGCCATTATGAGCCTACAATTATTTGTTTCTCATAAAAGATCTTATTTTGCGTTCTAATGGGTTCTGTTGGCTTTGAAATGATATAGCTTTATGGATTTTCTAGATCGAGCAAAATAAAAAAAATTATAGGGAATAAAATACCTTTAATTTTCCAATTGTTTTTAAATAATTTTTTGAGACGGGTTCTGCTTACTTTTTCTAAAGCCAGCAGAACACGCGTTTTATTTGGAACGGATGGAGCCCAAACTTTTTTTAATAGAGCATTTAATTAGCTCATAATTAGCCTATAATTATCCATACTATCTTGTAGTGTTCTGCTGTATGGATTTTTCTGGGTCGTTATAGATGTCTGTTATTGACAGTTGTCTGCTGCAAGTTTATATTTTTTTGTTACATTTAAATCTGTATTACCTTTATTTTTCGGATAAACATTGAAATAAAACATTTTTATGTATAGTCTACATTATCGACCTTAACTACGTTGCCGACATTTTTCGGCTGAACACTTTCGGCTAACTTCAACAGTATTGAAGATTTCATGATTGTTTAATAGTTTGCTTTAGCAACATTTCCAAATTTTTTTAATTATTGGGAATTTTAATATTGCATTTGAAGCTTTTAATTGACAAAATTATCCCGTCTTAAAATATAATTAATTCACATTTTAGTGCGCTATCTATTGCACAATAGCGGCAGCTTTAAACGGCAGTAGTTTTATATGTCGAGGTACGAAATTTTGTAAAATCCCAAATTTTAATCCATATTAGGGTGTCGGTCACAAATCCAACAAATAAATTATTTAAACAAAATTAATTAATTTTTTGCATTTTTTTTAATAATGTTTATATTTAATATACATAAAATATTACATTTACATTTAATTACTACATGGATTTGTTGTTTTTATTATTTTTAATATTTATTTTTTTAATCTAATTAATAAAACTAATCAATTTCATAATTTAATTATTTTTTGTTTTTTTTTTCTATAAATTAAAATTTATTAATAATATTTTTTTTCTATAATTTTAATGATAATTTATTTTGATTATTAGTTTGTTTATTTATGTATATGTAAAATAAAAATTAAATTATCGTTTTAATTTGAGTTTTATTTTTGTTTAATTTAAATATTTATTTAAAAAAAAATTTTTTTTATGTGGGTTGATCTGTACGTGTTATAAAATAAAATTTTTAATTTATTACAAATATTTACATTTTTAAAATATTTTTTATTATTATTTTTATTATATTAATTTATATAATTATAGGAGATATGTGAATGGACGTAGGGTTTATATATTTTTTATCGATTTTGCCGCGATTTAGTACGGCCGCCAGACATCGCTTAATTTCGACCGTTTCCGTTCCAAACTTATTTCGATCGCACTATCAATTTCTTTAATTTCATTACGTTTACTACTATTATTAATATTGTTGTTGTTGTTGTTGTGATTGCTATTACTATTCTGATTATGATTTTCAATGTCCTCAATTTCAATGTCATCATCCAGTTCGTGCGTTTCGATCTCATCGGGATCATTATCGTACCGCAACGATGATAATAGCGGTGATGGTGGTGGAGAAATTTTTGTTGAGCTTACAGGCGGTGAGGCGGACCCAGTTAATCGAGGACTATCGGCCACATCGTTATTGTGCGAGATTAATGTGATCGAACGTTTCACAAGATTCACACAATTTGTTGTATCCGCAGCATTTGCGGCGGCTGCTGAGGCTGCGGCTGCCGCAGCCGCCACCATATTAGTACGGGTAAAATGATTACTACTTGTTGACGAGGACAGCGAAAATGAATTACGAAACCATGGAAATTCGGAATAGTTACTGTACAGCTGGGTATATAACCATTGACTCGGCGGCGGAATCAGCGGGGTCTGGAGAAATAATTGAGCGGCAAGAGCTTGGTTAAAATTTTGATGGCTACTGTTTTGCGGTGCCGTAAATCCAGAGCCTAGCACCTCATTATTATTATTACGTTCTTTTGCGTTACTTTTCTGAATCAATGCCGTAAATGCACCGCCATTCGAAAGTATTGACGGGGACGGAGTTCTTTTTTCAATAATTGCTATGGTCGTCTGGCTATTGTCGTCATTACTGTTGTTATTTACATTGGTATTTAGTTGGTTGGTCGACGCAACTGATCCGGTCACCGATATATCATCGTCATCTAAATTATTATGTTCATCATCAATATTTGATGACTTTTCGTGCGAACTTCTACTTTCATTATTCGGCGAGCTTTTCGGACTTGTGGTACTATGCGGATTACATATGGAATTAAGATGATTTGTATTATGATTGCTATTAGTTAGGATATTACGAGTCGCATCTAAAAATATATAACATTTAAATTGGATTAGAACACAAAAAATAAATAAGCAATTTTCCAAGCTACCTGCAGATTGCAGCCGCTCTAAATTTCCGCTGGCCAGCAGCGGGTGCCCAAAATGTTGAGGATGCCCCTGCTGGTGAGGTTGATGGTGATGATGTTGAAAAAAATGTACCGGTTGAAATCCAGTACCGCTCCCGCTCCGTCCCGTTAGAGTTCGCCAATCGGGTAAACCATGCCCTAAATGATTTGTTAATCCACCGCCAGCCAGATGATGTGCGTATCCTTAAAGTAGAAAACAAAACAACATTTTTTTTTTTAACCAGACCCATTTTAAAATAATAACATAAAAGAAAATTTCGAAATATATATCACGCAGACGTTGAACATATTTCATAATATATGTATGTGCTTTAAATATCTTATATATAGCAAAAAGCTTATATACCAATTTTTTACAAATCCAACAACAAAAATCTTAAACCGAAATATGTGGTACCCGTAAGGAAACCGTATTTCGTGCGATAAAGGGTTAGCCACGGTTATGAAAATGTATTGTATCTCTGTACATTTGCTCTATACACACATACATACATATATTTATTTTGAATTTTTATGATGATGGTGGGGAATAACTTGGTCTTATTGGTGCGCCACAAAAAAGCATCTTTCTATATTTCTTCATATCGTCTGATGTTAAATTCTTTGTTTTCGGTTTGCTTTCTCGTTCTCACGTTATGTACGTACCAAAAAACTTTATACTCGTATTATCATAATCATCATTAAAATGATAACAAATATATATTACCATCCCGTTCTAAGGAAAATGGTATAAGAAAAAAAAGCTTAGATTTTTTTTCACGTATGATGGAAGCTTTTTTATTTTCTCAATATATAAAGACGAAATTTTTACCAAACTCCATATACTATACCCCTTTTTGTGTATATGAGACTCTCTACAACAAAAGCTTTCTATATATGTATATACACCGTAAAAAGCTCTCCGAGTATTTCTTAAAGATTATATATACATAAGAATATATACCGTTATGTATCTGTCTAGAGAACATAAATTGTTATTTTCATAATGATGATGACGATGATGATTTGCAAGTATATAGAAAGCTTTTTGGTGTACGAGAGCAAAATAAGAATTCTAAAAGCTACAATTTAATTTTAAATTTTAAAGAACGCAGAGCTTTATATAAGAAAAAAAATTGGTTTTTATGGTTTTATGATTTTTTGTTGTTGTTGTTGTTGTGAATAATTTTTTAGGGTTGGACTATTTTTATTTTTGTGTATGTGCAAAACGTATATATGTATATACGATAAGAAATATCCTCAACATCTTTTATCTTAAAACAAAACAACAACAATATAGACGAAACGAACGAAATACTAAATTTTAATTAATTAATTAATTAATTTTAGTCAGCCAAGTGTAACTAACTTATGTATGGTATGAACCGAGTATATATTCTGTGTATGCGGCACACAAGACGAAAGAAAAATGAAAATTGCTTGGGAAAATTTTGTGTTTGATTTTCTTTTATTTATTTATAATAATTAATTATGATAATATAAAAATTTATGTATTTTGGTTTTTTTCCTTTATCCTTAGATATAGAATATTCGACTCGTATCGCTTTATTTCGGTCTTTTGGTTTTACACTGTACTGTATGCGGAGAGAGAAGATTTTTTGTTTTCCCGACGGAAAAATTACATATTTTGTGTTTGTTAAGAAAATAGAAAATTCTTTGTCCGACGGAAAAAGGTAAACATTTAGTTTTGCTTTCTTGAGGAAATTTGTAAAAGTTTTCTGTACTATTTGTATGTAGAACAATTTCAGTTGCTACGCATTTTTCAACGACGATGAAAATTGTCCATAAACTTGTCCTCGACAACAAAAAAAAAATATAAAATGTTTAAATATGTTTGTAGAATGTTGCGTTCGTAGGAATTTTTACCAAAATATCTATTATGTGGAAATTGTGCTAGGCCGCATCAAACAGATTAGGGTGTTTAGAATGGTGAAAATGAAATCGACACTAATTAAATCCTTATATGGTTTTTTACGTTTTCTCAAAAAACCGTAGCAACCCAACAAAAAAATTACTTATGTATGATGAGGTTCTACTAGACCACATCAAACCGACATATCACTCAATTTTAATCAAATGGGGCTTAGGCAGTTTAGGACAGCGAAAGGGGCATCGACTCTCTATAAAACATCTATACGGTTTTCCTAGATTTGTCGGAAAATCCTACTAACCCAAGAAACAAATGACGTGTAGATTAGATTCAAAAACAATCTATTCCATTAAAAAATCCCAAGTTTGAGCCTAAGGCTAAAAATTTAAACATCGAAGATGGTTCTTGAAATTTTGCCTAAATAAAAAAGCTTAAGCCTACTGATTTGTTTTGGGCTAGAGTACTTGTATTTATATAGTAAAAAAAAATAAAAAAGTTTGAGCCAAAAATTAATTTTGGGCGCACCAGCCTGTTTTGGTTCTCTCGAATTTACTTTATTTTTTGGTTTTTTATTTTTATTTGTAATGGGTGTTTTTTAAGCCCAATAGAATTTGAAATTGTAAAAAATAACACAAAAAATTAAATTGTAATCAAATTGTTTTTTTATTTGAAAGATCAATACATGGCATTACTATTTGAAAATGATTTTGGGCACTGCTGGCCGTATGTCACGAATAACCCGAACAATGCTGGCCTCCAAGGCGTCAGTTGTTGCTGGTTTATCAGCAGAAACTAGTTACTTCATGTAGCCCCACAGCAAATAATTGAGAGGCGTCAAATCGCACGATCGATTTCAAAAAATGGACCTGTTAATTGGCCTCTAACAATTGACAGGTCCATTTCTCGAAATCATTTTTTTGCCAGATTTTGGTTTTAATAAGTCGATGGTTGCCGTCGCCGTATGGTACGTAATGCCATCCTGGTGAAACCACATCTCGTCTGGATCAATGTCATCCATATTTTCAAACAATAAATCATTGATCATGGCGAAGCAATGATCCCCATTGACCTCGAATATAAGTTGCGCGAATCGACGACTGATTTTCAAAGTAAATTTTAATAATTTCGTAGCGTTGTTCAAGCGTCAGTCTATTCATGATGTTTTACCAGAGTATATTTTTCATAAAAATTTAATTTTTTGTTTTATTTTTTGTCAATTTCAAGTTGTATCAGGCTTAAAAAAACACCCGTTGTGTTACGCTCACTAATTGATATCGTAGATGAGAAATAGGTGCATAGAGAGAGCATAACAAAATTGGCGCACCAGCGTGTTTTGGTTCTCTGGTATTTACTTTACTTTTTTATTTTTTTTTTATTTCGTTGCATATACTTGAGACAAAATTTCGTTGCATTTTTCTATATAATGCGACGCCAAAAACACCTTCGATGTTAAAAAAACAGTTACTACCTGATTTCGCCTTCTTTTAGCTGCATTCTTATAGCTGCATTCCCGAGAAAATTGACTTAGAATCGAAATTGACTCGGGAATAGCTGTATTCCCGAGAAAACTTATTGTCTATCTTGTCTAAAAAATGGACTCGTTTGTATCGCCCTTTATTACTGACCACCCTCGTAAAAGAAAGGTCAATATTAAAAATAGAAAAAGATCTTTGGCGAAAATTGAAAAATAAGTTATTATTGTAAAGAATTCGGTAACGATTTAATTAAATTTACTTACAGATGTAAAAGAAAAGATATGCCGGAAATGACAAAATACAAGCATAGTTGCGGTCAGCCTCTTTAAATCAGCTTTGGGCGTTTTACATGTAAAATGTAAAAATCGTATTTACGTAAAATACCATAAATGATGTGTAATTAACATGAAATATGTAAAATACGTGAAAACTCGGAAAAATAACTGAAAATTTTGTAAAATTGAACAAATGTTTGTTTATAACGGTTATACGCATCGTAAATATCAATCAAACAGTTCATTTAGATGGTAAATAATAATTATTTTAGACTTTTACTTTTCTACAGTCACAAGAAAAAATTAATTTATGTTTCTACACTGCCATCTGTGTTCGTCTTAAACAAGCTCTAAAAATGATTACTGACATCTTTAGGTTTAGTTTAGCTGTATGTGGATTTTTATGGAGGTCGCGTTTAAAAAAGATTTTTTAAATTGGTTCTGTTGTGTGATTCGATTATATCAGACTTCTATAATGATAGCGGTGAATATAGCCGGGTTAACTTTAAACTCGATGACAAAGACTGCACTTTATTCGTGTAATATTTTGTTTGCGCGCTGGTAAAGTAAAAATTATTCATATTCTTTGATATGTCGAATCATTAAACGCGATTATTAGTGTATCGTGTACAGTTACCTAATTTAATGGATAATCAAAGAAAAATGTCTGAATTTTAATCCAATTTTTACAAATTATGAAAATTTTTAAGAAACTGACCGAATTCTTTGCTAAAATGAGTCATCCGGTACTTTTTTTATACTGTGTCGAGATGCGCTTGGTAAAAATTTGTTTCGGGTACGTATTGCGCTTACTCTTGCATATATTCCTGTGGGTTGAATTTCGTAACAGTTGGAATCATATTTAACGCAACAAATTTAGATTTTAAGGATCTCACGTTAAAAGTAATGCAAACTGTTGCCATCTATAAAATATACGTACATGATTTACAATCTGCCGTTTATCTAAGCGAGCTATTAAGTGGAACTCATTTTATTGTTTCGAAATAAAAACTGAATCTCATTAAAATAATAGTCGATGTGTATTGTATCGATGTGTTCTCTAGATAAAGGCTTGTATTGCAACATCCTCATGGATAAGTTGGTGAAAGGCTATGTAAAAAATGCTAGCCTAACGATGATCCAGAATAATCTAATTCCCCGTTACTATACCCAGTACTATATGCGCTTCATTCATCGTCGCTATGAACGAGGAAATCCATTCCTAAAATTCGGGACCGACCGCAAAATTACGCACATGGGAAAAGGGATGTAACATTTTTGAATTGCTTACTCGAAGTGGGTAAACATTTAAACTATTTTTGCAAGACGGTATGTCGATATTGGAACGTAATTTGAGACGAATCCCGGAGCGAACCAATCAGCTCCCAAAAAATTTTCAACCATCCCCGATATTTACACAATTTGTGCAGTTGTTCAAAAGGTTATAATCGTAACCAGTGTTGTGCCTGTTGTTTACGTTACGTAATATACTCGGTTTTTTACATGTAAAATACGTATTTTACACATAACAATTTTTTACAAAATGTAAAATACAGAAACTATTCGTAACTAATTCAAAATTACTTATAGTTCATAATCTCAATTCTTACGTATCTATCTAAAGAAAATTGAATATAGGTATGATGTAAAATGAGAATTGAACTTTAAATAATTGAATTGAATTGAATTTATTTATAATTCTTCTAATTTATTAATTATAATTAAAAGTAAAATATTTGTAGAAAAATATAAATAAATTTTTTTTTTTTTTTCAAAGAAAATATGGTTTGTTTCTCAGCTACTAACTTATTTTTTAGAATAGAAAACAAAATCCACAACACTATGGGATTGAAGTGTAAAACGATTAATCATTGAACACATTCAATATTAATGCTATAACATTTTAATGTTATCGGTTACAAAAATTGTTTAGATGATTACGAGAAATCATTACCATCTTTCGACAAGATTATTTAACTTGACACAGACAGAGACATCTGTAGTGCAATTTGATCTCTACCGATTATTGCTTAAAATAAGAATTACATTGCTTAAAATAAACAACTTCATACTGCTCTAATATTGTAGCAAAACGAAATAAAAGAATTGTTGCGCTATGTAACGTGAGAAGAAAAAATCCAAAAATTTAGGTGTCATTTGTTATTGTCAAATGTCAACACAAAAAAAACAAAAATTAAAATCGAAAAATAAAATCAGGTATATAAAAATTTAAATATTATATTATATCAAAATAATATAATTATATCCACCAACTCCAAATACACCAGCTCCAAAACTAGAGGATTTTATTACGGCCAAGGAATCAAGGATAATGCAAATTTGCTTGAAAACGATATTTCGTATGAATGAGTTGGAGTTCAAAACTATTCTTCAAAACTATGGCAAATCAAAATTTGGCCCGAGATATTAAAATTTTACTAACCGTTTTCGAGTGAGTTTTCTATTACTTATTAAATTACAAGTCAAATGAAACTATACCAATGGCTCTTTGGCTCGAATATTTTAATTTTCTTAACTAAGTAGAATTTTGACTGAAAAATAAATATTTTGTTTACTTATGCTTATAATAATTATTAATAAAAACAAATATGTTGTATTTCAAAAAGATTGTTTATTTATTTGTTATTACTTTTAAATGTAACATTAATGAAATTTTGTTTATCTCAACATCACTATCAACAAATCGATTTAGAATTTCTTTATTATTTAAAGAATAATATTAATAAATATGAATTAATTTTTTAGACCTATTAAATGTCAGGCTATTTCGAATTAGGCAAGGAATTTGACCCCGATTTGAAAATATCCGTTCAATCTGCGCTGTCGATGCTTGAAGATTTAATAATTTCAGTGCTAAGATGGATCTGGATTCTTTTGAGTATAAGGTTTGGAAAATTCCACTTTGTTTTTGTAAATGTGGCAATCCTCAACCCTCAAATTTCCGTGGCCAATTAAATTTGTTAGACACCAAAATAGTTATGGAAAATATAAATATCAAAACTAATTTTTGATAAAGATTTTATCAAAAGCGTACAAAACTCAAAAGAATTGTTTGATCCCATATGTAATCGTATAAACACTTTCCAACGTGGAAAAACTACTTTTATTTATATTTTTCTACAAATATTTTACTTTTAATTATAATTAATAAATTAGAAGTAATATAAATAAATTCAAAAATTTCAAATCCATTTCTCATTTTACATCATATACCTATCCAAATTTTTTTTTCATATACGTAAGAATTGTTGTTTTTGAATTAGTTAACAATATTTTACGACGCAGTGTTCCTCGCAGTAATTGCATTTGCGAAGTGTATATTTGGATAACGACTTCTGTAGTTATGTCGTATTTTATATTAATTTAACTTAGCATCCTTTATTAATATAGTTTTTATCGAATAAAATTAAATCTATTAATATGATACAAATTTACTTTTCGTATATTAAGGTTTGCGATTTTACTAAGGTTTTTAAATCCGCGTTTGTTGATTTTATACAATATTATACGTATTATACAGTAATTTAAGTATATTACCATTTTTTACGTAAAAAATGTATAAAACAGTTTTTTACATACAATTGCACAACACTGATCGTAACACAAATCTCATCTTTACGCCAAACTATTGAACTACTGATATTTAAAGTAAAAGCGGCTTTGGCTGCCACAAATAACTGCACGACTGTTTTTTGAATCGGTAACTTAAAAAATAAAGATCTACAAAGTGAACAAATTTTAACCCTTCTTTTACTCTGGACGGGCAAATATCTTTACTTAAACAGCTATCATCGTACAATGGAAATCTAGGTAGACATAGTTTAACCTAAACCAACGGGCAGCGTATTATTTTCATGCCATAATTCAAAAGGTAACCATTTTTCTAGTGCTACCCATGTCTGTTCAGGTTGTTTGATGGCCTTTTCCTCCCCCACTTCAAACGTTTTGGAATTCAATGTTCATGTGTATCAACGCCAATCCCTGCAATTTGTTTCCATGCCACTTTCAAACAATAATGTATATGCCATTTTCGGACTAGATAATTTTACGAGGTTGGTAATTGTATACGGGATATCACCACCGTATTCATCCAACAGGACTTGTGATGGTTTCATAATATGCTTACCCGACAGTCAATTTCTCGCCGTAGCTACATCGGTCCCATTTTACCCGACGCTCGGATAAAATTTATAAAAAAAAATAATGCACGAGTTTGTAAACGAAAACAAGACGAAACAAAAAAGAAAAATCAAAATTATTATTGTTGCAGGTGTTCGCAATACATTGAGATCTTTTAATAAAATAAAACAAAATAACACAAAAAATTCGCTAAAATTTTGGGTATCTATATGTGTGAGTGTATGTGTTCACCCAGAGAAAATTTTAATTGAAATCCAATTAATATTTTGATTGTTTTAACAAAACGTCGTATTTATTAAACTTTAATTATCTCATTGTCATCCTTGATTGATAGTACAATGAATTTGTCAACAAAAATAATGAAGTTGTTAAAACAAATGTTGATTAATCAATTTTTTGGAATAATTTGTGATTTTAGGATTAACAAAATAAACAAATGATTTTTTGATCTTTTGTATTATTTTATAATTTAATAAAATAAATGGATACTATTTTAATAATTACATCATGCATCATTCCTTTAAAACTCTTTATTTACAACCAAGAGCGATGAACATAGCTCACATCGCTTAGCTTAGCTTAGCTGAAATGTGCAACGGGCCTAAAGCTCTTAGAAGTATATAAGTTCTTTTGATTAGATCCTTAGCAGCAACACTGTCATGCTGGTAATTGAAAACTTATCTCGCATCACTTAGTTAGTTTAGTTAAGTGTGTAAAATAGCGCGAAGCTAATTTTGCTAAGCAACATCCTGGTTGCCTAATTAGTTTTAGCAAGGAAATTTGAAGTAAGATTTTTCTTTGAAAATTGTTTATTTCTGGGATTGTACAGTAAAACACAAAAACTTACTTTACATTTTCCGACGCCGCATATTTGAAAACTTTTATAAATAGCCCAATGTTCGATCAGTTAGTAAACAAGCAATTTCCTAGCCGAAAACCTGGCTATTCAATCAGTTCTATCAAGCTAGTTGGTATTTGAAATTATGTATACTTGTAAATGAATTTTTTGGTTTTTGCGATTGCTCAGTAAAACAACGCTAAAAATTTGCTGTCCATTTTTATAAGCCTCAAGCTTTAGTTGAAATCACCGAAATAGATAAAATCTCTATAAAAATATAATTTTAGATCCAAGCAAACTTGATAAAATGGATTAGGTAGCCAATGTTTCCAACCAACAATTTGCTTGCTTCCTTGCTGATGAGCATCTATTCCAAAAACTATATTTTTAGATTAAAAGTAATTTAAAAAATTAATTGAAACAGGTAAAATGGTGTAAAAGTTATTGCTTTTATTTATATTTAAATATTATTATATTTTTAAAATTATCTTAGTATGTTATATTGATTTATAATTTACTTTATAAATTACTTTATTTAATTATTTATTAAATTTAATATTTTGTATTTATATTAAATAATTTAATTCATTATATTAAATTATTAATTGAATTTGATTAATTTATCCACCATGTACAATGGTGGATGGCGTGATGTGCAGCATGGTGTGCGGTAGGCGCAAGTCGTATGCGCGACTTGATTCAGCGGCTGGTTGGAGACGAACTGAATGATAAAAGAAAATTTGATAAATTTTGTTCGTTGTTTTGGTTTGGTATTCGTCAATCGTCGTTTGCTTTTGCTTTCGAAATGCTCGTCGTGTTATTTCCGGCTTGCATGTATTTCTGCATCTGTTGATGCATTTACTCTGTTTAGACGTACAGAGTAATGATGAGTTAGCGATGAGTTTGCGAGATGTTAAGTTTGTAACATGTACGATTTGAATATTGGTTTGCAATATTCTAACCGCTACATCACCTCCCCCCAGATGAGTCACACAGTGAAGAAGAGTGTCGATCAATGCTATTGCAGTGATACTGAAGGATATCTGTCGATATGCTCAACACGGTAAAGATTGGGCGTCAGTCCGTTGTTGCTGTCATATCTTATCTTTCAGCATCGTATATGATTAGCTGACCGATTCATGACTGAATGATTGCGCGATCGGTTGATTTATTAAAAATCCGAAAAGATATCCGTTCTTTAAGACATTTATCTTTTCAGTAGTGAATATTTGTTTATTAGTCTTAGGCAGTAATTCTTATTCACTGTGAGCTTAAGATGTGCATAAGCTCAGTGAATAGCTGCGAATTCTGTGCCTAATCGGTCGGTGAGTTGACCGATACTCCGAATCTAAAAGTATAGTATTCGGAGTGTATGAGAAAACCGATCGCGAATTGTAGTTTCCCAGTTTATCGATCATGGCTCATTTGTTGAAATACCGAAAGATGTTTGTTCCTTGTGACATCTAATTTCTCGGTATTGGTAAGATGATGTTTAGCCAATCGATTGAAGACCGCAAAATTGTGCGAGTCATGAAACTGGTATTTGAAAGGTGGAGTATTGGGGTCACTGTGGAGGTGGGTGAATTTATTTGCTAACTCATGGATCATGATCCACGCAAGAGGAAAGCGACAGTTGGTATGGTTGTGATGTACACAGCACCATGCGCGTCGCGGATTTATGGATCATGGTAGTTGCATGATCCACGCAAGAGAACGAAAGTAGACATGGTGGTGATGTTCACTGCACCATGTACGCCGCTGGATCATGATAATTGCATGATCGATGGCGACGCTAGACGAAAAAGAATGTGAACAAGTTGGTGTAGTTCACAGAAAGAACGTGTGTGCCGCTGAGGGATGGGTCATGAATTTGCATGCCCATTGTAATAAAACAACTGAAAAAAAAGATGTTTTATTTACAACAACAAAAAAGTTATTAAAAAAATAAAAATTGGTTGCAGCCGGGTTTAGCTGTAGTTGTTGCTGCATTTGTCGCTATTGTTGTTGCCGCTGTTGGTGTCTTTATGCCGCTCCTATAGATACTGTTGATGTGGTTGAAGCCGTTGTTGTTCTTCCACGTGTTGATGGCGTGTTTAGTCTCCCGGGTTGGGCGCTTTACGCCATTGGAGAGAGGAAAATGTTGGCCCCTGTTGTTGTTGCATCCATTTTTATTGCCGCCTCTGCTTCTGTTGTTGATGTTGTTGTTGCCGTCGTTCGGCTAACTCGTGGGGCGCTATCGCCATTGTGGGGCACTATTGCCATTGTGGGGCGCTATCGCCATTGTGGGGGCAAATGTTGCCCGTTAAATTTTGTTGCGTGGGTGTGGTGGCTTTATTGCGCGCGCCATAAATTTGTCACCCACGTTGGTGCGGCGGCTTAATTTTTCCGCTCGCACGTTAAAAAAAATTATGTTCACCGCACACAACACCTTTCCTATACACACTTAAATTTATTTCCTCGGTAAAAACCGGCGTCGGGGTCACCACTATAAAAGTTATAAATTATTTATTATATTTAATTTATTATTAATAACATAAAATGTTATTTTATTAATTTTATTATTATTTATTAAATTAATATTTAATCAAAAGGTTCTAAATTTATCATTTGATATTATTATTTAATTTAAATTAGAAGTTTATTTTATTATCCGCCTTGTGTAAATGGCGGAGCGTTGTGCGGCATCGTGGTGTGCGGTAGCGATTTGATGTGCTGCTTGTGCAGCTTGTTGCTAGCACGGCTGTGGTTGGAGACGAACTGAATGATAAAAGAAAATTTGATAAATTTTGTTCGTTGTTTTGGTTTGGTATTCGTCAATCGTCGTTTGCTTTTGCTTTCGAAATGCTTCGAAATAACCGCTACAATGGTTAGCCGAACAAGAATCTGCCGCTATGTTGCAATATTTATACAAAGTATTAATCTTATAGCCATACTGTTATGCTTTTTAAAAATGGAATTAGTTGCCTAAAATTATTATTTAAAAGTGTTATTTAGAAAAGCGATTAACCATTTTTTATATATTTTGGAAGTAAAAAATTTGTTACTTTGATTAAACCAAATTATACTAAAATAGTAAAAACATTTTCTAATTAAAACTCAGGCTAGTATTTTTGGTAAACAAAAATTTCATATTTAGAAAAATATTTGCATTAAATGTTTTGGAATACACAACCACATTTTAATTTTGGAGACGATGAAGTACTAAACTTTTATAATTTTAACAAAACTTTAATCATTTTTATCAATGTTTTATTGACACTTTGAAAATCTTTTGTAAAATCAGTAATTTTTGATTGTTTTATTTATTATTTTTTTGAAAATAACAAAACTTTTGTTGATTTTGCTTTCCGAACTAAACCTATTTTCGCCGGTCGCATACTCGCATTTATCGACGATCAATTTCTTAGATAATTTACGCATCATTCGTTAAACAAGTGCTGGTGATGATAGTTTTGTTAAAAAATTTGTTTGTTAGAAAATATTTGAATAAGTGGAAACCTTATATAAAAAATAATTTAAAGCTTATAATTACTGTGAAATACATTGTATAGTGAAAAAAGATATACACATATATAAAAATAAAATGAGCGAAAATTGTGAAACAAATAGGTGGTAATTGTTTAATAAAAAAAATGGCTGAAATTATTTATGAATTTCTCGATGGCGAGATGAATTCAGTGGAGGAAAACGAATTATTCAAATGGTGTATTGAGAAAAAAATACCACGCGTGTTTGATTACTGCACAGGTATGTAAAACTGTGTAAAATCTGTGGAAGTGTTTTTAGTTTCTTATGTATATGCATGTTGTATATGCGTGTGGGTATGTGGCTAGGTGAGTGAGTGAGCCGGTGCTGTGTTTAATAATGCTTGTTGTGTGAGTTTTTGTGGATGTTTTGGGAGTGCAGATATTTCGATAAGGGCGTGTGAATATTTGTGGTTGTGTTTTCATATGGTTGTGAGTCTATTTTGCTGTGATTTGAGTTTGTTTGTGGGTAAGATAGTTTAATTTTAGACGTGTTTGTTTTTTGTTTAGGTGCTTGATTAGGCGGGGGTATGAATGTGCATGAATGTGCGAAAATGTGTATTCGAAGTGCGTGTGTTGTGGATGCGAGTTTAAGCTTTGTGGGTGTAACTGTATGAGGGTTCCTGTTTACGTGTTGGTGATTGTATATGCGCATAGATTTTGTTAAAAGTGCATTCTGGGAAAAGTTGTTGATGTGAGGGAAGGTGTTGATTTTTAGTATTAGGGCCAGCATGGTTGTGGCTGTAGGTGAATATTGGTATGGATGTGGGTCTGTGTGTTGGTGTGGGTGTCGTTGTGGGTATTTGTTATTGCAAACGCGTACGGGTTGTGGTGGCTATGATATGCTTCTTGATGTGAGGGGTTGTTGACGACATGTTTGTGTATTGGTAGAAGGGGGGGGGGGGGGGGGGGGTTCGAGTTGTGATTAGTGTGAGTCTTGATATGATGGAGAGGAATATTATTAACAAACTATCAATATTTATGATCCTATTTTATTTTGTAATTGAATTCGAACATCTATACAATATTTATTAGAACGAGATGTTGATTCAATAATTCCCGATGACGAAATCGGGTTAAGAGCGGCGTTTCGACATCATGTCTCAGTTTTGAGAAATAATGCATTTGTAAGTATATTAAGTACCAAGGTGATTTTTAAATTTTAATTCATATCTATAAAATGACCATTACAGAATACAACAAATATCGCAGTTGTAAATTTAGCAAATCCCATGGCGAAATCTTCGGAAATTGCTGAAAATCAGACGTCATCTTTAAAGGTGAATTCTGTTTGCAGTGAGGAACAGGTAAGATTATTATTATTTAATTTTGTGGAAGACAACCTATATCTTGTGAACATAACCTAGCCCATCGAATTTTTTGTATCTCTGGATTCACAAAAGGGGCCGCAGTATTGTACAGTATTGTTACAGTATATCTCGTGCGTGTATTGTACAGTTTTATTTTATTTTATTGTATATTTACACATGTCGTGGTCCTAGTATTCGTATGGCATAATCGTTTTCTGGTATAACATTTCCATTCATCTGGATTTGATTGCCGTTTCCGAGATTTGGTTCTAGCATTTGAGTCAATATATATATATTCCTTTGATACTCCTTTGGACCCAGACGGTCGGCGATTTAACTGTTATGTTCTATAGGATATGTTGTATATCTCAAAGCTATATTCATACGATTTATTAAACTTAATAGCTTGTATTACTTTACACTCGATGGATATAAATATTTTAAAAATTACTTACAACAGATTTTTTAATTATAAATATTTTTAACAGAATCTTAGTAATATATCGGATATTGTCGACAGTGATATATTTGAGGTCTACAAAATTCACCAAAGAATCGAAGAATACCATAGAAAACGGATTTGCAATTCTGTCGTCCAACATTTTACAAAAAAAAACACCAGCTCGTGCACGAGGACCTGAAAAAACTATCGCAGGAGATCGAGACGGTATTTCCAAAACATGAAATAGCTGTAAGTAATAAATACAATTCGTACAAAAAATATTTTTATTTAGTGGTTTAAAATAATAATTTCAGTCATATTATTACGTGGAGCCGACGAAAGAGATAGCAGCAAATGGTAAATTATACCGCCGGTGGAACAACGTGACCAGACAATTAAGAAAACAAGGCCTTTGGACTTCAAAATACAACAGCTATTCTAATACAGAAGTCAACAGCAGAAGAGAACCAGAATCGGATAGTAATTTTTCGGAAGGTAATTTTCTTTATTGTGAAATTTATTTCAAAATTTTACATTGAGTTTGTATGAATCTAGATTTTGACAAGCAGAAGCTTTGGCTCAAGCAACCGCTGTTGGGCGAAGACTAGATATACTTCAACAGGAACTAGGAATTCCATTAAAAGAATGGCCTTTATATGAGTCAAATTATCTTGCATTTTATTGAATCAGTAAAACTGTTTAGTATAGATACATTAAATTTCAGAAAACAAAACTTTGATTGTTGTGAAATTCATAGGGGCAATATTTCATATCCTTTAAAACTCTCAGATTTAAAAAAAAATAAACTGAGAATGTCAGCAATCGAAATTAAAAGTTTCATACATTTTTTCCCAATTATTATTAGTGATCTAATTCCAATAGATGACCCAGTGTAGGCGTTTTTCATCATTCTTTTAAACATAATAGAACTGGTACTCTGTCCCTCATTTACAGAAGGTACTATCAAATTATTGAAACACAAAATTCAAATGCACAATCAAGTTTACGTCGGACTATTTGGCAATTTAAAGCCAAAATTTCATTTATTGTTGCATTATGATACAGTAATAAAACAATCCGCTTGTTTGAAAAATATATAGTGTTTTCGATTCGAATCAAAGCATCGCGAATTTAAAGCATATGCAAACGTTACACCTTCCCGTGTTAATATTCCTATATCATTAAGCATTGCAAATTTATAATGATAATTGTATAACCCCAATCACTACACAAACTAAGGGGCACTTAGTTGATTTTAAAACACAAAATTATTTCTCTGGGATAAAAAATATCCAATCCGTTTCTTTAAATATCAATATGACTGCACTAAATGCAGCTAATCGAATAAATTATAAAGAAACTGTTTATAAAGTTAATTATTATTTATATAAATTCGAAGAAATTATTCTTTATAAAATCATAGATATTTCATTTGAAAAAGAAGACAAAATATTTTTAATTTGTACAAAATTTGATATAATTGGCTTCGATGAACATTTTGACGCTTACGAAGTTGGCTCCGAAATTAAAGAAAATTACATCTTTGCTATAGAAAGCTTTTGTTTTCCACCTATTAATATTCAAAAATGTGCAAACGGAAATCGTTACTTCTGGAAAACTAATTTTTAGTATATAAAAATATTTTTAAATATTAATTTTTAAGAATGTACAAAAAAATGAGTGAATTGTTAAAATAATAAAAATTAAACATAAATGAACAATCGTTTTTTATTTAATCGTGTTGGGGTATTTTCAACATATGTGTGGTAAAAATTCAATAAAACTTCTATCAATTTCAATTATTATTTTTTGTTGAATCGTTTAAAAAATGTTCGTTTTAACTAATAATTGATCAATTTTTGAACAATAATCAAAATTGATAATGATTTTATTGGAATAATAAATCTTTAGTTAGTAACTTTTGTAAAATCAACAAAAATTTGCAAATCACTTGATAGATTTAACAAATGTTTTATGGGCTGAAAACCAATGCCATCTTTAATTAATTTCATTACCATCTTTTGTTGAAACAATCAAAAATTTCTCTGGGTGTTGCCACCTGCCTTACATTCGTATTATAATATGTACGTAGATTTTCTAACCGTTTTCTAACGGGAAATCATTAAAACCATCTTAACCCCTTGGGTGCATTTGACGTTTGAGACACGTCATTCACTTTTTTCCCCTAAGAGCGGATGACGTGTCTAAGACGTCAAACCAAAAATTAAACTTTTGGGTACATTTGATATCTGAGATACGTCACTCACTTGGTTTCCCTAGCAACGAATGACGTGCCTAAAACGTTATTTGAGGTTAGGTACAATTCTGTTCTTTTCATTGTTGCTTGTATCAGTCATTTTTTTTTTGTATCACTCATAATAGAAGAGTCAATTACAGTATTTGGGTGAACATTATTCGCGATACATTGCCCCATTATGTCAAAAGCAAGGAATATATTTTATGATAGTGATAGCTAAAGTGACGTAGAAAAATCTGAAGAAGAATTGTTTAGTGATTCTGAAATTGACAATTACAATGAAATACAAAGCGAAGGTGATGAAGATGTTATTGAACTAAAAAATGATGAAAATTGTAATATAAAACCAACATTTCGAAGACGCACAAGACGTCTATCGAGCAGTGATAGTGAATCTTCTCGTGAACCAGTATCAGAGGAATGGATTTGGAAAGAAAAAGAAAATGTAGCCGATATAAAAAGTTTTTCTGAAATATCTGGAATTAATCCTTTGAGCCTACGTAGAATAGGTGGTAATCCTACGCCTTTAGATGTTTTGAAAGAAGTCTTGAATGAATATTTTTGGGTAGAAGAGTAGAAGAGACGAATAGATATACCAGACAAGTGATAGAAAAAGAAGGTTGTGTAATAAAAAAAATTAAAGATGGTTTCCTGTAAGTTCTGATGAAATGAAAGCTTATATTGCATTATGCATCTTGATGTCGCAAATGAATAAGCCAAAAATCCATATGTATTGGTCAAATAGATATGCAATAAGTACTCCAATTTTTGCCAGCACTATGCCACACGATAGGTTTTTTGATATTTCAAGCTTTCTACATTTTACAGAATGAAAAGGAAAATAAAGATGACAGAATAAGAAAGATTAGAAATATAGTGGATTACCTAAATAATAAATTTTGTTACCTTTATACTCCTGATAGTGAAGTAGCTATTGATGAATCGTTAATGAAATTCAAAGGTCGATTGAGTTTTATTCAATTTATTGACTCCAAAAGAGCTCGTTTTGGCATAAAATTTTATAAACTTTGCGAATCTACATCAGGGTATTGTATTCGCTTCACGATACGAATGCTGTTGGAGCTGTTCGGAAAACAGGAAGAATATGCCAAAGGTATTTTCTTCAATGAAGTTGAAAAAAGGAGAAGTCAAAATTTTATCCAGTCACGGTTTATTGGCTTTGAAATGAAGAGATAAAAAATACGTTCACATACTTAGCACGAAACATTCAAATAGTGATTTGATAGACACAGGCAAAAGGAGAAAAAATGAAGGTGGCGATAGCGAAAATATTACAAAACCGGCATGTGTGCTTGAGTATAATAAAGGTATGGGAGGCGTTGATAGACAAGACCAATTGTTAGCGTGCTTCCCAGTAATGAGAAAATGTGTAAAGGGCTATTGTTTTTTTATCTAATAGGTATGGCCTTTTATAATGCTCATGTTTTATATTCTAAAATCAACTGCACAACCAAGGCAGGCATTACTTCCTTTCGTTTAGCTATTGCCGAAGAATTGCTGGAGCAATTGTCATTGCTAAATTATAAACGTCTTGGACGTTCGTCAAGTAGCGATACACCATTTCGTATGACAGCGAAAAATCGGGCACACTTCCCCGAGAACATTCCATCAACTAAGTCCAAGCAACACAATTCTAATTAGTTGGAGACATCTTAATACTACATATGTCACCAATATTTTAGAAATAAATACATTCTTACGTAAAATGTACTGCCTCTACATACTACTCCAAGCAACCAAAAATTATTTCCGTTCCACATGCAAATATTTTCTCAAATAAATCCGTACTCAAGGGGTTAATAGTAATATCCACAATTTCACACTGAAATTAACCTAAATTTGTTGATCTAATAATGGCGATATTAGTCGTGACAAATTCCTTAATTGAGCCCGATATATCTCTTCAATATTGACCAACTATTTATTTTTGGATTGGTCCACCAAATAACCGAAGAATACGCTAATATAAGGCTTACCACAACACGAGATAAAACTATAATACACACATCGGACTTCGTTCGAATATTTTGCCTGACTAAGGTGTTCCACAAATCTGGTTTTTCATGGTACCGTTGTCAGACAATCACTGACTCGATCGTCAGTCCATGTTTGGGAAATTTTTGGACTCAATCGAGCGATTAAGATGTGATATATATCGATGAACTTTTCATCGGCATCATCGGAACATTCATTACAACGCAAATCATATACGGCGCATTTTGATTAGCACACTTCTTAAATTTTAGAGGGTTTTGGTTTAATTTTTAGGTTTCCATTTTTGACGAGTTTTATGTCTGGTATATTTTCGGTTTTCAATTTTTCCACGGGGATTATGGCATATTTGATATTAATTTTTCAGGCAGAGTTTTACGTTTATTAAGTGCACTACTAGGTTTCGATTGTATTATGGTCGAGAGTTCTTATTTATCTTCTATAATCTAATAATATTATTATTCATCCGTCAAATTGTGGTTTTTTGCGGATAAGGAAAATGGTCGAGTTCACAGTCAATTTTCCGATAATTAATAATTTTGGTAAAAGATGGCGCAATTGCAACAAAAAAGTAGTGTTTCATTCCTTATTTACTTTACAGCATGTAAAATAAAAGTGTTGTTAAATTTTACATACATTTTACATGTAAAAACCATGTAAATTAATAAGAACGTATGATGCGTTGGAATCTAACTCATTTTATTGTGATAAATCGAAGGTAGCATAAAGATATGTTACACCGAAACGAACTGATCGCAATGCAAAACAAGGAGCCTGGAAACGAATTTCGGTTGGTTATATTATACGAACACGTTAAAGAATCACTTAAGGAATATACTCTGAGTAACAAGGAAATATATGCAAGGCGTATTTTGAGACAAGTAAGGGTCCGGCTGATAAAATGAGGCTTCAATTTAAAAAGGAAAACCCTGAAACGGAAATCAAATCCAACTATTTTAGATTTGTTTTCAACACTAATTTTAATTTCGGATTCAAATCGCCTGCCACCGATATGTGTTCAACGTGTATTCGATATTCAAAGAGCAGCTCAAAATTCGAAACCGATATGCAAAAGATGATAAAATTAATGACAGTGTCCAGAGTACGCAAGCTCAGAAGCAAAGGTTTCACTGCCCTTCTTAACGAAGAATCTGAACCATTTCTTTTGATTGTCAGCTGTATTTATATTTATTTGGAATGGTTGTTGGCACCGGGTACTCACCATTAACCCTACATAATCTTTTCTTACACTATTTGATGGAAAATTGTCTGGATAAAGGATCGAACTAGATCGCGTCAGCAGTTTATCACAGACTTTGTAATTTACTATCATCAACATCAGATGGAAGAAGATTATGAAAACATGGATAGCTGTACTAGCCAGAGAATTTAAGTTTTAAGAGTATTTGCAGCAATTAGATTGAATTCAATACTTTTATTTTCTGATTAATTGTGATTTTTATTTTTTTTTTGGTTAGATTTTTTTGTTATTTATTATATTTATTTTACTTTATATTTTATTTTAAGCAATAATAAATAAATTTAAATCAAAAAATGCTTTAATATCAAGTTAATCAAGTTTTTAATGAGCGAATACATAAAAGTCTGGTTTTTTAAAATAATTTAAAAAAACAAGTTTTTTCCAATTATCTCGAAAGCTTGAAAAACGGAATAGATCGCTTTTGATTCTCATCTACATCTTATACGTTGGGGCTCTACTTGGTCATACCAAATCGAAAAAGATCCCAATTTTGAGTAGATTGGGGGTTTATAGGTTTTACGATAGTGAAGTCGGTATCAAGCTTCTATAAATCACTTTTACGTTTTTCATAATATTCATCAATTTTGTTGAATTTGTACGATTGGGGTGTTAAGCAGCACGAAATTGGCATCGACTCTCACTTGTTTTGCTAACTTAAGTTTTCTCGGAAAATCTTAGGAACTCAAAAGCAAAATGACCTATAAGCTCTAAATTGAGGGTTTAGGGTATCGAATCTCTATAAATTAATTTTACGATTTTTTACGTTTTCCCGGAAAATTCTAACCACGTAACATAAAAATGGCTAACGTGTTATGGTTCTATTTAACATTAAACTGAATCACGCCTCAATTTCGATCAAATTAGAGAAGTATGGAGTCTAGCACAGTGAAATTGGCACCGACCCTCTATAAATCTTTGATACGGTTTTCGTAAACAGCGAAATTGGTATCGACACACTAAAAATCATTTGTACAGTGTTCCTAAGTCTTCTACATGTTCCTTAGCCACATTAAACCGAAAAACACTTCAGTTTTGAGGATTAGGGTGTTTAAGACAATGAAATTGTCATCGACTCTTTTTAAATAACTTGAATTATTTTCCGAAACTTTCTCGGGAATCTTAGCAACACAACACTGTAGTCATGTTATGATAACTTTTTTCTAGGGTAATACAAACCGAAAACCATTTCAGTTGAGGATTTAGCCGATGCTTACTTTTCTCGGAATACTCTAAAAGCTTAAACATCAAAATAAATTTTACGTTAAGGTTGTACTAGACCACATCAAACCGAAAAACTCCTCAATTTTGACCAAATTGGGGGTTTAGGACTAGGAAATTGGGATCAACTCTTTATAATTCACTTGTACGGGTTTCCTAACTTTTGGAAAATTTAAGGAAACCACCACCAAAATAACTTATATGTTAATGTTCTACTAGGCCAACACCCCGATTCTGAAGCACAGTCACTGATTGAAAAATGGTCTTAGGTGCACAGAATACGAAAAGTTTCATAATTAAGACTAAACTCAAAACAAAGACAAAAAGTCTTACCTATAAGACCATTTTTCAATCATTGACTGTGCTTTAGAATCAAAACCGAAATGCAGCTCAATTTTGACCAAATTGAAGGTTTGTAGCTTGAAGCTTTGTACGGATTTCCTAAGTTTTCTCAGAAAATCGAACAAATTTCACTTAGAAATGACTTATATGTTGAGGTTCTACTAGGCCACATCAAATCGAAAAACACCGGAATTTTGACCAATTTTGGTAGTATAAGAGACCCTAAACGTTTCAGTCACACCGTTTTCGTTTTGTAGTATTTCAAATCGATGTAATGGAATTTTGTATTTTTTCCGGAAAACCCCTATATAAACCAAAGTGCTAAGTGACATTTATTTCAAGGTGTTACTGGTTCTAAAAACACATTCATTTTTATCAAAAAATACGTTTACGATGCTTAGAACAGTGAAGTGGCGGTTTTACGAATTTTGTAGTTTTCTGGGTAAAACCACATGAAAAATACTTATTTGGAAGGAAATGTATATTTCGTTATATACGTTAGGTAGAATACAGGTTTATAGTGGACTATAGGAGTTTCCCAGAAAAATTCCAATAGGCCAATTTTGATGTCCCAAACACTTTAAACCCCAAATTTTGTAAAAATAAGCGTGCTTTTAGATTTGATATAGAACTCAGTAGCATCTCAATATACGAGGGTTGTCTGAAAAGTGTCCGACCTCAACATGTAGATGGCAGTACTCGTCAATAAAAGCACGCGTTGAAGGTTACACACCGAAATATCAGCCATTTTCGGAGCGCAGTTGTTTAACACGTTTGAGTGAGTCGATGTGTCTTTTTGTGGAAACGAAAAAATCGAGTTTCGATCTGTCATTAAATATTAATATTGGCGTTTACGCAATTTAAAGAAATGTTTGATGCTGAGTGTGAGGATTCTGCACCATCATTTGCTACTGATTCATTGACGATAACATTGTCGAATTAAAGTTATAGAGATAGAAGATTCAAATCTGATATGACAAATCTGACAAGCTTAACCCTTAATTTACTCAAAATAAACAGTCTTTGTATTAGGTATGACCTATAACAGCGTCTCATATACAGTAATTTACCGGAATCATAAAATTATATACGTTCGATTTATAGTTCACCAAGACCAATTTTTCTGTTTTAGGGCCTAATTCACAAACTGTATGGAAGCTCTGCAACCGTAAAATTTCCGTTATGTACTAAAATGGTATCCATAAAATGTAACTCAGCTCTATAAGTGGAAGTTTTGTTCTGAAACTATACAGCACCAAATTTTATGACGTAAAGTTACATATCACGATTTCAATAGCGAACCACTCGAAAACACTGCCATTTGCTGAAACGATTTGAAACGAAGCTAATGCCAATTGAAGTTTTCGAGCTTTTCGAAAATATTTGCTTACATACGCCTAAATGTTGATAATGAAGTATATACACGTACAGTCGAAACAAATAGTTTGTCTACAAATTAGAAAATAAAATATGATCTGATTACAGTGGCAAATTTTTTTTCGTATTGATTTACAGCGGCGAAAAATCTACAGTTTGTGAAGACTGACTTGAGTTAACCCAGAAAAATTTAGAAAATTAAACGTACGATTGGGTGTTCCAGGCAAATTTGACTGACCTAGTGGCCCACAAACTGCAATATTGATTTGTGAGATTAAATATTATTGAAAGATTTAAGGCCACCCGCGAGTCCACATTCAGCGCATAATTTAACAGTTAAATACCACAAAGAATACCGCTAACAGTAAGTAAAAGTTTCATTTAAGTTTTCCCGTTCGATAACCACATTGGATGCTGCAGCAATTTCAAATTCTTTTAAGTATCATCAATAATTTTTTTCTAGGTTTGATACAAAAAAATTTATTTACTTTTCTGTGGGATTTCGCATTATCATTTGATTTGCAATGAGTTAATTTTGGATTACATTTGATCAAGATTGTTTTTTTTTAAATGGCAATCGATATGAGAAATATTCCGATGATGTCTTGCTGTGGCTCACTTTTGAGTGGCTTTAACCTTTACCCATATTAATCCGGGAAGTGTATTGGCCATTTTTCCTCAGTCTGCTATATTTAATAGGGTTGGGGGGGGGGGGGGCTACTAAAAATGTAAATTTCTGGTGAGTGTTATTTATGGTCGACTCAAATTTATTTTCTCTCTTTTTTTTAACTTTTTTCATCCCCTTGTTTCAGATCTGCTCGGTTCCTGCTTAAAAGACTATCGTATTTCCCGAGCGGTGGGGGAAGCAAAGGCTATTCTAGTTACCGACAAGCAAAGAACACCTGAAGATCGGTTGCTCGGCACTACAGGAAAGATATTGCAGCAAGAGATTTGTGCAATGTTAAAGTAGTAAATTGCAAAGGTTCGGTGACTGAGCCAAACACGAATACTTTCACAAAAGAGCGCTCAATGCTAGATCCCATTAACTTTGTCAAAATTGTCAAAAAATACGATTGCCTGAAATAGATGAAAGGGAAGCAAAAAGAAATAACGAATATAATTTCATACTAAAGCTTCTTCCATAAATTGGGAGACCTTGTGTTAGGTGGTAAAAATCTGTGTATAGAGCAGCTTCACAGGAACTTTTCAAATTTGTGCAATGATGACGAAAAGTAAAGCAGTTACAAAAAAAACGCAAATAATTAAAAGAATTGAATAAATTTAAAGATTAAATTTTCAGCAAGGGGCCCATCAATTCTGAAATTTTAGGGAGGATGATGATTTTTCTATCAAAATCCGGTACGTTTAGTTGTTCGATTTAAAGATTTATGTACACATTTGCAGAAAAAACATGTCGCCTGTTGGCCACAACATAATAATCCTGTTCATTTTGTATAATTGCAAGCACCGGTTATAGCCAAGTTAGAGACAATTTAAATTGATTTTTACGCTACTTTATATGATTTAAGGTATGTTATTTAGCTGACAGTTCTAAAAAAAATTATTAAAATCATGCTACCATAATGACAAAGACCTATTTTTTATGTAACCACCGCAAATAATCATCTGCTATTAATCTAAAAATCGCAAAAACGTAATGAAACAACGCGAGGTCTTCCTCCCAAACCCACGCCATATCGTAAATAATTCCTGAAAAAGTTATAAACATCTTATTAAGGATAAAAAAAATTAAAAGCAGTAGAACACCCCTTGTGTATGCTCTCTTAAAGGGTTACTAAATACTATTAGCACTTCACATACATATACGAATAAACGTTTTATGTAGGGTTAAATATTCCTTAATACCTTTTTTAAATCTTACAGCTTTTATGATAAAACAAAAGAACATTTTAAAAATATTGTTAATTTTTATCACAAAATAACGACAAGCAGCAAAAAAAACACTATACTTTACCATCTTATACTACACCCCACCACACGTTTGGGTGGCAATTTTTTTACCGTATAAAACAAGGCTATATACATAATGGGGTGGTGTTGAAACAATTAAAATATAAGGATTATGTAAACAATAATGGAGGAAAAACTACTTTGTGACATATACATATATTATCGTCGAGGAGGAAGAAAAACAACTGAAAATGATAAAAAATATGTTAAACGAAAATATGTTAAATACAACAACAACAACAACAATGGTTAATCAGATAAACGACGAATGATTTGACAAATTATTCATAACAGCGGAGGCTTGAAATAGAAATCATAATAAGGTGATAGATAACAAAACAATGAAAGCGCGGTATTTTCATGAAAAACATTTGTTTTTTGTGCCGAAATAAGGGTTGAATATTGATTTTATTTCCCTTTACTCAAGAATTGTTTAAAAAGTTATAGTTTATATTAAGAGTATTAAAAAAGGAATATGATATTGGCGTATGAATTGGCGCAAAACTTCGGAATTAAAATCATTAAATATTTTTCACTCTTCTGAATTTTGGATGTTCCTATTTTACCATAACTAACAAAATTAATTACTTTATGTTTCTCAAAAATTTTGATCATTGGGATGAAATTTTGATTAAAAATAAATTATTGTACTTTGCAAAAACGACCAATTACCTTGAGATCTAACGGACGGTTAAGTACAAAGAAACAATTTAAAATTCTAACGTGAGTCGTAAAATTAATACAAAACTAAACAAATATTGTAGCGTAGATATAAACTATCGTCATTTTTTGTGGAGAACCGATCGATATGGGATTCACGGTTTCCATAAAATTCTGAAACTAAGTTTTTGATTATTTTGTACAGGTATTTCAACACTACGACGAGCGTCACGAGGTATTGGTGTTTTTCTTGAAATGAGCTAGTTATAATTTTGTAACATGTCAGCTATCACCAAAGGGCAAAAAATAACTTTTACAATCACGAAATCAAAATAAGAATTCCTTTTTGGCATATGAGTTGGATTCGAGGTTCTTATAAGATTTCTTATAGATATTGTTGTCACGTTTCGCATATTTTGACCAGTGTCAGAGCCTTTGCTACGAGGCAAAATCCTCGATTCATATACTACTTCGCGTTGCTGCCTGCGGGTAACTCTTAAATAATTAGGAGGTGCATCACATCAGCGTTTGTTGTCCAGGTTAGAGGCAACTGAATGTGGCGCTTCATGATATCAAAATTTTTGTGAGTGACTTAACCGACCGATACGAACCGGACGATAACCATATGATTGTACTCTTCAAATTTAAGTGCAAATAATCATTCACATTCAACAGACTAGACGATATTTTGCCATACCGTCACATAGACGACTTAAGAATAGACACTACGAAATTTGTAATCATTTCTAAGGGCTGAAGACGAAGGTTGTTTAGGATTCAAGACGAATGAAAGCTTCGTGAAACCGAAAAAAATGTACAAGGAACTAATACTCGAAAAAGGTATACAGCCTTCTTGTGGGAACACAATTGGTCAGAAGGAAGACAGCATAATCAATAGATCAATATAGATCGAAAACCAATGGATTGGAAAGTCCAATCTTTGGAGAGAATAACCAAAACATGAGACGTTTAAACTTAACACGATTCCATATGGGACTTCCATGATTCCATAATACTGCAGGTGTGCACCAGAATACGGATTGTGCTCCATAAATATAGATGATATACTTTAAAGACTCTTGGAACTTCACGAAACTCCAATTTGTTTAATTTTAAATTAAAGCATTCAAAAAATTACGTGAACCAACTAAACAGATGATACTAGCCAAAATTGCTAAATTTTTTATTCCCCTACCATGCACCGAAAATCAAATAAGTTGAACTATATCAATGCAGAATCTTTGGGTATAGCTAACGTGGAATGGGAAGATGAATTAAAGATCAAAAATGAACAGAAAATATTAAGAAAAAGTTTAAATGAAATACAGAAGCAACTCACTGAGAGTACAAAGTTTAAAAAGTATGATTAGAGAGAATTAAAGAGTTTTCACGATTTTCATTGCTTATTAAAATATAAAATACAAATAGCTAATGGTATTTAGTTTTGCTTTGATCTTTTGATCCTATTTAACTTCTGATGAATTAGCCAGACAACCGCAACAATTATATAGCAATGAAATAAGTTAGAATTGACCGCAGAGGCTAAATTTTATTAAAACTTGAAAAAAAAACTAAAAGTAACAGTAAATTGTCACCTTTGAGAACATTCATTGGTGAAAATGGGGTACGCAGGCGCCAAACATTAATTTATTCGGCCAAAAATCACATTTATTCAAAGCTTCTTATATGATAAACGAAAATAAACACAATTATGACCTCCTGTCGAGGTGCAGTACTGTAGGCTGGAATAAAGAAATGCAATATGCAGATGGTTAAACGTAAGTCGGACCTATAGCCATCCTCGATTTAGCTACTGTGTAAGGTAGAACGTTAAAAGCGAACTGCAAAAGAGTTGTGAGTGATTCGGCTCTCGAATGTGACGACATAAGCACCGTAAGACAAATCCTGTTAAATTTAGAAATCAATATTTTGCAAACAATTTTTAGCAAATTTGCCCGATTGTTAACCTTGTTGATTTGTGTGAAAATGATATTCGAAACTTTTCACATGGATTTGTCAATTGTTAATCATTCTCGTGAGCCTAGAAATTTTTAAATGGACCAGAGTTCACAGTTTTCCAAAACTGCATTTCCTCTACCTCAAACAGGCGCTTGAAGGATCACGCACACAAATACCATGCTGAATCATGCTTTCTAACGTAAGGTGTATCCCGTCAAATTTTGCTAACAATTTTTAGCAAATTTATCAGAAGCCTTGTTGTTTTATGAAAAATGAAATTTAAAATGTTTTTTCATGGATTTGTCGATTGTTAATTATTCTCGTGCGAATAGTGAGTTTTTGATGGAAGAGCGTTGACAGTAGTCCAAAACTGTGTTTATTCTAGCTGGCGTTCAAAAATTAAAAATGTTCATTCTTCAGAGATTGAATGCAGATTTCCTTACTTCCAATAATTTCAAAAATATTCAAGACACTACTCCTAAAGACACTTAAACCAATAACAGAAGAAAGAAATCTTATTCCTTCTCATCAATTTCAAACCAATAGAACAAGTCCTTCGAGTTACAAACATAATTGAATCCATTCTTGGATGTAAAACAGGCCTTTGATAGAGTATGACATGAAGGGTTTTAATACGAATTGCCAAGAGACTCATATTTAGAGGCTGGGTTGTCACTCCCTGCCATTATACCTTTGGTAGGACATCCACAGGGTCGGAGGGCGACTCCAGCATATGGGTCGTCGTACAATCAATTTGGGGGCGAACGTACAATCCACACGGTCCCCCCCTGGCACGTTGGCGGTCTCATGCTTCGGTGTGGCTGGGCAACGGCCTTTCGGGGTCGATGGGTCATTCTGGGGGTCTCTCCAGCAGACTGGGTATTTGTAACTCGAAAAATCCGGTCGCTGGATGAACACACCCGGTTATTATTTTATTAATAATGCGTTCGTCAAGTTTCTGGTGACCTTAATTTAATTTCATTTTATTTAGTTCAGTTTCATTTAGTTTGCTTTATCTTTGTTTATTCTGTTCCACGGTGCACGCAAGCCTCAACTTCTCCATGTCCAAAACGCTGAGATCTAGTTGGCAAAATCACCGTGATAGAGGCCTCTGCATGTCTAGATAAAATCTGCAGAACGGTGTTGAATCATTCCGTAACAAATGATAAAAAATGCTACACAAGTCAAGAATTTTCAGAGCGGAGAAGTAGCCAGCGTAACGTACTACAACTTTAAGCTTCATTTATATAAAGCATGCATATTATTCAGATTTTTTGCAAAACTGTAACGTTTATAGTTTACTTAAGCCAAACAGATTTATACGGCAAAACGAAATCTATAGTACACGGGCCATAAATTTTAACCCTTTTTTTATTGCTATATGCTTTATTATACAGTAACGAACGAAGTAGTGAACACAAAATGTAAAATTTAATAATATTTTATATCCTTCCATTAATAATAAATTTAATTTCCTTAAAATGTCTTTTTGTTGTAAGCAAAAAAAAATCAAGTGAAGGAATGTAGGACGCAGAGCAGACGAAAAAGAAAATTTATTTCCCAAATACTTTTCTTACACAAATTTCAATTAGACGTCTTTTTTGCTGTTTTTTTTGGGAACCACAAAAAACTTTCGTTTCGATATGAAGGTATATAGGAGTACCAAAATTGAATAAATATCCATATCGCGATTAATATTTCCTTAGACACGAACGAAGATCGTGCTGTAAGAAAATTTTCTTAGTTTCCGTTTTTTTTTTTTGTCGGTACTAAAAATTTTTGTCTGATATTTTATATATAATTTAAAGTGGGTCATTAGCAACGGAATACGTACGGTAGGGGTGGTGTGGTGTTATGGTGTAAGGAAATATAAATTTCTTAATTTAAAGATATAAAATATTTGTTCTTGTATATATATATATATATATTGTATATAATAAATAGAGAGACAAAGATAAATGAAGCTAACCCCTTTTTAATGAAAATTTTTGGTTTTTGTCTATTTATTCAGCTCTGTAAGATGGATGGAAGACTTGAAGATTAATTAAATTCGGTCGCTGATCCCATCACATATATAAATATTTTTTTAGTGGATTACCAACCATTTTCGAAATATCGAAATAATCTGGTTTGATTATCTAATTAATTTTATAGACATAAATACGGTATTATATCGATCAAGGACGTATCATATCCTTATCATATATACAGTTTTAAATTTAATTATCTTATTACTCGAGCTAAGTAGAAAATAAGACGATTTTCTTTTATAATATTTATTCTTTCTATAATTTATCTCGAGAATTGTTGATCTTGACAAATTTTGCTCGTATTAAGCAATAATCCGTTTATTTAGTCATATGTAAAATATATATGAGATACTTACATACTCAAATCTACGAATATAAATTGTTTAGTCTTAAAAATGAAAATGAATACGTGAAAGAAAATTATATATCATGTCTCGAAAGGATAATGAAAATTGAAACTTTTAACAGCGAGTAAAATTAAAACGGGTTTACGCATTATGAAAGAAGTGGAAGAACTCGTTTGAAATTTACATACTAATATTAATCTTTTGTAAGGATTCGTCCGACTTTGTGAGTAGTATAGAAGCATTTAGGCATGGAGATCGAAAGGAAAAGCGCAAACTGATAAATATTTCATTGGAAGGGGGGGGGGCTAGGGAAGAACTATATTTATGACGTATATTGCGCCTTGATCCTTGTTACGACTTCGTTGGGGTTCAAAATCTTTGCGCTCACCAGCGATTATTTTTTTTTTTTCTAAAAATTTCATTACCATCCAATAATTTGTGCCTTTTACTGATGGCATTGCCATCTGTTCTCGAGCATTTCACACTAGGGTTTTTCTTTGATTAAGAATTGGCCTTTATATTCTGTTTTACTCACCTTTGCTGTTTCGCGTAAACGTCGAGTAATTTTGAAAGCGAGACCAATGCACGCCTTGTGCGTGTGTTGTGTGCGACCAGTAAGAATAAAGAAGAGTATTTTTGTGGTACATTTTCGTTTTGGCGTGGGATGAATGTGCAGTGTGAAAGGGTAGGTCAGTGACGCGCACGAAAAATCGAAAATATTCTTCTAGACTTTTGTTTGGGTGCGAGAATTTTTTTAGTCTAGTTTTGATTTTGAAATGCAAAGTGGAGCTAAGTTTTTTTGGATTATGTACAAGGCGGTCTGAGTTTGTATATTATACAGAACGTCAAGTTTTTGAGTTTAAAAAATACTCTTGCACGAATAATATTAGTTTGATATAAGTTTGTGTAGGCGTATGAATTTTACTTGAATATTGACGGATGGTCAGTTGAGGCCATTCAAATTTACGGTTTTCGGCGGGACAACGCCCACTATTCAACAGTATTTTATTATTGTCAAAGGTGGGATGCCGCACAACGTTATTATTTTCGGTTAAAAGCGGGAAGACGCCCTTTACGTTTTTCATTTTTGGTTAATTCGGAAGGATGTCCAACGAAACATAATGTGGTCAACCGGCCCTTTATAAACTCCTGTTGGTTATTTTTCACATTTTCAAATTTTTAAATTTAAAATCTATAATCGAGCACCGAATAACAGTTGTGGTGCACCGAGGTACACATTGGTTTCGCCCTCAAAATTATTCACATTCTGCGACCATATTTTCTCGCGACCATTTCCAGCTTGATTTATTTTTCTTTCGCTTTGAAATTTTTCACGTTTAACACTTTCCGTTGGATTTATTTTTCCCGTTGTACAAAAATTTGTTTTATTGTAATAAAAACATCACTGCGCATGATTCTTGGCATTCGAGTTATTTTTTTTTCTCATCGGCGCTCCACTTTTGTTTATTTTTTTCATGTTCAAGTTTTAGTTGCGGACTCGGTCACTTCCCATCATCCGCTTGGCTGGACATGGCTGGTAGTCTCATGCTGTCGAAGTGTGAATTTTGTGGGTTCCTCTAGATGTCTTTCCGGTTGAAGAAAGGCTTTGTCTGTTGGAGAAACGTCCCTACCCTATTATGCTGCTTCGTTGTGGCTGGGTATCCGCCTCTAGGGGTCGGTGGGTCAATCGAAGGTTTCTTCATCAGACATTGTACTTGTCATACGGGGAGATCCGGTCATTCCTGGGTAGGCACACCCGGTTATTGGGGGAGGATTCCAAGCCTATACCTTAAGGTAATGACTGTTGTATCTCTCAAACCTCGCCTTCTTCGAAGTCGTTCCTTATGCTTGTTAAAAATAGATGATTGTCTCCGACCAAGTTGTTGAACCGCCATTGAAGTTATTGTAGGATTATATTGCAGTTAAAACCAAACAATTCCTTGCAGGCCGCTGACAGCTCAACTTGTACTCTCTCAACGGCTTCCATCTTATTGAAATATATTCCTGTTGAACGGTATATAAATATGCGATATATTTGAATTATCGAAAACGCAGCGTTTTATTCAGGAAAATCTAGAATGGCTTGACAGGTTACACACATAGTTAAACCAATTGATTCAAAACATTGCAACACTTGTAACTCATCGTTTTTCCACGTTTTACTAGATATAAATACTCACAATTTTCAAAGATTTCCTTATTATTATTTTTTTTTTGATTTTCTTTGTTCTTAAGCCAACTAGGTTATTTATAATTTTTGACCCATGACAGATTTATCCCAAAACATCTTTAGTTTTTTTTTTATTTTTTGTTTAACAGGTGTACGATCTTTTAAATAGATGTAGATTCAAGATTTTTTTTTTTCAATAGGTCGAAGCACTCCCAACTCTTTCGCAGTACGCTTTTCACGTCCTTACCTTACGCAGTCGCCTGTGTTATCTTGATTAAAGATAATCACTTAAATCTATGAATAACTGGAAGCATTTTTCAGTAAACGAGCTTTTAATTATTTGCTTCACGTTAAACATTTTGCAAGTTAACCTTTATAATTTATGTGCTTCTGGCCAAAATTTGTTGAATATCCTAAAATTCAAACTCTAAATAAATAACTCAGAGGATATCACAAATCGAAAATCTCCTCCCATTTGTGTTGGATCTTCTCCCATACGGTTGTCAGAATGAACCAAGGAATCACTCTTTAATAGATATTCAACCCAGACCCGGATAACATGTATATTGGCGAATCCTCAAAATTAAAGTGGACGCCCTGCCCTGTATTTAGCGAATCCTACGACTAAAAGTAAAAGTAAAAAGAAGATGAAGCTTTACGATTAATTTATTTCTATTTTAACAAATCGGAAAGAATTTAATCGATATTTTATAAACCGGCGTTAGTGAGCTATAAACAATTGATAAGCTTTAAAAAATCATACCTAACATTTTAATAAAAAAAATGCACAGTTCATGAATCAAACCTTTTTTCTAATATTTAATTGAAATTGTCTGTAATTTTTAATTAATCATTAATACCTAAAGAGCAACCAATTTCAAAAGCTGTAAATCCAATAAGGAACAAATTAAGCAAGAAATTTTGCGGTACTTCCCCTCTAGGGTGGCATACCTTATATCTGAGGAGCCACATGCTTAATTCATAAAATAGGGGGCCTTGGACTTTTGCCATGAAAATTTGATTTATTATACTAATATATGAAATTAAGATGTAAAAAATAAGGTTGAGGTCGGTTAAAAGTACTGATAGGGTATGAAGAGTTTTTTTTTGTCCAAATCCTCGTTGTAAATTCTGTCTAGCTCTTCAGGATAAGAAAAATACAATGTACCGCAGTATAATAAGCATTTCTCGTTTCCACACTATTGACATGAATGACTTAACCTACTATACAGGTTCCTATCTAATAAAATATATCGGACCTTGTAAAGAAACCATAATAACACAACACTCCAATTTTCAGGATGAGACTCGTACACCAATTAATCAATGGTTAATAGTGAACTTTAGAGATGAGCTTCAAACTGCGGATACCTGGCGCCCTCCGGGCTGAAGCAGCTTTATCAAAACAAAAATCTCTGTCATGTCGCGTCGTGTTTCGTATGAGTTTAGCGGCGCATCATCACTAGGCAATATCATGATTCAAGTTGCATAAGGTTGCACCTTATCACTTTGTAGCACATCAAATTGAGTATGGTGGATGTAAATTGAAGTCTATAATTTTTTTAAGGGAAAAGTAAAATTTTTGCCAACTGTATGAAGAAACAAGGACATTTTAAGGCGACTATGATGGAATTTAGTTAATTGAAAAATGGAATAGATCAATTTGATTGAATTGAAAAATCATTCTAAAAAGCTTTTTCGAGAAAGTTCTGGAATGTGCCCAACTTGTATGCAGCTAGATCATGATGAGAAAAGATTCAATGGATGAAAATGTGCTTCTAAAATTAGTTTTTGAATATGACCAACAAGTCTGGAATGGGTTATTTATTTACCATTCACGATGAATTTAGGTATATGGTGGATTAAAATTTGATTGTAAAATTATTTTCCGGAACTAGATTATTTTTAACAGATCAATATAAATTTGGGTTTGGTGAATAGAAATAAGATTGTTATTCTGGAATATGGTCAACATTGTGTTCTGGAATATGGTCAACTGTGCTGAAACGTATTTTCGGTGCACAAACTATTTGGTCAGGATCCACCTTAACTTATTAAAACAATTTTATAATTATCTCACCGTTTAACAATTTTATTCACATCCACTTATTTTAAATTTACAGTCGATGTTCTCACGACGCGATTACGGAGACTTGCTTACTCTTTTTTTATATTATATACCGTTATGATTCACAAAAAAAAGAGAAGAGAAAAAAAAAAATAAAATTAGTGTTACTGATGAAAGGAAATTTAGTATGTTAAAATAAAAATCATTTCAATTAAATAAAAGAGACATCTATGAATGGGTATGGTTTTGTATTACAACTGTGACAGAAGTAGCCCATTTATGAAGTTATTTTTTTGAAAAAAAATTCAGGGCAAGTTGGAGAACGGTTTAAGTCTTTGGTGAGCTAGAGTTACTGTGCCGTGAAATTGTATGTTTTCGGGATGCTGATTTTAGTTTTCCAATTTTGTTGTTGTTGTGTGGTAAATACTTTATTTCTTCATATGTGAATTCTGTGTGCTTTATAAGCTTCCGTAAATATGTTTCAGATTCGGTTCTGCAAAATATGTATTAGCGGATTAGTATGTAAAACCCCTTGCGATAGGTAAAATGGTCAATATGAATGAAACTTGGATAGTTCGTTCGGTTATTAAACACCCAAATCCTTTCTTTACTAGCCAGTTCCCAAGGCTGCTGAATGAGACATACTGGCATGCCATAGAGGATGTTTCCCTTCCTGCCATTTCCCTCTTTTATTTGCGCAATTTTCCCCCGGTCGTGGTTGCTTGACATTGATTGTGAAATACTTGCCGCATTATCTCTATCAGTCGCGGCCATTAAAAAGATGGTTCCTAAAAATAATATGAATATGAAAGATTGTTTGGCTTTATGGTATATACTCATATATTTTTTTTTTTTGTTTTGCGTTCAGAAACATAACATTTTACAAATTAAACCCAACTGATATTTATTGCGACGCTAATCTATAGTATTTATTTTGTACAATTTTTATATCTTTATAATATGGGTCAATAGCGCTAGAAGTAAAATTTTCATATACAATAACGTAAATAATACCAAAAGTACCAGCTGGAATGATTAAAAACATGAGCACGCTTGCACCGGTTTATCGGATTGTCAACTACATATGGAATCTTTCCATAAACCACAAAAATCACTAAGATCAGTCAACTTATTATCTATGTCAGTTGTATAGGCCGGCATGGACCTATGCAATGTGCAAATGGTTTTATACGTAAATCGCACGTGTAGAGTTCGTAAATCGAACTACGAAAGAGTTGGAAGTATTCGACCCCAGAACAACTCATCGATAAACTAACAACTCATTTGTATTAAATAAGCTTCTTACAGTCATTTAACATTTTAACCTGTGAAGAACTCCACTGCACTATAAAGTCACTCGTCCTTTATAAACCACATGTAGGATTTAGTGCATCCAATTCAAGGAGGTACAGAATTAATACAAGCTACACTTGTTACACATTGGAAAACATTAAATTCCTTATAAAATCACTCTTCACCAGAAATGATGCTTTGTGCGTGGGAATGGTAATTTCGAAGTTCAGGTACAAACTGAAGAAAAAGTCTTGCACCATCATCAGACAGGCTTTTACCACTTTAAAGTGCAGGAGGTTTCAGATCTTCTTCCTCCTTGAATGATGTAGCCATCACTATCGCAGCAGCATTAGGTTTATGCAAAAAGTAATAAATATATTTTTAGCCCTAAAAAAGACTGCAAACTCTGTGTATTCTATAACAACGCATCTGGCCAAGAAACAGAAAATCAGAAACAACGTTATGATGGGCACTTGATGGAAAATGATTTTGCGCGCAAACAGAAGTTGAAAGCGAAGGCCGAATAAAAAAGCACAAGGCTTTTCACTGCCCCCTTTTTATTTAAAATTAACTAATATTACATGCTTCATCTGGCATGAAGAAGAAGTTGATCACGAGAACGACACATTTACCTGTACACTTTGGTTAGTTCAGAAAAAAACTCAAAACTCAAAAACATCGAAATTATCTACTACATGGACAATTGCTGTGGTCAACAAAAATATAAATTTATGATTTAACTTTATTTATATGCACTGTCGAGGTTATCAAATGTGGCACCAATAAGGCATACGTTTTTGAATAAAGGTCATACCCAAAATGAGGGTAACTCAATGAATTTATGAAATAAAATTTTATGTTTGCACAAGAAATTTCAACTAAAAATATTAAAATAATTTTTTGTTGTTTCAAACTCATTTTCTGCCAACGTATATGATTTTAGACATGTGTCATTCTTGTTCTTAACGGGCAATATAATGTTTCTCACTGTTTGCCCTACTACAACTTTCCATATTCAACGATCGAGAACATTTCCTCGAGTAACCCAGTCCAACAACCACCAGCCAAAATAGCTTCGACCTTTTACGACTTATGTAAGACGATACAAACATAAACTCGGTCTTGGGCCCAATTACGTTTTTCTCCAAACGATCTAAAGTTCAGCAACCCACAAAGCTCCTTGAAGATAATTCGAAAATCTACTTGCACTATAAGTGGGTTCTCTGCCACCGTCCAATAGATATATTCCCGCACAACTGGTATCGGTATCAGTAAGCAAATAGTATGATCGAACGATTTCCTCGGCATATCAAAATTTACATTAGAGGGTGGCTAATGGCCAATACCTAAAACGTTACCTTCTATGAACATGAACTAAATTTTTAGTTATCAACTAAACTGCATAAACGTTTTATTTTATTTTTAATTATCGAAAAGTGGTTTACATGCTAGCCGAGCAAATTAAAACATCATAAATCTTAATTTTAATGTTTGATTGTCATCAAAACAATAAACACAAAGCACAGTGCGTATCGATTCGGTAGAAAACCAAAACAATAATAAACAACAAAACAAACATATAAATTAGGAATTCGGTTTCTATCGATTCAGACTAACGACAGTACATATCCTCGTATATATAGACACCAAATACACGTGATTCTATTTATTAAACAATAAACTTTGATCATAAACTAAAACAAATTAATTTCCTATATCTTTGAGTGTTTTCCCCAGCCATAAAAGACGAAAAATTATAAAACTTTTCCTCCCTCGTCGAAACTTTTTGTCTCTACACATTTTAATTTCAATCCGATAATCGGTTATTTTATTACAAAGTCGAATGGGGAAAGGTGCAGAAATTTACACCTTTTCTTTAACAAAATATCTTTTCGCGTTAACCAAATGAAATTATAATCGTAATCGGTATTCGGTAGTAGTAGCAATAATAGTAATAACCATCAAGAAAGGCGACAAAACAAAAACAATTGGCATACACGGATGGGAAAACTTTTATATTTTAACAACAATTTAATTCCCTTCGTTTCCCTAAAATTTTACAACTTTTCTTAAAACTTACGAGATATTTATACAGAATATAAAAATGTACGTATATATAGCATCTGAGGAGTACATAAAACGAGACGAGCGAGGTGCGGGAATGTAATTTAAAACAATTGTCGATTATGCATTTCTAATTATAAACAATGATGATGATGATTATTGTCTCCTCAGATGGTGATAATGGGTATAGGAAAATGGTGGAATTTTTTATTGATATTTATAAATTCTGTATAAGTAGTGGGTTGTCGGTTTTAGGTTCTGACTGTACAAAGTATTGGGATTAACATGGAAACTGAAAGTCGATGACTTTAAGGTTTGTCCAAAATCAAACATAAACAAGTGGGAGATAATATCAAGTGTTCATTGTGCGTCTACTCATATTTTGGAGCTGTCTAAATTTTTAAGTCGACAACAGCATATAACTTTGGGTAGACACTGTCTAGAAATGGTAAAGAATATAAATGGTTTGAAGTCATTGTAGAGTATTTCAACAAATTTTCAGTTCAATTGAAACTTTTCACATAAATTGCATAAAGAATTCAAAACATTGTTCCAAAGTGTATAATGATGATTTTCTTCAATTGTTAGTGTTCTTAAGCTTCCTTAATATTGTAGTTTTAAATTTTGGCAAATTACTTAAAATTTGGCATATTTCCGAATATAAAAGGGTTTTTAATGAGGACATAACAATTTTGTGTTTAAATAAAACACAGAATAATTGAAATATTGGTCTCAATATGATTTGTGAGATTCCCAAATCCTTTGAGCGGCGTGGAATCATCTGATTTGGCTTATTTTGAATTGTGAATTTATACGGCTGTGATATTTTCAGTACCTCGATCAGTGCGTTGTCTCACTGTCACAAGAACATCTAATAGTAAATATGTTTACTCGAGTTTATCCGATTCTTACGCCCGAAAATTGTAGTAAATGCTCTTCAAGTCTACCGACTCAGAATTGCAAAAGTAATTTTTAAAAATATCCAAATATTGCTCATTTGTAAATTTCACCATGATAAAAATATTAACTTTGACTGACGTTTTTTGTTGACAAATCATGAAAAACGTTCAAGGGTGCTTTCATATTAAAATACAAAATGGTTATGTCCCTATTGGAAAACTCGATAAAAAATAAATATACAGACGGAAAGTGTAATACAGAAATGTTTAAATATTCAGAGATTATGTTTTTGGTACCTAGTAGAGATTTTTGTCAAGTTTTGCGTATTTCTAGTTTAAAAAAATTATTCCTAAAATATTGCTCCATCACCAAATTTATTTACTATGTATTATATGTCACGCTGTATATTCTGTATTGTAACTACAATTTTTTTTTGTGTAACTTGGGGAAATTGGCAGCCTTAATTATTTTTCAAATTTTAATTGACTCCACTGTATTTGGCAATTACCAGACCCCAAAACTTACAAAATTATTACCTTCATTTAGACAGCTGCTAGGATGATGTCAAATTTATGGAATGAAAATTTCCCGAATATTTAGTCTGCTTAGCACTGGAAAATTTAACAAATACCGGATGGTTTTTTAAGCTGAAACTTAAAACTCGGAAAATAAGCAGTCTACGAAAAAAATCACTATCAAAATTTAATTATTCCGAGGGGGCATATATTAGTGCTAAAATTAATACCCCTCCTCCCCGGTTCCACCCCTATTTTTTATTGCATCAATTAAAATATAAAATATGTATTAAAAAAAAAATATAAAATAAAAATATAAATCACTTTATACTATATTTTGATGAAACGTCAAAATAAGTACGAATACAAAATACGTCAACTAAATAGCAGTTGGATTTTTTCTAGTGTACTCGGAAAAATCCGATTCGATTTTGCTTCTTAGGTTCATAATAGCACGGATTTATCCGTTAACGGAAAAATTCGAGACGGAAAAATTTCATAATAGACCCCTAGGTGAGGAGATTACCAAGACGCAGCTATCACTCAAAAAAAATTTACAAAATTTACATACACCAAACAAAATAATTTGTAAATTTAACAACGTCAATTTCAATTTTATTGTTAATATTTTGTATATTTGACGTCATTTTTATTAAATTTACAAATTATATTGTATTTTTTCAATATTTTTAATTTTATGAAAATTTTACAGTTTTTTGTCAAAATTACAAATTATTTTGTATGCTGTATATTCACAGAAATTTTGTAAATTTTTTTTTTTTTGAGTGATAGTTTGAATGAGACATCGAACATTTTGGTTACGCAGTAAAGGTTAATTTACTTTATTAACTTGTTATTTTTGCTGGCAGTTGCGCAAGGTAGGACGTGAAAAGTGATTCTCGAGAAATTGAGGGTGCTTTCAACCCAGAACAGATTTCAAAGATTAAAAAATAAAATACTTGTTATTTTGAATCTAGAATTTAAAAAATAACAAGTAATTTGAATCTATACAATACATTTGTTAAATTAATTAGGTTCAATCGGTTCGTGGTTTTATTTCGTCTCCGGTTGAATTTGATTTGGATAAAGTTTGATTTAATTTGGAAAAGGATGTAGGTCTCTTGGAAAATGGTGAATCTTATTTGGTAATTGATGACCATGATTTGTAAAAGATTGAATTTGTAGTGCAAAACCTATAGATGGCGCTGTAATAATGATATTAATTTTTTTTTCGATTTCTCCTACTGAGAACTGCATAGGTTTCACGATTCTGCAATACGTTTGAATTAAAGTTAACACATTTTCAATGTAAATACTCGAAATTAGTCTTAAACGTATTGTATTTCTTAAATTTTTAATTACTGAAAAATGAAATTTTTTTCATAGAGTGTTTAGTTTCCGAGATATTTGAAACTTTCCACCCAAAACAATCACCCGGCATGTTTTCAAAATTTTTAACAGGACGATTTTCGATGCTGGCAGTTTGCTTAATAAAATTATAAAAATAGATTATTACAATATCGCTTGTGGCGTGGAACTGGACTATCAAATGTTGCATCAATATATTTCATTACTGAAAATATGGCAAGGTCTTAAGTGTTTTTAATTCGCCAAACTTAATCATTTTATTCTTTATTAAAATTATGAGTTAAAAAATTCCCAAATTATAAAAAATATTGAAAATTTGTTGAAATGGTCCAGATCTGGAATAAACCAAAAAACTACATATTGTAGATTTAATTAAAGTCGATGTATGTCGTGAAAGTCTAAAGCAGAATCATCCTATCATTTTTCGAAAACTAAAACATCTAAAAATTGAGAATGCAACGGAAAATATTGGTGGTGTAGGGTTCTGAAATTTGGCCGGGGTATTTTTTGTAAATTAATCACTCGTAAATAATAAAATTCAGAACAGATAACATGTTCCAAACTTTAAAGGGAAGCAATTATGTCAAACATGATTGGTTGAAAGATCTAAAATATCATAAACAGGTTTTGACTTCACAGCTTCAAAGGAATAGGCTTAGGTTTACTACTAGGACGATGGTGACTAAACTTCAAATGTAAATTTTACGATATTAAGAGTGGAAATGTGTCTAATTATTGTAAGGCTAGAAACATATCGGTGACCTAATTTTCATATTTTATATGAAAGTCAAACCATCGATATTTTTCTAGCTTCGAGAAAATATTTGAAGCTTTTTTGACACAATTTCAAAAAATAAGAACAACTTCAGAGGAGTTAATTTTGATAAAATGCCAAACGAAACTGAAGAACTTTCATTTTCGGGTTCAGAAACTGACCAAATTCTAAACTTGAATTTTTGACTTATACATGGAAAATGTGTACGAATCACAACAATCAATGAAGATCAAAATATGTTTCTAAGTTGTATTTTAATGGAAATTCTCAGAAAAGAATAGTTTTCCTTCGTACAATAATAATTCCTACGAAATTTCAACCAAATCAGAACCGTTTTAATTTTTTGCTTCGATGTGTTCATGCAAATATGTTAAACACGATGACCATAAATAAATTTTTTCAAAATAATTGATGACCGTATATTGAAACTATATTTTCATTAGTAGTTTTGCCATAAAATTTTTACTGAAAATTTCCAATGTAACCAAATTTCCCGAGACATTTCCTGGGCGCGTATTCCTAAAACTGGTGGATATTTTCGTCTGCGGATTATAATTTGCTTAAAATTGTTTATATTTTTTGAATTTCTCACCCGCTACTTTAATCGTCTTTTCAAATTTGCTTGCAAGTCTTCTTTTAATTATTTCAGTACTAAACAAAAATCGGTTAAAATTTCCGACTGGGAAACTCAATGCGGATTTATTTCCCCAAATAATATAAAACTGGCAAGCAAGTGAAGTATTTTCTAAAATAAAAAGAAATATTTTAGCCATTTTTATAAGGAAAAACGGTTGTGAATATTTTCCTAAACTTCCGAGTTATTCCTAAAAAACAAAAATAACAACGAACAATTGTTTTAGAGAAATTATCGCTTCCCACATACAATAAATTATTGTTATATAAGCAACAAATTATTAAATCAGAAAGCAATGAGAAGCAAATTGAAGTAGACTATAAACTAATTTTATTTTTATATCCAATAAATGAATTTTCAATTGTAAAATGTAAACAATAATTTGTGTTTTGCTGTAATAATGGAATGGTTCACTTCCTGCATGTAAAAATCAGATTCTAAATTTGTTTGTGTAAATATGGTAATAAATGCTTAAGTGATGCTTTATAAGATAAACACTGATTGCACGCGCTTCTTTTACTAAATTTTGTTAATGTTCATCCGTGTTCACTTCGTGCTTGTAATAATTTCATTTACGAATAAGGCATATATCGGATATTCATTAAAAACGGCATATTAAAGTGCAGTATTGAATTCTTTGAATGTTTATATCCAATATACACATTCTAAATTAATTTTAACGTTTAAATTATTATTGACTATATCAATGAAAGAATTCACTTCCTGCTTGTAATAATAGTAATCTACCAATATTATTGTAAATTTTGTAATCAATGCACGGTGCAACTTTTATTAGATATTATATTTTATAGGCAGTTGTTTCGCTAAATCTAGCCAAAGGAATAAAATTGTTTAGTTCTTGCATGTAATAAATTTGCTAACAAATGTTTAGGCTTTAAACAACTTGCAGCATTTATTTTATGTATAATAAATGCTCTAGTAAAACTCTTAAGATATTCACATTTTGTATTTGGCTGTATTCTTCAATTATACAAAAGAAACAATAATGTTCACCTCCTACATGTAATAAATTATTGTTGCATAAGCAAATAAATATTTAGTTAGACTGCTGTGAGAAGCAGTTTGAAGTCCACTAACTATTCTTTGGAACTTCGATATTCAATAAATGAATTTTGAATTCAAATTTAAACAATAATTCTTATTTTGCCGTATCAATGAAAGAATTCACTTCCTGCATGTAATTATTTTAATCCTACTTTATTTGTGTAAATATGGTAATAAACGTTTAATTTAAGCTTGATATGATACACATATACTTCTTGTATGCGCTTCTTTAACTAATTTTTGCCAAAAGAGCAACAATTTTCACTTCGTGCATATAATAATATGTTTTTTTAATTAGCTATAAGAAATACACATAAAGCGCGGCATATTAAAATGCAGTATTGAATTATTTGAATGTTTATATTTAATATACGCATTCAAAATTTAATTTAAATTTAGATTATTTTTGGCTATAACAATGAAAGAATTCACTTCCTGCATGTAATAATTGTAATCTACGTATATTTTTGTAAATTTTGTAATAATTGCTTTAGTGCTACTTTATTTAATATTTGCTTTTTGTATACAGTTGTTTCACTAAATTTAACTAAATGTCTAATAATGTTTACTTCGTGCATGAAAAAATTTATTTATTTAATAACCGAAGAAATATCTAGGTTTTAGACAAAATGCAGCATTTATTTTGAAATAATTGCTTGAGTAAGATTTTTAAATATTCCCTGTATGTGCAATATTTAGTTGCATTCCTAAATTATACAATTCACTTCCTGCATGTAATAAGTTATTGTTGTATACGCAAATTTAGGTAGCACACAATGAGAAGCAAATTGTATGTAAACCATTCGTATATTTCGTGTTTGCTGAAATAATGGAATTATTCACTTCCTGTATATAATAATCGTATTTTAACTATACTTAATCTAGCTAAACTTAAAACTTAACTAAAGCTTGATAAGATATACGCTTCTTGCAAGTGGTTGTTTTACTAAATTTTGTTAAATGTAAATCAATGTTCACTCCATGCATGGAATAATTTCTTTTGTGAATTAGCTAACCATAATTATTATCACAGTTATTATTTATTTTTAAATTTATTTTAAATTGTAAATTAGTTTTGGCTGCAACAATGAAAGGATTCACTTCCTGCATATAATAATTGTAATGTACCGTTATTTTTGTAAATTTTGTAATAAGTGCTTCAAAGAAAGTATATACTATACACATATATTCACATGATAAATTTAATTGTTTTTCTTAATTTTGCTAAATGAATAATAATGTTTACTTCGTGCATGTAAACATTTGTTTGTTTAATAAGCTGAGACATATTTAGGCTGCTCAAATGATTGATTGAAACTTTTTAGATATTCATTCCCTTTAAATTTAGTTCTTGTTCCTAAATTTCAAGGAAACAATTATGTTTACTTCCTTAATAAATTATTGTTGTACAAGTAAATAAATGTTTGGACATGACGTGACAAGGAACATTTTTTAGTATACTATCAATCAATTTCAATTTCGATTTTCAACAAATGAAGTTTGAATTTGATTCGCATGCAATAATCGCAATCAAACTTTATTTGAAACAATATGGTTATAATTGCTTAAGTGAATATTGGTAAGATAAACACTTCTTGTATGCGGTTGTTTTACAATATTTTGTTAAAATAACAGAGAGTTCGATCCGTGTATGTAACAATATGTTTTTGAATTTGCTAAGAAATATTAGGGGTTCACGACAAATTAAAATGCAGTTTTAAATATTTTGAATGTTGAATATAATATACGCATACTAAAATTAACTTTAATTATAAATTATTTTTGGCTGTAACAATAAATGGATTCACTTCCTGCATGTAATAATGTAATCTACGTATATATTAATTGCTTTAGTGCAGCTTTATTATATATTCATTTTATGTATTTAGCTGTTTTCTCAAATTTACTAAATGCATAATAATGTTTATTTCATGCATGATTCAATTTCTTTGTTTAGTAAGGTAAAAATTATTTGTACTTTGCAAAAGACGTTGCGTTTAGATATTCAATTTATTTAATTAGTTGTGGTATTCATAAATTATACAAAACAAATAATAATGTTAGCTTCCTGCATGTAACAAATTATTGTGGTACAAGCAAATAAATATTTTAATAGCACACACTGAGAAACTTATAAAAGTGAACTTTCTGTTAATTTGAATTTTGTTGTTCAACAAATGAGTTTTGAATTACGAAGTTAGATACAATAAAGAATTAAGATACAATAATTCCTGTTTTGTTAAACTTATTTGTTTAAATATGGTAATAAACGAGTGCTCTTAACCTGCATCGACCATATTAGCCCACCTCAATGAAACCTGTACTATAATTTGTTACACATTTATTACAATTTATTACAACAAATCCCGATTTAATTACAGTTACCGTTTTCGAGGAACGAGTGGCCGGTTTAGCTTGTAATTAAACCTACACCGCCAAAATTGTAACTTTTAATATAGCTGTGATACCGGGATGGTTCTTGGACCAGAATTTATTACAAATTAATTACATTGATTAAACAGTTCAGTTCGTCATCAAACCCTATATCTTGAATAAGGGTAAATTTCACCCCAAACGATTAGTTATGACAAAAACATCGATTTTACCAATATTAATAAAATATTACACCAGACCGCCACCAGATAAAAAAAAAATCGAACTTTAAGATTTTATCACCTTCAACAATTTATTACACCAGACCGCCACCAGATATTGAGTCAAATGTTACTCCTTGGACCTTGTGGAGTGCAGATCAACCTTATCCAGGTGTGTAATAAATTATCTTTGAGTCAGGTTACACGGAATTGGCTCCAAACCGTAAAGGTTTCAAACGTCTAATTTAAAGCTCGATTTTATCACCTTCAACAATTTATTACACCAGACCGCCACCAGATATTGAGCCAAATGTTACTCCTTGGACCTTGTAGAGGGCAGATCAACCTTATCCAGCTGTGTAATAAATTATCTCTGTGTCAGGTTACACGGAATTGGCCCCAACCGTAAAGGGTTCAAACGTCTAATTTAAAGTTCGATTTTATCATGTTCAACAATTTATTACACCAGACCGCCATCAGATATTGAGTCGAATGTTACTCCTTGGACCTTGTGGAGGGCAGATCAACCTTATCCAGGTGTGTAATAAATTATTTTTGTGTCAGGTTACACGGAATTGGCTCCAAACCGTAAAGGGTTCAAACATCTAATTTAAAGTTCGATTTTATTACCTTGAACAATTTATTACACCAGACCGCCACCAGATATTGGGTAAAACGTTACTTCTTCGACTTTGTAAAGGTCAGGTCAACTTTAGCTATGTGTGTATGTAATGATTTTTGTGATGTGGGGTAAACGGAATCGTCTTCAAACTGTAATGTCTTCAAATTTGTAATTTGAAGTTCGATTTCATCACATTTGATAGTTTATTAAACCAAACTGCCATTAGATTTTAGTTTAAATGTTGCTTTTTTGGCCTTGTAACCCCTTGATGAAATTTTTTCAAGCGTTTATTGTATTGTATTTATGTCGGTTAGGTTAGACGGAAATAGCTTCATGAATAGATGGAGTTCGTAGTTTAATGGTCGGTTTTTTTACCTATAATGAGTTTTTATTTCAGAGCTAGATTATTTCAGAGAAGATTAGTGAAATGACGAATAAAATATAAAATTTAGTTTAAACGTGTTAAATATTTCGATTTTTATCGAATGTAAAATTTCGTCAAACGATGTTTATATACATTCTCGCCGCAATGACGAATATTTTTGGAAACTTTGCTGCCCCTAGATTGCAAATTACGAAATAAAAGAGTGTAAAAGATAAGTGGTTATTAATTTATTATAATATGCAATGTTTAGATCAGCAATAATGCAAAATAATAAATTTCTTAACCCTTTGACTGTTTAATTTCGTTTCGAAAACCGTTTTCTCATTGCTTAATTATTTTTCAGCGAGGACAATACAAGCTTTTATTAAAACAAATGAAGTTACCAGACTAACGAATATTCTAAATTGAATATTTTTTAAATGATCCGTATATAGTTTGGAGCCAATTCCGTGTAACCTGACACAAAGATAATTTATTACACAACTGAATAAAGCTGATCTGCCCTCCACAAGGTCCAAGGAGTAACATTTCACTCAATATCTGGTGGCAGTCTGGTGTAATAAATTGTTAAAGGTGATAAAATCGAACTTTAAATTAGACGTTTGAACCCTTTACGGTTTGGGCCAATCCCGTGTAACCTGACACAGAGATAATTTATTACACACCTAGATAAGGTTGATCTGCCCTCTATAATGTCCAAGCAGTAACATTTGGATCAACATCTGGTGGCGGTCTGGTGTAATAAATTGTTAAAGGTGATAAAATCGAGCTTTAAATTAGACGTTTGAACCCTTTACGGTTTGGAGCCAATTCCGTGTAACCTGACACAAAGATAATTTATTACACACCTGGATAAGGTTGGTCTGCTCTCCACAAGGTCCAAAGAGTAACATTCGACTCAATATCTGGTGGCGGTCTGGTGTAATAAATTGTTGAATTGATAAAATCGTACTTTAAATTAGACGTTTGAACCCTTTACGGTTTGGAGCCAACTCCGTGTAACCTGACACAAAGATAATTTATTACACACCTGGATAAGGTTGATCTGCCCTCCACAAGGTCCAAGGAGTAACATTCGACTCAATATCTGGTGGCGGTCTGGTGTAATAAATTGTTGAAAGTGATAATATACACATTCTAAATTTATTTTAGATTGTAGATTATTTTTGGCAGTCACAATGAAAGAATTCACTTCCTGCATGTAATAATTAGAGACTAACCATATTTTTGTTAAATTTTGAAATAAATAACTTTATTATATGTTCACTTGATGTATTTAGCCGATTTTCTTTATTTTTCTAAATGAATAAAAGAAATTTCTTCGTGCATGTAATAATTTGTTTGTTTCATAATCTAAGAAATATTTAGGATTCGTCCAAAGTGCAGCATTTCTTTTGGAATAATTGATTAAGCGAAACTTTTTAAATATTCACTTTTTTCATTTACTTTTTGTTCCCAAATACCAAAGGAACAGTAATGTTCACTTCGTGCATGTAATAAAATTATTATTGTACAAGCAAAATAAATATTTAATTGTAAACCTATCAAAGTTTACTCCAATCAATTTGAATCTCGATTTCTAATAATTTGCTGTAATTGATTCACTTCCTGCATGTAATAATTGTTATCAAACTTAATTTGAGAAAATATAAGAATTTTATGCTTTAGTTAAGCTTGATAAGATATACACTTCTGGCTAAGCAGTTTTTACCAAATTTTGTTAAAAGAAAAACAATGTTCACTTCGTGCATGTAATAATATATTTACGACAAATTAAAGTGCAGTATTAAATTATTTAAATGTTGAATATAATATACGCATTTAAAATCAATTGTAATTATAAATTATTTTTGGCTGTAACAATGAAAGAATTTAATGGACACTTTCTTTTATTTTTGTAAATTTCGTAACAAATGAGTCAGAGAAACATTATTATATATTCACTTGGTGTATTTAGCAATTTTTCTTCATTTTTCTTAATGAATAATATTGTTTACTTCGTGCATGTAATAATTTGTTTGTTTAATAAGCTACGAAATATTTCGGCATTGCACAAATCGCAGTATTGATTTCGGAAGAAATGCTTTCGTAACTTTTTTTAGATATTTTTTTTTTGTATTTAGTTTTCTTCATAAATGCCAAAGAACAAGAAGTGTGTAATACATTATTGTTGTACAATCAATCGTATTACAGTGCACTATCATTCTATTTGAAATTCGATTTCTACTAAATAAATGTTGAATTTGGTGTACCAATGGAATGATTCACTTCCTGCATGTAATAATTGTAATTAAACTTTATAAGAATATAAGAATTATAATGCGGTTTTTTACAAAATGTTGTTATAAGAACAACAATGTTGAATATTATATACGCATTCTAAAATCAATTTTATGTACCAATGAATGGATTCACTTCCTGCATGTAATAATTGTAATCTATCATACATTTTGCTAACAGTAAACATTATGTCCACTTCCTGCATGTAATAATTTATCTGTGTAATAATCCAATAAATATTTAGACAGCACGCTGTGAGAAGCATGTCAAATACAATAAAGAATTTCAACATAACCTACGACCATCACTGGCCAAGCCATTTATAAGGATGTGTTTCAAGAAGTCGCGAATGTATAAATTCCAGAAACCAGGCCTAGTAAAAAGTATTTGTTATTAGGGTTCTTCTCAACATAAACATTTCAATTTGTTCCTACCTAAATCATTTTACAGTAAGGCTCGCATTGTGGCAAATTCTCGAAACAACTTCAAAATTTATTGAATGAGAACTATAAAGTAAATCAATGGATTTAGACCAATATGTAAAATTATGCTATACAATGCTAGTAGCTTTGCATATATATTTGAAACATCTCCACCTCCGAATGCCATATAAAAAAAGCTTTATAAATATTTTATCCGCTCCTCTACTGTATAAATATACAAGAGAAATAAGATATTTAAACATTAAATAAATAACACATTACCGGAAAAACAAATAATGAAGCTGAATGGAGCTGAAGGAAAATAAAATATATTTTCCCATTTGAATATTTATATTTTGATTTTTCCAACTTGGTATACTTCTTCGTTTTCGCCTTTTACCAATGATACATACACACATACATACACGAAACACAAAATCATAACAAATCATATTGTTAACCTACAAAAAAAAATCTGTTTTCTTTCGTTTCGTACAAAATTTCCACAATATTATAATTTTTTTTTATATTCTATACCAAGTTTTTAAAGAAAACATAATTTTTCATGATGTTCTAGATACACATGCGGCGAGGATGTGATACGAAGAAGAATACAATTTTTGTGTTCAAAGTGGAAAAACTCGATGTTGTGTACATATATAAAAATTTTCTTTGTTTTCCTCGGCTATATACTTACGAGAACATGTAGATATATATGTGTATATATAAAGGGGAGAAAAACGGTAGTTAAAGTATAAGAAAGCAACAAAAAAAATGTAACACAATAAATTGAAAGAAAATGCGAGGGTGACAAGACATAGCAACTGTAATGACACCTTTCCTGCTACAAATTGCCTTCTTTATTACTCATTTACTATTTCCGCTGTTCTGTGTATGTTCACTTATATATACGATGTGATGTGCGATTTTTAGTATATTCACCACTGTCGAATGCCTTGAAATACATATACATATATTTAGGGGAGGGTTACATATCACACCGTTTAAAAACGTATTATACTTGTTGTGAAAATTAGGATAACATATGCGGCCGTTACAATAATTATTTGTTTTAATAATTATTTTGTGATTTATGGGTATAATTCGCTAGAACGAGGAGTACTCTAATATATAGACTCTTCTCGTTTATCTTTTCGCTGTCTTTATTTTTAACATCGCTACCTCCATCCATATGTGAATTTTTATCTTGTAACATTATCACCTTTATGCTCATCATCATCATCATCATCTTTCACAATTTCACATCATATAAGGGAATATTAAAAAAAAGTTTCGTTTTTAATTTTAAAAAGGTTTTTAATAATAATTTTTTGTCTTTTATGGTAGTGGCGGTGGGAAAAGGGGTGAACATGAACTTTGAGTTAGAAATGACGGAATATTATAAAAAGAAATATAAGGTGAACGTTTTTATACCTCAAGTTGCATGCTCAAATTATAGGTTAGAACATTCTTTTGATAAAAGTACATATAATGAATATGCGATGTGTACATCAAAGCTTCTAAACATTTACTGAAATTGTAAGTGTAGTACAAAAATCTGAAGAGGAACATAGTTGGAAAAAACCATTTTAACGTCGATAGTATGGATTCAAATTTTTTGTTTTGCAAAAGGCCCCAGGGCTCGTTCTCGCTCTACAACAACCTCATTATTTAAAAATTAAACTGCAAGGAGTGTATAGCACTTTATTATAAAATCAAAATTTTTAATTTATTGCATGATGTAGAATGAAGAACTTTGAGGGTTACAACTTGCCGGAATATGGCACTGGGCTGGGTACTCCTAAGCATGTTCGAGAAAAATCAGTATTCCTGTGCTGGGATAACTTCACATAAGAGTAAATGAGGTTTTAATTTAATAGTGTTGCCTGATTAATTATTTTTATTTTCTGGGATAAAATTCTGGGCTAGCTTCTTATACGTGAGAATTGGCACGCTTCAATTCAAGAAAAGAATCCGCACAAAAACGGAACCACTCTCAATCAACAAGGCAATCGCACAGTGACTACACAGTGGCGAGAAAACATTCCAACCGATTGTGTAGAAAAGCGAAACGAGAATGGCACAAACAACAAGTGCTTAAAATCGAAACTGTCACCTTAAGGGACAGACCCCGCTCTATAAAAGAAATCGCAACCGGCTTTCATTCACGTGGTGCCACTATTCGCATCGAATCTGGAGATACAACACCGTCCTGATAGTGTGGCTCTTCATCTTACGATAAAGTGCTAAGAGTTATATAAAAATGAAAAATAATAAAATACCTGGTAAGGATAGCATATCTAACGAAATGCTCAAAAGCTCTAGAGCTTTTCTAAATTCCAAAGAACTCAAGAAAGTTATGGAAGATACACAAAAACTTGGTCTACCGGCGTAGCTCGTGAAACAAAAATAATATAAAAATTATATAATTTTTTCATCATTATTATTATAATTCTACACCTTTTCCAATTGTAATTCAGAAAGCGTCAATTTTAATTCAGATAAGTCCATAGTAATTCAAAAAAAACACTAACAATTTTCTGAACAAAATTTGTATACATGACCGTGTATTTTTTTCAGTTAAAACATCTAAATTCATTTCTACATACATATAACAATTTAAAGCAATAAATTTAAAGGTATAAACAGTTCCAAACCCAATTTTTGCATAAACCCATGCTGCGCAGCTGTTTATGCCGGGTGAATCCGGATCATCCCGAATTCAGCAACCGCATTTCAAATTAATCTTCGGTTTAACATTTGCAGCAATATTAAACAGAGATTGTTCATAAAATTACTAAAATGTTTCAACAGCAGTGACAAGGTAGCGAGCGATCAACAGGACACCAGGCAACAACTAATACATTATGGATTTCACAACAATTTGTAATCGTAAATGGACCGGGGTACGTGATTTTTTCTGTTATTTTATTGACTTCATCGATTTTTAAATTGACAAAAATAAAAATTTAATTAAAAATAAATAAATTGGACATTTAACTTATTTTATTTTTTTTCTACTATTCGTTTTTCATTTTTTCGCATTTCTATTCAAATTGGTAAATGGAGCCCAATTAGGCTTGCTACCCGTCCTCCTTTGTAGAGGACAGTCCTCCTTTCGTAAGAAATTTCCTCCGTCCTCCACGATGGCATAAATGTCCTCCACATGTATTTTTAATATATATTTACAATATTATATACCATTTTCAAATCCTAATTAACAAATTTCAAATACGGCCGAAAAAGAATCTATTGAATATAAAGGATACTCAGCGCTTCGAATTCATCAAAATGGTATAGCACATCAGGCATCTGTATCAGCTGTTATAGTTTTAGTCAAATTTTAGACAGGTATTCTTTTAAAAGGAATTCTTCTCAGGAAAACGATGTTTGTCTAACAGAAATCGTCCATATATTGTATATCATATAGGTTTTGCACTTCAAATTCACGATTTTGCAAATTATATTCAATTTTTTTAGTTCATTTACAACTTTTTACAAGTCACCTACAACTTTTTATACTTCATTGTCAATTTTTTCTAAATCAACCTCAATTTTGTACAAAGCAAATTCCTGTTTTTTGAAACGAACTTCAATTAAAAGCAGAGTAAATTCAAACATTTTTCAAGTTTTAATATTTCAAGTTCGTAAATTTTTTGCAACTTTTACTAAAATAAATTCAGTGCTCTCAATTCTTAATCGATTAGGATGGGTATGTTGGATGGAAATAGAATTCTTAAATGATTTTTGGAAGAAGTTCTTGAATTAGGCCACCTGGTGCGGAAGTCGACCAACCCTTAACCGATTTTGATAGGATTACATACCCAATCCTGGCTGGAAATGGGATTCTTAAATGATTTTTGGAAGAAACTCTGGAATATGGAATTAAATTAGCAAAAGGAAATGAGAAATATACTTTTAAGAATTGAATTTTCTATTTATAATTTTTATTTTATACTGAAAAAATTAGTTTGTTTATTTTTCTAGTCTTACTCAGAGGATAATGCTTGAAATTAATTGAAAATGTGAGTTTTATTTTATATTTTTTTTAATTTTTGGAACATGCACTTGCATGTGGTTTGGGATGAAATAATGGTAATGACATTTGATAGGACATTATTATTATAAAAAAAAATTAATTTAAAATAACAAAAAAAAGTTTGTACTTGTCCTCCATTGGAATTTGTAAAAGGTGGCAAGTCTAAGCCCAATACCCATCCTAACTCCCTGCAAGTTCCGCAGAATCACCTAGTCGTTAGCAACAAATTCAAAATTTATTCTCGAAACAAGTTGTCAATTGTGTTTACAGTCACAAAATTTATTCCGGAATCCAGGAGTGGCACAGACGTCTGAGCAGTCTGGTTCAGGTCCTGGCTGGACTGAAGGCCAAAATCCTAATGTGGAGATTAGAGCAATGCGTTTCAAATCTCCGCAAACATTATACAGTCAGAATCGACCTGTATCGTTTTCGATTTTAGAATCGCAGTTGGCTGTCGCGAATATCAGGTCGGAAAACACCAGGTTCTTTGGGTGGTGAAAAACCGTCGAAATTGCTAGGTCAGATAAGGGTAAATGCTGGCAGTAATTTTAATGATAAGTTACTTAGCAACTTTGGATGAATAGGCTGCCTTCGTTGGTTCAAATTATCCTTACTACTTTTGAAAACGACGTAACGTTGGATGTTTTGGCAGCACGGGCAGACAACATGATGGAAGTGATGCCACCGTTAGGGTTAAATGCTGTAAACTCGTGCAATCCTTTCGGTTCATCATCGTCAACAGCATCAAACAGATACTCCAATCCAACGAACATTTCACAAACATTCAATTTAGAGTACAAATTAGAAAACTTTAGAATTGAAATTTTGGCAGAAAGTAAAAGTATGGTTAATCCTAGATCTCGGTAAAATAATGAAATCGAGTTAATCCTCGCTCAAGATATAGAGGTCGCTTTAATTCAAAATTTGACGTTTGTTATTATCATTTTAGAATTGGTGACGATGCTCAGAAATGTCAGGTTAGATGTAAATTCAACGATAAAACCTGCGAAAGCCAGATGGTCAAAAAGGATTTTTAAATGTTCATTAGGAGGTGACGACCATCACTGATGAGCGTACTACCACCAGTCGCCCAATAATACACGATTCTAATTCTAGAGTTGAATTTTTAATAGACACTGGTGCTGACTTTTCGCTTGTTTCACTTAAAATTTGTCACATTCCGCAGGCCTTACCTATACTTCTAAATTATTCGTTGTGAATGAAACGCCCATATTAAAGCATATGGGACAGAAATTCTAAATTTAGATTTTGGGTTACGGTATAATTTCAACTGGGAGTTCATAGTGGCAGATGTCTCGCTGCTCTCTTTTGGATCCCACGAAATCTTTGTTTACGATTGGTTCAATCGCTCTCACAGTCGAGTCAATACTATTTCAATTAGACAAATCTAAGGATAATAATCACATCCAGTAATTTCTTTCTAAATTCTCTGAAATTATGACAAATTCGCCTAACGACAAGCCAGTTAAAAATATAATCACTCATCGGCTGAAAACTTTTGAACCACTGGATTCCTGTAAAACTAGACGTTTGGCACCAGATAAACTAACGATTGCAAAACAGGAATTCGAGAATCTGATGGCGCTAGGAATTTTGTACTCCAAGTAATACTGCATGGTCTAGTCCTTTGCACCTCGTCTTCTTTTAAATAAGCATCATCTTTACCTTTGACCTTGTCTAAGCTGACCATCAGATCCCTATTGAACCACGTCTAATATTCCGAAAATCGCTATTGTGACTCCCTTTTGGTTATTTGAGTTCGAATGAAAAAAGAGTTTTAGTCTCAGGAATGCCGCTCTATCTCTTCATAGATACATTCCGTAATGTTGGGACTTAATTTTGCATTCATCTACCTAGATTATATTCTGATAGCGTTCAAATTTTCAAGGAACATCACGGGCATCTTGAACTAATTTTCAAAAAATTATCAGTTTAATAGTCAATCCTTGAAAATGTGTCTTCGCTTCATCTGAAGTTAAATTTGTAGGACATTTTGTTAATGCAAATAGCCTTTTACGCAATCCAGAACGAGTTGAAGTCATCAAAAATTTTGAACGTTCGTTAATGGTTAATCAACTTAAACGATTTTTGGGGATTATTAATTTCCATGTTGTTGCACATCCCCAGTAGTCCAGCAGTATACTGGCAATATGTATTTGGTAACGATCAACTTTTTCTTGATTTGTCTTAATGATACGAAAAAAAGATATAGTGGTTGTGACAGAGAGTTGTTAGTTGCGTACTCTGGCATCAAGCATTTGAGGTATGTTTTGGAAGGACGACAGTTAACGTTGTTCACTGACCATAAACCACTTGTCTACGCTTTTTGTCAGAATCCGAAAAAGGCATCACCGCGTCAATTCCGACATTTGGATTTCATCGGACAGTTCACACCCGATATTCAACACATTTCAGGCATGGTTAATGTCATCGCAGATACACTTTCCCGCATTAATCGAATTTCTATTCCTATGGGTATAGATTATGGGCAAATTGAGGGTGTCCAAGCCAATGATGTCGAGCTAAAATATCTGATGTGCAATAATTTGACTCTATAGTTTGTCCAAGTTCCGTTGGATTTTATTTCGACAGCTAATCCAAGTCCTTTTATTCCTTTTATTCCTTTTTATTGTTAAGTCTTTCGCGCCCCAGAAATAAAGCAACAATCAAATTAGTGAAGAAAAACGTCATCTGGCCCCGCATCACAGAAAATTCAAAAACTATGACACAATCCAATTTAGCTTGTCAGAAATTCAAAATTTCAAGACTCACCGTTTCACCTCTCGGATCTGATAAACTAACTTCGCAATACTTCGCAGGAATTCATCTAGGCATCATTGGTCCTTTGCCTATTTCTGACAATCAGCGGTTACATAAATCGACAGATATACGAGTTGGGCTGAGGCTGTTCCAGTTCCTGATATTACGGCAGATATTATCGCTTTTGCAGTATACACTTCGGGGTCGCTTCGGAGACACGATCCACATTTCGAAAATTACACCGTCACCAAAAATAAATTAACCGTTATGAAATGGAACAAAATGCAAAATTTATGTCAAATGTAATTTGGTCCAATTTATAAATCGCGATTGTGGTGTGTCACTAATCTTTAAAGATCGCGATCGCAAAAATTAAAACAGAAATCGTGAAACATTTTATCATAAAAAATTCAGGTTATATTTATCGCACATAACCTCCGCAAAACGGAAACTTAATATGGAAAGAAACAACGTGTTGAATCGAGGGTTAATGCTAACCTGTTTTGCTCAAGTTTATTTACCGGTTTATCACATAAACAAAAAAAAATCGAATTGTACAGTAAAGTAAAATTAATTCAGAATCAAATCAGATCGGTTGTGTTGTGAAAAGTTAAATAAAATTAGTGTAAAGTATAGTGATAGTTTTAATTAAAGTAGTGATAGTTTTAATTATTTATTTAATTTTTGTATAAAATTTATTTATTTGTGTGTACGCGTAATTTGGAAATGATAAGAAAAAAAAGTTATAGGTATTAGTTCATTGTGTGTAATTAGTGTTTGTGTTAATTCTAATTAAATTAGTGTCTCAAAGTATTAGTGTCAAGAAAATTTAAAATATACGATATCGTGAATACATATTGAAAATTAATTTGTGTGATTGTGTAGTGAAAAAATAATAATTAATTAATCGGATGCTATTGACTTTATGAACTAGCTTGCCGACAAAAAAACGCTTATGTTGGCACCGGGAAATTTTAATGAGTTTTTTCTTTATTAAATTTTTTTGGTTTATATAATTTTTCCGCTGAAATTGGACCATTTGAAAAATTAATTTGTTGCACAAGATAATAATAATTTGTTAGCGGTGTAAATAGCAATCAGCTATGGAACTTACTCTGACTCGTAAGTACCTCGAACCCTTACTTGCTAACTGCCAGTTTACGAAAACATTATTGAAAGAATTATAAGCTAGAAAATGTTAGGGTGGATGCTATTTCGCCACTAAACTAGAGCTCTAAGTACAGCCTACCACTTTTGTTTCATAATATTGTAGTCACAAATCAGAGTGGCTTAAGTGCGAAACAGCAAGTTTTCATTACATCAATCAACACTTGTTGACCTCATGGGAATTAAATGTAGTTGGTTTCTAATTGTATTTTATAAAATTTGCATAATAGTAATGTAGATAGATTGGAGTAGTTTTGATCGTAAAAAGTTTTCATTCTTTGAAAATATAGGCCTACGAAGCATATAAGCTACTACTAAGAACATTTAATACAGTTTAAGAAGGCTTAAGTAACAGAATGAACTCTGTGGCATTTCACTTCGCGGGAATCGCTATATGTTTGTTCGTTTTTTTTTGCTTTTTGTTCAATTAAAGCGTCGTAGAGGAGCCGTCGTTTATAACAGCATACTGATAACTGCAGAAAAGGTGTAGGGATGGTTTTGTTGTTTTAGTAGAATCTGCATTTTTGGCTGCCTTAATTTTTATATTAAATACATCGCATTTTGAGCAAGTATTAATCTATAGTTTCTTAAATTTTAACCCAAGTGTTCTGAATGTCTCTGAATATTTAAATAATGAAACAGGCTCTCCATTTGCCTTCGAGTACAGCCTGCACATTTTTGACAAGCTTAAGTCCGAGTTAAGGTTCGTTTTTGAGATGTGTCTGCGACTGTATTGACTTTCAAATGTCGAAAAGCTGTTATTGTGGCCCACCACTTCTTCAAATTTCTCTAAGGGGATTGAGGGTCCCTTTTCTCTTAAACCATGAGCCGTAGTGGTTCCAGTAGACTCAATTTTTTCCCAATGATCGTTTTAAGAAACCGATCACTTTCCGATCAAATATGTGCACTTAATCCATTAATAATTCAGAAATAACAGTATGAGAATTGTTGGTTACGTGGTTTCAGTTGAACTTCTTATATTAGATGTTGTTTTCTTGTCGTCCATACGATCAAATGTTTTGTAAATTTTTTTGTGAAAATAAGACTTTTTAACAAATGTAACACTAGTTCTAAAGTAGTTAAACCGCTTTGTCATTACGTACTAAAATAGAATAAGAGTAAAGTGGAAAAGAAAGAAATAATTATTACACCGTTCTGAGCCACTTTGATCTATTGCCACAGAATTTAACTCGTAAGTTGTTCTTTTTACTGTTTGAATCTGAATCAACGATTAGCTTCCAAACAATTGTTGGTGATATCAGTGGTGATTCCATCAGTGGAATTACGACTTTATCGTTCATATTTTTCTTGGGTCCCCATTGTTTCTCATTGTCTTCCCAGATTATCTCTCTTAATAAAAAGACTTGTCAATCCATAACCAATAGTGGCAACCAGAAATAAAACTTTCATACATAATGTTTTTCGGCGTGTAAGATCAGCTGTATTATGTTGAGATATAAAATATTACAGACCAGTTTTGGAATCAGCAATGTTGGGGTCTGAATTTATCATAGCAGAAAAAAATTTTCCATCGTAGTTGGCTTATTTATTAGTAGTAATAATCCAATTCGATTTATGCAAACCTTTATTATTTTATTTTAACAGACTGAAATTTTATTGCTACCAATAAATATGCCAACTATGATCAAAAATTTTCGTTTGCTTTGGAAAAATCAGAAACAAGCCGTGCTAATTCGTAAATTGGTCACGATCTATAAATTTGTTTTATCACGCTGCCATTTCCAAAACGAAAGGCACACTTAAATTTAAATGTTTGTTAACTTTGTGATATCATTGGGTTGATTTTGTAAGTTTCCAAGTCCGCTAACTGTTTGCGTCATCACTGATGATTAGAGAAATCAATAATATCCGTATTTTGCTAAGAAATTATGGCGTTTTTTTATTATATCGAAGAGATCAGAGAGATAAAAAGAAAGCCTTTTCCGTTTTTTTATTTTCTCCGACCATTTTCAGATCGTCATTTTTACATCTGAACTTTTTTTTCAGTTAATTTAGAGCAAAAATATATTTGAAATATTTTGACAGAAAATATGGCGGACTATAATTATTATCTTAGTTTTATTACATTAATTGTATAAAACTAATAATACGCTAATTTATTATTTTTTCGTGGTAGATACCCAAATTATATATTTTCAGTATAAACCTCGGCAAAAAGCCTTTTCAGATGAAATATTATCCGATTTGTCAGTTAAATTATCTCTCTGATTTATCTGATATCTCGGATACAAGAAAAAACAGGCCTATTGTTGGCTTCCTTAACAGTAGTAATTATGATACAAGCTCGTATCCGAATTGAAAAAATTAAATTTTTTGATTTATATAAAACAAGCTTGAATTTTATTGTTACTGACAAATACGCCATTAATGGATTTCCCGTTTTTTTATTTTATCGGGTCGATTTTTTTCGTTTTTTTATTTTCTCTAACCATTCTTAGATCGTTGTTTTCCTATCTGATTTTTTTCCGGATAGTTCAGAGAAAAAATGATTATTCGAAATATTTTGACAGAAAATATGGCGGATACTAAGGAAAATTGTTTTTTCTTTTATTTTTGTTTTATTATTTTGACGTTTCACAAGTCATCACTTCGGTTGAAATGTCAATCGTTTGTCTAATGATTTACTTATTTTCATTACAGTGTATAAAATTCGTTAAAAACACTTTTCAAATAAAATATTAACAGATTTGTCAGATAAATTATCTCTCTGATTTATCTGATATCTCTATGATAAATTATAAAACTATGATAAATTAAAATGCAAACACTGCTTATTCGAAAACTGGTCTCTAATATTTTAACTTTCAACAGGTTCAACCAAATACGGTTAATTTCACAACAAAAGCCTTTTCGGTTTAGTAAAAGTAAAATTAATTTCTAATTGATTCTAATCGAAATGGGTTACAGACAAACTACACTAAAAAAATGATGTGTTGTTAGTTCACGGAAACTTTTCTTTATTGTGAAAAATCATTTTCCATTTAACTTTATTTTGACATTATTTAAAACAAAATTATTCAATGAGAAAGCAAGAAAATTAACGCCTTGAACTTAAGCCCATACTTTCATCCCACGATTAGAAAAAAAATACCATAGCAGCACAAGTCTCCATTAACACATCACCCATATGTCTCTGCGGACCGCCAAGGTGTTTCAATGCGACCCGTTTGTTTCATCATTGTTATACAGTAATCCACCGGCTTACTGATAGGATGCGTTATGCATCCGTTCCATTTTGTAAAAGCAAAATGTAACCAATTTTATAATAAATAATGAAAAAATCGTTATTTTTAACTGCTTTACACAAAACCACTGTTATAAAGGGAACCGTAAAAAATACTAAGTTTTTATGATGAGAAGATTTTAGTACATAACATTTTACACGGTAAAATAGATAAAAGAAGCCCAATAACAGGGTGCTCTATTATGACCCATTCTGGAATGGAAATTATGGAAGTTTTGTGAAGTGAATCTTAGCGGTTTTGACGTAAAGCCGTCTACTTAATGCAATAAATGAAAGCAATTTCGGAAAATTTTCTCTTCATGCCTATACTCAGATCGTTATAATGCACCCGTTAATCTTTCATAATTATAACGTAGAAGTTCTTAAATAGAAATTCTGTGGAGCGAAGCATGGCGAATTTTAGCATAGCCATTTACAAAATTATAACCTTGTTAAAGTTAGCCGAAAATAAAGAAATGATAATGCAGATTGTGTCTTTGGTTTGGTAGCCGAAAAGAAAAATTCAACAATGTTGATCAATATATTTTAGCCGAAAGTTACCAGCCGATATTTAAGAAAAATGATTTTACCTTCATTCTATTTACCTACTTCTTTAAGTTGATATTAAAATAAAAGATTAAGTTTATGATATGTTATGTCTACTCCAGCCCAAATGTGAAGAAATTCTGATGGGGATACGGGGGTGTAATTTGAAAAAATATCCATAGTTCAATTTCTGGAAAAGTTCATTAAATGACCCGGCGCTCTTGCTTAGCATTAATTTGCATTGATGCCACTTTGGCCATTTGATAGGCCCTAAAGCCTGTTAACGACAGTCCAATTTTTTAAAAATTCCCATGGGATATGGGGGTGTAAGTTGACAAGATTTCAATAGTTCAATTTCTGAAAAATTCATTGAATGGCCCGGTGCTCTGGTTTAACCTAAAATCGCATTTGCCACTATGACAATTACATAGGCCCTAATGCCTGCTAATAACAGTCAAATTTTGAAGAAATGCTGATGGGGATACAGGAATGTAATTTGAAAAAAGTCCACAGTTCAATTTCTGAAAAATTCATTGACGGATACGGCGCTTTTTTAACCTTAATTCGCGTTGATGCCACTATGGCCATTTGATAGGCCCTAATGCCTGTTAAGAACATTCATAATTTTTTTAAAATTGGACTGTTGTTAACAGGCATTACGGCCTATCAAGTTACCAGGCATTACGGCCTATCAAATGGTGATAGTGGCATCAATGCGAATTTAGGTTTAAAAAGAGCGTCAGACCATCCAATGAATTTTTCAGAAATTGAACTATGGAACTTTTATCAAAATACACTCCGTATCCCCATCTGAATTTCGCTAACTGGTTAATTTCGGTTCGTATACTGGTGGGGGGGGCATTTCACTAATTCAATATGTCTCCGCAGTTAGGCCAGCATGATGGCCTATCAAGTGACCATAGTGGCATCAATGACAAGGCATGCTAACCTAGAACGACAGGCCATTCAATGCATTTTCGACACATTGAATTAGCGAAATTTTGATAAATTACACCTCCGTATCCCCTTCAGAATTTCTACATAATAAGGCCGAAGTTAGACCAACAATTATGACATATCAAATGGCCATAGTGGCATCCCGACCTTAATTTATATTCATTTGGAGCAAGGTTAACAATATTGCTTCTCAAATTATAATTGATTGTATTTCTCAAGTTTAAATAGAATTAGGTTTTACAACAACCTTCGCATACTAAAACATTCACACTGGCTTCTTTTGATGTGTTGTTGAAATAATTATTCGGCTGAAAAATGTTGATCAACGGTGACGTATTTATATACTTTCGGCTGAGAAAGCGAAGACACTATCTGCATTATCGATCTTTTTGATCTTTCGGCTAACTTTAATAGTATAAAATTATATAGATAAGCTAATTCTGGAGATTTGCTGCATATCTATGAGGATCGTATGGGTGTCCTTTTTTGACACGCTATAAATGAAAATTCTGCGGAACGAATTCTGGAAATTTTGACCAATGGCCACTTATATAGTGAAAAGCATGAAGATGTCCAATTTCCAACAAAATACGCTATATGATCGGACTTTTGCATTATACTTACGATAAAGTGAACCGGTTAAGATGAGACATCCTTATGATCTGCTTATACATTTGGAGCATTTTCTCAAAATTTCACAGCTTTTATCTATTTCATTCTATTATGTGCCAAAATCTTTCGTTTTCACTCCACAGAACTTCAATGCCCAAAATGGAGTGCCCCATAGATCCTCATAGACATGTAGTGTAGTTTCTTAAAAATTGGGCTGTTTTCTTCTAAAGCCCTTTGCAAATGGCTACATGTCATAATTTTCAGGATTCCCTCCACAAGTCTTATATTTACAAATTTTTTCATTATCAGCTTTTATTTATGTATATTACTTTGTATGTGGCTTTGTTTAAAAATTTCCAGGATCCGATCCATAAAACTTTCATTTTCTGCCTTTTTCATTATAATTTTGATAAAATAAATATACCAAGGAGAGGAACGCTGACGACACGCTTAGACATGTAGCGTTTTCTCACTATATTACATTATTACTTAATGGTACTTGGTTGTTTGGCTAAATTTTTAATATTTCGCCCACAAATTTTTATTATATCAAATTAGTTAGATTTAGGAATTAATAATTTTGTGTTAAGGACAATAATGACTAATTAAATATTCAAGATTTAAAATACCCCTTAATATTTTTAATTTTTAGTTTAATTCAGTGTTCGTCTTATACAGGTAATAACACTAACAGAAAGGCAATTGAGCAATTGTAGCACATAAATCACTTGAACCTCAGGGGCTAATGTTCGTACACACCGTGCGAGAAAGAATAGATTGTACAGCATTAACAGATATTAATAACTTTGAAACTAAAGTTTTATTTCACAAAATATTAGCGAAATACGTCATATATAATTATGGCTAGCTCAGCTTACATCACGGAATGAACAATAAACGGTTATTAATTTACCCCAGTATAAAAATATCTCGTAAATGTCGATTAAATTCATTGCAAACATGACATTACATTATGTATAAAAATTCACTCCTTGCCATAATAATCCTTCCGCACATACACACAAAATTCAGTCGTATAAATCCTCATGAGAATACTTGCCGAAAATATCATCGCTCGATGTCATCATTCAATCATCATACACACACACACACGACGTTTTCCAAAATATTATAGAATTGAATTTAACAAGTCAATTTATACAAAATTTTCGGTGTCTTCATGTCGTCACCCAGATAATAAACTATCTACCGACAATATATAAATAAAATTTTCATATATTCAATTTACACTATTTTCAAATTTTGACAACAACAACAACAATGTACATATTTAATATAATCATACCGACAGAATAACGAACACCTCCTACATATATAAATGGGTGACATATGACACTTTATACTTCTTAATAAATACGGGTAAATCTTAATACACCGTATCACAAGAAGACACACACACACACACACAGCACAATGAAAATCTAAATTTCATTTTCCTTGAGGAAAAACTGGATGAGTTGTGCTCTGTTCCCAATTTATATTGTACATTTTTTTTTATTCAATTTACAATTTCAGAATGTCATGTTTCACATGTGTGGATGTATTTCGTTTCAACTATTGTTCGAACAAAAAAGGTATACGTTTATACGTGTTATATCGAGAATGCGGGACGGAAATGAGGGATTTTCCATATATGAAAACTTGTACTTGTATCTAATGAGATGGTAAACGTTGGTTGAACGTGCATAAAGTTTTTATAATAATTAGCTTCTGCTTAAGATGGAGGTCCGTTTAGCAGTGCTGGAAACCTTCTCGGTTTTCTGAAATTGACTCAATTGATCTTCAACTTATCAAAAACAATGTTTACTAACAATCAGTTTTTCACCATAAAATATTACCAATTGACTTAATTTTTTCTTTAGTATGAACTAAGATGTATAATTGGGCGATAAATTCATGATTATCCCAATAAATTGTTCAATTTGGCTACGGTTAGGTTTCAAAGTTTATCGTATTTTTGAAACGCACAAATATTTTTCTTCTACACAGCGAAACAAGTTTGCATCAAGGTGTTAAGAAACATTATTAATACAGAGTGGCGGTTTTTTTATCGTAAACAAATTTTCGTGTTTCAATTTAACGTGACCATTTAACCGTAGAACAGTTTATCGTAGACACCATTTATCGTGGACACAATTTATCGTGTGGACAATTTATCGTATGTCAGTTTATCGTAATTTGTAAAATTGACCGTATAACAAGGTAATTTTTTAACCGATTATGATGAGATTGGGTATGTTGGATGGAAATGAGATTCTTAAATGTTTTTTGGAAGAAGTTCTTGAAAAGTTGCCATCTGGAACGGATCTCGGCCATTGCTTATCAGCATCTCGATTGGACGAACGTCGATGATAAATTGCTGTACTCGCTATTTGATGAAAAATCCAAATTCTATTTTTTATTTTTTCTTATAAATTTTCTAGTAAAATGTGTAACCATTGATAGATAAATTTCTGTCCTATATCGTCAACCTTTTTATAACATATGTGACGATAACATTTGGGAGTACTGATCTAGGTTTGGGAGCACTGATCTAGGTTTTTAACTGTTTGCGGTGCTGGCTGGCTACTTCTAAATGAATACGGAAGTCGAGAGAAAGTGATCAGGACGAATTTTGTTAATGGCCTTTGACACCACATGTCAGGGCGAGTTATGGGTGCCACCAGTTAAATACTACATCAGCGTATATTCTCCAGGCTAGGGGTGGCTGAAGTTGGTGTCTGTCGTATATCAAGCAGCTTGCTATGTACATGTATATCACTAGTCCGTATCCCACATATGTGTCAACAGAATAAGTGGGTTTAGCGTCAAGCCAACTAACTGCTTTAAGAAAAATCTGGTTCTAAAACCTGGTTATAAAAGGCCTAGGATTAATTTAACGTTTTGATAATAAGAACAACCTTCGAAAATGTATACGGGAATATGGGGTGTGTAACGAAATCTCGGTTTTCAAAATCCCGGTTTTCTAAATCCCGGTTTTCAAAATCTCTGTTTTTAAAATCCCGGTTTTTTATAAAAAAAACGATTTTAAGAAAATCCCGGTTTGAGTTTTTAAAATTTGGCATGTGGGAAAATGGGACTCTTAAATGATTTTTGACATAATTCAAAAATGAGTTTGCGATAAAGTTCTAAGTGCCCGTGAGGGCTAAGTGCCCGTGAGAGTTTTCGAGGACGTCAGCCTCTACAATTATTGCATTTCAAAATGTTGCATTAACAAAATATTGCATTATTTATTAATCTCGCAACTACAAAATGTTGCAAGAACAAAATCTTGCAATTACAAAATCCCGCATAACAAAATGGTGCAATTATTTTTCTTGCTAGTAGGTGTCATTAATAGATTCTATATAATTCGCTCCTACATAACGTTCTGCGTCCGTGCGTGCCGCAGTGCGTCATGTTTGCTGATCCTGGCTCATACGTCCCCCGAAGTTCAAATCTAAAGCCCCTTAGAAGTGAGAGTTATCGAAGTCGTTCGCCTCTACAATTAGTGCATTTCAAAATGTAGCATTAACAAAATATTGCTTTTTTATTAATCTTGAAACTAAAAAATGTTGCAATTACAAAATGTTGCAAGTACCAAATCTTGCAATTAAAAAACTTTAATAATTATTTTAAACAATAAAAACTAGAAGAAAAGAAAACTGTGATTTTGAAAACCGAGATTTTGAAAACCGACATTTCGTAGTACACCCGGAAATATGGAACATACTAAGAAGCCTTTTAAGACCTGAGATCTTCAAAACCTTTCAAACCAAGCGGAAATTTGCACTCTGGACGTAGTTATACTACAAAAGATTAGAAGGTCTGGGAGTTGGATAAGTAACTCCACCGATGCTTACACATTTTACTAGAAAACTTATTGGAAAAAATAAAAAATAAAATTTGGTTTTTTCATTCAAAAGCGGGTACAGCAATTCATGATCATCTTTCGTCTAATCAATCAGGTGACAAATTTTCCAGAACTTCTTCCAAAAATCATTTAAAAATCCCATTTCCATCCAACAAACTACCTAGTTCCGGCCCAGGTGGCCATATTCCAGAACTTCTTCCAAATAACATTTAGGAATCCCATTTTCATCCAACATACTCAATCCCATCACAATCGATTAGTAAATTTACCGAGTTCCGTCCCAGGTGGCCATATTCCAGAATTTCTTCCATAAAATCATTTAAGAATCCCATTTCCACCTACCCAACATACTCAATTCCACCATAATCGGTTAAGAAAATATCGAGTTCCGTCCCAATTGGCTATATTGCAGAAATTCTTCGAAAAATCATTTCAGAATCCCATTTCCATCCAACATACCCAATCCCATCATAACCGGTTAAGAAACAAATTCTGTTCTACGAATTGTGTCCACGATACACTGTTCTACGAGCAATTGTTCCACGATAAACTATTCTACGATAAATCCTTCTCCGATAAATTGTTCCACGATAAATTGTTCACGATAAACTGACAGTAAATCATTAATACAATTTGACAAAGATTTGTCTTGAAATGGTGTGGAAAGTGAAAAAAAACTAGTTTAAAAATGAGATAAAAAAATCGATTTTTATCGATCGAAAAATTACGTCAAACGATAAGTTTATTTGTTTTTTCGATTCAATTCCAATTGTTTTTGTAAAATTTACTGCCGGGATAAAAATTGTGTCCAAGATAAGTGGTTATTAATTTTATTATAATATGCAATGTTTTTAACAGAAATAATAAAAAATAATAAATTTATTAATTAATTTTACACATTTAAACAATATAAGTAAAGTTTAATAAACGAATCATATAAAATTTTGGTACTCATATTTATTCAAGAAACGAACCATTTTATATACATTACAGGAGCATTTAAATATCGATACTAAAAAACAAATTTGTTTTCTCAGCATCATACAACCGAAAGGCTAAGCCTTTTATAGTGATTTTGGTATTATTGGCTTAGATCCAAACAATAATTCGTATGGCATAAGGGTAGAGGAATTAGTTCGTAGCCTTTTTTGGGTAACATTGAAACAAAGAATTTTATTACTTCAAATGAACTTTATTAAAGGGTGACGGTCTCTTTATCGTAAACAATTTATCGTGTTTCAATTTAACGTGAACATTTAATCGTAGAACAGTTTATCGTGGACACAATTTACCGTGGACACAATTTATCGTGGGACAATTTATCGTAGAACAGTTTTTCGTGGACAATTTATCGTAGAAAGGTTTTATGCGTGGTATCAAAAAATTAGTGGGATTCTTATAGATTTTTGGAAGAAGTTCTGGAATATTGCCATGTGGGACGGAACTCGGTAGTTTCTTAACCGATTATGATGGGATTGGGTATGTTGGATGGGAATGGAATTATTGAATGATTTTGGGAAGAAGTTCTGGAATATGGCCATGTGGGACGGAACTCGGTAGTTTCTTAACCAATTATGATGGGATTGGGTATGTTGGATGGGAATGGGATTAGTGAATGATTTTTGGAAGAAGTTCTGGAATATGGCCATGTGGGACTGAACTCGGTAGTTTCTTAACCGATTATGATGGGATTGGGTATGTTGATTGGAAATGGGATTATTGAATGATTTTTGGTAGAAGTTCTTGAATATGGCCATGTGGGAGGGAACTCGGTTGTTTCATAACCGATTATGTTGGATTGGGTATGTTCGATGGAAATGGGATTATTGAATGATTTTTGGAAGAAGTTCTGGCATATGGCCATGTGGGACGGAACTCGGTAGTTTCTTAACCGATTATGATGGGATTGGGTATGTTGGATGGGAATGGAATTATTGAATGATTTTGGGAAGAAGTTCTGGAATATGGCCATGTGGGACGGAACTCGGTAGTTTCTTAACCAATTATGATGGGATTGGGTATGTTGGATGGGAATGGGATTAGTGAATGATTTTTGGAAGAAGTTCTGGAATATGGCCATGTGGGACTGAACTCGGTAGTTTCTTAACCGATTATGATGGGATTGGGTATGTTGATTGGAAATGGGATTATTGAATGATTTTTGGTAGAAGTTCTTGAATATGGCCATGTGGGAGGGAACTCGGTTGTTTCATAACCGATTATGTTGGATTGGGTATGTTCGATGGAAATGGGATTATTGAATGATTTTTGGAAGAAGTTCTGGCATATGGCCATGTGGGACGGAACTCGGTAGTTTCTTAACCGATTATGATGGGATTGGGTATGTTCGATGGAAATGGGATTATTGAATGATTTTTGGAAGAAGTTCTTGAATATGGCCATGTGGGAGGGAACTCGGTTGTTTCATAACCGATTATGTTGGATTGGGTATGTTCGATGGAAATGGGATTATTGAATGATTTTTGGAAGAAGTTCTGGCATATGGCCATGTGGGACGGAACTCGGTAGTTTCTTAACCGATTATGATGGGATTGGGTATGTTCGATGGAAATGGGATTATTGAATGATTTTTGGAAGAAGTTCTGGAATATGGCCATGTGGGACGGAACTCGGTAGTTTCTTAACCAATTATGATGGGATTGGGTATGTTGGATGGGAATGGGATTAGTGAATGATTTTTGGAAGAAGTTCTGGAATATGGCCATGTGGGACTGAACTCGGTAGTTTCTTAACCGATTATGATGGGATTGGGTATGTTGATTGGAAATGGGATTATTGAATGATTTTTGGTAGAAGTTCTTGAATATGGCCATGTGGGAGGGAACTCGGTTGTTTCATAACCGATTATGTTGGATTGGGTATGTTCGATGGAAATGGGATTATTGAATGATTTTTGGAAGAAGTTCTGGCATATGGCCATGTGGGACGGAACTCGGTAGTTTCTTAACCGATTATGATGGGATTGGGTATGTTCGATGGAAATGGGATTATTGAATGATTTTTGGAAGAAGTTCTGGAATATGGCCATGTGGGACGGAACTCGGTAGTTTCTTAACCAATTATGATGGGATTGGGTATGTTGGATGGGAATGGGATTAGTGAATGATTTTTGGAAGAAGTTCTGGAATATGGCCATGTGGGACTGAACTCGGTAGTTTCTTAACCGATTATGATGGGATTGGGTATGTTGATTGGAAATGGGATTATTGAATGATTTTTGGTAGAAGTTCTTGAATATGGCCATGTGGGAGGGAACTCGGTTGTTTCATAACCGATTATGTTGGATTGGGTATGTTCGATGGAAATGGGATTATTGAATGATTTTTGGAAGAAGTTCTGGCATATGGCCATGTGGGACGGAACTCGGTAGTTTCTTAACCGATTATGATGGGATTGGGTATGTTGGATGGGAATGGAATTATTGAATGATTTTGGGAAGAAGTTCTGGAATATGGCCATGTGGGACGGAACTCGGTAGTTTCTTAACCAATTATGATGGGATTGGGTATGTTGGATGGGAATGGGATTAGTGAATGATTTTTGGAAGAAGTTCTGGAATATGGCCATGTGGGACTGAACTCGGTAGTTTCTTAACCGATTATGATGGGATTGGGTATGTTGATTGGAAATGGGATTATTGAATGATTTTTGGTAGAAGTTCTTGAATATGGCCATGTGGGAGGGAGCTCGGTTGTTTCATAACCGATTATGTTGGATTGGGTATGTTCGATGGAAATGGGATTATTGAATGATTTTTGGAAGAAGTTCTGGCATATGGCCATGTGAGACGGAACTCGGTAGTTTCTTAACTGATTATGATGGGATTGGGTATGTTGGATGGGAATGGGATTATTGAATGATTTTGGGAAGAAGTTCTGGAATATGGCCATGTGGGACGGAACTCGGTAGTTTCTTAACCAATTATGATGGGATTGGGTATGTTGGATGGGAATGGGATTAGTGAATAATTTTTGGAAGAAATTCTGGAATATGGCCATGTGGGACTGAACTCGGTAGTTTCTTAACCGATTATGATGGGATTGGGTATGTTGGTTGGAAATGGGATAATTGAATGATTTTTGGTAGAAGTTCTTGAATATGGCCATGTGGGAGGGAACTCGGTTGTTTCATAACCGATTATGATGGGATTGGGTATGTTCGATGGAAATGGGATTATTGAATGATTTTTGGAAGAAGTTCTGGCATATGGCCATGTGGGACGGAACTCGGTAGTTTCTTAACCGATTATGATGGGATTGGGTATGTTGGATGGGAATGGGATTATTGAATGATTTTGGGAAGAAGTTCTGGAATATGGCCATGTGGGACGGAACTCGGTAGTTTCTTAACCAATTATGATGGGATTGGGTATGTTGGATGGGAATGGGATTAGTGAATGATTTTTGGAAGAAGTTCTGGAATATGGCCATGTGGGACTGAACTCGGTAGTTTCTTAACCGATTATGATGGGATTGGGTATGTTGATTGGAAATGGGATTATTGAATGATTTTTGGTAGAAGTTCTTGAATATGGCCATGTGGGAGGGAACTCGGTTTTTTCATAACCGATTATGATGGGATTGGGTATGTTCGATGGAAATGGGATTATTGAATGATTTTTGGAAGAAGTTCTGGCATATGGCCATGTGGGACGGAACTCGGTAGTTTCTTAACCGATTATGATGGGATTGGGTATGTTCGATGGAAATGGGATTATTGAATGATTTTTGGAAGAAGTTCTGGAATATTGCCATGTGAGACGGAACTCGGTAGTTTCTTAACTGATTATGATGGGATTGGGTATGTTGGATGGGAATGGGATTATTGAATGATTTTGGGAAGAAGTTCTGGAATATGGCCATGTGGGACGGAACTCGGTAGTTTCTTAACCAATTATGATGGGATTGGGTATGTTGGATGGGAATGGGATTAGTGAATAATTTTTGGAAGAAATTCTGGAATATGGCCATGTGGGACTGAACTCGGTAGTTTCTTAACCGATTATAATGGGATTGGGTATGTTGGTTGGAAATGGGATTATTGAATGATTTTTGGTATAAGTTCTTGAATATGGCCATGTGGGAGGGAACTCGGTTGTTTCATAACCGATTATGATGGGATTGGGTATGTTCGATGGAAATGGGATTATTGAATGATTTTTGGAAGAAGTTCTGGCATATGGCCATGTGGGACGGAACTCGGTAGTTTCTTAACCGATTATGATGGGATTGGGTATGTTCGATGGAAATGGGATTATTGAATGGTTTTTGGAAGAAGTTCTGGAATATTGCCATGTGGGACGGAACTCGGTAGTTTCATAACCGATTATGACGGGATTGGGATACTGTTAAAGTTCGCCGAAAGTTTCCAGCCGAAATAATGCAGATAGTGTCTTGACTATTTCAGCCGAAAGTTAAACTCTCTTTATAATCTCGCTCTTATCGATTTTTATATTAAACTATAAACTGAAATAATTTCTCCTTCACCCGAATGATATAACCCGATCCTAAATTCTCCTAAATTCGAGTTCGTGACTGATTTTTGCTATATTCAAGACACTAACTGCATTATCTTTCGACTGGAAATTTTCAGCTAACTTTAACAGTATCCCAATCCCATCATAATCGGTTATGAAACTACCGAGTTCCGTCCCACATGGCTATATTCCAGGACTTCTTCCAAAAATCATTCAATAATCCCATTTCCAACCAACTTACCCAATCCCATCATAATCGGTTATGAAACTACCGAGTTCCGTCCCAAATGGACATATGCCAGAACTTCTTCCAAAAAACATTCAATAATCCCATTTCCATCCAACATACCCAATCCCATCATAATCGGTTATGAAACTAGCGAGTTCCGTCCCACATAGCCATATTCCAGAACTTCTTCCAAAAATCATTCAATAATCCCATTTCCAACCAACATACCCAATCCCATCATAATCGGTTAGGAAACTATCGAGTTCCGTCCCACATGGCCATATTCCAGAACTTCTTCCAAAAATTATTCAATAATCCCATTTCCATCCAACATACCCAATCCCATCATAATCGGTTAAGAAACTACTGAGTTCCGTCCCACATGGCCATATTCAAGAACTTCAACCAAAAATCATCTAATAATCCCATTTCCAACCAACCTACTCAATCCCATCATAATCGGTTAAGAAACTACCGAGTGCAGTCCCACATGGCCATATTCCAGAACTTCTTCCAAAAATCATTCAATAATCCCATTTACATCCAACATATCCAATCCTATCATAATCGGTTATGAAACTACCGAGTTCCGTCCCACATAGCCATATTCCAGAACTTCTTCCAAAAATCATTCAATAACCCCATTTCCAACCAACATACCCAATCCCATCATAATCGGTTATCAAACTACCGAGTTCCGTCCCACATAGCCATATTCCAGAACTTCTTCCAAAAATCATTCAATAATCCCATTTCCAACCAACATACCCAATCCCATCATAATCGGTTAAGAAACTACCGAGTTCCGTCCCACATGGCCATATTCCAGAACTTCTGCCAAAAATCATTAAAGACTCCCACTAAATTTTGAAATACCACGCATAAAACTGTTCTACGATAAATTATCCACGATAATCTGTTCTACGATAAATTGTCCACGGTAAACTGTTATACGATAAATTGTCCACGATAAACTGTTATACGATAAATTGTCCACGATAAACTGTTCTACGATAAATTGTTCCACGATAAATTGATTCCACGATAAATTGTTTCCACGATAAATTGTTCTACGATAAATTGTTCTACGATAAATTGGTCACGATAAATTGTTCACGATAAACTGACAGTAAATCTTTATTAAACCATATATGTGCCATTTTGATCGATGACTTTTTGCCATTTTTATGGTAGAGTCATCACATCATTGTAGAACTTCTGTAGAACTTCATTAAGATGGTTCTGCATGGACCGGAACAAATGGTAGCCGAGCACTCTCAGTTTCTGCCGGGTCATCAACGATGTGTGTGCGTTATCATGATGAAACACAACTCATACTTTCTGTTGATCAATTATGGACGTTTCAACTGAAGCAATTCCTTAAACAAGTTAGTTGCTAACAGTAAAAATTAGAATCAATCGTTTAACCCGGTAGCACTACCTCATAATGCACGTTTTCCTTCTAGTCCCACTTGGCGTCAATCCTGGCTTTGACACCGTTTATGAAGCTTCACCTCGTTTCTTTCATGATCTTTTTCGCACAACGTTGTCGTACGTTATCCTTTTTTCATCACCAGTAATCATTCGCTTTAAAAATGGCTCGATCTCGTTCCGTTTCAGCAACGTTTCGCAGATAGAAATCCGGTCCATTACATTTGTAACTGTTAACTCATTGGGTACCCAAACGTCAAGCTTTTTTGTATCCAACCATTTTCAAATTGTTTAAAACTGTTTTGTGATAAATATCTTTACTAATTGCATTGCTACTTATAAGCTGGTCTTCTTCAATTTTCTGCATGATTTCATCGACTTGGTTGGTCGATCAGAGCGAGGCGCATTTTTGACATCCATATTTCCAGAACGAAAGCGACCGAACCATTCCTTTGCTGCTGATCTTGATTAAAAACCTTCTCAACAAACCGCACAAATTTTTTCGCAAGCATGAGCCGCGTTTTTACCTTTGTCATAATAAAATTGCAAACATATCGAATTTTAAAATGTTGTAACTTTTTATTCCCTTCACCGATTTTAATGTTTTGATATTTAGATCAATGGTTACTGAGATATTTGAATATAAATAAGCCATCTACCGGGAAAAAAGACCACGATCCCGTACCCTTTATTTTGTTGAGGTGTGTGGGGTGGTATTATATGCGAACATCGCATATGGAATCCATTTATCTCAGCCTAAAGAATTGCGCATAATTCCTGAGACATTCTCCCAAAGTTTTGTGAGAACTCTCAAGAGCACCATTACTTTGAGGATAATATATGAAATACAATTTATCTTTTTTATTTTCGAAATGAGTCAAATTTGTTTAAACATGTTACTTATAAAGTTTTGACCTTGATCTGTTAGTATTGAAACAGGCCATCCAAATAAACAACTAAAATGTTCCACAAAAACTTCGGCGACTGTAGTAATTTCTTCGAAGAAAATAAAAAGAACGTTACGTTTTATTTTTTGTTATGATATACAAAAAGCAAAATGAAAAAAAGAGAAAACGAAAGAGAATAACAAAAATCGTGTTGTCTGAAACTGTGTAATTTGAGAAAATAGGTATCCGTGTTCTTCAAAATCGTATTCTTAGAGGGTTACCTGTACATTTTATTCTGCTAAAGGTTTTGATTATTCCTTGGTATCCAAGCAATTTATATGAAATTCGTTGATAATTTGAGAAATGTCTTCTTCATTATCTAGTTCTACAATTCCACGATCTGAATTATCAGAAAAGAACGTAGTATGTATGTGAGTTTGCGTTGAGCACGAGTTACAATATTGACATTAATTTCATTTGGAATTTTAATTCGAGAGAGCGCGTTGGCATATGTAATTCCTCCAATTCGATTCGCCATCTGACTAAAATAGAATTAGGGTAGGAAGTTGAAAATAAATACGTCCAATGGTTTGTAAACCGCAATTATAATAAATTTACGTCCATACACATTATGCATAAGGTTGAATTCGTTAATTACTGCCCATGTGATTGCTTAGAGTTCGCGTTTTATCGTGGGATAGTTACGCGTAGATTTATTCAAAACACGACACGCGAAAGCGATTAGAGATAAAACAGCTCCCATTGCTACATTTGATGCATCGGTAGTTATATAAAAAAGTTCCTCGAAAATTTTAGGTTTATCCCGTTTACGAGCTATTAAGGGTTCAACTATATCAGCGTAATTTTTAATTAACGTCCTATAGTAACTAGTAAGTCCATTGGAGGATTTGAGTGTTGTTTTGTTTGTTGGTTTGGGATATTTTAAAATGGTATCGATTAGTTTAAGATCTGGAAATATTTGATTTCGCGATGTAAAAATTTACATTCGTTTGGTTGTAGTTTTTTACGTAGGCATTGAAGAACTTCGACAAGTTTTTGATTATGATCATTTAGATCGTATCCGTAGATTACGGTATCGTCTTAATATACAAAATATTTAAAACAATTGAGAAATGTTAAAACGTGATTCATTATTCTCTGGAAAGTACTAGGAGCGCCTTTTAAACCAAAACGTAGTTTTTACTATATCAGCTGGATCTAACATTACTTGGTGGTAACCACTTGCCAGATCCAACGTAGTAAAATAATTTGAACAGGCTAGTTCCAGTATTTCATTGATATTAGGTAAAGAAAAAAATATTGTTAAGTGTAATCTCATTTAACTTACGAAAATCGACAACTAAACATTTTTCTTGATTTGAGGCACATTTTTTCGGAACCACTAATAATGGAGAGTTCTATGGGCCAGCAATAGGTTCGATAATTGAGTTTTCCAACAAATTTTATTTATGAGAATTTATCTCATTTTTTAGAGAATTTTGTGGTAATCTATACAAATAAAAAACCTCTTAACGAGGTAAATGTTCGAGTGACGAAAGCCGAGTTAATTCACAAAATTTCTGATATCAAATTTGTGCCGAAAAAAACAATTGTATTCGATTTGTCAACGATTTTTCGGAATGTTAGTGCATTCAGCGCGTTGTTGTTTAACATTCAAAAAACCGTTGACAAGTTGTTGTTTTTGACAGCTAGAAAGAAAAATGTAAACAAACGCGCCGAATGCACTAACATTCCGAAAAATCGTTGACAAATCGAATACAATTGTTTTTTCGGCACAAATTTGATATCAGAAATTTTGTGAATTGAATTCGGCTTTCATCACTCGAACATTTACCTCGTTAAGAGGTTTTTTATTTGATATCAATGATTTTGGCAAGGCAAATTGAAAATGTATTGAATTGCGATTCGTTTTATTGTTGTCAGTCGTTTTGACTTCGACTTTGAGTTCACACACACACACGATAGCACACAAGTGGCCGCTACGTGTTATTGTGCGTCATACACAGGCGCGCGGTATTGAAATGACCAAAACGAACAACAAAGCCATGCTAATGCAACAAATACAGAAAAAACTACACTATAGATAGTTGTATTAGAATATATGTGTACATCGTATGTGGGCACTAGTTTAATAAGTAGTGGTACGAAAGAAAAAAACTAACATGGGATTGTTAGTGTAACCAATACAATCTTCTGTAGTTCGTTGAATATTAGCATATGCGTTTCAGACTTTGTTCAGAGCTTAATTGTTGTTCGTTTCGCGAAAAACGAATTACGCATACTCTCACACAGCTGCCGGCTGTGTGTTACGGAGTGTGAATGATTCGTTCTTCTTCTCTCGATATTCGTCACTCCAGTGGCCTGCGTCTGTGTATGATTCACAATAGAACGTAAAACAATAGAACGAAACTGTTTCAATAAAAAAAAATGGAAAACAATAAAACAAAATTGTTTCTATTGAAGAATGGTTCAATACGATTTATGTTTGGAAAGTATATGCTCTTGGCCTCGAAATAGTAAAGACTTATATTATCTTTTTTATGTTGAAAAGTAGGGTCAGGCCTCATCATTAGGTTCAGGTAGGTAGTTTTTTTATTATGTTCAGCACAATAACCTACGTTCTGGTGTACTGTTTCTAGTGTCTGGAAGACGATTCTATTTCTTTATTTTCCATGCAATTTTTCAATCTTCATTTTGTAGTCTTTTAGTAGATTTTATTTCAGAATCCTTTACCACATGCCACAAACAGGTCATGCCGGGTGTGATTTTATTACACACCCGGTTCTCGTAGGCTATCGGCTGAACATTTGTAGTTTAGTTTTTAGTGTATGTTACAGAGTAGTAAAAATTTAGACCAGATGCATGTGTTTTTGGTAGAAATTCGATTGAGTAATTCAACAATTTTTTTTTGCATGTTTCTTGCTGTTTTTTCACTAACTGCAAGCGGCTACCATTCATTTTTGATTCCTTAAACAACACAATAAAATATACATATTTTAGTGTGTTAGTTGGAAATAAAAGTTAATGGTAGCTAGCCTCTCGCTGATATTCCATCTTCATGCGATGGGAGGGGAGATAAGATCTATTTTACAAAGAAATCATCATAATGATAAAAAAATATCGATTTTATGCAAGGAGACTCAAATGTTCAATGTTTTTGGTGATTTTTTCGATCACATCAATTTGTCAGTTTTTTCATTTTTCTTGTTATGAAAAAAGAGTCACTGGTAAAAATTCCCTTAGCAATGATAATAATATGACGTATTTATATTTCGTCGGCTCAGTATTATCTTGTCGTAAGTACCAAAATGTCGTTTTTCAGTTTTTTATACTAGTATTTTTAGTTTTTCTTCCTCTATCTAAATCTACAATCCATTTTATCCTAGGTTATATGGTTTCTGAGTTACAGAGAATTTATTTATCGTAAATCCACACAACATCATAAACTTTATATTTGTATCGTATGTCACAAATTCTGGAGATACGACAAAGTCGCCAACAGACATTTATAATACAAATGTCGTATGTCCAGCATAAACAAATATTTTGATATACGTCCAATTTTTTTATGTCACAAAATAAACCAATAAGATCACAGTACTCCACCACGTGAGCGGAATATATATAAAGGTTAATCGCAATTTTAATTCAGTATCCTGGTTATTATTAAATGGTGTAAATCGCGGTTATTTTTTATTTCCTATTGTTTATTTTGATTTTTTTTTTAATATGTTGTTTTATTTTGAAACTACTGAATATTTGTTTTTGAAAATAAAAGATACATTCAGACGATGTTTACGAATGTTTTACTTGCTTTCTAATTTGTACCATTAACAGTCAAACGTTCATTTTTATAAAATAATCTTACGTCTCCTAAGATTTTTACAAATTTTATCGTAAGTAAATAAATTTTAATGTGATTTATGTATTTGTTAGTCAGAAGGTGTTTGTCGTATGAGCAAATTTTTTATCGTAAGTCCATTGTTTGGTCCACTGATGATGACCTAACAAGTCGAAATCGATCGAGTGATTTTTTAAACTTTTTGAAAAATATTCTGCGAAACAAAAACAAGTGATTAATAAAAATGTGTTTATTAAGTAATTTTTGAGACGTTCTTCGAATATGTTGGTCCATTCTGATAAATTATTCATCAGCTAATTTTTATTTTATTATGTTTAAATCACTGAGTTTCACTTCATATTCATTGTGATTAAGTATATGCATTGTTATTTGAAGGTTTTATAACACAGTTTGCCAGAAAAACCCCTGGCCTTAATTGTTGTGACGGGCAAAAATATTCCTCGTCACCTGAATTAATTGGTAAATTCATGTACATTTCTGACCTTGGTGGAATAAAAAATTATTCAACTGGACTGGATATAATTAGCAATAAAAATTTAAGAGGAGCGCCTCAAAATATCGCATTACAAAATCTCGCATGACAAAATCTCGTATTGCGAAATCTTACAAATCCCAAAAATATTGAATTGAAAAATAACAATAACAGAAAATTATTAAATTATTTTATTATAAGCAATTATCTTTAAAAATTCGAAAATAACATTTAACAATGAGAGAAAATTAAAATAACCAATTAATTATTATATGCAAAATTTTTTGAAAATTCTGCTGGAGCGAGTCTTGCCTTTTTCTTTATTATTCTTTATATTTTTTATTTTTGATACTTTCTTTTCGTTTTTTGGGAACCTGGACACCGAATTTAATTTGGTGAACATTTTCTTGCAATACAAAATCAGCTCGCATATACTTTCCCGTAAACTTATGAAATCTCGCATTACAAAACCATGTCGCATAAACTTTTCCCCGTAAATATATGAAATCGCGCGCGCGATTTCATATATTTACGGGGAAAAGTTTATGCGACATGATTTTGTAATGCGAGATTTTGTAAAAAAAGATTTTGTAAAAAAGATTTTGTAAAATAGATTTTGTATTGCGAGCTAATGTGGCTAACCCATCTTTCCCTAAAATTCCTGAGCATCGAATAGGAAATGAATTATGAACTAAATGTAAATCTTGGAATAATTTTATGGAATTATTTAACATAATACAACCATTAACTAGTGCTAACCTTTCATAGTATTGGCGTTGATACCTTGAATGTAAATTCGTTTTTCGGGATAACACAATGTGTCTGGATTTAAACAATCTTTCTTTAATAGGCTTATGTCAGCAGCAGTGTCTATCAAAAATAAGCATTTTATTAGAACTGGACAAATAGATCAGATTAATATAATATTAATAATCATAGCAGAACGACATACAATCATCCTAGCAAAATTCCGAAAACAACATATGGCAACCACATTTATAATAGGAAAATTCCCAAAACTACGGCGTATTATGGTAAATTAGGTAAAACCATTTTAAAAATATAAATATATAAGTGCATATACATATATAGTATATTTAGGTTAAGAATCCTTTTTGTGTAAAATAGGTGGTGGGGAATCTTAGTATAAATAAATAAAAAATTTAGAGTATAAGCATTAGTATAGAAAAACGTGTAAATCAAATAAGTTAAAAAATAAAATCGAATCATAAAACGAAAAAATTCATATTATCATTTCATCATAACATTTTTGGTCCTTCGTAGCCGAATAAAAAAAAAATAAAAAAAAAATAGTGTACTATCATACTAAAAATAAAGTGTTAAAACAAAGTGTTAATAAAAGATGGGTTCATTAACAGAGCAAAAAAAGAACAGATGTGTTTGGAAAGCACAAATAACAAAAACCAGTAAAAAAGTGGAAGATATTCAAATGCCTTTCGATGCATCCATAACAGCGGCAGTAAAAACACTTCAAAATTCGTAAAGATTGAACATTGAACGTTTAAGAGAAAGCCAGCAGGCAGTAGAGAATGCGCAGTTAGAAATTAATCCAGATAATTTGGAAGAATTTGTAGCGGAAAATGCGGACTATGTGTTCGACGTTGATATCATGTACAATAGCAGTATGAATAAAATAGAAATGATGCTAGAAGAAATACATCTATCTAACCAGTTAACAACGATATACAGCAATGCAAACATCATTAAGAATTCAATAGATACGTATGATCAATCATTTACCAGTGGAATTCATAGTTTAAAAACTTTGTCAATAGCACTCGAAAAATGTGAAGCAGATTTTTCAACCAATTGTGACCGTCGCAAAGTTATAAATATGACAAAGGAGGATTTCTCATAAAAGCAGGAGGCCTTTGAGAAGGATTACTTAAATTATAAAGCAAAACTAGCCAAATTAGAAGAAGAACCAACGTCAATTGACAAAAAACCAATCAGTCCCATATCATCAAACAATCAACAGCGTTATATAAAACTTCCCGAACTAAAACTACCCATTTTCGATGGAACTTACACGCAGTGGATGATTTTTAAGGTACAATTCGAATCACGAGTATTGCAGCATGTGACCAATAATAGCGATAGGCTGGAATACTTGAAGGGATCGCTAACAGGCAAAGCAGTACTAACTATAAAGGGATTGGAAGGCCGGGACGAAGACTTCACCATTGCCTGGAGGTTATTAAAGGAAACATATCAAAATGAAAAAATCATTATCAACAGTCACCTCCAGCAAATTGATAATTTAAAAATGCCGGAATCTGAATCCGCATCATCACTGCAAAAATATATAGACACATTTCTCTGCCATTACGAAGCTTTAAAGGCCATGGATACTCCAGTCGTACATTGGGACATCATCTTCATATACATCTTATCAAAAAAATTGGATTTAGCAACAAGAAAAGAAATTGAAGTAAAAAGTCCACAAAATCATGTGCTGACTTTGGACGAATTTATCAACATTCTCAAAGTTCGAAGAAGTATACTAGAGACATTGGCAAATACATCGTCAAAAGTAAAACCAAAATCATTTTCCGGAAATCATCCAGCTTCATTATCATCAGTTGCCTTATCAAGTACGTGTCCATCGTGCAATATGCTACACGCAATATACCAGTGCCCGATTTTTCAAAAATTAACTCCGGCAAAAAGATACAACCTTGTGAAAAACAAAAAAATGTGCTATAACTGTTTACGAACGAATCATCAAATTAGAAACTGTTTAGCTGCTGGATGTAAAATATGCAATCGAAAGCATAATACTCTGCTGCATATTAATAAAACCAAAGAACCTATAACTTGCAGTTCAACATCATCAACATGAGCACCGGAAGTTCAACAAGTGTCGCAAACTACTGAATCGAAATCAACGTCTTGTTCGAGTTCTTTAGTTAGTCAAAAACAGAATAGTCATATTTGGTTAGCAACCGCATTGGTGGATATAGAAGACCAATTTGGAAACTTTCAAACCTACAGATGTCTCTTGGATTCCGGTAGCCAGTCTAACTTCCTAACGACGACAGCCAGGCAACAATTAGGAGTCAAAACAATCAAAATCAACACAACAGTTTCGGGAATTCATGAATCAAACACAAATATTCGTCAAAAGGCTTGTGTAAAAATCAAGTCCAAGTGCACATCATTCAATATACACCTAGATTGTCTTGTAATTGAAAAAAATTACTGGTCTAATACCAACCCATAAAATAGAGTTTGCGAATTTATCGAAACCAAATAATATACAACTAGCAGATCCAAATTTTAATTGTCCAGGAAAGATAGACCTTTTAATCGGAGCAGAATACTACCACAACGTTATCAAGGAGAATATTATTCGTGAATCAATTCATTCCCCAGCATTACGTAACAGTGAATTCAGTTATATCGTATTTGGCTCAACTATAATTCCACAAACTACCATAAACCATTGCCATTTATCAACAGATGACAATCTTGATCAATTATTGCAACAATTCTGGAGAATCGAAAATTGTGAAAGCCAAGGAAAATTATTATCTGTCGAAGAAACCTATTGTGAAGAGCATTTTAAAAATACGTATAAAAGAGACAAGGATGGAAAATTTATCGTAAAGTTACCGAATAAACCAAATATAAAAAATTTGGGCAATTCGGACAATGAGCTCAAGTTACAATATATTAGTTTTATGGACGAGTATCAATCATTGGGACATATGCAAGAACTCACTATCGATGAATTGAAGCCACAATATTTTATTCCACATCATGCGGTGGTGAAACCTGATGCAGTTACAACAAAATGTCGCGTTGTCTTTGATAGGCCCAAAGGTTCAACAAGATCTCATTTCAATTATGTTGAGATTCAGACAACATAAATACGTGTTCACTAGTGACATAAAAAAGATGTATCGCCAAATTTGGATCGATAAATCACAGCAATCATTACAACAAATATACTGGAGATCAAGCCATGAGGAGGAAATTAAAACATTTTCGTTACAAACAGTAACCTATGGATTGGCATGTTCCAGCTTTTTAGCCACAAGAGTATTAAAGCAATTAGCAGTTTTCGAAAATAATAGATTCCCGGAAGCAGCAAGAATAATTGAAAGAGACTTCTACATAGATGACCTCATGACAGGTACCGATGATTTAAATCAAGCTATAGTTCTGAAGGAAGAAGTCGAAAAACTATGTCGCCTCGGTGGTTTTGAATTGCATAAATGGAACGCAAACAACAAAAATTGATAATAAACCAAGAAGAGAAATTAATAGACATGTCTATGAAAGAATCACCACACATAAAAGCTCTTGGACTGATTTGGAATCCATGCGATGACGTTTTTAAATATAATTTCCGGTCAACATCAAATATCATAACAAAGCGCTCAATTCTATCGGCTATAGCTAAGCTTTTCGATCCAATAGGATTACTTGGTCCCGTAATTCTCATTGCAAAATTAATAATGCGTGATTTGTGGAAGCTGAAAAAAGATTGGGATGAAAAATTGCCTTTAGATATCATCAAAAAATGGCTAGTATTTCAAAATCAAATGTGTGACATACAGAAATTAAACATTAAACGGCTTGTGGTACCAGCTATACTGTACAAATATATTGAACTACATGGATTTAGTGATGGATCAGAAGCAGCTTATGGAGCAGCAGTTTATATAAGAACAACGGATGATCAAGGCACTCATTGTTCTCAGCTGCTTTGTTCAAAATCAAAAGTAGCCCCGGTAAAGTAACAAACAATTCCACGAATAGAACTTTGTGGAGCACTTCTGTTGGCCAATCTAGTAGATATAGTAAAATCATCGATGGAGATTAAATTTAATAATATCTACATGTGGACTGATTCCACAATTGTGTTATGCTGGCTTAAAATGGAATCATCCAACCTTAAACAATTTGTGGCAAATAGAATAGCAAAATTGCAAAGTTTAACGAAAGATGCAGAATGGTGGCATGTGGGTTCGAAGGCCAATCCGGCAGATTTAGTATCACGCGGCTTATTACCAAACGACCTTAGAGAATTATAGACAATTATGGTGGAACGGACCTGATTTTTTAAATAGAGAAAAGGAAATTTGGCCAAAAAGCCCAATGAATATACATTTGCCAGATCAAAAAGAGATAAAGCAGAAGACAATTAATATGCCAACCACATGCCACTCACGAGAAGCTGATAATATAATCGAACGATTTAGTTGGCTTACTAAACTTCAACGAACAACAGCATTTATACTTCGGTTTATTGATAAACTAAAAAATAGACTTAGAGAACGTAGAAACAAAACAAATTCTCGTGTCGCAGAAATACCACCTTTGAACGTGTGTGAAATTATAAAGGCGAATTCATGCTTAATTAAACTGATTCAGTCTGCATGTTTTCACAAGGAAAGTCAACAGTTATCAAGCACAGCAACACACCGACCTACGGTTGATCGAAAAAGCGTTCTATTTCTATTACATCCATACCTGGATGAAGAAAAAATACTTCGTGTTGGTGGTCGTCTGGAAAAAGCTCAGTTTCCATATGACAAGAAACATCAAATAATATTACCTGCAAAGCATCATTTCACACGTCTGGTATTCGAATATTACCATTCCATAAATCTCCATGTGGGGCCACAAGGGCTACTAGCAGCAGTGAGACAACAATACTGGCCTATAAGAGAAATAGACATAGCCAAATCAGTATATCAACATTGTATAACCTGTTTCCGCAACAAATCTAAAGGAATCTCTAATTTAATGGGAAACTTACCACCTGCGAGATTAAAATTTGAGCGTCCGTTCTTAGTAACAGGTGTAGATTATGCAGGACCGATAATGGTAAAAAGGATATACGGTCGCTCGCCTATATTGGACAAAGCATATATAGCGCTCTTCATTTGCATGTCAACGAAAGTGGTTCATCTTGAATTAGTCAGCAGTCTAAGTACAGCAGGATTTATAGCAGCATTTCAACGATTCATTGGACGTCGTGGGGAACCATCAGATGTATTTAGTGATAACGGTTCAAATTTTAAAGGCAAACCATCATCTAAAAGAGCTTCATAAGATGTTGTATGATCAACGAAATCAGACACAAATAATTGATAATACCTCCCATAAGGGAATAAAATGGCATTTCATTCCTGCTTATTCGCCAAATTTTGGAACATTGTGGGAATCTTCTGTAAAAAGTGTTAAATGGCATCTTTATAGGATTTTGGGTGAATCACATCTCACTTTTGAGGAACTTTCAACAATACTAGTACAGATTGAGGCTGTAATCAACTCAAGACCTCTTACTCCGATTAGTGATAGTCCAGATGATATGGGGGTACTAATAGCAGGACACTTCTTAATTGGAGCATCACTCAATGATATACTAGAACCAGATGTTACTCAACACAATTGCAACAGCTTGTCTCGTTGGAATCGAGTTACATAACTAAAACAACATTTTTGGAAAAGATTTTCTGATAGGTATTTAACTTCTCTCCAAAAACGTTATAAATGGAATAAACAAAACAACAATATCGCTATCGGCACACTAGTATTACTTAGAGATGAGAAATTACTACCGCTTCATTGGTCAAGAGGAAAAATAACTCAATTGTATCCCGGGCAGATGGCATCGTTAGAGTATGTGATATAAAAACATCACATGGCATTGTACGTCGTGCCATATCAAAAATCTGTCCTTTGCCATTGGAAAATATTGAAGATAAATCTTCAACCCCGGGAGTTATGGACAAATAGATCAGATTAATATAATATTAATAATCATAGCAGAACGACATACAATCATCCTAGCAAAATTCCGAAAACAACATATGGCAACCACATTTATAATAGGAAAATTCCCAAAACTACGGCGTATTATGGTAAATTAGGTAAAACCATTTTAAAAATATAAATATATAAGCGCATATATATAGTATATTTAGGTTAAGAATCCTTTTTGTTTAAAATAGGTGGTGGGGAATTTTTTGTATAAATAAATAAAAAATGTTGAGTATAAGCATTAGTATAGAAAAACTTGTAAATCAAGGTTAGGTTTCAGTGGTTTACACTTAGGCCATTTTTTGGCCCATTGTGATACCACGCATTCATGCTAAATCATTAACCCATTCACCTATTCACCTACTCACACAACTACAGTATACCACCTGCACATTGCAAGCTCCATGTCAACCTGTACATTGACATGGACGGTGGGTCGGCGCTGAATTCTGCACTCCATCAGAGAGTCTTAGTTGTGTTTATTAACATCACCGTTTGTAATCGATGATGAAAATTCGATTTGCATCTAGCCTCTCATCGGATTCGAACCCAGTACCTCCCGGTCCAAGTGCCGAAGCTTTAACCACTGCACCACTTGTCCGGTGTAAATCAAATAAGTTAAAAAATAAAATCGAATCATAAAACGAAAAAGTTCATATTATCATTTCATTAAGAATAGATATCTAAATTTAATTGAACATATTTAGAATCACATGAATCGTTACTAATTGATAAAATGCAAATTAATTGTTGGGGAGGTAGGATTAGATTTAAATTTGGATTTATTACAATTTTCTATGAATCCACATATCAATTTCATTATGAAAATGTTTAATGTCTGAACACGAATTTATTTTAAATTTTGAACCCGAATAGCTGGTTTTCCGAATTCGGCGATTGATTGATTAATCTTTTGAACGTTTGATGATGCCTGTTGACCTTGTGATTTGAAAATTTTAAGTACCTTCACATACAAGCTGATATCCAAAGTTTTATCAGAGTTACTGGACATCATGGCGAGCCAAAACTAAATCTCAAATTTTCATTAAATTTCATATTTTAGTCGTCTGCCTAGTGACTTGTACTAAAATTTGCGTGACCTTTTATAAGATTTTGATAAGGGTCCTAATTAATAAGATGATTTAAACGATTTGAGAGAGGATGATTTTAAAAATCCTAAAATGGGATGAAATTAGTATTGCCTGATGGACATTATTATTTTTCCTGAACTGAAAAAGTAAGAAAGGTTCACACTCGTTTATTCTTAGGTTACCTATTTTCAAATTTCTTGTCACACTCCTACATCAAAAACTATAAATGTCACGCATCACATAATCTAACATAAACTAATTTTCAATTATAAATAAATTTGTTTAATATATACAAAAAAAAAGTTAAATAAAAATTTTTATTAAAAAATAAAATAAATAAAAAGCTTTTTCCCCCATTTCTATATACCGAGAACTAAACTAAGCTACAAAAAGTTTTCGAAAAAGTTGAAATTTTTTTTTCATAAATTTCCAACGAAAATGCTTCCTTCCGACATTCAGAATATTTTTTTGGCTGTATAAACGAGCATAATTCATTATAATTTTACGAGATTAAATTTTTTGAAAAATTTCTGTCAAAATATTTAAAAAAAAAGTCTAGATATAATTTTTAAGATGAATAATTTTTTTTGTTTTGTTTAACTTTTAGTGGTTTAAACTCTGTGCTCCGTTCTAACATATAGACCAAGTAGAGTACTTCAGTGTATTACAAAATTTTTTTTATCGTTAACACACTAGCTAGTGATGTAGGTATATGTAATGTATGTGCTCAGGGAAGCATGAAATTTTTCCCTATTCTCAGAAAATAAAAATCTTTTACCCTTTTTTTGCTGTCTATAAGACTAAAGTAATACCTTTCAACCTTTCAAAAAACTGTGTATATTTAAAAAAAAGGAGATCAAATCCTTTTTATCTTTTTTCCATACATTCATCTCACACACATTTTCTAATTATCTTAATCAATTTCCAAACAAAAATTATGTGTGCGTATCCTGTTTTATATGCCTTTATAAACTCACGCACATGTGTGTGCTACCTTAATTAGTATTTCCCTTATATATTAAACACGCATATTTAATTTAAACAAAATTAATTTTTAATTTCATATATGATGCTCTCAGTGTCAAAATATAATTTTGAAATCCTCGAAAAGGGGGATCCAAACATAAATTATTAAATTTATTTCTATTTTAATGTGAGTTTTTAAAAATTTCAACACATTTAAAATTAAATCTAAAAATCGTCGTGTTTAAATTAAACACGCCGTCTTGGTTATAACTTATAACAAACTATTTAAATATAATTTATTTGCAAACAATTAATTATGCATATAAAGGGAACAAAAAAAAAAATTAATCACAAATCCTAAATGTCCTTCTTCCTCTTGATTTCCTTATTTAAATTAAGGAAAAATAAGAACGACTCCAACAGAAAAGCAATCAAGTAAATTGATTTCCATTCCTCTTGCTCTATATATACATAAACATTATTTTCCTTGTCCTTTTTTTTCTACGAGTATATCCTTTCCTCCGTTCATTAATGGTAAATGGATTTTTTTTTCCTGTTTGCCTTTAAATTAAAATGCGTTAAACCGTCATCATTAATATTAAGATTATCACTATCTTCGCACTCGCAAATAAGACAAAACATTGTAAAACCCTTAAATCCACTAAATACGAAAAAAATAAGAGTTTGTCGTGTATAACAAGGAAATATCCTTTATATCCGTTTTATTGTTTTTATCTGGATCCATAATTCCATTTCGATTCGTGAATAATTAATTTTTATATATATATAGTAAGAAGGATTTATGCGGAAGGGTATTGTGTGGGCATTCTAGCGGAATGGAAATTGGATATTAAAGGAAATTGGAAAATATCCTTTCTGTTCCCGAACGTGCTTTTGCCAAAAATTATTTAGTAATTTTGGGTTATATTGAAACATGCTGATTATTTTACAAATCCCTTTTGATCATTTCTTTGTCTTTCATCTTTCCGATAATCCTATATTTGCCCCCAACAATTCTTAAAAGTATATGTAGTTTAATTACTTGGCGTTAAACCTAACGCAACTACGGTCATTTGATAGGCCTTATTGCCCGGTATCTCTAGCCCAATTGTGAAAAATTCTAATGGGTAAAAAGGTGTAAAAACCTAATCCGCATGGATTCCACTAAGGACATTAGATAGGCTTTATTGCGTGTTAACTCTAGCCTATTTGTGAAGTAGTTCTTATGGGGATACAGGTTCAAGGTTAACCTAGTTCCGCATTGATGTCATTATGATTACTCAATAGGCTTTAAGGCCTATAAACTTTAGCGCAATTGTGAAGAAATTCTGGTAGGAAAAGTGGGGTATATTTTGACAAAATTTCGATGATAAAGCTTTTTGTAAAGTTTACGGATCATTGAGTAAGCCATGCTGACGCCGGTGTTTCTTTTTTTTCAAAAAGAGGAAAACTAATTTGTTTGCATTAAATTTGCTAAATATAAATTTTGAAACTTTTTCCTCGTTTTTTTCCTGAATTATGGTTTGAAGATTTTTATTAATAGATAAATATCATTCCTCTAACACAGTTTCTGTTACTGGTATTATTTGGCTTGTTTGGCTTGGGGTCACGTGACGCTTGAAGTCCGTAAATCTAACTTTAGAGAAATATTCTTATTATTTAAATAAAATATTTCTGCATGTAAGTATAGTTATCGAAGTGCGCCATGATTCACGATGTTCACCGAGAACTTTTCCTCGGTGTTATTAAAATCCATGCTTCGGGCCACGTTCAGGGTCTCATTTTAAATATAGACGAGCTTCGTCATACTTTAAATGGGGTCGCAATTGATACCATCTGTTTCTCGGAACCGTTTTCATCGTCTAATATTAAAAGTTCCGCGTTGGCCGTTCTTGATCATAATTTGTATAGGGATTTAAATAAAAAATACCTCTTAAACAGTCAGTGTCTTTAGTTGTTTTTACCTTTAATTCTCATCACGAATTTTTATTTTACATCAGCATACAACAAGATTTTGGGTGTGTAACGAAATCCCAGTTTTCAAAATCTCGGTTTGTCAAAATCTCGGTTTTTTTTCTACATCCCAGTTTTCAAAATCCCGGTTTTGTATAAAAAAAACCCGATTGATCACGGTTTGAATTTTTAAAATTTGTCATGTGGAAAAATGGAACTCTCAAAAAATTTTTTGATAAAATTCAAAAATTATTTTGCGATAAAATTTTAGAAAATGGCTAATAGGGATGGAATTTGGATGGAGGGCCAAGTGTCCGTGAGAGTTATCGAAGCCTCCAAATATTGTTTTTTAAGATTAATAACTTGCAACTATAAAATGTAGCAATTACAAAATGTTGGAAGTACGAAAACTTTATTAATTATTTTGTGCAATTAGAACTAAAAGAAAACTAAAACCGGGATTTTGTAACCGGGATTTTGAAAACTGGGATTCCGTAGTATACCCAAGATTTTATTTTACAAGACGGAAAAGTAAAATAAAATTTAATAAATAAAATATACCTACATTTATGTTTATGAAATGCAAATTTACTGACGATTTCAAAAAATTAGACTATATTCAAAATACGAGTATAATGATATTACAAAAATACCAAATTATTATGCAACTAGGGGAAAAATCCCGTAATACGGAAACAGAACATAATGATATTGCACCATCACCTTTATTTTGAAAAAAATTCTTTATACACAATATTTTTGGTAAAAACTGCATTTGATCCAGCTAATAAGTTCCCTTGATAGGGGCCATCTAAAATTTTAACTTTTCCATCTGTGGATTTTTGGACTCGTGAAAATGCTATGTATAATTGACCATGGCCAAACACAGGTTCCGGTAAGAATAACCTCACTTTTTCTAATGTCTGTCCCTGAGGCTTGTTGATAGTCATTGCAAATGCCAATTTAATTGGAAATTGTCTTCATCGTAAAATAAACGGTAAGCCTGTGTTGATCGGGGCCAGCTCAATCCTGGGATTGAATAACGTTCCTTTTTCTGCACTTTCCGTTAAAATGTCAGCAATTATTAAATTTGGTTTCACCTGTCGAACAATTTATCGAGTTCCATTACAAAGACCTCGCTTTATGTTAAGATTTCTTAATAGAATTATGATTAAGTTCAATTTAAGAAGCGGCATCCCAGATGGCATTTAAGAATTCTGTCGGATGGTTCTGAATATCTTCTTCATTTGCATCATCAATCGAGTCAATGCTATAATATGTGACGGGGCTTTCCGCAAAACGTGTCAACGTTAGGTGATCAAGTCCACATCTGCATTTTAATACTAAATTTTTCCCAAAGTCCATGAAATTTTAAGCTAGCTCCAACAATTGCAAGCTGACTACCATGTACAATTACAAGTAAAGTTTGTCTAAAATCTCCACCAAGTAGCATTGTTTTACCGCCAAATGGTTTCTGGTTTTTCATTATTTCTTTACAAAGCTTATCGACAGCATTCACAAGTAAATGAAACTGGGAGTGATATGTTCTGCCTCCGTCAAGGAGATTGGCACCTATTCCTGTAAAAGCAACAGCAAGCACAATGTTCATTTCTCTCCGAATCGTGTTAAGCAGTAGTTTTGTACAGATTCGTTTTACTGGAACCTCCTGGACCATCTATGAAAAATAATCGGTGTGGAAGACCATTATGATTTACAGCTGTCATTATGGTTTGGAAAGTTATTTTTATTCTTAATTTAATGTGCATTGCATAGCATCTCCGATTTCTTTCTGGATATGTGCATCGTAATATTGTATCTGCTCTCCTAAATTAGTAGGGGGAGTTGGTAGTCCAAAGTCAGTACATTGTTTTAGATTTACCTAAATATCTCTTAAAGCGCAAACATCTCACAAATTGTGCATTCATGAGTATGATCCCTATGGTGGTGAACTTAATCATCACATAGCTCCTTTCTAAACTTTGTAAACAAATCTAAAGAATTTGTTGGGAATACAAAAACACAAATACATGCATATAGATCTCCCGACTGACGTGGCATGCTTGTTGAAATAGCGTCTGAAATGTATTTTCCCATGTAGTGTCATCATTAAATAAACCACGTTTTTAAGCCACTTTTTGAAATGTTCCACTTGTGTAGCCGTTGAATGTCCTCAAGTCTTTAAAATATAAGATTCCAGGAAGGCGAAGAAGAAGTAAGCGTAGACAAAATTTTTCAATACCTGTCATATTAACCGAAAACATTCTACCAATGGTCATATTTCCACATCTTGGTTGCGGTTTCCATGCACCAATCATTTTGTCAAATACGTAATTGTTTGGAATGTCGGGATAAAAATATCGTCGAGCAAATATCTTGGATCATCTGGAAGGTGGATGGCACTTGATCATCTGGAAGGTGGATAGGCAGTTTTACAATGACGAACGACTGTTCGTGCATGATGATACTAAACAGGCGCCAAGCTGCCTCAGGCGCACTTACATACCTCGTTGTAATGATAGCATGTAGCTTTGGGTAACGTCAATATCTAGAATCTGCTAGCTTAAGGGACGTGTTTATTTCATAATTATACAAGAATCCCGGTTAAAAAATAAAACAAATATTATACTAGAATTCCGATTTTAAATTAGCCAATTTTACTTGAAATATTAACTACCATTTTGGTTAATTCAACTAGATCTTCTAGTGTGCTCACAGCTAGTGAATTTTTAACTTTTTTCAGAGTGTATACAAAATTTTAGACTGTTCTAATTTTAAAACTAACTTAAATTTTAAATGTCCCGTTCAGTTGATGCTCCATAATATGTGTACGAAACTGTAATTATTAATGCATTGAACTCTTTGGTTGGTTGGTTGGTTGGTTGGTTGGTTGTGGTCCGGACAGAGTTTGTTCGTATATTTTGAAATTGTTAAAATATCAACTTTGCTATCCTTTAAAATTATTATTTGAAAAATCTTACTTCAATTTTTCCACAGAGATGGAAAATATTTTCAATTACTTCAATCTAAAAGGCAGGTAATCGTACTAATTAGGCAATTACAGAGGTATTTCGATTTTAGCATCAGTCCCTTCCCTAAGCTCGTTGGGGCCATATTGACAAGATAGATTATTTAACATAAAGAATTCATTTCAACATCTCAGTATGATTTTTTTCCGGCCCACAATAGCCGATCTTATTGAAACTCACGTGAAATTAATTACATTTGGGTCGCAGATTGGTCCCACAATGCTCAACCCCAAATCATCATATAAATAAACTCAAGTTGTTTGGACTGAAGAAATTTGTTAATTGGGTGGGGCCATACCTATCTGATCGTGTTCAATATGTTAAGTTAAATCGTGTCAAATCAGATAAAATAAACACCTTGGTTCTCTATTATTTACAAGCGACTTATGTATGCAGATGATCTTAAACTTATCTGTCGCATTGATGACACCTCGGATGCCACCTTGTTAAAGTTAGCCGAAAGTTGCCAGCCGAAAGATAATGCAGATAGTGTCTTGACTTTTTTAAAACTCTCTTTATACTCTCGCTCCTATCGATTTTTAAATTCCTATAAACTGAAATAATTTCCCCTTCACCCGAATGATGTAACCCGATCCTAAATTCTCCTAAATTCGAGTTCATGACTGATTTTTGATGTATCCACTACATCAAAAATTTGCATTATCACCACACACTATCTGCATTATCTTTCGGCTGGAAACTTTCGGCTAACTTTAACAGTATTCGGATGCCACGAAATTACAATCTGACCTGGACTTGGTATTCTTGTGGTATAGCAGGAATCATTTAAAGTTAAATACTAAGAAGTGTGCTGTTATGTCTTTCTCAAAGAAAAAAACTAATAAATTTTGATTATAATAATAATAGCGAAACATTAGCTCGGGTTAACCAAATCACAGTCTTGGGAGTAACGTTTGACCCCACTCTTAGTTTTATTCTGCATATTGATAAAATAATATAAAAATCGTCATCTTTCCTGGGTTTTATACAGCGTCTCTCTAAGGAATTAAAAAAAAAGAGGACTCTTCAAATATTATAACCATCAATGGATCGGTCAAATTTAAAATATGCTATAGTCGTGTGGGCCCATTTTATAATTTACATATTGAACCGATAGAAAATATTCAAAGAAAATTTATTCGACAAATCTTTTTAAATTTAATCTCTTTAACATGGACAGACGACTGACTTATTTGGCTAATCTTCTTAATATACCTACACACTAAAAAATTTTCGTATAAAATTAATACGATGATAATATAAATATAATTCCGTACGAATTTTTTATAAATTTTATATCAGTTTAACTTATAAACAAATGTTATAAAATCTTGTATAAAATGTATATTACTCCATATAAATATTTTTATAGGTCACTTGTATAAATTTGATACTCCAACGTATAAATATCTGTATATAGTTCAAAATATAAAGTTTATCCATTAAATGTTAATTTTTGTTTATAAGGGATTAGTATTAAATTTATATAAATTATTTATAGAAAATGTCAATCTGATTCTCGTATAAAAATTAGTTGCTTTAGTATAGAATTTTCGAAAATTCTATATGTTAGAATTGAACTCAGTTTTCAATATTGATGAAATTTAAGATACATTTTTGTCACATAAATAAACAGTTTTAGATTATTTTAAAAAGTCGATATATTTGTTAAAACCATATTATTTTTTAAGTGTTATGATTTTTTAATTTTAACACATAGACTGAAAAGTCCCGGGCCTAACAAAGAAAACACGTTTTTTTTGTTCAATTTTTTTTTGTTCAGTTGGTAATAACCTTCAAAAACAGCTGTCAAAATTTCATTATATTTTATTCATTATATTCGGAACGCTACTTTTGTTAGTTTCAAAACAATGGGTCAAAAACAATTTCGTCACAAGTCAATTAAAACAATGGCAAAACTACATTAATTGAACTTCGAATTGCTCCCACATCCACCGCGTTCGCCAGATTGGGCTCCCAGCGACTACTGGCTGTTCGCAGACCTCAAAAAAATGCTCTCCGGTAAGAAATTCTGCTTGAATAAAGAGGTCGCTGAAACTGAGGCCTATTTTGAGGCAAAAGATAATCTGTTCTACAAAAGTGGTATTGAAATGTTAGAGCGGCGCTGGAATGATTGTCTTGCTCTTGATGGAGATTACGTTGTTGAATAAAGCCAATTTTGAACAAAAAACGTGTTTTCTTTGTTAGGCCCGGGACTTTTCAGCCCATGTGTTACTTACAAAAGTATACAAGAGCTAGAATTAAATTAAGTGTAAAGTAATTTATACGATACTGTTTAATATAATATATGTTTTGTTTCTTTTTCGTGACACGGCAGTGTTGAAACTTCTGTTGAATTTAAAATGTTTCAAATATAATTCATTTAGTATTGACTGTGCCATAGCTTGTATCTCACATGCATTATGAAATTCGTCAAACGTGGCTAAATTCTTTTGAGATAAAAATACAATAGCTATACCCTCATTCTCTAAAATTATAAACTTTATTTCATAAAATTCGTTATGGTAGTTGTCATCACTTTCTGGTGAGGCGAAGAATAGTCCAGGGCGATAGTGTGCATCATAATTAATACACGATATATTTAACGATTTATCAGATAAATTATTTTCTTGAATAAATTGTTTACTAAATAAAGTGTTTTTCCCATTTTCCACTTTTCCTTCTAGATTTAAATTTTATATAAGAGTTGAAAATTTTTATTGTTGACGAATTGCTAAGCTTCTTTAAACATTTTTAAAATTCCTTTGATTTTTATTTAAAATTTTAAAATATTGGTGAAATGACTCATAACGGATAGATGACATTTAAGCTAAGGACCCATTTTCAATATTATACTGGGATAGTGTGTTAAAATATGATGTTTAGGTCTACCTTAAATTCAGACACTATAACCGACAAATAACATCCGTTATCAATTTTCGTAAATTATTTACAGATGAAACGGTGACTATTTTTGCAAAAATTATGTCTATTATTTTTAATGCCACTATTTTATTTTATTTGCCACTTCGAATGCAGATCTTCAAAATTCATATCTCCAAAAATAAATGGATAGTGGTTGATCAAGCACCACGATCGAGATGCTGAGAAAGTTAATGAAACCTTAGCGACTAAACCAGTCGGAATAATTTTTTCGATTTGTACTCAAATATAAAACATTTAATCCTTTCATTTATTTGGTTATAAGTCAAATATTTCTTTGAAACCAAATAGTTTAACAAATGTTTTATATAGTAAAAGGAACAATACCTCCACCGAAAAAAATAATCGGTGATATTCCCAAAAAAACGGAGTAATATTTAATGAAGACTGATTAAAAATTGAGCCATACAAGCGCTTTGTATTTACTGCGATTTTAGCAAATCAAGAACGAGCGGATGGTAGATAATGACAGCAAGGTTAATGGTTTACAATGCATTTTAAAATTTGCGGATCTAGTAAATTGCAGCGCATAAATATTTACTCTCCATAGAAGCAAACGCTCGAAACTTGAGGAGAGTTTGAGGAGAAAGAATTTAATATTTAACATATTTATTAAAAACTAATTTTAATGAAACACTTTTTTTATAATAAATTTTTTTTTTATTCACTTTCACAAAAGGCAATCGATTTTTCTTAAAATAAAGATGATAATTAATTACATCTCCGGATTGACAATAAACTTACTTGTAAATTTTGATCAAATATATTTTTCCTTTACTGCCTTGAAAGATATTGAATTGTTATAATGTTGCTAATAATTAAATTCTCTGCTTATATGTAAGCATTAATGTTCAGGGAACTGAGTTCGCCCAGTCCTCTAAAATTGCTTTAAAAAATTCTGGAATTTAAACAAGAAAGCAACAAACAGAAGTTAATACACATAAAGTTTTGCAAATTTAATTTGTGTTTACCATATATCATTTCAGCACTTTTATTTATTAATCCTCAAAGTTACAGCGGACATTTGATGCAACGTGAAGTAAGGTTAAAAAAAACTCCTAATGAACGATAAAAATAAAAATAGTTTATATTTTATTTTATTTTGAAATAATTACCATTTTCCCAACAAATCCGGAAACTAAACGAATACGCATTTTGCATGAATGATTTGCATGAATCTAATTTGTCATAAGACGCTGCTCAGCAAAAATTTTAATATTTAAAAATGCACGGTAAATATTGCACTACAAATTACCAGGCTCGTACTTTATTAAGACATTATTGGTAATAATTACCAATTTGGGTTTACACAGCAAAATGTGTAAATATCTCCGCACAATTTCTTTCAGTGTTCCAGTAAATTAGTTAATTATTCGATAATAATAAATCGAATAATTAACTAATGATAGTTCACTACATAGTTAACAAATTATATTAGTTACTATTCACAACTTCACAAGTCTACAATAAAACTTAAACACACTTCTACTCACTACACGATATCCACAGAACTGAAAAAAAATAAATGGTGCTTACAGTATAAAAATCCCGTTTTTAACAAAAATAATTTCGTTTTTCTATTAATTTTATAAAACAAAATTTGTATATGATAATATATTAATTTCATACCAATCAAGGTATACAGAGTGAAGTTTTATACTGAAGGTTATAAAAAATATACAAATGGAAGTATAGAAATTGTATGTATACTATGAATTTGTATAAAATATATTACAGAATTATATAAACGAATTATATAGGTTCAATATTTATAATTTTTATATAGTATTTCATATAAATATAAATTATCTGAACAAAAGTATAAACAAATTTATAGAATATCCGAAAATTTTTTAGTGTGAGTTACAACACGAGATGTTTCGTTTTAAATTTAGAGCCCTTTAGAGACGTTGATTGTTCATTTATACTTTCGCGTGAGACAACTTAGAACTAGGCCTTTATTGATACGGGATTTTCATCGTTCCAATTACTCAGTATACAAATCAATTAATTTTATGATTGCGAACTTTAACGATTTCTGTGATATTTTTGATTTCGGAATGACTTAAGCTTGTTTCAAAAATAAACTGAAAGATAACTTCAAAATTTCTGTGTTTGAAGTAACTTAGTCTTCGTCGTGTTTTAATGAGGTTTCTGTAATTCTATGCAATATAGATATCAAAATGAAAATTTTGTAAATTTCCTGTAAATATCCTGTGGATTATAATTAATGCACAATCGCTTAACAATCTCCGAGTGGTTATCAAAACTTGAATATTAAAACTATACTGAAACTGTCTACTGAAAATGGTTTAAGTTTAAGGATCGCTATTTCACAAACGTACAACAACAAGCCGTACATATTACGGTTACAGCTACGTGTACAAATATTTTATACCTAACCCCAATAAGTGTAATATTTTCACCAAAAGCTGTTAAAATGAAAGCATAAAGTGTGAAAGTTCAAAAATAATAAAATATAGATACGACGAGCGAGTGTTGATTTTCTTAATAAAAATTTTGTTTTCCACATATTTTCCTACCTGACAACAGAAGGTGATATAAAAAAAATGTAATAAATTTTGAAAACGTATATATATGTGGAAAAAGGGGAGAGCTTTTGATACTCTGCGAATGATATATTACGTAAATTAAAATATTTCGAAAATTTCTTGATTTGCCACCCTTCTTTTCCATACACACACATTGGTAACGAAGATGTAATGTAAAATTGACATGGAAAAAGCTTGTTATCCAATTGTCTTATCTTTCTATAAAACATGTTGATATATACCTATATCGTCTTGAGGTTGCAATCTAATCAGAATGGGGAACATGTAGACTGTAATATGTGTATTATATCAATTTGTATCCATATCGATATACAAATACACTCACACAATAAGATATTTCTTTTGAGATAAATTCTTTCATGTACACATTTACATATTTACCTAAAATATTATATTTATATGATACATCGGAAAATTTTTGGGGAAAATTCCAATTCATTTTCATATCTACTTACAATAAATAAAATATATTAATTTAATAAACACTGATAGACTTTATTACACACACACACACCCACATACCTGATAATTTGAAGGGTAGGCCACCGATTAATGGATCGGGTGCAAATCGCTGTGGTCCAAATGCGAATGGATGAAAACCTTGGTGCCGCACCTTCGATCGTGGCTCCCGCGGTCCATCCACAGTCACTTTTATTGCTTTATTATAGGTTGTGATTTGTAGTGGGGTTGTTGATATGATTATTGTTAGGGTAAAACTTTTGCCTGGAATGATACAAAAGAAAACAAAATTCAACATTGTTTGGTATAAAGCTGTTATCATCTTGCGGGCGATAAAGGGTTAAATATTCAATTTTTGGTTTGGTTTTATCATTTTTTTATTTTTTCTATTTTTAATTTTGGTTATTGTGTGTTGAAATATTTTGCTCTCTCGATGTGTTTTAAGGGACACACAAAATGTTGATGATGACTTAAAAAAAATGTTGTATAACCACCGACTATGGTCTTGTGGCTTGGTTGATTAAATCTATATACATATATATATATATATTTATTTGTATGTATGTGTTTTTATATATTATAACAAAATTTCGAAAAATGAAGATTCCAAGAAATCAGTACTTTATGTTGCCACACATGTGTATAAAACATATACAAAATCTAATTTGATAAAGGTAATTGTGTATAGATGCGTACATGTGTGTAGGCAATCGTAGATAGTGGTGGAAAATTGAATGATATACAGAAAATGATAAGGAAAGTGGGAATAGAAAATTATTTTCCAAAAAACCGAAAAATATTGGTTGGTTTGGTTGGTTAAATTTGATTCGTTGGTTTGTTTATTGTGATCCCTTTTTTCATACACAGATCTAATTGAAAACTAAATATGTGTTCGGTTAGACGCATATTCATGTATATGTGAGTGTATCTTTATATCAAATTTATTTCTTCTGATTTTTAACTATTGTCGATTAAATAAGATTTTTTACTCTGCCTCTTTGATCCTTAGCAATGTAGTGAGAATTACACGGATCGTATTCTGAAATATTTCATGGCTTTTAAAAACTTTACTTAAAATTTAATGGAAATAAACAAAATGACTAAAAATATAAAATAACGTGTTAAAGTTACGGGAAGATCAATCACTTAAAACAGCCGCCGAAAAAAATATTATGAAAAAATACTAAAAATAGAACTCCAAAATTTTTCATAGACAAAATCTTAAAACATAAACGGATGTCCATATAGAAACATAATTTTTAAGTATTCAAGGAAGGAAGAAACTGGCATGTTCGTTTTCGATATTTAAAAAAAACGTTGATTCGATCGAGACTAATGTTTCACATATAATTTGCCAACCCACGAATTTATTTTATTAGGTAGGCCAGACAATTACCAACCACCACAATTATTTCCATTTGTCTATAACCAATTCACTAGAAACGTGGTCGAGGAGTGGTAGTAGTACTAGTTCGCGATTAACCGTGGTTGCCGTGTGATTATATCTAAAAATCATTACACTTCTTGACAAAAGCTGAACTTATTTCATTGGTTTCATCAAAATTCTTCGTTCTGGTAAAAAAATAAAAAAAGGAACTCGGGCCAACCAGAGGATCTCTTGAGTGAAATTTTCGAAAACCTGGTCCCATCGCTATCGCTTGTGATACTCGGAAATCCGATTTCAGCAATTTTCTTCGAAATTATTAGTGCTGAGAAAAAAATCTGAAAAATGACCCAGAGCCCAACTGTAAGGATTTTCCCCAAAATCGGAACACATTGCAATCGATTCATGGTGCCCGAAAATCTTAGTTCAACTTTTTCATCAAAGTTATTAGTGCTCTGAGAAAAAATTATGAAAAGAACTCGGACCCCACCGGAGGGACCGCTGACCGATTTTCCCCAAAACCCGAATCCATCACAATCGGTTCGTAGTACCCGAAAATCCCGTTTCAGCAATTTTCGTCAAAATTATTAATGCTGAGAATAAAAAATGCAGGCCCCACCAAAGGAACTCCCTGAACGATTTTTCAGATGTAATCATACTTCAACTACATTTACTCGCGAATGGGTTATAGACAAATTCTAAAAATATTTATGGTGATTAGTAACGGTCAGGCCTACCTAATGAAATTAGAACTAGGGTTGCCAAAGTAAAGGTTGAACCACACGTAATGATTTGAATCATGCGGAGACCACATTTACTCGCGAATGGGTCATAATCAAATTCTGGAAATATTTGTGGTGTTTACGTTTTTCATTTACGTGTGTATCATAAAATTTGAAAAATACATTTTGAATTTTGTAATACTCAAGTTAACTATTTTTGCATATTTTGATTAAACAGAGCTGCAATTTAACAATTTGGATTTTTTAACTTCCCCTTAGGTTCTAAATTCGATTAGGTAGTTATTTGAAACAAAGCAATGACTTTTTAAACATTGAATTTTGCTGTTTCCATTTTAGGAACAATTAGTTTAAATATGTGGAATTTTGCTTTACTTTTTAACGGTCACATTGTCGACGAGAAAAAAACGCAATTTTGATTACGACTATCCCGGTAAAGAAATTTTTTTCTGAGTTTTTGGTTATGTTTTAATATTAATTTCTCTGTTTCTCTATAAATTAGTTTGTTAGCTAGTTGCGAGTTGAGTTTTACGGAAACATTTCAAACAAGAGCAAGACAGTTTATGTTTTATTCGAATATCTATCTGTGACACTATTCTGGTAATTCCCCGGGAATAGGGAACTGGAGAAAGAATTTATATGTAATATCTGTTCAAATATTTTTTTGCCGGCATACTGAGGAGAAAAGTTTGCTATAAATATTTAAAAATTGGGATTTTTTTCCATAACTAAATTGACAGGGAAAATTATTCCCAATTTAATTTTGTTTTCAAAAAACTTAACCCTAGCTTGTCACCTCAGTATGCCGGAAAAAAATATTTGAACGGAAGTTATATATAAATTCTTTCCCCAGTTTTCTATTTTCGGAGAATTACCAGAATAGTGCCACTGGTATACAAATGTGGAGGTAATTTAAAATAAAATAATTTATAGAGTCGTACATATTGAAAAAAATTGTTAAAAACGGTTTGTTGTGCAATACATATATTTTTTCCGTTATAGTAAAGTCTATATAATGTTATAAAGAATCACGAAACAAAGGAACAATTTTCATCAAAAATTTGCATGGGTTATGTAATTTAAATGATTTATACAATACATCTTTATTTACGGTAATATTTATCGTTTTCTATTAATAGCCACGAGTATGATAATCTTCGATACAAATAAAAAAAAATGTTATGTAAGTGTATTGTATAACCCATTTACATTGCTTAACCCACGCATTATTTGTTGAAAATTTCTCCACTGTTTTGTTACTCTTTATAAATAAAATTAAATACTCTTTAAATATAGACTTTTGTACGATGAGAAGCAAAAATATATGAAAAGTGTTTTAGATTTGACTTATTTGACGACGATGATGTTGATCCCGATTATGTACCAATAAATGTTGGTGAGGAATCAGATGTGGAAGTGGATAATGTTAATCCTGAAGTAAACGGCAGCACTGACTCTGAAGCCGACGATAAAAACCTTCGCGTTGGTGATATTGATAATACAGATGGTGGTGTAAAAAACAATCCGAATCTGCTGAATGAATTCTACTGGAATTCTGTTTATGGGGCCAAATCCTAACACTAAAACTTTAAACAATGTGGATACATTTTGCGAGATACTTAACAAGCCGATGCAGACCTTAATTTGTAGACAAACAAATACATATAATTGCTTCCTCGTTGAATACAACAAATATAACGCAGCTTACCTTGATAAAAAACTTATTCTTTGGGAATCTGCCCAAGAAGAAAAACAACTAGCGTATACGGAATTTTAATTGTAATTGGAACTCACACATCAAATTATGAACCAATGACGCAGCCTTGGAAGAAAAACGCTTATCCTTTATATCGAGTTACAATGCCTGTTCGGCGTTTCTACAATAAAGCTCAGTTTATTCGATTTGATTATGATACTACTCGACAGATACGGATGGAAACAGATAAGGAAGGCAGCACCCATAAATAAAATTTTTGATATATGAAACTTAAATGTACAAAATAATTTACAACTTATAAGTCAATTACTGTAGATGGACAGCTATTTCTGGCTAGGGGAAGAACTAAGTTCACCCAGTATATTTCTTTAGTCAATTTAAAAATAATCAATCTACGAGAGAAAAATCAAGGAGAACGGAATGTCAAACAGCTTATAGCACCCTATATAAATATAGTGGCAACTATGAAAAAAAAACAAAAGATGTTTCCCAGAAGAATTTAAACCACCGAGAATTTGAACCACAGATTTTCAGAAGAATTAGATCAATTTTGTATTCCTCTAATAAAAAAGAGAGCACTTAACCGAAGAGTGGTGCAACATTTTGTTGCCAGAAGTGCAATACAATGTGTCCTAGGTTTTCAAATCGAAGAACCCAATGCTCTTTTCATTCCAGATCAGTAAGACGATCGAGGTTCATTGGGACAACTAACAAATAAAGTCAGTGTTTTATGTGTTAGAGAGAGGAGAAAAAAAGAGATCTACGAGAAAAGCTTGTGTTCGATGTTTAAAACCAATATGCCAGGCAAACAGCCTAACTCAAACTGAGTGCCAATATTTTAGTTGGTATTTATGAATTTGAATTGTGATAAGTTGAATAATAAAATTTGATAAATTTCCAATGAAGTAAAATAAACCAAAAAAATCTATAAATGTGTGCGTATTTTCATAGCAAATATATGAGGGAAAATATCTTTAGCAAAAAAGGGTTTTAGGTTAATATCGTCAAAATGGTTGGAAAAATGTGAAAATTGATAAATCAGATTGTATAATAATGAAGATCTTTGTAAAACTCTGAGGAATTATTATTCAAAAATTTTGTTATAATTGAATTTTCATCTCGTTTTCCCCTTAGATTTGAATTCGTGTTAACTCTAGCTGATTCTCAAACCGCCTATAAAGGGAGTTTTTTTAAAGGTTCGCATATTTAAGTTGACAACACTGTTTTGTTTGACAACCGATTTGGCAGCTGACATTTGCTTTGTCATTGGTTTGGTTTACCATTTCATGAATAGACTCACGCCAGAGCAACGCTTATAAATTGTTGAATTTTTTTTATCAAAATAATGGTTCTTCATTGAGGAAGACCCAAATCAATCAATTCGACTTCGCTCTCAGCAACTAGAGATGTGTCCATCCACTTCATGGAGGATTTTATCAAAGGATATTGGTTTACGTGCTTGAGTTGAATTCAATTTGTGCATTCCTGCCATCCGACCATCGCACACGCCGCCAATTTGGCCAATGGCTGAAGCACAAATTAATATTGATTTTACAATTTTGTTCAACGATGAATGTCTCTTTTGGTTGAATGGGTATATGTACGCCAAGACAAAAGCAAAATGGATCAGAAACTTATCAAATTAGTTTGGGTGAAAAGTGAGAAAATGTAGATCCGACAAAATGAAACCAGTTCTCCTATTATAATATTCAATCTAAACAACTAGCTAATGAGCACATCCAGCCATTGGATACAAAATATCTCAGTATTTGAGCAGATTTCTATGATTTAGTTTGATTCTCCGGATAGTTTTCGGAGCAGTTCTCGTTATGACCTTTGTCACTTAATTATTTTAATTACATTTAAACAGAAGTCTGATATAAAAATTGACAGTGAACTAAACGATGTCATTCAAAATAGAAATAGCACATTAAAGTGTTGAATTAAAAATAATCATTCAGTTTTTGTTCGAAAAACACTTGTGCGAAAACACTTGTTTTTAATTTCGCAAAAAAATAATTTTTGAATACTTTAATTAAAAAATTGGTACAAAATGTTTAAAAAATCACTTGTTAGGTCATCATCAGGAGTATCTACTGATTTGTAAAAGTAAAATTTTGTTATATATAGTAGAAAAAAGCAAAAAATAAATAAAAGGAGAGACGAAAAACAAGCAATACAAATTAATCTATTGATCGACCCAACCAACTAATATCAATACGGAAAAATTAATAAAAAGGAAGTGGAGGAAAGCAGGTAGGCGATTAGTCATCGACTGAGTAACAAAATTCAAGGTATATGTCAAATTCACGTTTGCTACTCAGCCGATGACTAATCATCTATCATCTAACTACTAATCCGGCTATGTGGTTTTGAGATCAACCCACAGGCATGGGCCTTACTGTTAGAAATATAGGAAAAAATTCGTTCTGTGGCATTTTTGTAAAATCGGGCCCTAGGCCAGATATACAACATAAACAACTCGTATTTGAACTAAAGTTAAATTTAAATTTGGCACGAGAAAAGTATAAATTTATTAAAGCTAGACGGTTTTTTAAATCGATACACTCATGCCTTATATGCCTAAAATGTAATTTTAGTTTTAATTCGAGTTGTTTATGTTGTATATCTGGCCTAGGGCCCGATTTCACAAAAATGCCACAGAACGATTTTTTTCCTATTTTTGTAACAGTAAGGCCCATGCCTGTGTGTTGATCTCAAAACCACATAGCCTGATTAGTAGGTAGATGATAGATGATTAGTCATCAGCTGAGTAGCAAACGTGAATTTGACATATACCTTGAATTTTGTTACTCAGTCGATGACTAGTCGCCTACCTGCTTTCCGCCACCCCCTTTTTATTAATTTTTCCGTATTGATAAGTTTCTGTATATCTGGTCAGAGCCCACTTTCGCAAAGTTGCCATGGAGCGATTTTTCTTTAAAATATTTTCTAAAGCAAGTCATGAGTGCGAAGACTTCTAAGCCATATATAGCTTTAAACCGAAAACTTTATAATTTTAACGTGCCAAATACTTTTATCGTGTCCAATATTGGTTCGTCCAAATACAAGTTTTTTAGAAAAAACGGGTTCAAGCTTAAAATTCACAAATTTTAAAAGGAACGAATTTAGTTTTTGTTTTTAATGTGTTTTCTAATAAATGCCGGGCTGAGCTAACTTCGCACAAGGGCAAATGGGGTTGTTTATTAATTAGTGGTGCCTGACGATTTTTTTTCCATTTTGTGGAATAGAACGTTAGCTTCACGTTTAAAAACAACACTTTCTGAAATTTTAAATAGCTACAGTTAGTTTGAACAATTTCGTAATAGTGTCTTATCTTCGATCAGAGATTTTACTTAATCATCCGAGGCACTCCATTTTATAAATTGTTATCAACATTGTTGGATCAAAAAAGTGTTAAAAATGGATACTGCCTGCGCCGAAAGCTCATACGATTTGTACTAAATTCAGGAATAATTCTAATCAAATCTTTGCAATAGAAAACTACACCAACTAGTTTTTATCAAAATTATTGAATCGATTTTTTTTAATGAACTTGGCCTCCGTTGGAGGACTTATCAAATGAACCTTATACTGAAATCAGTCTAGAGAAGCTGTGATCAACAAATATCACTAAAATCGTCCGAGCGATATCCGATGCTCGTTAGACAAATATAAAAATTTATGGCGTATAACTTTTGTGAAATAAAATTTGAGTTTATCATGTTGTTGTTGTCAATTATAAATTTGTTGTTGTCAGTTAAAAATTTGTTGTTGTCAACAATAAACTGGAAGATTGAGTTTTTTTTAATATCGTTTTGGTATGAAAATTCGTAAATCGGGTAACAAAATCTAATAAGTTTGTAGTTATTAGTTATTTAGATTTAAGCTCCCGAACACATGCTCCCCCTCCTCAATTTTTGTGTATATTAAATTATTTAAATTAATTAAAAAAAATTCTTCCCAACGAAATTTTAATAATCTCTTTAATCAATTAACACTTTAATTTTAAACTCTATATTCGTACTTATACAAAGTCTCGTTAAAATTTTTCCCATTTCCCTCGGTACACATCCGCCCATCTCCCGCCCTATATATATTTAAAATTTTTGTCTTATTGTTTAACGTTGTTGTAATATTAAAATATATATATATATAAAAAAAGTTTCAAAAGAAACTGATAATCCTTTCATCCTTGTGTAATAAAAATTTGATACAATTTCCTAAAACAAATAATGTATTTAATTTCGTTGGCGTGCCTTAAAGGGTTTGTTTTTTTATGAAATATTTAATCCTCGGGAAAGGAGCAACACAAAATGATATTTATTTTAATCAAATTAACATCAAAACTTTTCATTTTATCTATACGACGTAGTTGTTGTGTTCTAGTTATGTTTAAACACAAGTCAAAGCTAAACACACACACACCCACACCGAATTACCCGTAAAAACTCGCGCGATTTTCTTTTTGTTTATAAACAGGAGTAGTATCATCGTCATCATTATCATAATTTTTTTTTTATAATTTTTGGTTGGTATATCACAACCCCATGATGTTTATGTACGCGCGTACATAAGTAAACCCTTTTTGTGGTTTTAATTTTCTCGGGAGGAAAATGAAAAGTTTTTTTTTGTTCTTATTTCTGTGTTAACTTTTCATGATGAAACGTTTTGTAATAAAATTTAATATAATTTATGATTAAGGTAAATAAATTATGAATTTTATTGTTTGGCAGCTTAAAACCAGTTAAGTTTATGACAAATTGGTTTAAGGTGGAGTGGGGATGGTGCGTTGTGTACGCAGCACAGGAAATATTTTGCAAAGTATGCAAATCGCCTGCCATAAATTTTTTTATATATTTCCGGATTTTTATGTTTTTCCGGTATATAAATCATATCGCTGGTTATCAATATATTGTGTCTCACTCTAAATCCGTATATATGATAAAACGACATCTCACACTTTTCCGATATATTTCCTATAAGCCAACCAACCAAACCTTTATCTCGTGTATATAATAAAAGCAACAAAACCAATTTTTTGTGTTTCTTGTGTTGCCAATTTATAATTTTTGGCAAGCCATAAATGTTTGTATATTTTGTGTATGGATGTGTGAGTATGTGTGTGTGTATGCAAACACACAGTAATTATTTTCTTTTATGAATTTTTCTTTAGAGGTTTTTCTGGTTTTAAATTTTGTATTTTGATAGTTTTTGTGGTTCATCTACTGTTAAACAAAATCTAGCAATAAGCAACAACACAAAACACAAAAAGTGGTAAATTTTAAGGTTTTCGACAACACAAAATAAAAAAAGAAAATTTGGGAAAATTAAAAAGAAAATTTCCAAAAATTTTATTAATTGAATTGCTAAACACATTACTCTATATAAACTTTTCCATATGATGGTGATGATGATGATGATGATGATGATGATACCACTTTAGTATTAAATCGATTTAACCACGCAGTGTCGAACTCGGGGTATCAATAGCCGACCTTTTTCTAAATATTTTTTTTTACTTCATATAACACAATTACGATATTTTTTTATTGATACCGAATTCGCCCTTCATAAACAGAATTGTAAGAGTTCGCATTACACAACATTGGAAAATTGGACGACACAAAAAAAATGAGAAAAAATCGTAAACACATAAAGCGACGGGGTAACACTAATTTTATTAAATTACATAAAAAACAATTTCCAATCGTTTTCCACTTCCCTCCCGTATTGTATAAACGATACGACATTGATTGGGTTTGCTTGTTTGATTTGTTGCTTGATGATTGAGGGTGAATTTTAATTAGACGGTTTGAGCCTTAAACATATTTATTAACTAAAGTTGAATGAATTGAAAAATTTATGTTTTGCCAATAAAATTTATTAGCCTGTCTGCGCGCAATCAGCAACAAATATGAATTGGGCACAAAAATTTAATGTTTTGTAGTATTTTTGGCTCAATTGATTTGACTTTGTGCCAAAATATATTATTGCTTCTATTATGGTTATATTGATCCAAACAATATTTAGGAAGTTATTACTCATTATTGCTCAGAGCTTTGGAAAAATGTTTTAAACAATTTTTCGTATTTGTATATTGAATTAGGGGTGGAACATTGATTGGGTCACTTTTATATGACAAATCGATTGGCATAAATACGAAAAAGGTTGAATTGGTGATTGCGACTCAACGTTTCTGGTCCTCTATTTGGCGTCCCTCCATAGTGATGGATAGAGAAACATTTCTATCCAACGAATTTTGGTTGGGAGAGGGTTGTTCAACCGTTTAGAGATAAAGAATATTGTTAGCTGTTGGCCAAACTAGTAAATTTAAAAAAGCTACTGGTGCAGAATATACGAGAAGATCTCCACCAAGATAATACGACGCCCCCAAAATTTTGTTGTTTTGCATACATCTTTAACGCAAAATTTAAATTTCGGCAAATCGGATTCGTATGTCAGCATGGCCGATTTCAATGCGCTAGAAGAACAATTTATCGAGGTAACCAAAAAAGAAGAAACACCGCTCAAAGGTGATGATTATTATTCGCCTTCCCAAACGAGTTGGTGTTATTTTATTGACAGCGAAATGAGAGTCACAATCTCCGTAGAGTGAGCGAAAAATATAAACGAGTTACCCTGGACTCTTAAATGAGCGATGATGCAAGACACGCCACTTAAGTCATGAGAGTTCATTTAAGGACAAACATACGGAAATGTATTTAACACAGTAATTTAAGGCGTCGATATTAAAGAGATATAACCGAAAAGGGAGTAGATTTTCGAAGAAGTAGCTCGAGTAAAGGAAGTATACATGTGTAAGACATTTGATTCTTATACGGGACCCGAAGGAAGTAGCGGCCTCCATTAATACCCATGAGATATTAGTCACATCATTGGCGCCAACACACTCGAAAAGCAAATTTGATTAAAAGGCGTTTCATGGTAGGTCAAGCATGCTGTCGGATACAATTACGAATTGAGGATCTCCACTGAATCGGGTCAATTTATCTCAACAAAATCTCAATAAAATCGTCTCAAATCGTAAAAATTCATTCCAAACCATTTCAAATGATTATTTTAAATGTAAATGAAAACGGAATTAATTCGCTCCAAATCTTTACAAGCAGTTTCAAATTTAAATAAAATCCTTTCAAATCGGGCAAGGTCATCTCAAATCTTTTCAAAACGTATCAAATCTTTGCAACCCAATCCGAATCGTGATCAATTCAGTCATCATCTCAAACTGTAATCATATGGTTTCAAATCATTTCAAAACGTCGGTTACCAAATCGTTCTAAACATTGCAAATCATTCCAAATCATAATAAAATCGTTCCAAGTTCTTTCAAATTTCTTAAAATCGTTCGAAATTAACTAAAATTATTTCCAATCGTTTCAAACCATCTTTAATTGTAGTAAAATTCTTCCAAATAGCAATAAAATCGTTTCAAATAGTAATAAAACCGTCTCAAACCGTAATCATAATGTGTGAAATTGTAATCAAATCAACCAATGTAATCACTCGTTCAAATAATGTCAAACCGCAATCGAATCGTTACAAAATGTTCCAAATCTTAATAAAGGCTTTTAAAATCAAATCGTTATCCAAACCATTTCAAATCGTTATCAAATCACTCAAAAACGTAATAAAACAATCTCAACCCGCTATAAAATTGCTTTAAATCGGAATGAAATCATTCCAAACCGTTTCAAACCATAATAAAATCGTTCCAAATAGTTATCAAATAATTCAAAATCGTCTCAAACTGTAATCAAATTGCTCCAAATCCCTGTAAACACATTTACATTTTAATCCTCCTAAATCCTATCATATTGAAAACAAATTATTACAAATCGCCGTTAATCGTTTCAAAACAACAATATACTCAATTCATTTCAAAACAAATCATTCCAAATCATTTAAAATCGTAATGAAATGATTCCAATTACAACAGTTGTTAATAAAACAAATTCAATTCGTTTAAGTTTGGAAAAAAGGGACTTAATAAATAAAATCGTTCTAAAATCGTGTGAAGTCGAAATCAAATCAATCAGTTGTTCTTAATTATTCAAATTTTAATAAAAAAGTTCAAAAAAAAAAATTTAAATCGTTAAATTTTAATAAAACCGTTCAAAATCAACTCAAATTGTAAGCAAATCGTTCTAAATCGTAATAAAATCCTTTCAAATTTTAACCGTAACCAAATCATTTCAAATTGTCCAAAAACATTAAAAAATGTAATTTTTAAAATTTATGCAAATCGTTCCAAATCATCTTAAATCGTCTCAAAACGTCAACAATCGTCTTAAATCTTGTTAAAATTGTTCCAAATCTTCTGAAATCATTCCATATCTTCTCAAGTTGTAATAAAATCACTCAAAATCGTTGCAAGCTATTTGAAATTTAAATCGCCCATAATCCTCTCATATTGTTTCAAATCGATCCAAATCATCTTAATTCTTAACAAAAAATTTTCCAAATCGTAAACGAATCATTCCAAAGTAAGTCGTTATCAAATCCTTTCAAATATTATTAAAAACATCTCAAACCGTAATAGTATCGTTCCAAGTCGTAATGAAATTCATTCCCACGTTTCAAATGTTAATAAAAACGTAATTAACTAGCCCCAATTCTTTACAAGCAGTTTCAAATTTAAATAAAATTCTTTCAAATCGGACCAGGTAATCTCAAACCGTCAGTCATCATCTCAAACTCTAATCAAATTGTGTCTAATCATTTCAAAACATCGGTTATCAAATCGTTCTAAAGATTGCAAATCCTTCCAAATCGAAATATAATCGTTTCAAGTTCTCTCAAATCTCTTAAAATCGTTCCAAATTAACTAAAATTATTTCCAATCATTTCAAACCGTCTTAAATTGTAGTAAAATTCTTCCAAAAAAAAATTCCAAAAAAATCCAAAACAGTGTAAATTCAATGCACAAAAAACAAAAAAGACAAAAACAAAAGTTATTCAATTTTGCAAGTGTCAAATAACTCTTCTCACAATTGTCTTTTTTATTTTTCTTCTCTCTTCTAACGATTAGCGGTATTTTTCCCGTTACCTATGCTTTGTAATGTGTTGTTGTATGATATTGTTAATTAGAGTTGGTGATTAGGTTTTGCTTTGTACGCATCACAATTTCAAGTGTTGTATTTTTAAAATGCGTGGTATAAGAGAGTTTCGTTTAAGGGGCCCAACTGATATATTATAATCACTATTTGAGTAAAAATATGGAGAAATTATCAAAAATGTTTTCTGTTACACGTAAAACAATCTATAATGTGTTAAATTGCGCTGAAAATGAGGGTAGATTAGGGCCAAAGCGTGGAGGTGGCCCTAAGCGTTCCCTAAGGAACTTCAGAAAGGATGTGGCACTATTGTTCCTCATGAAACAGTACGCCAGGCCATATTGCGACACAAGTACTGCTCCAGATCTTCACGCAAGAAACCACTACTTTCCGTCTGTTGAAAAGGAAAGATGCTTTTGCTACGATGCTTATATCCGAACCTGTTGACTATTGGGACGACGTCATCTTCTGTGATGAGAGAAAGATGATGCTATATTACAACAATGGACCGACAAGAGTATGGCGTAAGGAATTGGCATCGCTTATTTGTAATATTTTTTTGAATGTATCACATCCTTGCGTGTGAAATTATTTTTAGTGTGCAAATTCACAGAAAAAGCTTCGCAGATTTTCTTAAGGCGTGATTTAAATTAATTAAAATATTTTAAGAAACTATCGTTCGAATGGCTTGGTATGTTAGAAGAATCATCCAAAATATTTTTAGCTATGCTATTTTGTGGATTTGTATCATCTAATGAAAAATTATTAATTAAATCTTTTCGCAATGTATACTAAAACGTTTTATTAATATCGCCATTCTTATCATTGTCGAGTTTTTGAGAGGTTGAATGTTTTTATGTGTTTCTTAAAATTTGATAAATTAGAAAATAATTGGTTGTCATTAAACAACTTACACGCATAATTGCTTAACGATAAAAGTCAAGAATATGTCGAAAATATGAAAATAATTCTGGCATTGATTCTTAACTTAAATTGCACTTAAAACCATTAAACATTTTAATATTCTACTATTATTGATGATAAAAATTCCGCCAACGCAGGACTTTTAACATCACAATCTTTAAGAATATCATATAAATGTTTTTGAATACAATGCCATACTAATGTAGATTCCTGAGAATATTCTAAATCGAAAACGTGAAAAGACTTAAAGAATTACTTTACCGATGTATACATAAAAGTTCATTAACTTTTGTAATTCTAATCCTTCAACTATAATGAACTGTTGTATAGGTTTTCGTTTTTTAATGCAATCGTTAAATTTTCATCTCCTAGCCGCTGCAAATCGTTCATCGTTGTAATACGTATAGAATCATGCTATCCATGGATTCTCGTATAGTTGTTTTTTTAATCGATTTAACTTCGTAATCCTTTACAATAGATCTGGCTGTAGATTACAGAATTTAACAATAATGTTACTAAACAAATTTTGGAATCTGTGAATTTATAATTTACAATCTATAACAAACACAATACGTTGTGGTGGGAATAATATTACTTTCGTCAATCGCGTTTGTTATTGCTTGCTTATCTTTAATGACGTTCTTGTAATAATTCATTAATTGCTCTTCGAATTTTTTTTATTATTTTAATATACTCAAAATTTAATTCAATCTAAAAATTTGCTCGATTAATTATTCCAATGAAAACGCAAACACTAGCATACTTTCAAAATGTTCACTTCCAGCTTGCTTGTAAAAGGGACATTCTTCGAAAATTGTAAAATTGTCCATCTTTGCTAAATCTTGTTTTCTTAATAAATACGTATTTTGCCACAATTCAACAGTTCTTCTGCGTTTAACATACGTTTTATTTTATTTTTAATCGATGTCAATTTGGAGCTAATTTTTACGGTTTTTTCTTCGATTACTTTGTTATTAATAAACAATCTACAGCCTTGGCCAAAAGTATTGGGCGCCCTATAAATTTGAGGTACACACGATAAGTATAACAGAAAACAATCTCTTTTGTTTGTTTATTATTTTTTCGACATCTAAAAAGGACTAAAAACAGTGACGCACACCGCAGATATGGCAATAAACCATCTGGTGCAATAAAATTTGTTATTTTTCCATTTTGTATTTATTCGTCAGTTCGCTACTTTTGCTCGTTGTGTACACATCCAGTGATCTAGTCCGCTTTTGGTGTTTCGATTTGTTAAATTTAGTGATATTAGGGACTTTCGATTGACCTGAATTAACAGAATTGCAATTGAGTTACTATTCAGATAATTGAGTTACTATTCACTTAATTGAGCTACTGAAGTGAATTGGGTGTTCGAATCGCACCTCTTCATTTTTGATAAATGTCAAAAATTATTTTAAATTTAATTTTTTTTTATTGAAATTTGTTTAATTTTATAAATAGAAAAAAACGCACTTAAAAAAAACGGAGAATGAACGTAAAACCAATAAATGTCAAAAATACAACAAAAACAACCTATCTGATTTAACTACACGAGCAAAATATCTCTTCAATTAATTCAGTAGCTCAATTTTTTAACTGAAGTGAAGAGGTACTACTCGAACGCTCAATTCACTTCAGTTGATTCAGATAATTTTGTTAATTCAGGTCAATCGAAAGTCCCTATTATTGCAATACGTCGAAACAAAAAGAGTTAAGTTTAGAACAACGTGTGCAGATACAGCTTCTGCATGAGCAAGGGAAATCACAAGTAGAGTTTTCAAAAACTGTGAAATGTTCACGCCAATCTGTGCAATATACTATTGAGCCATATTCACCGCTAGTGGATCACACAGTAGTAGGTACAGAACCGGGCGCAAACGCAACACCACATACGGAAAAAACAAGAAGGCTCGGTATAAATGGGCCTTAAAATATCAAGGTTCACCGAAGAAGATTGGTCAAATATCGTCTGGTCAAACGAATCAAACTTTGAAGTAAGTTTACAATTCTACGCCCTAATAATAGTAAATAATATGATTTTAAAATAAAATTCATAGATTCAAATATTTTAGTTTTCCGAAGTCTCTACATTTTCTTTATTTCAAGCACCCCTCGCCGGGTAAGCGAAGCATAGTGTGTGGCACCAACAGTAAAACACGGCGGGGCAGCATAATGGTCTGGGGCTGCATGACTAATTCTTTAGTTGGCGAAATGTTTGTGTGTGGGAGCACCTTAAAACTCTTCAAAATACATAAACGTCCTAGAATCTGCGTCACTGTCCTCATTTTTAACAATTTTTGGTGATAAAAATATGGATAGCGTTAAATTCCAGCAGGATAACGCGCCATGTCATAAATCTGCCCGCACAATGGCATGGTTTCGAAAAAATGGCATTGAGGTTCTGGAGTGGCCTGCTCAGTCCCCGGACCTGAACCCCATAGAACATTTATGGAGTTTATTAAAACGCAGAGTCAGGCGCTAAAACTAGATCAACACGAAAATTAGGGTTATGTATACGGTTCGAGATCACGCAACTAGACAGATTGTTTTCATTTTCACGATTAATTTCAAATTGAAATTACTTACGAGTTAAAGTGAAATTTTACTATTTCGTCACACTTTTCAAGTTTAAACGAAGTTTCATTCACTACAGCAATAATGTTTTTTGTATTGGATTGATCGATAATTATTTCACTATTTTCTAGGTTATTTTGGATCACACTACTTTCGTTTTCAAATAAATCACTTTTTTCTAAAATATCACTGTTATCCAGTGTTTTTTGATATAACCGAACCAAAAATAATTACGTACAGTAAAACTAACGGGAAATTTTACACAAAAAATTTCATTGAAATTGTGGAAATATCAATTTGAAATTAAAATTTAATACAGCCTATGACGGATTCTAGTTTAGAAAATAGTTCAACACAACGCTCATTAAAGTTATTCCCTCTTATCAAATAAAAAGTAGTTGAAACACATTATCTAAATCTTCCATTGACTTCTCTACTTCTTTACGGTAGTCACTCTTAATTATCTTTTGGTGGCCGCCTGATTACAAATCTAAAATGCTCCATCTGCATGGTGTTAAGTTTTTATGTTTAATAACCATCAACTACCCTTTCTTTAAATTTAGTGATACTTGTGCCAAACACTCCTTTGTCCAATCAACCGAAAATGTTGAACAGGTGTAATTTGGTTGTCGTAAGGTCATCAACCGTAGAGTTAACAATCAGCTGTCACGAGCTATTAAGACCGGCACAGTAACAACGAAAAAGCTCGGATACTTCTGAGGTCCCGCAATGATTGATTCGATGAATGATTGATTGGTCAATCGCCGCCCGGTCGTCGAACATAAACAAAAGCTTCGCAAAAAATCGTTGGCTCACAATACTAAATACCTTTCACAAAAGAAGTGCAATCGTACGAGATCAAGCATCAAAAACATCAGCTCCAAGCGGAATTAGGAAACTCATGGGCCTGGTTCGCAAGAAGAAGTACAGCCATCAAAGACGGGAATGGAAAACTGCTAAATCGGGATGACAAAGTGACCTCTGGTAGAGCAATCCTTTCTAGAAGTAGAAGTAGATGCAGCTATTAGTAGATTGAAAAGGGGAAGTCACTTGGTCTCGATGGCTGCCGGAGAATTGGGGGACTGTGCTGATATACCCGTTGCACAAAAAGGACGACGTCTTAAATATAGAAAATATCCTGGTATAGCTCTATCGAACACAGCTTACAAAGTGCTAGTTCTGGCCAGTGTTGGATGATTGAGGACGATTTTGGAAATGATTTGGGAGTATAACATCATATATTATCTAAACACAGACTTCCGACAGTGTAAATTGACCACGTCTGATATTATCAAATTATTGATATTATCAGTGAAATACATATTAAAAAAATTTAAAAGTGCACAATAGTGCAAGTAGTGCTGCACACGAAATTTAATCGTATTGCCAAATGAAAAGGTTGTTGCCTATTTAGCAACTATAGTTAAAAATTTGCCTTCACCGACTAAAACAGCTCTTTACAATAATTTTATAATAAAATTTTGAAAAAGCGTAACCAGAATGTCTAATTTAAGTACAGCGTTAAAAGAAATTGAAACCCCAAATTTACAATCCAATTGCGCTATACAAAGATATTTGTAATATTAAATTACTGAACGGCACCCCCTTAAAAAATAATTAATTTTAATTAAGAAAATATAATTTCTGCTTGCGTATATATAACATATATATTCAAATTCACCCGCATTGTCTAAAAACGGCACACAAAGTAAAAATAACAAGGATAATTAATATCCACTCAACTGAGTTTATAAGATAAGGAGAACGAAAAAATATGAAAATCTGCTTTGGTTTTTCCTCCTTGTACATAAAATATTTTTTTGCAATATTCTTTTCTAAAAATACTCTTGATATGGTTTTTAAAATTCGTTGTTAAGCAATCGCTCCTGAAAAGGATTGGAATTTAATACTTTATTTTTTTGGAAAGAATCGCGTTGCCATAACACTAAATATACATATTTAATCATCGTATAATTAATTATCCCGTTATGTACCGTATCGTACAATATTTAATTGCGATTTAATAAACCAGGTTGCCCTATAAAATATATCGAACTTTAATAATCCTGACCTAATAAGAGAGGTGTATCATTCTGATTAAATACAATCGATAAGTAGACGTTTAGTCCTTTTAACGTATTTCCTTCCCTTTTATATTATATTTTATATATAACAATTCTTTGAACAAGAAACATAAAATCTCCTTAGGTTACCGACGACGACTTTCTTCATTTAATTTTAATTTTATCCAACAACACACAGAATTTCCTCCGACTCTAATTTACTCTTGTATAACGTATAGTTTGTTATTTATTTCGTCGTCCCTTTTTTATTATGTCGAATTTTCCTTACAAAAAGGTAGGCAATTTTCTTTCTCCTTTGACTAGTCACCGGATACTTAAATAATAGACACGAGAGAGTTTTCAAAAAAAAAAAAAAATGCTTTCCTAAATAAGGGATTACTTTTGGTACCGATTATTAGGATGATGATCATGATGGGGATTTGGTTGTATAAAATACATAAAGAACAAGACAATGTGTAACTGTGGCGGTACACAAAAGAAATTATTAAATTCCTTAATACCTAATATTGGGCAAAAAAAGAAGAAATTGTAATGAATATTAATTTTTTATATTTTAAGGCCAGTCTGTGTGACGGCCTCGCGTATAATCATAAGAGGGGTGAAATTAATATTTTATTTTGTTTTTAAAGGGATACAACTTTTTTTTTTTATCAAAATAATAATTATTATTATCTGTGAAGGGGAGATGATTGTTTATGGCACCAGATAATTCCTCGTGTTTATCTCGGAGCGTATACACAATAAAATTTCAATTTTCAATCAAAATATCGATTTCATTACGTTTTATGTAATAAGCGACGAAAAAAATTTAATTTTCCATTCTTCCACATATATTCAAAGCCAATCAATAAACAACTTGTCGTTAAAAGCTATAAATGATTTGATAGAACAATATTCTGTATTGAAATAACTTGGGGAAAATCCGAAGCATATCGGAAAATATGAGATGAAAAAATATAAGACTTTTTTGATTTATAATTAAATTCCAGAATTTGTTTGATTTTATATATGTACTTCGTTCGTATGTAGATGGTGTATGGGAATTCTAGGAATTCTGTATGTGTTTATATGTATGTGGGTTGGAACACCTACTGTATGTTAGAGTTTTAGAAATTCTCTTAAGAAAATTTATTTACAGAATATGCTTAGAAATTATAGAACCTAGTCGTTAGTAGAGATATGTAATATTAAACTATGGCAAACAAAAATATTTGAAGTAAATAATTTTAATAATAATATTCAGTTGAATGGTTATGAAATTTTATTTCTATAGGTACGAATAACTATCCGACATTTTGTTTTGAGGGCCATTTCTACAGGAGTTTGTTTGTTTGTTTTTAATCTGTGCAACTGGTTTGGCAGTAGCCAAATCGATGACGTACGGCTATAGATCACATTTACGTATAACCATCTGCACTCTGAATTTCATTTGCGATCGTAATTAGATGATGAAAAATCCTTTTTGGATCTTGGCCCTATTGAGATTCGAACCGGTACGGTACCTTCCGATCCAAACGCCAGAGCTCTAATTACTGTTTGGTTGGTAACACTTTCACTGGAGTAAACATAAATACACAAGAGAAAAAAAATCATGTTCTTTTAACTTCATTCCTAACATTGCGTATCAGAATCAGTACAGTTTACGATGACCTGCTTAAACTAAAGCATTCAGAAGCGTTCCGCTTTGGTGCTACGGAGACGTAAAGTTTACGTAACGTTTATCACCTGATGTATGAAACAAAATGAAACAAAAAAAATTTATACTATTTGTCTTCATATTGACGTTTCGTAATTGAAAAGTTTTTGTTTAACTTTTTCAAATCACATCAGTTACAACAACAGAAATTTTGATGGATATATGAGCAAAAAAAAATCTGATAAAATAACAGTCTTACTTAATAAACACATTTTAATAAACACTTGTTTTTTGTTTCGGAAAACTAGATCTTTTGTATATTTTAATTAAAAAATCCGACTTGTTAGGTCATCATCAGGAGTATCTACTGATTTGTAAAAGTAAAAATTTGTTATATATAGCAGAAAAAAGCAAAAATTAGACAAAAGAAGGAGGGACAAAAAATAATCAATAAAAATTAATCTATTGATCGCGCAGGTGGGCGATTAGAAATAAATTTACTTTAATACACTTTGAATTTTGTTACTCAGCCAATGACTAATCACCCACCTGCGCGATCAATAGAATAATTTTTGTTGCTTTTTATTGCTTATTTTTTGTCCCTCCTTCTTTTGTTTATTTTTTGTTTTTTTCTGCTATATACAGGGTGTCCCCGATTGGGATGCTAATCCGTTAAGTAGTGATCCCTTGGTTCATTTCATGAAAAAATTCGTATAGTAGGGGGGGGGGTCAATTTTTGGTATACTTTGCGATACAGGGTGATAAAAAATTTGGTTCGGGAAAAAAATACCAGCGAATATTAAAGTGTAATTTAAAAAATATTTAGCGAACGGCAACCAACAAAGCCTCATTTGACGGACAATTGAATAGGCTATATTTAAGATTGTATTGGCTATCTTGCATCTGTATCCATTTAAGAGCTATGACGTTTTAAAGTTTAAAAAAATGAAAAAAAATATTGTTTTTTTATAAAACTGAGTTTTTCTCAAAAAAATCCCGTAATAAAATTTTTTTACTATTTTTTTTAAACTAATTTTAATCTACTATTTTTTTAACTAATTTTAATCCGTTATGATCCCCTCTACAATCCCCAATACGTTATTTGTACCTACGTGCCATAGTTTTTTACTTATGAGATGAAGAATGAAAACACTACACACAAATTGTAGTGTAAAAATTGCAACAATTTCTTTTCATTAGTAAAATAATAGGCGACAAAATTGTTGTACACTACAATTTGTGTGTAGTGTTTTCATTCTTCATCTCATAAGTAAAAAACTATAGCACGTGGGTACAAATAACGCATTAAGAGATTGTAGAAGAAATCATAGCAGATTAAAATTAGTTTAAAAAAAATAGTAAAAAAATTTTATTACGGGATTTTTTTGAGAAAAACTCAGTTTTATAAAAAAAATCCTTTTTTTTTTATTTTTTTTAACTTTAAAACGTCATAGCTCATAAATGGATCCAGATGCAACATAGATGATAACATCTTAAATATAGCTTATTCAATTGTCCGTCAAATGAAGCTTTGTTGGTTGCCGTCCGAAAAATATTTTTTAAGTTACAGTTTAATATTCGTTTATACTTTTTTCCCGAACTTTTCCCAAATTTTTTAAACACATTGTATCTCAAAGGATATCAAAAATTGACCCCCCCCCCCCCCCTCTATCATACGACTTTTTCTATGAAATGAACCAAAGAATCACTACTTAAGGGATTAGCAACCCAATCGGGGACACTCTGTATAACAAGTTTTTACTTTTATAAATCAGTAGATACTCCTGATGATCGATCGAGTGATATTTTAAACTTTTTTGAACAAATTTTTTTATTAAAATATTCAAAAAATCTAATTTTAAACAACTGTTTAATAAAATGTGTTTATTAAGTTTTAGTGTGTTTCGCCAAGTGCCTACTGCAAATAGCTTAAAAATAACAGTCTCTACAAATCAAATACAACAAAAACGATGAAGTAAGCAAAACAAAAACTTATTTCGAAAATCGACTATAAAGGACTTGCACTGTAACAGGACATTACCACCCGAAAATACAACTCCCCGAATTTTGCCCCCAGTCATTAGCCCTCAGCCATTTTATCCTCATTCCATTACGTCTCACATATTTACCTCGCCGTCATTAGCCCCGAAAATTGGCGTCCCGGTGGTCATTACCCTCTGTCATTACCACTGGTCATAATTCCCCCACCCTGGTAATTACCCATAAAGCATTTCCCTTCCATCCTTCGCCACAAATATTACGTACAACAACCCCCCCCCCCTCCCCCTCCTCCAGTCCTCAATAATTTCGATGAATTATATCCTACCACTTTAAATTATTTAATTAGCTTGTTAGTATAAAAGTTTAAATAACGGTTATTTAGCTCAGTTTTTCTATTTTTATTATTATAACTAAACCCTTTCCTGCATGCCTTTTTTTATTAATTAAATAATTCTCTTCGAATGTAAATTGTCATCTTGTACAGGGAGATTGTGTTAAAAAAATTTAAAAGTTGAAAGTTTTTCAGGAATTTTCATTAATATATGGTTCTTTCTTTTGAATATAAATAATATTTTATTTTATGTTTCTTAAGGCCTATAAGGACATAATAACTTTATTAATAATTCAGTCTTTTATATTTAAAAATAAAAAATCACACAATATCACAAAAATTTGTATAGGAACAAAATATTTTATTTGTGGAAGTCAAATGTTAGTTTTCCACATTAAGTTACTTTGCAACTAAGGCGGGATTTCATCCACTCTGAAAAGTGGTCAAAGTTATTTTTGCGCCCACCTTAGGTGGGATGTGAGTGGTATTTTGCTTTTTCCTTTTCAACTCCAACAATTTACTTACAGTTGAAGACCTTGTTAAAGTTAGCCGAAAGATTCCAGCCGAAAGATAATGCAGATAGTGTCTTGACTATTTTTAAACTCTGTTTATACTCTCGCTCCTATCGATTTTTAAATTCCTATAAACTGAAATAATTTCTCCTTCACCCGAATGATGTAACCCGATCCTAAATTCTCCTAAATTCGACTTCATAACTGATTTTTGCTGTATTCAAGACACTATCTGCATTATCTTTCGGCTGGAAACTTTCGGCTAACTTTAACAGTATCAGTTGAAGAAGGTCTTCCCATTTTAGCTTGTTCACCGATCAAGCATAGGAATTCTGCTACTTCAACTTTAAAGTCTGCCAACGAAAAAAGATTTGATTCTGCTACACCTTTAGATCTTTCAACTTTTCTAAAATAAAATTTATCCATTAAAAGTCTAAAATTTAATAAAATTTATTCACATCATATATAAAATCCAACTATTCGTAACGGTCATGTCTAAGAAAAAGTAAAAACTCGAGTAAAAACTCGGAGATATTATTTGTCCGATTTAAGTTTTATTCTGCATCTGTCCAAAAAGCTATCTAATAAGTCCGCTCCTCCCATGATCTTATTATATTCCGTAACAATGGCTGGGCAAGGAATAATTGCTAATCGCGATTTCTTATCTCGTCTTTCATTGGTTTGGAGTATTTTTTCGCCAATAAAATTTGATATTAAATTAACAATTTTCGTGTTCTTCCATGATACAATACAAATTTTCATATTATCTACTTCAGAAGTCAATTATAAAGAAGTTCCACGAGGTTTGGATTTCCTACATTTTCATCTGGAAGTGTATAACTGGCTACTCTGTTTCTACGTTCCTAGACTTAAAATTCTATTCTTTCCTAATTCAAAAATCAAAGGCATACAGTTTAGTAGTTATCAAAGTAACATTTGAAGTGTTGATTTCTTGGTAAATTCCGAACCAGGTATTTTTATGGTACCAGATAAAAGAAATTTTACCATCCGGTTCATGAATTAAAAGTAAATCTAAAAAATTTTTATGGTCAATTTCTTTTTCAACAGTAAATCTTATTCTATTATCTAAACAGCTAAATATATCCAGAAATAATTCAATTTTTTCTTCAGGGATTGCCGATAAATTTGCGATTATGGGACTAATTGGAGAGCCCATTGGAGAACCAAAAAATTGTTTATAAATTTTATTGTCGAAAGAAAAATCGCAGAATTATTCAAAACTATTTGCAATGCCGACATAAATTGAGCTTTTGTCAATTTAGTTTCTGAATTTTATTTAATACTCCTCCAGTTATCTTTAATAGTGTTGGTAACACGTGTATTATCAACACTAGTGAACAAAGACGTAACATTCAAAGAAACTAAAAGGCCATTTTCTTACACGTTTGACAAATAGTGAACATCTCCAATATAGATCAATTCGTGTCAAAAATATTTTAAGTTTTAGAAACAAATTTTGTCCTCCTTCAGTTCCGTATTTCAAAATTATTTCTGATGTCGATTTGCTAACGCCATTGTAGCACAACAACCCTCATCTGAGAGATTATGAATTAACGAGTGATATTTATTTCATTCTGAACTTGTTCGATTTTTTCCTGGGGGTTGCGTTTCAAGAGATTCGAAGCAATCCAATTTCGATGGCAGTTGTACATCCGTGCTAATTCTTTTATAGGCATCCCAGCAGAATAGCCCTCTATAATCGCGGCTCTGACCTCCAAAGACAATTCATTTTTTCTACACATTTATAAAAAATATCGACTACAAACTTGTAATAGAAAATAATAACCAAAAGGATACAATTTTGTCAAAACATTAAAAACAATCGGGATTCCCGTTATGAGAGAATTTTGTCATGCGATGTACTGTTACGACTTTTGTTTTGGCCATCTTAGTATTTTACCTCTATGACAAATCTGACATGTAACGCACAGCACTGCCACCTGGTTACGAACACTTGGTAATGTTGCTGTACTAAAATATTTTTGTTTATGTGGACATGTTTTTGTTGTTTCTTGTGTTTGCCCCTATGCTGCGTGATTGGAGGTTAAAGTAGAGAGCGAGACCAATGTGCATCGGGTGTGTGCGAAGCAATACGCTCTAGAAGGTTTTTTTCTTTTATGTTTCTCAGAGACAGAGAAAACAAGAAGATTTTTCTAGAATGTATTGTCATGCGTTATTTACTACGAGAGTTTAAGTTAGTCTTGATTGGGATTTTAAAAGAGAAAGTCTCGTTGTGGTTTATGACAACAAAATCGAGCCTTTAAGTTTGTATGAATCGATCAGTTTTAGTTTTTTTTGGATTATGAAACTTTTCAGTTTTTTTTGGATTACCAAATCGATTTTTGTATTGAGAACACTTATTTTTCGGCGTGTGTCCGCATGTTTTTTTTTTTTTGGTTAAAATATATATAATTTTTGTACTCGAAAAACGAGAGAGAAAAGTTTTGTGTTTTTTTTTCGCTACAATATCTTGACTTACATTACACATGCTATTTTGATTGACTATTCGAAAGTGTAGATGTTTTGTGAATTAAAATACATATGCATATATTTTACATATTAACTAAATAGTTAAGCAAACAAAAAAAATGTTAAATTAAACTAATTCAAAGTAAATTAAAATCGAGTGAAGGTCATCGAGTTGCGAGTGTGTAACGTAGTAGATTACCAAAAATGCGTTCAAATATTTAATAAGGTTGCATTGTACTAATAAATAAAACGGTGTTGTATCGCGAATAGTAACAATAAATAACGGGTGAGGCACCGTAACAATAAAGGGTGGTCTATAGAAGTTCGCTACGTGCATTTAACGGGTGGCCAATCGAGGCCATTAAAATTTATGGTGGGGTGAGACAACGCCCTTATTGACGGTTTAAGGCGAAGGACGCACAACTTATAGGTGGCCAACCGGCCAATTGAAAATTTTATTTGAAATTTTGGTGAAAGGCACCGCAACGAGTTGGTGACCATCCGGTCATTTGCCCATTTTTTTGGTTATCGGTGAAAGGCACCGCAACGAGCAGGTGACCATTTGCCCATTTTTGGGTATCGATGAAAAGCACCACAACGGCCCGGGCGATGACCCTGTGGCGTACCGACCACCCAAGGTAGCAACGATATTTTTTTTTGTTAAGGTACGATTTTTTTAAATTTTTTTTTTCTATTTTTCCATATATTTTCAATTTCTTTAAATTTTTTTTTATTGTAATCGAGCGCCGCATAGCGGGTGCATGTCGCGCGCTCAGTGCACATTGGTCTCGCCCCAAATTTTGAAGCGTATATTTTTTATTCTTTTATTTTTTTTTTGGATTTTCGCTGGCGGGTGTTGTTTTCCGTTTCCTCAACGTGGTCTCAAAAAAAATGAATTGCTAAATTTTTCCAGGTTGGGTGTGGTGGCAGGGGAGACTCTCATTGTGTGTGGGCGTGTTGTTTACGGTCCCTTGGTGCCCGCATCCGATTTCGGAACCAGCGCTTGCGCCGTTTGAGTTCGGACGGATGCGCGCACCAAGGCACTCTTTCCGTTATAAATATTTTTTTTTGGTGTTGTTCGTTCCTCAAATTCCGGCCGACGAATTTCGGCAGAACTCCGGGCTTTGTTATTTGCGTCAGAATACCCGCAAGCCTCAAACCCCACGACCCATAGCACTTCTCCCTGAATTGTAGCCGGTAAAAGATCACCGTGTGAGGCCTCTGCGTGATATTAGTGAAATCTGCGTGACGGCAGAAGCCATCCTGTAACAGCACAAATAATTTTGTAATTTTGTTTTGCTTTTTGTTTTTAACGAAATAATGAATATTTTTTATTTTTTTTTAATCAAATACAGAATAAATGTCATTCCGAATTAACAAATAAATTATTTTTTTGCGTTAATTTTTGGGTCAAAATTTTAAATTTAATCGAGTGATTTGTTAAATTTTTGCGATGCACGAATAATTTTGTAAAGGGCTGTATGTACAATAGTAGCTTAGGCAAAGTTAGATAAAAATCGTTTCACGGCAAGTTCCCGAAAATGAACGCTGGGTTAAGAAGTTAAGTTCCCGAAAATTAGCCCAGGGCTAGGAGTTTTATTGAATTCTATTTTAAATTTCGTTCGGCTCAGTAACCGAACATTAGCACCCGGAAATTATCCCCTTCCCCTGATTATACCCCGAACCACCCATTACCACCGGTCATTACCCCTGACCATTACTCCCCCCCCCCTTCGTAATTATCCACCGGTCATTTTCCTTCTGTCATTCCCGAAAATATGACCTACCTAATTTAAGGCCTATAGTTAAAAGAACCGTTTCCTAAATATTCGGGGACAATTACGATGGGAAATGAACTGGGGTAATGGGGAGTGGGAGTGGGGAAAGAGGGTTGCGTTAATAACCAGTGTAACAATGACTTGGGTTAATGGTGGGGAGTATTGACAGTGAAGATAATTAATGGCGTCATAATATCCGGAGGCTGTAGGAGTAATTGGCCAAAAGATAGTGGCGAGGTGGTATTGTGCGAGAAAGGTGTTGGTTAAATCCTAAACCCCACCTACTAATAGGTGACACGTGACAACGGCTTAATTGAGGACCGCCCAACACTCTGATGTTATCAACGCCCGATTGGCCACAGCAATCCAGGGCTTCGGCATTTTATCAAACAACAGGACGTATAAATGCGATAATTAAGAACTACAAAATTATTAGATTGCAAAAATGCCTGAGAAAAACCCCGGATTCCCCGGAAACTTTTGAAAGAAGCGGCGTCAAACGCAGATCCGAAGCTGCTCAGGCGGCATATCCCTCCAGAATATTTACTCGAACATGCCCCTATTTTAAGCCCGTCACTAGCATAGTCGTAATATATGCTCGAGCATCATAATATGTGGTACCCATTTTCCTTCTTTTTGAATTATTTTTATGGCATGTAAACGTTTGCTTATTGCTGCTTGAGTGATATTTAACTGTTCGGCAAGTTTTTTTTCTGTTTGAGCTGAGTTTTCCTCAATATTGCTTCCAATTCTTCATCTTCAAATGTTTTTGGTTGACCAGAACGTTATTCTTCACTGACATCAAAATCACCACTTTTGAATCGTTTAGACCAGTTTCCGCAAGTTTGTTGAGTTGTTGCATGTTTACCATAAGTTTTTTGAAACAAGCGAAAACTTTTAGCAGCTTTTTTTTCTTTTGATTAAAGCAAAAAAGTAATGCTTTCCACAAATGCTGTTATGTTAGTACGAAATTCGACATGTATGAACGGGATTAAAAAATATGTTGTTTACGCTTTCACGAGTAATGACAAACTAAATTTTAATGTGGAATACCAACACTTTAAAACGCTGTAGGTGTCATTGTAAAATAATGTTTAGTAATAACGTTACGCCATCTCTTAGAAAATCCAAAAATCTAAGTTATACGCCCATTAAAAAATACGCTGGAAATACTTAAATGGACAATTCTATCGCTTGCTCCTTATTCACCAGATTGTGCCCCATCAGATTACTATTTGTTCCGATCTTTGTGCGCTCTTCAAGACCAGCACTTCAGAAACCACGAAAAAATCAAAAAATGGCACAACGAATGGATCGCATCAAAAGACAAACATTTTTTTTTTCGATGGAATCCACAAATTGCCAAAAAGATGGTCAAAAGTCATAAATAACGATGGAAAATATGTTGATTAAAATAAAATTTACCATTTTCTAGAAGTAATCGTGTTTTTTAAATAAACTATTACCTAATTTTAAGCCAGGTTAGAAAAAATCGCTCCGTGTCAAGTTCCCGAAAATTATCTCAGGGCTAGGAGTGCCATTGATTTCTATTTAAATTTTCGTCCCGCACGATATATCTTAATTATTCCGCCAACCATCCGTTTTAAGATCTTTACTCTAGTAGGAAATTTATGGTATGTTAGAAAAATGGTTCAAGTAGCTGAAAATGAACGCTGGGTCGCTTGGAATTTCATTGATTTATATTTAGATTTTTCATAATCGATTAGTCATAACCGAGCATTACTATTCGGTCATTATCGACGGTCATTACCTCCTGGTCGGTACCTCCGGTCTTTACCCCCTGATTATTTCCCCATTGTCCTTATTTACCGGTCATTTTTCTTCCGTTATTCCCCTTAAATAATACTCACTTCCGTATCACAACCTCCGTCGCTATAGCTTCGTCGAAATATATGCTCGATCATCGTCATACCTGAAAGCAACGGTCGTCATTATATCGAGGTTTTAACTAATAAATAATGGCGCGCGAATACAGGTGTCAATATCAGAATTTTTGGCAAAAGGATGCGAAATTATTTTATCTCAATCGAAAGAGGCCGCAAGGAATAATGGGACATACTTTGTTTAAAAATTGAACATTTTACACTTGGTCGCGAACCTGCTGAGTGCAATAACAGGCTAGTTGTATTATACTTGTACCACCACTAGCTAGCTAAGAACAACTGAACAATATCACTTCAAACCGTTTTGTTTGATGAGCTCGTAAGACTCCTCTATCTTGGTGTCTTAAAGGTGAATGAAGGTTCGTAGAGTTCTGGTTCTGGCTAAAAAAGCCAATGAGACAACACTTTTATCATTCTCGAAGATGGGGTCAAATAAAAATCGCTGTACGGTTCCCGGCGGGTCTCTTTACTAGTTTGCATTAATGCCTTTCGGGATGTGTTACGCGCGGCATAGTTTGTGTCGTCTAATGAATCAGGTGGATCTACTTCAATTTAACGAGCATATTCTCGTTTATCTAAACGATCTACTGATAATGTTGACTAGATGATCTCGATGATCAATATTCGACGAAAATTGCAACGAGTTTTAGTCCGGGTATTATTCAAGCGACAGTGTGGAACGTATATTCCATGACACAGATCGCAACTATCAAACATTGCGTAGTTACCTGCCTGGCGTTTGCGACATCTTAGGTATGGGTCGTCCCCACTATGTAACGGTCGAATCGTTACAGATTTTGTTACTTGGTTATTCCATTCGTGCTGGTCGGAGTCGTCCTGTAGTATATATTGTTTTATACTTTTATAACATTCTATGAAACATACAATTTCAGACGATAGATGGCAATAATAAAGAATACAGTGTTTTTTTTAAGTGTGCTAGATAAATATTACTTCAGACTCAGTGACCGGTCATCAAATAATATCTTATTTGCCGGTATAACAAATGTAGGCACAAATCTGAAGTTGAAAATATCAAGTTTTGTAATGGTTATGGTTATTTGGATCAATTTCGATTAATATGGATAATTATGCAGCAATCTGGGCCCTAGTAGCACACCATCTTAAACCCCCTCGACTGCGCTCTAGTGGGCTACTTTCCGCAGATAGTCGTTCCTGAATATTTCAGTTAACAGTTCAACCTCACGTTACCTCGTTATAATTTCTCGCTATAAATTCATCTGGATATATTTATACTTGTTACGGTTTAATAAGCAATATCTTTAGTTACATAATTGTAAATCAATTTTCATTTACCTCAAGATATAACATGTACAAATATAAGTAAATTATCTTACCTCTGTACAAAATTCCAATTAATCTATAAATAAGAATTTGTTACACAAATCGTTTGAGGTAACCAGTTAATTTAAAAATATTTCTATCAATATATAGCATGTTAGTTAGTTCAATATACCAAACTACTATGTATGTGTGTGTGTGCATATGGGCATATGCAAATATTAAAAACCTAAACAACATGCAATCAATACATAATATAAATTCAATTATTTGGATACATAATTTCTTGACATGTAATTATAATATACCTCATTTTCACCAATACTCTCGAAATCTACTACCCACCACCCCCTCAAAATAAACAAATAATATCGCCCAACTCCTGTTTAATTTAAACAGGAAAATCATCGATAAAATTGACAATTTGTTTGCACACATCTGTTAGGAAAATTTATTTATAACTACTCAGTGTGTGTGTGTGTATAATACACCTTTGCCTCGTGCCAACCCCTTTCAACAGTACGCCCGACCACCCCCTTGTAATAATAACACTTTCACAATATTTCTCTCATATACGTTTTTGTGAAATTTTCATTATTATTTATTTGCTTAAAAATTGATTAGTTATGGGGTTTTCTTCTTTTACTTTTTTGCTTTTAAGAGTAAATATATGCTCTTTGATTGGGAAATTCTTTTTTTTTTGTAGTACCGGAAAATGATTGATGTTATTTTGATGTAAGATTTTCTTTCGTCTGATGCTTTACAATAATATATGTACATGCATAACATAAAGTGAAAAATCGAAATTTTGTGAGGTATGTTGGATTGATTGGAAAATTTAATTGATTTGAAATTTTCCGATGGATTAAATTCCGATAATTTCATTAGATTGAAATGGATTGGATAAAGTTTATTTTTTATTGTGTCCAAGATTTATAATTGATACATAAAACGACTTACCCTTCTGTCTCTAGTAGAGTTGGGACCTTCTACATCCTAGTCCAAGTGACAAGCTTTAACCACTGGACCATTTGTCCAGTTTATAAAATTAAAAGGATGGAGGCTCGGGAGGTTCACGGAGGTAATGAAAAGTTCGGTTTCGAATATGAATTGAATATAAATTGAACATGAATTGAATATGAACTGAATAAGAATAGAATATGAATTGAATATGAATTATATATGAATTGAATATGAATTGAATATGAATTGGAAATGAATTATATATGAATTGAATATGAATTGAATATGAATTGAATATGAATTGAACATGAATTGAATATGAATTGAATATGAATTGAATATGAATTGAATATGAATTGAATATGAATTGAATATGAATTGAATATGAATTGAATATGAATTGAATATGAATTGAATATGAATTGAATATGAATTGAATATGAATTGAATATGAATTGAATATGAATTGAATATGAATTGAATATGAATTGAATATAAATTGAATATGAATTGAATATGAATTGAATATGAATTGAATATGAATTGAATATGAATTGAATATGAATTGAATATGAATTGAATATGAATTGAATATGAATTGAATATGAATTGAATATGAATTGAATATGAATTGAATATGAATTGAATATGAATTGAATATGAATTGAATATGAATTGAATATGAATTGAATATGAATTGAATATGAATTGAATATGAATTGAATATGAATTGAATATGAATTGAATATGAATTGAATATGAATTGAATATGAATTGAATATGAATTGAATATGAATTGAATATGAATTGAATATGAATTGAATATGAATTGAATATGAATTGAATATGAATTGAATATGAATTGAATATGAATTAAATATGAATTGAATATGATTTGAATATGAATTGAATATGAATTGAATATGAATTGAATATGAATTGAATATGAATTGAATATGAATTGAATATGAAGTGAATACGAATTGAATATAAATTGAATATGAATTGAATATAAATTGAATATGAATTGAATATGAATTGAACATGAGTTGAATAAGAATTGAATATAAATTGAATGTGGATTAAATGCAAATTGAATATGAATTGATGAATTCATTAATCAGATTGATTGAGTTGAATTTGTATTGACCACGAATGGGTATAATACATATTCAAATCACATTCATATTCTAGTCATATCCAAATCATATTTAATTCTTATTCATTTCATATTAAATTAATTTTCAATTCATATTCAATTCATATTCAAATTCAATTCTTATTCAATTCATATTCAATTCATATTCAATTCATATTCAATTTATATTTAAATTATACTCAATTCATATTAAATTCATATTCAATTCATATTCAATTCATATTCAATTCATATTCAATTCATATTCAATTCATATTCAATTCATATTCAATTCATATTCAATTCATATTCAATTCATATTCAATTCATATTCAATTCATATTCAATTCATATTCAATTCATATTCAATTCATATTCAATTCATATTCAATTCATATTCAATTCATATTCAATTCATATTCAATTCATATTCAATTCATATTCAATTCATATTCAATTCATATTCAATTCATATTCAATTCATATTCAATTCATATTCAATTCATATTCAATTCATATTCAATTCATATTCAATTCATATTCAATTCATATTCAATTCATATTCAATTCATATTCAATTCATATTCAATTCATATTCAATTCATATTCAATTCATATTCAATTCATATTCAATTCATATTCAATTCATATTCAATTCATATTCAATTCATATTCAATTCATATTCAATTCATATTCAATTCATATTCAATTCATATTCAATTCATATTCAATTCATATTCAATTCATATTCAATTCATATTCAATTCATATTCAATTCATATTCAATTCATATTCAATTCATATTCAATTCATATTCAATTCATATTCAATTCATATTCAATTCATATTCAATTCATATTCAATTCATATTCAATTCATATTCAATTCATATTCAATTCATATTCAATTCATATTCAATTCATATTCAATTCATATTCAATTCATATTCAATTCATGTTCAATTCATATTCAATTCATATTCAATTCATTTTTAATTCATATTCAATTCATATTCAATTCATATTCAATTCATATTCAATTCATATTCAATTCATATTCAATTCATATTCAATTCATATTCAATTCATATTCAATTCATATTCAATTCATATTCAATTCATATTCAATTCATATTCAATTCATATTCAATTCATATTCAATTCATATTCAATTCATATTCAATTCATGTTCAATTCATATTCAATTCATATTCAATTCATTTTTAATTCATATTCAATTCATATTATTTAGGATATTCAACAAAATAAGATTTGTGAAATTTTTAACAAACCAGAGTTTGCGCATATTCTAAAATAAGACATTTTCCAAAATAATATCTAATTAAAATTTTACACCTACACATAATTAAACGAGCACAAAAGCTTAGATAGCAGATAAAAGGTAAAGTAATATAACCAACGAGCTGCGGACAAATCCAATCTTATATTCATTACCTATCCAAAGTCACTGTACCAAAGATTTTTTCTCATAATGTTCTCAGAAATTCATCCTTAAAAAGGAGAGCAAAAATTAAAAATAGAAAAACTTGGAATATAATAAAATTTTCAACTAAAATATCTTTGTGTCTGTACATTATATTTTATATATTATATTCCACCTCGACAGAAGGTTTAAAATTAGCAACAACAACCAGTAATAATACGTAATGGCAGAAATAAGAAGAATTTATAAGGTGGCAAAAATTGCTAAGCAACGTTTTCCATGGTTCACGTCTTTAATTTGAAAAAGTAAAAAATCGATTTATTTTTCTTTAAGATTCGCATACATATGTGTCCATCCAGCAGAGCGTACACGAATTCAACTTGATCCAATTGATTTCCCTCATAATTGAATTAATCATTCACCATGTTCCGAATCATTGATATTCAAAGATTTTTAAGTATCCCCCCGTATATATTGTACATCGTAGACAAATCTTCAAGTTCCCAAATTAATTAAAAAATAAACCAACCAAAACAAGTTTTTTTGTTCCTAAATACAAAGTAGTAGATATTATATTATAGAAAATTCTTAGGGAAATTGATTTTCTTCAGTTCCCCAATACGGAGACCAGAATTTTCTTCTACGAACTTGTTTTGCATATATTTTTCTATTCTCGGTTCGATTCGATTTCGTATAATGACAGAAGAAAAGAAAACTTTTTTTTTTGTGTACTTTGAATGAAAAATACAATTGAAGAGATTCAAATCAGTCAACCAGGAAACAAATCAAACAAAAAGAACAAAAAGTAAAGATGTTTTCTTCGTCATGGATGGTTCGTTCCACCCAAACCCTATATACACTCTTCGTTACACAGTATAAATTCAGTTTTAATTTCATTACCATTTTTAACAATCAACATTGTTATAAATTTTATTTAATTTAAGATTAAAAAAAATAACTTAAAAATTGTGGAAATGAAAAGAAAATCTGATTAGTCGAAATCATACAATTTTTCAATATTTTTTTTTTACCGTCGTTGGCAGTTGATTAAATTGATTTGGTTTGGGGAAATTTAACAATGAAATCAATTTATAGTGGATTTACTTACCTCGACCGCTTCGTCCGACGAAACGTAAATCATTAAATTTTGCTACTTGATTTTTCATTACCGCCGTACAGTTACGTAATTCACCACAATAGTTTTCGTCGTTGCCTGCCATTACCGTGACTAGGGTACCGTCGCACACTTCACCGAGTGCGACGACTTTAAATGCAATCGGTAAAGTTTTATTCGATCGCCAGTGTTGCGGTAGAGTTGTGCAAACCTGCAGAAATATAAATAATGAATTTATTGTAATATTTTATCTAAATTTTATTTAATTAATTTTAATAAAAAAAATTGCTTAAAGTGTCTTCCGCTAGAGCAAGCGTCCGTTTTTGAAAGCACGTTTATACTCAAACGGTTTCGACAAAAATCAATGAGACGAAATTTCCTATGAATTGTTTGCGGTGAGTTCAAATTTCGATAAAATTGGTTTCTGAGGTGATGTTTGATACTGGCTTCTCAGTACGGTTTGGTACCATTTTTCGATATTGCATAAAGTATTGTAACATATTGCGCGATTTTGCACTATTTCTCATTTTATTGCAACAGTAATATTGCGTCATGTTGCGCCACGTTTCAAGGTATCTCGCAGTTTTGCGTTACATGTTTTGTGATAATTATATGGGCGGCTTTAAATTGCATTATGTTAAGTATTGTTGCATCATGTTGCTTTGGATATTTGTTGCACTCTTAATTGGATATGACGGGTAATAATATCATTGGAATTAAATTGTTGTGGGGGCTCTGAAACATGCACAACTAAGATAGAACTAGGCCATATTACCGGTAACGATGAAATTTGGTGTGGAAGATGGGAATAGGATTCTGAAATGATTTTTGTAAATAGTTCTACAACACGGCAAACTGGGAGGCTACTTTTTAACAAATCTAGTCGAAATTAGGCGTGGCGATTGGAAATGTAATTTTGAAATAATTTCTGGAATTTGGTCAAAAGAACTATGGTACTGGATAACCGATCAGAAAGAACTTTGGTAATGGAAATGGAGTATTTGGAACATTTTGCAAAGCAAATTTGTGTATTGCGTGACTAGAAATGTGACATTTTAATGATTTTTAAAGCAAGTTCTGGAACTTAATAAACTTAATAAACACATTTTATTAAGTATTAGTGTGTTTCACCAAGTGCCTACGGCAAATAGCGTAAAAGGTAAGAAGTTCTGGAATGTGGAAAATGATGAAACTTTTAAAGATTAAGGGGTAGAGGGTTCTTCCCGGGATTTCCCGCCCGGGAATTCCCGGGAATTTTCGATGTCCCTCATTTCCCGTTTCCCGGGAAAAATAAAATAATTTCCCGGGAAAAAATTTAATTCAAAGGATTATTTCTGTATATATTTTATTACATTAGGGTCTAGATTAGAATATTTATTTATTCAAATTAAAAATAGATCTATGTCTACAAAGCTTGTTTTTCTCCTTTTATGCAACGGGTTGGTTAGTGCGCAGTCTTTAGATTGTGTAATAATTGACTATCACAGGTTCTTTATTTGATAATAATTAATTTTTATTTGATTCCCTGCGTGACAATAATGATGCAATTTCAAAAGAGATGTTGCTAGTTCTGTCTCTTTGCGTTAAAGAGCGAAGAAATCACGATTTTGTTTCTTTGATTAAATAACTCCGAACACTCGATTTGCATTCAACCGCTACTCCTGATCAAAAGCTGCAATTATTTGTTATGCGAATGACTTATATAAACGTTTATTCAGTGAAGATGTTGATATTGAAATTGAAAGTTAATCGTCTCAAGAGGATGACTGTTTAACAGTTACAAATATGAAAGATAGATTGGCATAGCTATAAATGCAGCATATAAACCTAAAAAGTGTGTTGCAACTAAGGTTTTACAAAAAGATCTCAAAAAAGAATTTCAAATGTATGAGATTACGGGAAAAATTACAAATAATTTACAAAAGCTGCTAGATGCCCTAACCTGCATACAACCAACCTCAATAGAAAGCGAGACAGTATTTTCTTTCCCATCTAATTTCTGCACTAAACGAAGATCATCACTTAGTGACTTATCTCTAGACTGCCTCACATTTTTGAAAAGTTATTTCCTGAACAAATAAGTTCAAAATATGTTTGTTCAAGTAAAATTAATTTTTTCTAAATATATATATACATATACAAAATTTTTGAATTATTTATATCTCAAATTATAATTTTTATTTTTTAAAATAAAATTAATTTTATATTTTAAAATAAATTCCGTTTTGTTATTAAAATTCAAATGCAGTTTTGTACCCTCGTTTTTATGTATTTCTTTAAGAAATGAAATTTTTCAATTCCCGAGAATTCCCGGGAAACCGGGAAATAAATTTAAAATTTCCCGTTTCCCGGGAACAAAAAAATGTTGGAAATTGATACCCTCTATTAAGGGGACACATAGGCATAACACCTTCAGAATTGAAAAAAAAAAGTTTTTCAAAGATTTTTTTTTTGGAATAAAAAGAGATATCTTAATGAAATTTTCCATTGACATTTTATTTAACTGAAAGTATACAAAAAAAAAATTTTTAGATTTTTTTCCAAAAACACTGAACAAAGGTTTTCCAAAAACACTGAAAATTCGAATCATAACTGCTCTCAGAAACGCTTAAAGAAAACGAGGTTTTATTCAGCATTAAATCGCCCTTGGAATGAACTAAAAGGAAAAAAATTGGTTGAAAAATAAAAAAATGGCGGCATTTTTTCGAAAGCAGCGTTTTTGTCCCTCCCTCAAAAAATTAAAATCCGATTATTGCTTCCGTAGTTCACTCTTAGCAGAAATATATGTAGATCAACGTGTTAAAATTTTAGAACGATTGGATAAGTAGCTTTTCTCAATCTTACACGCCAACTTGAAAAACGTCATTTCGAGATAATCGCGTTTAAACTATTGCGCTTTAAATAAGGCGCGCTTCGCAATAAATAAAAGAAAAATATAAATAATTTTTTTTTTTGAGATTTTCTTGTTTATATCACTAAAATCATGTTTTTAAACGTTCATTCTAACATGTTCTATCATAAAAATAATTTCGATTTTTTGATAATTTGTAGGTGCTATGTCCCCTTAAGTTGGACAATGATGAAATATTTTATTTCTAATGTGTTTGAAAAACAGTTAATATCTCAATCCATTTGACAAACTCTTTTGATACTTAAAGCCATTTTGAACAGTACTGAGCATTTTCTTAAGTTCGGCGAATTTTTGGCCTTTAGTAAAAGCAGATTCGAAAACTAGAAATTATTTAACAGTACATAGAGAATGAAAGTTTCAATCCAGTAAGCTAAGAGTAAGATTTTGGAGAATGAAGCAAATTTTGCAAAAAACTAAACATGATACAAATTGAAATGGAATTATATACAACATTAACGTGTAAAGATCTTCAAATGAGAACATTTTTTAAATTTATCAAGAAAGTATGTCATTTTTACTGAAATTTAGTGTAGACGCTTGATCATTAATAAATGACAAATAATTTCTGGCAAACTTTTTTTTTTAATTTTTTTCTAAATTTCGACTACATTTCCAAACAACTGGGGCTTTCTGTCTCACGAATAACGCGATCCATTTTGGTTTTGAGACCTTTAATTGATTTTGGGTTATTCTAGTAAATCTTTCTTCAAGTCTGTTCTAACTGAACTAATTATTTCATTGATTGTGCGTATAGCAAGATCCAGTTTCCACCACAAGTTGTTAATATTCAAACCATTAAATTTTGAGGACGTTTAGAAATCGATTAGTGTGGGTTCAATGCCATTTATTCTCTCACTGCAGCAATATTTTTGGTTGAACGTCCTGAACGAGCACGTGCTGCGGTCGATATATTTGCTAATGAACCAATTGACTCAAATTTTTTCACCAAACTGTTTTAGTGGGGTCAGATAGGCGATTTAGTCTACCATAGTACGCGATTTTTATGAAATGCTTTTTGTTATACGTTGGTGAAATTTGTCCTTATTCTATCCTAAAAAGCAACGATGACAAAAAATGTGTGAATGTGTTTGTATAATGTCTCGATATAACGTATTTTCATAGAATGTCTCGTTAAAACGAATTTGAGGACTATGGCAAATTTGCATTAAGTTTCAACAAATCACACGTAGGGGTTTTCTAAATTTCCCAGGAAAATACTTTAATCGTCATCTCTAATTTGCGCTGTAATTCAGATTGTTTAGGACGAAAAATAAACGTGGAAATGAACGTGTTTTTATTTTATATAGGACCTAGTAATTAAGGAACGCACATTAGAGACTCGGATTCTAGCATTTTCTTGGGAAATTTAGGACAACAGTACATGTGATTCCTATTCCTATTGATCAAAATATACAAAATAAAAGAGGTTTACTATAAAATGTGGTCTCGTAGCATTTTAGAATATTCGTCACTTATCATGCTGATTTATAGGAGTTTTTCGGAAAAATTCAGAAATTTGTCCGTTAGAATCATAACACGCCAAGGCAAATTTGGCTGTCCTAAACACGCTAAAAGCCATATTTGATCTAAATATGTACACGAGTTTATTTTATTATATGAGGTCTAGTGGCTTCTCACAATTTACGTCACTTAGCATGCTGGTTTATACCAGTTCTAGGAACAATTCAGAATAGTGTAGGTTAGAATTATTGTACTCAGAGATTTGACTGTCTCCAACATCCTTACCCCCATTTTGATCAAACTAAATGTTCTTTTATTAGATGAGGTTTAGTAGCTTCTAAAAACTTACGTTACAGTATGTTGCTTTAAAAGAGTTTCTAGGAACAATTCAGCAAACTCTAGGCAAATTTTGCTAACCTCTCGACACAGAAACTCCAATTTCATTTAATTGAATTGGTATTAAATATTTTTGAACATAATTTGGCACCAACATTTATTTAATTTTTCTGATCGTTTCCTATTTGTTTCCCAGAATATTACTTATAATATAATTTGAAGCAAGTTTGACCTTACATTGGTATGTTAGTGAAATTTGTCCTCAAAAAAAATTTTTTTAGTACAGTTTGGTAAAAAATTCCACGTTTCACATTCCACGTTTTACAGTTTGTAAAATACCAGGAAAAAAGTTTATTATGGAAGGCTTTTTAAATAATGACAAAATATAATATCCAACTCTACCCAATTTGAGCGAGCGTATGGACTCGGTGCTCGAGGGGCTTATAAATTAAATACTGACTAATGTATGGAGCTGAAAAAACATGTTAAATTCGGAAGAATGATAAAAAATGTATTATTTAAAGTATGTTTCATTGCCTGTTATACATAGTTCCCAACATTTGGACAATTTGTGAATACCACACCAGAAAAATTGCTGCGAACCATCGAACCATTTTTCCACATCTTCGTACGAACCAAAGCGCTCATCTCTCGTAGTCGATTAGAAACAGCTTCTTGACTAACCCGCAATTGCTCAGAGAGTTCTTTATGTGTTTGCGAACCATCTTCGTCCAACATTGCTTGCAATTCAACATCTTCGTATTTTTTTGGAGGTTTCCCACGTTCCTTGTATGAAACATCAAAGACCCACTTATGAAACGCCGAAACCATCGTTCACATGTATCTTGCGATGGAGGATGTTCACTCGAAATAATCGGTATAATTCAGCACTCAGCAGCAGTTTTTTTGATATTGAACACAACAACACAACGATATGCACACTTTTCCAATTTATCACTCGTGTGCGTCTAACACTTGTTGATGACACAACAAAATAGCGCAGTGTCCAATTTTTATAGGACAAACTGCATTGGTGTACCATATGTTGTCTGAAATTCGAGTTTCATACTTGTACCGAACAAATAATAAACCAGACAAATTGCTGGAATATTTTAAACATCAAATGAGAAATAATTTTACGGATATTTAACACATCTTTATAAAGGTCAAAATTTTATTTATCATTGAATCCTTTTATTCAACTTTCAAAGCAAGAATAAAGCTTTACATTATAAGTTGATTCTACGAGTGGATTTCAGAATAATTTTGAAATTCAATTTAAGAACACCAAATTGTAAATAACAATATGATTGCAAGGAGTTCTGAAACATGCACGACTAGAAAGGGATTAGGCCAGTTTAACCGCTAATGGCGAAATTTGGTGTGGTAGATGGAAATATGATTCTGAAATTATTTTTGGAGGAAAGGTTGAAGGTGGTGTCAAGATGAAATTGGGCTTGGCGGTTTTAAGTAGAATCCTGAAATAATTTATAGAATATGGTCAATTGGGACAGAACTTTGCTCTTTAATAACCGATCGGGAGGTAATTTGATAGAAATAAAATTTTGAATTGTCTTTAACAATTTTTGGAATATGGCCTAACTATAACAGAACTAAACCATTGGTTAATCAATCATGATGAACTTTAACTTTTTTGTTGTAGATTCTTGATTTTTGTTTAATTTTTGTATTGTACTTTTATAAAAACACTTTACGTTGAGAAATCGATGAATGTGGGTTCTTTGCACATATCTCTCACTCTCAAATTTTGCCACTGAATTTTTAATAGCGGGCTCAGATGGATGATTTCGTCTACTCAATGTAATTCGTATTTTACGAAGTGTTATTTTTACAGATCCACCATTTTCATTATAAAGGATTTTAAATGCATTGTAAAATACATACCAAAAATAATACCAAACATTTACACTGTTAAATTTAAAAATATTCCGATTGGATTTGTTTTGTTTTTTTATATAATCTCTAAAATTTCTATTAGATAAGTCCTTAAGTTCTTAATAGTGTCGCTGTATAGATCAAATAATTTTCTAACGAATTGGAATAAATACAAGAAAATCGTACAACGATTTACTAACCTTTTTTTAATTCTAAAGAAGGCTATTTTAGACTATGTTTCTACTTTTATATATTCGATTCTAGAGATGTTCACGGGGTCCCAGCTTTATGACCGAATAGCTAAATCAAAACCCCACGTGTGTAGTGAACAGGATAGCCTCCACTTGCACGAGGTCTGTTAATTCATTGCCGCTCTAATTTTAATGATGCAAACCCACGTAATACTGAGAGAATCAGTGTATTTGATGACAATTTAGAACCAATGATATATCCATTCTTTTTCCCACTTGGTGATCAAAGTTTGGGTGTTGGTGAGACCCGGTGAACATCTCTAGGTTCGGTGAAATAAAATTTGATAATTTATTCAAATTATTTCATGAAACTTCTAATTCGTGTATCGCACTATAAATATTGCCATAACCGAACCCTGTCCGGAACTATCGAATGTCAAATCTTTGAACTGTTCAAAAGTATAAACGTGAGCCAGTGAACATCTCTAGGATTTCTGTTATTTGATTATTATTACAATAAATCGGGTTCGTAGCTTATTTGGGAATTTCAATAGAGTAAAAATCCTATTGAAGAAAATACCGAAATTTCCAATTGAGGAGAAAATTGGAAATGAAGAAATTTTAAATTTTGAAAAAAGGGGAAAATCGTTATTCGAATCCCGTTTTCACAATATTGATAGAAAATTTTCTGGCCTATTCGAATATATGAAAAAGATCCCGTGAACATTTCTGGTATATGGGATATACCCGTAAACGTAAAAATTTCTCTGGGCAAGTTAAAAATCATCATAATTAGATCCCGTTCACCACACTCATAGGGTTTTGACTGATCTATTTGGCCATGTAAGTGAGACCTCGTGAACATCTCTAGGGTCAATGAAATAAAATTTGAAAATTATCACCTGTTATTATTATTACCTGTTGGACCAGTTGGATGAAGAAATTCGTGAGAACAGTTCTGGTTTATAGGAGAAAAATATAATTTTTCATCAAGACAACACACCCTCTCACACAATTACTATATCGCAAGAATCAGTTAATTAAAGTACGAATTGTTGCAACATTCACCCTACTCGCCAGATTTAGCTTCCTTCTGAATTCTGGCTGTTCTCACATCTAAAAATTTCATTCGTGGGAAATGATTTTTGTTAAATGTTGATGTAATAGTAGCCATGGAAGCGTATTTCGACAGTCTTCCGGATTCTCACTTCAGGGATGGAATTCATAAATTAGAAAATCACTGGAACAAGTATATATTAAAGTATATTGAATAATAAAATATATTTCGTAATTGAAATTTCGTATGTAATCGGATTGGATTTCACACATCTTAAGGAAGAAACAAACGATAGTGAGAAAATGCAATCCGAGATGAAATCATAAAAATTAACACTCGAAAGAGACTGGTTGGCAAATAGGAAGTAGCATATAAAAAAGAATTTTTTTGAAGATTGTAAATTAAAGTGTAACACTATTTTTCTTAGTTATTATAAATTAGACTAGGACTAGGACCAAAAGTCAGATTTTTTAATCAAATATAGTAAAAAACCAGAAATACCCAGAAAAACTAAAATACCAACGGAAAAATTGGTATTGTGAACCAAGGATCAATTTATTCAAGTATGTAAGGAGTATTTCCTGGGTACTCTTTCTATCAGCCAAACTCCAATTTACACGGCATATTCAAAGAAAAAATTTACTATTGTTGTAGAATCGTGTGAAAGAAGGACACACAATAAAAATGGAATTTTAGATAACGACAAAGCTTTCATTATTAAACACATTTCATCGTCCCCTATATAGAGGAATCATATTACCGCCGATCTTTAACGAGCAAGCAATATTTGGTTTCAAACCTGAATAACAGTCAAATGTACGATTTACATTAAATTAAATGTGAAGGTGAAAATATGACAACACAGAAACCGAACTACTATCAAAACATTTTCTGCTAAATTTAATTTAGATTTTCACAAACCACGATCAGCATCAGACCGCTGTGCAACATGTGAAAAGAACCAACACAACAAAATACGCCACTGAGCGGCTGGGCTCGTTTGATTGTTTTGAATAGTGTATACGTTGTTTGTTTTGTGAAGTTAAGTAACCTCTCGGGGATGGTACCCATGTGGAGAGGTCGATATTAAATTGGTTTATGCGTTAATCCGATGACAATGATTGCCCTTAGACTGGTCGGATCCGTTGGAGTTTCCCTGTTTCGGCTGGCGATATTGCTCTTGAGTCTGTTAATTAAGTCCTGGTTAAGCGTGTACTATACCTTGATGCACATGTTGTGGAACTTATTGGTGAATTTGTCTGTATTCATATTTCTATTTGGCGGATTTAAATACCGATCGTTGTTTTGCAGTGTGAACAGAATTTCGGTGGTTGCCTGTTTTTTGGGAAATTTTGTCTGTAGTGTTGGAATTGTTGAGCGGGATAATTGGTTGTATTTGGGGTGGGTTGTCTTGCAGTGTATGGTGGGTTTTGCATTCGATACAAGCGGTTTGGTTTGTCAAAAGATTGAGGGTTATTCGGATTATGCTGGGTATTTTGGAATTTGTTTAGTATATAATGTTGACGTTAAAGTTCTTGGTTGTATCTAGTTCTTTCATGATGCATCCATGTTCTGCAGATGTCCCAAGCGTAGTTCGGACGTTGGCAATAGTTGTATACTGTTTATACTGGTTGATGGCTTGTCATTTGGATCGTTTGCGATTGGATTTGTGGTGTTATTGGTGTTGTCGTATTTGCTGGGGCTCCAGTTGTCAGAGCTAATTCATTTTCTATGTTGTCCGTTTCCTTTGTTATTTCGTCGACATTGTTTGCTTTTACTGTCGCAGTTTTTTCGCTCAATATTATGTTGTTTAGTCCGTTTTTGAATATTTGGACTAGATTTAAGTTGAGGTTGAGGTACGTACTCCAAAGCGTATGTTCAATGTGCTGTAAATCACATTTTGTTTTATAGCCATTTTTATATTTTTGGAGAACCTCCATTAAACGGCAGCCGTAGTTTGTAGTCGTTTCGCCGTACATTTGTTTGAGGTCAGTAAATCCACGTTCTAGCTGGTTTAGTGTGTATGGATCTTGCCTACATTTCGTTGTCTTTTTGTATCGGTTTTGTTTTTGCTTTTTGTTCTGGTTGTCTGTCTTCTGAACCTGTTTGACCTTCTGTATTCTGTTTTTTCGTTTGTTGAGGGTAAACTATTGTGTTCTAATGGGGTTTATTTTTTTGGCACTTTTTCGTTCGAATCTGAATGGCTTCCGGTCAAGTACTAGTGATCTTTTTGTTATTCGTGATCTGTTTCCAAATGGGGTTTCTTCGTTCATTTATTTTCTTCACAAAAGGGTTGTTTTTACTTGATGTGATCTGTGCGACCTAAGATTCTTGTCTTAATAGGTTCTCTACAGGTACTTTCGCTACAGGTACAGACTCTACAGCATCAATTGTTTTACATTCTTTTAGGGCTTAAAGCTCTAAATATAAAATGGGATATCTTCCGCATATTGAGAATATAATCTGTACACAACAGTTAGACCTCGCGCATAGTCATGCTTATTCCCGCAGCAATCCAAAGGCCCCGCAATTGACGCATCCTCACTTGCCAGGAATTGAGTTTCCACCAAAAGATCAAGAGTTTTTTCATTAGAAGCCGTCCATTTGCCATTCGGTTTAACCACATAACCTAGAACAGCTGGACTGGTCGATCTTTCTTAAGCGTGGGTTTTCCGAGACCCCTTCCATTCTATTACAGAAGAGTCTCCACGAATTTCTTAACGCCTTCCTTGTTTCCCTTTTATATTGTCTGAGGCATTCCTTATAGAAGTCCCAGTTTTGACTTTCTCTCGACCTTTTCGTTCTCTCTAGAGCCACATAATAGTAGTCAAAATTTCAAAATTATTTTTTTTAATTTAACAGTTTTTTTTAATAATTTTTTGTTTCAATCTAACAGTTCCATTTTATAAAATTTAGTTTAACCGGTGTTTTTGATTTTCAGACAAATTAAAGTAATATATTCATCGAACTATCAAACTCTGCTCAATCTCTCGATTTTGCGTGGAAACGACGAAATTTGGTGTGGTATGTGGAAATAGTATTTTGAATTATTTTTAGAAGTAGTTTTAGAAAACGGCCAACTGAGACAGAACTGGGCCCTTTTCTAACGTATCAAGATCGAATTGGACATGTCTATTTAATAACCGATCAGAATAAAATTTGGTGTGATTGATAGAAAAGGAGTTTTGAATTGTTTTAGAACGTTTTGGAAATTACCAACTATATTACGGAAACATACCGGTTATTAATCAATCATGGTGAAATGTGGGGGGTGGAGGATTCAAATAGGATTTGTAACAAATCAAATACAAAATTTCATGGTCTAGCATAAATAATGAGTATGCCGATAGTAATTAATTATTGACAGCTAGAGTTGCTCAAAATATATGGGTGAATGCTTGATGTGCAATTGAAAGGGGATAGAAAGAGTTATTTGACTGAAATAGCGACTCGAAACATGGGATTCCGTTAAGGACAAGAGACAAGCTATAAAAGCGAAAGAAAGATGAGGTGTGGGGAGAGTCGGACCGAGAGATCGAAGTATAACACGGTTATAACAAATAAAAAAAAAATGAAAAAAAGTCCATATTAAAATAGGAGTACATTGTATGTAGTGTAGCATAACGATAAAAGTAAAAATAATAATTGTTGTTATTTAAGTGAATTATATGTAAATGTAAACTTTCTTTTTTTGTAAATATACACATATGAATGTCAAAATAAAATGTATTGTTAAAGTTTAAAAATTGAATGATAATATAAAAAAAAAAATATAAACAAAAAATATAAGAAAACAAAAGAAAAATATTTAATAACCGAAAAAGTGTATGATGTGTTACAACGGTGGTAATTAGTTAAACCATATTTGTCGTGTATTTTCCTTTTTGTGCAGTGATGATTGTACAGTAGTGCAAGTGACGAATTGTCAAAATACAAATAGTACGAGCTGTGTTTAATACTCCAGTTAACGAGTATAGAAAAGGAAAGAATATTAATACGATCGTGAGTTGCTACATACTAGGACGGTGACAAACGTCATAAAGTCGAAACACGTACACGTAGGTTTTGTATGTTAATCGGACGTCGTCCGTGTTCTCGTTGGTTGTGTAACACAAATTAGAGATACCAAAACAGATCTTGCATGCAGGTGATCCCGCATCAGGCTATTATAACTAAGGACTGGCATAGCCATTAACCAAGATACTTCACACGCGGAACGGTACGAGAGGTGCAGTGAAGAGTTGGCGAAATTCAAGATCTCAAATAATTAAGCGGCATATCGCAAGGTTATGGGCAGCTACCATTACTGGTCGGTGCATCTAGTATAGCGGTCATCACGACGAAGAAATACAAATTGATATGATCAGCCGGTGTTGGTCGGTGGATCTTAATTTTGGACACCATCACGAAGCAGCAACTATTTTTGGTGAAGTATATTACTTTTGATTAATTTATTTTTGTTTTTCCGGGTAAATTAATATTTTCCAGTTTAGTTTCGATTCTTTATATATTATTGTTAGTCGCTTTAGATTCATTGATTAATTTCCCACCATTTTCAACATTTTTTCATATTAAGTATATTTAGTATACATATTGATCTAGTGTAAGTGGATTTTTTTTTTTGTTAATTTGGTTTACGGCATTCAAATATTTATTCGAACAGCGAGATATTTCGGTTTCAAAGTTATGAACGCCTTATCCTTGCTTCGTATTTCTATTGGTTTCTTGTAATTGATTATATTTAATACAATAATGTTTTAATAGTTTAAAGCAAATATAATGGAATGGCTGTACCTATGACCGATATTTAAAATTTACTATAGCAGTTTCCTTGTTTTGGAAGATAGACGAAATAGTTGATTGTACCATGGCTTCCGATCCAACATATGAATCTTTAAACCCGCCCAAGCCGCTGATTTCTTTCCCAATATCGTTTGCCTCATATGTTGTCGGAATGATCCGAGCCAACGGTTACAGATTTTATTAATTGATCATTATTTTTGAATAGAGTTCCGCAATATGCATATTGATGAAGGAGCTAGAAGAAGAAGAGAAAGCTAGAAATGTCGTGTAATGCATTTTAAAGGAAGGTCTGAAATATGGTCAATAAATGAAACTTTTTACAGAACAAGTGAGATAATGATGAATCATTTGATGGACTGCACGTTGTGTTGTGAAGAATGAAGCAAATATTGCAAAAAAAAACAAGCAGTTATTTGATTAAATTATAATCTTTGTTTTAATTTTGTGCCTTTATATATATATTGAAATGAAATTGTGTACAGTATTATAACTCAACCAACTTTAGGGATTCAATCACCAAAGCAAGTATTAAGTCGTGAGCAGTTTTGTGCCATGTTATCTATTCCATGTAGATAAACCAATGACGACGACAATGTACAGAATGTAGGCAATGCCAGAAATTATTGTTTCTGTTAGAAATCAGCATAATTCTATGATTTTTTGTTAATGGAATCATTTAGGCTCCATGGTTCATTTTTAACTCACATTTAAAAGATTCGAGCCCAAGCGTTATTAAATGACGTACTCCTATGTATATTTGTTGCTATATGCTCCGAAAACGGTATGGTAATAAAAATGGGTATTTCTTGCATATACATTAGCTGTTTTAGTACAATTTTAAAATTATTTCAAAAAATTTAAAAACCTATGGTAAAAAGTAGAACTATATACACAGTTAATTTTTTAAACCAAATATAGAGCTATCAAAATAAACTACTTTGAGGTACTTTAATGGAAAAAATCAACATCACGCAATAAAATGTTAAAGTACAAATTCATGGAAGCATTAATGCAGCTACCACACTGGACCAATTTAATTTCGGTAAAAAAACTCAAATACTCCAATATTTTTATAAAGCTTATAAGTCCAACGGGCAAATATATTCGACTCTACACTGAACCCCTTCGCATGGCTGCCATATCAATATGGCAAAATTTTGCTTAAGGAATGGATATTAAACTTAGGTAATGGAGGTTGATACAGTATCCTTTACAAAGATGCGAGCATAACAGATGGCGTTGCCTAGAGAATTGCTTTAACGTGCTGCATAAAATTGCAACACTTGATGCTGGCAATTCTTTGAAGATGTTTCAATTTTCCGAGTTCTTTGACTAATTATTCGAAGTAGACTACATCGACAACTGTGTGGTGCCTGTATTAAACCAGGTGTTAACCACTAGGATTAACGTTAAGGAAACTACAAGCAGATTGCTTATTTAGCGATATGCAAATCAAGCGAAATATATACAAAAATTATTTTTGAAACAAATTCAACAAGTACGCGAAATCTTATGTCAAAACCTTCTCATACAAAAACATGCTCTCAGGTCAAAAAACTCAAGGCCATTGCAAAAAATTTTGGTGGTACTTGCTGTAAATTTATTGCATTGACACTTCTTGACAGTGATTTTCTCTGATTTTTTGCAATATATTAATACTAGCTTTTCATAATTATTAATTTTATGCAAAATGCAACCAACCAAGTGCCAAATATAAAAGGGAATTGGATATAATCAGTAAAATAAGCTTTGATCCTGTATACTAATTTCAGAGGGCAGAATCAAATTGTTGTGCAAAGTTCCCTGTGAAAAAATGCTGCCATGTAATGGCGTAATAGCGTACCAAGCCAATTGAACGATTATAGCTGAATAAGAAAATGTCGCAAATTCTTGGCAGATCTGAGCCGAAAAGTTTGCTTAATTTTATCGGAAGCATTGTAAATTTATCACTTGAAATCCACAAATATCGCAAATTTTCAGTAAGAAAATTAATCTCCAAATGTTTCAGGAAAACGTGCATGCTCTTAACATACGATCATCAATCATTTTGAATTTTAGAGTAATTTTAACAGTTTTACATTATACACAATGAATTGAAAAATTAAAACAGTTCTAATTTACCTCAAATATGTGGCCTAGTGTTTGAAACGGGGGCTTACGTGCGAAAACAAATTATCGATAAAACAACTGTAAAAAGTAATAAACTTGTTGCATCAGTTTTGCGTTAGTTATTCCATTTTATCTGCGTTGCTTGGTGTCTAAATATATTCAAGGAAGTTCTCGGAATATTATTGTAGTTAATCGCGTTATAAGTTGAATTTACAAACTCGTTATCACGTTAATGTAATTGTTTCTGTTGGTACTCTGTTTGCTCTTCACTATTAGAAAACTTTTCCACAAGTTATGGCTATCTGGTTTTCATCATGTCTCAGAGTACTCTATCCGAATCGATAAAAATGTGGATAATGATTTTTGACACTTTAGATCCCCCCCCCCTTTTGACACTTTACATCAACACGTCGAAAATTCCGGATTACGCGTATATAGCGGAAACAAGATAGTCGGAAACAAGATAGTATCAATATTTAAATTGTGTTTAAAAATAATGTAGTATATTAAAAATGCAGTTCAGCAATACTTACAATATGTGGTGATCCCGTTCTAACTAATTCGCCCGGATGTTCCGCCATTAACGAATCTATTGTACGTTCAGCCAGTGTTTCAGCTGTTAGAGCACCCATATTATTATTATTACTACTACTATTATTAGCACTGGTACTATTATTTAATTTATTACTAGCACTACTTGAACTACTATTATTTATATTATTAGAATCACGATTAGTACCGCCACCACTATTATTCGTGGCATTACCACGCTCACTTCCATGATTATTATTATTAGTCGTTGAACTAACTTCAGACGACGTTGTCGCCGACGAATTATTAGTTTTGGCCGATAAATGCATATTATTCGTGGACGTGTGATGAAAATTATTTTGGGCCTTTCGTCACATTAATTTCAAATCCGATTTTTTTGTAAATTTCATTAAATCGTGATTTTTATTCATTTTATTTTCACCTACACACAAACATAAAAATATAAATATTAAATCTACTTGAATCTGTATATGATATACTTAGAAACTAATTGATTATAAAAAAATCAAACTTTATTTCCACTTATTTCATACATATCGAGATCAAAAGGATTTTTTTCTCGTTACTCTCTATCAATTCATCATTTCACTTAAATTCGCAGGATAACGACGACAGAACAGAAAATATGTACATCAATCTAATCAAAATACCCTTTTTACGTATTCGTATATAAAAATGAATTAGGACTTTCACAAAATACACAAAGCACACAAAAAATATCTATATATACATATTCGAAAGCAACAGGTTTGCAGGTACACGATATATCCCCGACAAAAATCATTTAACAATAACTTCAAAGTGTTTAGTCGAGAACCATTCGATATGACGTGGTTGATTCGTCGGTGATGAAAATAAATTTGGTTATAACGTATTTCAAGAATTTCCACACAAATTTATATTTTTTATTTGATTATTTCACAATGAATTTTTTAAAATAACTAAAACCGTAACGTGTTACATAAAAAAGCATCAGATCTGTTAAAATTTTGGCACTTTGCATAGCACACACACAAACCAGGAACAACAAAAAAAAACGAATTTGCATAAAAAAACTGTTAAAAAATATTAAACAACACGTTGGAAAATGGGAAAATTGTTTAATTTTTTTTTTGGTTGATTACAAAAACTACTACCTATACATAAATGTTGTGATACTATTTTGTTTTTTTTTTTATGAACAGATTTTTTAATTTTCAATTTTATTTTTATTCATGTATGGCAAAAAAACACGGTGACAGGAAAATACTTTATGCAAAAAAAAATTGCAAATGAAAATGAAAATAATACTGTAACAGATTTTTTTCGGGAAACTTTTATTTTTTAAATATTAATTACCACATTTTTATAAAATGTGGAAAATATAATAATTTGTTTTAATAAATAAATAGAATTGTAAACGTATTAGATGTGTGGTGGAAAAAAATAGTAGGTAAAATAATTGTTGGAGCATTTACACGAAATTTTATAAAAAGTATCTACTAGCTGCAATTAGTAATTAAATATACAAATAAACGTTACTTGAATAAGTGGTCTGTAAAAGTTTATTTGAAAACTTTATGTTAAATTTTAATAAAAGCTTCCTATAACTTTCTGTGAACACATATAAGCTCTAACAATATCGCTATCGAACGAACCATAAAAAATAGTAGACTATGACATTTTCAGATCCTTTATATATTTCGCGACTTAAATGTAAAAGCTCCTAACTTAAATGGATATCTCGCAACGTATATATAAAGGAGCTTTTGCTCAAAATTATATGAAAAGGTTTACTAGCTACAGAGAGTAATTAAAAATATAAATAGACGTGAATTGAATAAGTGGTATTTAAAAGTTTTATTTGAGGTTTTTTTAAATTTTAATAAAAGCTTCCTTTGACTTTCTTTATACATATAAGCTATATCAATGTCGCTATCAAACAATCCTTAATAAATAGAAGACTATAAAATTTTCAGATCCTTTATATATCTCGCAACTTAAATGTAAAAGCTCCCAACTTAAATGTAAAGGAGCTTTGACTCGAAATTCTATGTAAAGGTTTACTAGCTGCAGGTAGCTGTCAAAAATATAAATAAACGTTACCTGAATAAGTGGTCTCTTAAAGTTAATTTCAAATTTTTAGTTAAATTTTAATAAAAGCTTCCTATGAGTTTCTTTAAACACATAAAAGCTCTAACAATATCACCGTCGAACAAACCTTAGAAAATAGAAGACTAGAAATTTTCAGATCCTTTATATATCTCGCAACTTAAACGTAAAAGCTCGCAAATTAAACGTATGTAGATTTCGAACCTTAAATGTAAATAAGCTTTTACTCGAAAGTTAAAGGTTTATGTAAAGGTTTACTAACTGCAGGTAGAAATCAAAAAAATATATATATATATAAACATAACTTGAATTAGTGGTCTGTAAAAGTTTATTCGAACGTTTTTGTTCTAAATTTAAATAAAAGCTTCCTATGATTTTCTGTGAACACACAAAATCTCTAACAATATGGCTATGGAGCAAACCATAAAAATAGAAGACTAGGGAATTTTGAAATCTTTTATAAAATATCTCGCAACTAAAAAATTAAAGCTCCCAACTCAAATGTATATGTGCTTTTACTAGAAGTTTTGAGTATAGTTCCAGCTGCAGGAAGCAGTCAAAATTATAAATTAACGTTACTGGAATAAGTGGTCTCTAAAAGTTTATTTAATTTTTTTAAAATTTAATTAAAGCTGCTTATGACTTGCTTCGAGTACATAAAAGCTCTTACAATGTCACTATCGAAGAAACCATAAAAAATAAAACACTGGGGAATTTTCAAAACTTTTATATCTTGCAGCTTAAATGTCAAAGCTGCCAACTTAAATCCAAACGAGTTTTTACTCGAAATTCCATAAAAAGCGTACTAGCTGCAGGTAGCTATCAATAATAAAAATTAACGTTACTTAAATAAGTGGCGTCTAAAAGTTTATTTGAAAATTTTTGTTCAATTTTAATAAAAGCTTCTTATGACTTTCTTTGGACACATAAAAGTTTTAACAATATCACTGTCGAACAAACCTTAAAAATAAAAAACTAGGAAACTTTCATATCCTTTTTATAACCTGCGACTTAAATGTAAAAGCTCCCAACTCAAGTGTATATTTCTCAACTTAAATGTCAAAGAGTTTTTACTCGAAATTCTATGTAAAGGTTTACTTGCTGCAGGTAGTAATCAAAAATATAAATAAACGTTACTTAGCAATATCGCTTTCGAAAAAAACTCGAAAAATAGAAGGCAAGGAAATTTTCAGATCCTCTATATATCTCGCAACTTAAATGAGAAAGCTCCCAACTTAAATGTAAACGAACTTTAACTAGAAATTATATTTCAAAATTTACTAACTAGCTGCAGATACTAATCTAAACATAAATTATCGTTGCTTGAATAAGTGGTCTCTAAAAGTTTATATAAAAAAAATTGTTAAACTTTAGTAAAATCTTCCTTTGAATTTCTGTGAGCACTTAAAAGCTCTAACGCTCTGATATCACTATCGTACAAACCATAAGAAATAGAAGAATACGGAATTTTCAGATCCTTTATATATCTCGCTACTTAAGTGAAAAAGGTCACAACTTAAATGTAAAGGAGCTTTTAGTCGAAACTCTATGTAAAAATTTACTAAGTGCAGGTAGTAATCAAAAATACAAATAAACGTCACTTGAATAAGTGGTGTCTAAAAGTTTAGTTAAATTTTCTGTTAAATTTTAATAAAAGCTGACTATGATTTTTTTTAGCACAGAAAAGCTCTAACAATATAGCTGTCGAACAAACCTAAAAAAAATAAGACAAGGAAGTTGTCAGATCCTTTATATAAATAGCAACTTAAATGGAAAAGCTCCCAACTTAAATGTATGTTTTGGAACTTACATGGAAAGGAGCTTTTACTCGAAATTCTATGAACATAAGTGGTATTGAATAAGTGGTCTCTAGAAGTTTTTTGAAATTTTTTGTTAAATATCAATAAAAGCTTCCTATCACTATCTTTGAGCACATAAAAGCTCTAACAATATCACTATCGAATAAACCTCGAAAAATAGAAGGCAAGGAAATTTTCAGATCCTTTATATATCTCGCAACTTAAATGAGAAAGCTCCCAACTTAAATGTAAACGAGCTTTTACTAGAAATTATATTTCAAGATTTACTAACTAGCTGCAGATACTAATCAAAAATATAAATTACCATTCATGAATAAGTGGTCTCTAAAAGTTTATTTAAAAAAATTTGTTATACTTTAATAAAAGCTTCTTATCATTTTCTTTGACCACATAAAAGCTCTAACAATATCACTATCGAATAAACCTCTAATAATAGAGGACTAGGAAAGTTTCAGATCCGTTATATATGTATCTCGCAACTTAAATGAAAAAGCTCGCAACTTGAATGTATTTCTTGCAACCGAAATGTAAAGCTTTTACTCGAAATTCTATGAAAAGGTTTACTAGCTTCAGGTACTAATTAAAAATATTAATAAACGTTACTAAAATATAAATAAGTGCTCTGTAAAAGTTTAGGTGAACATTTTTGTTAAATTTGAATGAAGGCTTTCTACGATTTTCTTTGAGCACACAAAACTATATCAATATCTCTATCGAACAAACCTTAAAAATAGAAGACCAGGAAATTTACAGGTCCAACAGAACATTAAAAGTAATTGTGGATTATTATACGCCAATAATTGACTCTTTTGAAAATTGTTGAGTTTCATCCCTTTCAACTAAAACGATGGGTTATGCTAGTTTCAGCAAAAGTTAGCTTAACACATGCCAAGTATAATGATTAAAAAACAATTAATAATTCAAATGTCTCGTTAAAATTTGTTTAGGTCCTCACGCTTTTCTTCTTCCAGGCTTTTCCAAACCAGCAGAAACTAAATCGAAAATCGGACCAAAACCGAAATTAAAACGCAAACGAAACAATTTAGGGCTCATTACGGCCTAATCAACTATTAAAAATTTTTGGGCTTCACTAGTTCTTGCCCCAGCTTTAGGTCATTTAAATCATTCAGCCTGCCATCAAAAATTTGTTTAAAAACCATTTGAAGATACATGTGTAACCTACGACTGAATGTTGATTAAATTGTAATTAATTTTATGCAAAAATAATAAATAAAGGGATCTTCAGAACATGAAAACTATCAGAAAATAATTTCAGGAACCTGTAAGAAAGTTAAAAGCCTCGCCTACAAATAGAAGAAATTTTTAAATAAAATCTGATCATGTAGGCGTTAATTTTAAGCCATATAAAACCGCATGCGCAGTCGACTCATTCAAAGCAAAGTTGATTATTCATATAAATTTCATTCATATAAGGAGCAAAAATCGTTTTCCTGTAACGAAATGAGTGATAATTTAAACTTTCAGGACTTTTAAAATTTGAGTATATAATTCCCTATACTTACTTTCAAGGGCAATTGGATTATTTCTAAAAATTTTCGGGTTAAACTTTTGAAAAATATTTTAAAATTGCCAAATTTTGAATCAGAATTTCTAATTTTTTTAGATAAACAAGCCCACAGTAAATAAAATCATTCGAGAGGGAGAAAAAGTAAACGAGTTTCATTCAAATTAAAAATTCTGGTCCAGTTGGTACAAATTTTCTTAATTAGAGGCTCTACAAACGTTGGGTGCATCCATTTCCACCCCAAATTATATATAATTTATATATAATAAAATAAAAAATATTGAGGCAAGCCATAGTAAAAAGAGACGAAAGTGAAAAAAACATGTATGCAAAATTGAAAAATAACAGCTGGAAAAACCTATGTGGACATGCTTGAACCGTGTATAACGGGGGATCATTCTGGGAATTATTTAGACCGATTAGAAAATTACTTCGAATTAAATGAAGTAGAAGATGATAACATTAAAATTTTGTTGCTAAAAAATTGAATTGGAGTGGACGCGGGGGCGAAGCTCACAAAAGCATGTAAGCCGAAGAAACCAAAAGAGTATAAATATGAAGAAAATACTAGAGATGTGCAAAAGTTTATTTGGACCGCAAAGCAAACCTTGCATGAACCCAAAAGACCAGTGAATGATTTCACTATTGAATTAATATTGTTGGCAGAAGGGTGTAGTTTCGACACGTACAAAGATAAAACGTTACGGACGCAGTTAATAACGAGAATACGAAACAGAAAAGTCGAGGCAGCGTTGATGGCAATGAAGGATACAGCGACGTTTAAACAAAGTGTAGAAAAGGTGATATCTCACGAGCTAATCGAAAAAGATTTAATTATCATGGTCAAGTATAGATGTCATAAACCATAGGCGGAACAAAACCAATGTTGGAAATTATAATCGACCATAAGATAGCTATATAGACAGTGAAGTAGCGATCGAAAACTGGACTAAGATGGTTTAAATGCGCAGCACTCATAGGCGATTGTTTAATTAAAAAATAATACCATTTGGTCTTAAACCTGAATCATCGGTGTTTCAATCAGTCATGGATCAAGTCTTGCATTGTATACCGGAGATATTCGGTTATACAGACGGTATTCTGGTTTCAGGTAAGGATTTGGATGAATTATGGGAAAGACTACGATTAGTGATGGCGCATCAGTTACAGAAGTATAACATAAAGCCAAATTGGGAAAAGTGTGAATTTTTTGTGGAGCAATTGCGTTATTTGGGACATAAGGTATCGGCACAAGGCAGAAGATAAGATTATTTTTACCGCGTGAACGCGCCAGCATCTACTAAAATATCTCAGTTAAACTAATTTGTCGGATTAATAAATTATTATTCAAAATTTTGGATACACTTAAATGACAGGTGTACAATATTGTATAATTTGTTGAGGAAGTGTAATAGTTAGAATTGGGATCTGAAATGCCAAGAAGTTTTTAATGAGTGTAAAAAAGCATTAGTGGAAAGTACAGTATTGGAACACTATGATTCAAACCAATGGTTGTGGTATGCGGTACAAGTGATTATGGAATTAGTGGAACTTTGTGTCACGTTATAGATAAAGTTGAAAAGCCCGTTTTCTTCGTGTTTCGAACGTTGACTAATAATAAAAGAAATATCCTATACTTCATAGGGAAGCTTTAGCGGTGGAAAATTTTTATAAATTCATATTTGGACATCAGGTGATGTATTTAGTGAGTAATCCTTTTTTGGTTTTGAGGTTAGATATCAGGCAGGTTCAAAAAATGGGTATGCAGATAACTAGACTACCGATAAGTAGCAGGATATCGGAAGGGAAGAAAGTTTGAGCAAGAAATTGAAAAGGAACAATTTTTGAAAAATTTAAGGTGTTATGTTCCAAGGGAATACAAAAATTATTTCTAATTATATATCGAAGTAGGCTCGTTATTCCAAAATCCATGTGTGAGGTAATACTAAAACTTTAACATCGTAATCACTGCGGTATGATGAAAATAAAAGTTTTGGCAAGGATTCAAGGCTCGTGTCAAGTTACAAGAAATGAGAAAAGTAACAAGTTGTATATGAAATGGCCGGAGGTTATAGATGATGATAGTGATAGATGTATTCAGTCGTTGGCTGGAAGTGGTGTGTATGAATAAAACGGATGCAATTAGGGTAGGTTATGTAATGGATGAGATATTTAGAATTTTTGTTTACCCAACGAAATTTGTAAGTAATAATGATCTTTCATTCGGCAGCGAAAGTTTTTAAATGATTGTACAAAGAGGGTTATAAAACTAACTCGCACGCCACCTGCGCACGGTACAGACTACTAAAAACACACTAAAAAAATTGTTTTAGATTCAAAAAATATGGCTACAGTAAGGATTTAACGAACTCATTGAGAGAATTTTTGAGGAATTATAACAATATTCCATGCACGGAAAAGAATTTTATACCATCCCATATAGAATGTTTAAATTTAATCCTAGGACAGAATTGGATCTGTTGAAAATTGGTTTGCTTAGAATTTTGTTTAGAACTTTCTTGTTAAAATGACATTCACATACCAAAATCAAATTTTACACCGAAATGCGTTTGGCTACACTGAAAAAAAAATTTACAAAATTTTTGTAAATATACAGCACACAAAATAATTTGTAAATTTAACAACGTCCCTTTCAATTTTATTGTTAATATTTTGTATATTTGACGAAATTTTTATTAAATTTACAAATTTTTTTGTATTTTTTTCAATATTTTCAATTTTATGAAAATTTTATTGAATTTATTAAAAAAAATTTGTTATTTTTACAATTTTTTTTTATAATTTACAAATTATTTTGTGTGCTGTATATTTACAGAATTTTTTTTTGAGTGTATATTTTATAATTCCAATCTTGCCCTAAATGGCGATTTGCACTTTGCAAGTATATTGTCCATATAGTTGTAAAGGAATTTACCGAGTTCTACTGAACATTGTGAGATTTTAAAATCGTTCAAAACTAGTATTGAATCCAATAAATTTTCGAACTATATTCAGCAAGGTCAAAAAGCAAGAATTTCATCCAAAATTGACTTTTTAATACCAGTCTTGTTCTGCCGCTTTATACAAAAACCGGTTAGAAAAAAGTTAAGTTTCAGTAAGCATAAAAAGAGCTCGTACCGTGTAGTTGGTATACAACGGAAGTTTGTTGAGTATCGGAATAGAGAATGAATGAGTGAATGAAAACGAAGTATTGCTTTATTAAAGCATTATAAATTAATGAAATCCTTTAAGGGAGCTTTAAAGCTTTAGTATTTCTTTTTTGATTTGTACTAACTGTTGAATTTAGAACGCCCTCCAACTGGAAGAGCAGTTTATTGGCCAGTTGATGGGCATACCATGAGGGCTGTTCTCACTAGCACACAATTTTCTTATTTTTGATGCATTGAATACTTGGGAGCGTCTGCACACTATGCAACAACTTCTTAAAACTTTGAAACTATTTTATAATTTTAGTCATCAACTAAGCTGAAAGTTTTCGAAAACGAGGTTTGATTCACTCTCGAATCAAACAAATCAAACTTTGTCTTAAATCGAACCTGAAATTATTTTTGGATAAAAACTGTTCGAAAAGCTTATTTAAAGCTTCGAGTATTTAACCAAATGCTAATCCAAGCAAACGCTAGTTCGAAATCATGCTACTAATTTTAACAAGTTTATAACGAAACTTTACAAATCACTAAAGACGAACTTAAGCTACAAATTAGAGCTTTACGATAAAATTTTAAACCGGTAATGGTTCTTACTGATTTGCAACCCGACACAAGTAATTTCTAGCGCTGTACGCTGGAACATTAAATATCATCAAATTTTCACCTGCTGTAGACACACAGAAATTTAATTCGGTATTTCTGAAAAACATAAAAATTATGTTACAAATTTTTGTTCGTGTTTTTGCAACACAACATATAAACACACACATATTTATAGAATAAATTGTAAAATAATAACGTAGAATTCACTCATCTGAGAGAAAATTTATCGCATCGTGTCACACTAACTCTACATATCACAAAATAAAAAAAACATTTTTTTTAACAAAATTATTAAAAAAAAATTCCAGCTTCCCATTTTATTCGAGTTTTAACTTTTTTTTTTTGTTATTGGAAAAACCAAATCATTTTTTAGTTGTTGTTGCGTTTCTCTGGTATACTGCCATATTCTACGTGTGTCTGTGTATGTGTGTTTGTTGATTTTTCGCGTACTGTGCGGTAAATATTTGGTGCGGTGGACATGGTGAGATAAATAAAAATGTGTGTGTGTGTGTGTTTGTGTCTTTTTTGGTGGCCAGGGTGGGTTTGTTGCCGTTTGTTGGTTTGATATTTTGGTTCACATAAATAATAGACAATAAAGACAATGATGATATGGTTTCGGTTTTTGCGTGATTTCTGTTTTTTTTTTGTTATGTTGGATGTTTTCCCGTTTTTCTGAATGGATTTTTGTTGTTGTTGGTACTCTTCTGTTTTTTACTTCTTTTGGGTGGAAGCATTTTTTGGATTAATTGTTTTTTTTGTTAAGCCACAGAGTTGGGATAAGTGTACGTGTCTTTTGTGTATGACATAATTCGAATTGTAATTTTAACAGTGGAGTGCGGATTTTTTATTTGTAGTGATTGTGGAGAGGTTAAGACGAATAGACGGTGTGCCTGTTTAGACATACTAAAATAAACATTATTACGTAGTAAAAAAAATAAAGGATAGTAGTCACGAAAATATTCGATCTACAGATTTAATGAAGCGACTGGTCGAGTGGAATTTTAGAATAAAAATCTTCCAGAAATTATAAGACACAGTGATTTTTGGCCAACATCGGCCTACTAAAAGAAACAGCTTCCAGAATTTTTTTTTGAAATATTTTGACCAGTTTATCATTTATAAGAAAAACGACTTTAAACTAAAAGATTCAAAATAAATTTCCAACATTTAAGCAAAAATGACAGTTTTTGAAAGAAAACATGGTTCGCAAAAACAATTTGGGCTCTCTAAGACCCCGACCGACTGACAGACCAGTATTGAATGATCCAATGTGAAGAAAATCTGTGTACCGGAAGTGGCAGATCCTAAAGAAAGCTTTCTCGTTTTTTTTCGTTTTTACCAAATATTTTAAAATATTTTTATAAAAAAATCACTTTCTGAATAAAATTTGATATGAAATTGGTTCACAATTAAAGCGGAAATCTTTTATCCATAATTTAGGAGGTTCTAATGAAGTTCAGCGAACGTAGGGGTATCGAAAACTATTCAAAAATTATAAGACTTTAATAAACTTTTCCTGAATGGTTATTATTGGGCGCTTTCTGATCACTCAATAGTAAGTAACATGTTGAGTAAAATTACGACCAAAGTAATAGAAATTTTGAACTCTATGAAATTTTCAAGCCATCTTGGCGATGATTTTCCTAATCATGAGATGTAGATTTTGAGTAACAAGTGTGGTGTATTCAAGATTAATGTATATTCGTGATGACAGAAAATCAGGTGTTTTCACAACATATAAAGCTTTAAATTTTTTTGAATATATCGGGGTTTCCCGATAAATAACAATTTTGTATTTCAATACGGGCGCACCCTTGAACGTTTTTCATAATCTATCAACGTCAAAACGTCAGTCAACGTTTACATTTCTATTATGATGAACTTCACGAACGAGGGACGAATTATACTACCGCAATTCTGAGATGGCGATCGCAACTTTGAGAGCAGTTACTCCAATTTTCGGTTGTAATAATCATCCCACCAGACAAGCTTGCGTGCTATAGTGAATAAATTCGGGTCAAAATATTTGCTATTGGATGTTTTGTACCAATGACACGCAGTTCACAAGAATTGCAAAAACCACATTGTGACCAATTTTGAGTAAAGATCTTGGCTTACACCCTAACAAGATCAAAATTAAATCAAGAACAGAACATTTTGATCATTTCAAACGCGAAAACTTCTCGATTGGGCTCTGCTAAAGTTTGAACAAAATCCTGAATTTCACATCAGGAGGTGTGATTGGACCATATTTTTTCGCCGATGAAATTTATCGCCATGTTATGTCAATGGAGTTCGCTACCGTGCCATGTTGGAAAACTACTTTTGACCTCGCTCATGCGATTTAATGCCGTTGGATTTCGTTTAAGGGGTTATGTTAAGTCGTTGATTTCTGCCAACAAGAGAACAACGTTAGAAGAGCTCAACGCCAATATCGAATTGGACTCAAAGAATCGATCGCTGCAAACGTGCTCGCAGTGGTTATATCAACAAGATCGAATGTACCATGTGTACTGCACCTGGATTAATTTCCGCCGAATATCTCAATTATTCTGTGTTTCCTCTATAATGAAAAAATAGTATTCCTGCTTAAATTTAAAAAAAAAATAACAAAGTTTTTTGGTTCAAAATTTAATTTTTAAATTTTTTCTTCTTTGTCGTTTTTTGAAATGGTAAGCTTTTCAACATAATTGCAAGTGGCATTTCCAGTATACAGATTACAACCAAATTTCGCTAGGATCTCCCTTTAAATGAAGTCTTTTCATTTTAGACCGACCGTTTCATATCGGCATCGTTACAAAATTAATTAACAATGTTTTAGTTCTAAGTCGCTTTTGTTATAAATAATTTCAAAACGTGTTCAAAATACGTGAAAGCTCCTATAAAAGCTGCCATTTCTGGTGGACCGATGTTGGCCAAACATTACTGAGGCCTCCCAATTTATGTAAAAATTAAACAGGAGCGGATTTTTAAGTATAAATTAATTAGCTTTAAATTTAAACTTAAATTTTGAAAAAGTCGTCTGGAGGACCGATGCTGTTGAAAAATAAATTTGGAATCTTTTTCTTCTTAATTGTTTTTCTTGTAAATGATAAACTTCTCAAAATATTTGCTTAAAACGAAAAAGCTTTTATGGAGGCTGCCATTTCCGGAAGACCGATTTCAGCCATAAACTATTGCGTAATCTCCCAATTTATCAGAAAAGCTTAATCGGCACGGCACCAGACATGGACATAGGCACGCACAAACAGAAATTTTTGAAAAAGACTTTTATGGATTGCGAATAGTAAATCTGCGAAAATCTCGAGGTATAATGGTCATTCCTGCTTAAATTTTGAAAAACTGTTCTAGGCCGATATTGTTGCAAAATTAATTTACAACGTTTTAGTTGAGTGTCGTTTTTCTCATAAATATTTGCAAAAGCTCCTATGAAAGCTTTCACTTCTGGTGGACCGATTTCGGTCAAAATCCACTAGGGTCTCCCAATTTGTGAAAAATCTTAAGTATGAAGTTTCCCCAAAATTTTTCAATCCGCCTGAGCTGCACTGGTCGGATTTTTGTTAACAAGCAGTATTTTGTCAAAAGGCGCGTTTTCCGCCTAGATTTTGGAAAAACTATCTGGAACGGTTTTGTTGCAAATGTAATTTAGATTGTTTTAGTTCAAACTCGTTTTTGGAGGATCATGTTAAATGCCTGGTGATATGGGAGAACATATTTTTAAACCCACCCAATCCACCCAGCGCGCAAATGCTTATGGTAGCCCAAATATTTCTAAAACAATAGTATTTCTTCATAACATAATTTATATTATTGATCTTGAATTTACACAAAATAGCTTCAGTTCACGAACGGGAATAGAATCGGCTATGGTTGAGCCTCTCTGTAACCGCGATTTTAATTATTTCAACGGTGATCATTCCAGTTTGTTGCAGGTGCTTAATCAATGGACCGGTGCTCGATATCAAATGTAAATGATTTTGGAGCAAAACAATTTATTAAATAAATTCAATTAATAAAGTTCTAATTTCAATTACTTCCTTCAGTAATTGGCCCTTGTGATTTTTATCTGTCAGTATTTCTGTTTAATGCACGGGGCAGTTGACAACGACAATTTCAAAAATAAACTTTCAATAAAATATTACTTTTCCACTAAATTTTCAAATTAATTAAAGAATTCGAAGCGAATGGCCTACTGAGGTGGCTGCATTTTGTACAGAATCTTATCGGTTTGAAGCTTAATTATATTTCTAGTCACTATTTACATACACATTAGTCAAAAGGGACAAAATTAGTTTGAAGCATCTCCAACTCTGTTGGTTTTGCGAAACGTTGGAATGGTTTGAATCGTCGAACTTAAATAAGCACGTTTCTATAGTTGCACTTCTAATAGCGAAACTTAATATTTGTAAATCTTCAATTTTCCAATGCGTTTTGGTGATCCAAACTTATTACGAATATGGCCCTGCTGTAACACCTATCGTGGCGTTTTGTGGCCAAAATTGGTTGAAATTGATTGAGATGATCTTTGGTTTCAACAAGGCGGCCCCAAATGTCGCACAAATTGAGAAACACTCGAGACTTATTGGCAACCAAGATCAATGATCACATAATTTCAAGAAATTCTAATTTCAATTGGCCACCAAGACCACGCGACTCGACACTGTTAGATTATTTTATAGATCGAACAAACATGCTTTTATTAGGTTCGTCACATGAAGGATGTTGTATTCCAGACATAAATGGCATAGAGCCCACTTTTATTTGTTTGTTATCGTTTCATAATAAAAAACAATTGAATTTCCGAAATAAGATTTTTTTAATATAAAAAACTAACAAATGGAATACCTTATATTTTGCCAAATAATTACATTACGTTAATCCGAAAAAATGGTGGGGTGTAATTGTTGTGACCAACACTAAAAATGTGCATAGACCTCGAATACACCACACTTAATTTAAAAAGCATAAAATTCCACCCATTGGATTTGTGATAAAATTTGTAAAAATCACTAAAACCTACAAGATCAACCCTTGTGGAAAATTAACTTTTCATTGCAAAAATTGAAAAGCTGCTATGGAACCTGCGGAAATTTTTGGTAAAGCTTAAGCATGAAAGTAGTGTAAAGTGGCCGGTTCTGGATCAGTCCCAGTCCCAAAAATGACGTCAAAGGTGACGTAGTTGATGGCCGAAAAAGTATAAGTGTAGGGGCATTCGAGATCGACAAGAAATTATTTAGGAGGAAGTTCGCCTCGCCGCCCCGGTGGCAAAGTGGTTAGCATGCTTGCTCCAGCTTGCTCCAGGTCCCGGGTTCGATTCGAATTAATCACTCATTATCCGAAATGAAAATATCATTATGAAACCTTATTTTTTGAGGCCGCTAAATCCCTTGATGGGATATAATACCAGAGAAAGAGAGAGGAAGTTCGCATAGTTTACCGAAAAATGCACAAATGTATGGACAACTTCGAATGAAAAGACAAACATTTAGGAAAAATAAAGCATACATTTAGGAGAAAAAGTATGCGTAGTCGTACATGATTGAAAATCACAAATTTAAGGACATCCGAGATAGAACGGTAAACATTTAGGAGAAGGTTCGCCTCGAAAAAACGTTAATTTAGGGCAATGAAGTATGACGTAGTCGTAGATGATTGGATAACGTACTTTTTTGAGGTTATCTAAGAGTTTAACTCTTTTCCTCCTCTATTCTCAATCAGGTTCAATAAATAATTATCGATCAGATATACCGATAAGATCAGCTAAGCCCGGGCCAGCCCCCGGACCAACCGCCCAGCTGATCTGATCGGTATATCTGATCGATAATTATTTATTGAGCCTGATTGAAAATAGAGGAGCAAGCTCCTAGACAAACTCCTACCGAAATAATATTATAATAATATTGTTGTTGTTTTTTAAATTTTATTATCATGCTTGAATAAATTTTCTTATACGACTGGTGATGACGTCATCAAAAACGTACCAAAAAATACAAATTTGGACATTCATAAGAAAATACATGTGATTTTGGGCTGGAATCCGCATAGCTTATCTACTCATGAAGTATCATTTCGATCAATCAATCCGTCTGGACTGCACAGAGATTGAATTTTTATTGAAAAACTTTGTCAAAAATCGTCAATTCCGATTAAATTTTGATGACCCGATCTAGACTAGGACTGTTACAAAATAAATTAAGAATCTTTTAATGTAAAGATATTTTCCCAAAACGAAATAGCCCATATGGAAGACGCAGCGATTTCCCAATCTAAGGAAAAGGAAGGAACAACCTGGGACTACTAAAAAGCTGTTATTTATAGTGGACCAATTTCAACCAAATGTCACTGAGATCTCCCAACCCAATTCATGAAAAATGATAAAATATAAAGTTCAACCCGAAATCAGTCAATCCGCTTGCAGGGCTGTACTTGTTTTTAAAAAATCTCTGTGTGTATGTGCGTGTGCGGTGCTGAACAGACTAGCTGTCTGCAGCTTTTCTACAGCCCAGACGGATTGACTGATCTGGAACTCCATACTTAAGCTTTTCGATTAATTTGCAGATACCATTGGTTTGCGGTTCACCGTACATATTAGGCTTCTTATTGGAAACTTATTAAATTTTTTGGCGCCATCTTAAATAAATCGGCCATGTCATTCCAATTCATTGTGCCGACTTATTTGTGACGTAATAACAAAAAACAAAACGCATTTTCCATTATTTGGAAGAAAAAAAATCTTGACATGTTAGTCGTTGCCACTAGATTTGAAAATAAAAACGGCATGTATTAAATTTAGCCAAGACACGATTTTGGGGACATTTCTGAGTAGACGTACTTATTCAAATAAGTCACCTCGCAAGGTTACTTACTTAAATAAGTAGGTCTACAGAAATAAGTAAGTAATTGGAAAAAGGCCTTACGAGCATAATCAGTTTACTAAAATTTAAGCGTAATAAACGGTTTTTGACAAAAAAAATTGTCAACTAAAATTCTACCCCTGTTCAGCGTAGACTGATTGATTGATCGGGATGAAACCGCTTCTCCTCACCTTAGGGCTTTTTTTTATAATTTGGGAGGTTCTCGTAACTTTTGGCCGATATCGGTCAACCGGAAGTGGCAAATTTTTTCCAAATTATTTGATTTTAAATTTTTCCAAATATGACGATATATGATAGAAAAAAATTATTTCACCAAATTTCGACATCTCAGAAGTCTACGCGGACTATCTGGGATCAAGCTTCGAATTTAATCTTTTCCTAGTTTCTGGCTTGGTAATATAATTCGCCAAATCGATAAGTTCTTGTTTTGTACTATCGGTACAAAGCAAGATTTAAATTTTTGCTGTTGCAACCTGATGAGTAGACCAACTTTTTATTAGTACGAAACCACGCTGCCAAGAAGAGACCTTAGGAAGTTCTCATTTTTGTAAGAGTTTTGTATTTTTACACCAAAACCCTGGGGTTAAAAATAGGGGAAATGAATTTTTCTATTTTTCGTAGAAATATTGTGAGTAGTTGGTCTTTGTTTTCTACGACTAGAAAAGCCGTAAACATTGTATGGGTGCCATTAAAAATAATATTTTGTCCGAAAAGCCGAAAAAAATCTTAAACAACATTTTTTCCATTTATCCGGATATGGAAATCTGCGTATCGGATGTAGCAGATTCATTTTGAGCTATTTCAATATTTCCAATGATATTGAAAAGTTTAGCATATATAAAAAACGACAAGGAATTAAGTGATTCAAATAATTTTAAAGAGTATGCATGGTAAAGAGGTAAAAATAATCAGGTGTTGCCCACAACACCACCCTTCCATTTTTTAATATTTAATGCCAAAAACGAAAAAAGATTTTGCATCTTTAAATTTTCAATTGCTAGAAACTTTGCCTTCGCCTTCTCAGTTCAAAAAAAAAATACAAATTCGAAACTACTCTGTATATTCTCTTATGTCAAAAGAAATAATGCTAGATTTAGGCTTTTTAAAATCGTTCTATTTTACACTCGTAAGTAACAAAAGATAATATATAAAAAGCTCTAACAAAATTTAAACTTGCAAAATTATATGAACCAAAGCAATTGGCTTATAAAACTTTTTGAGCTTCATCAGAAATAAAAGGCTTTAAAGCATTTTGTATCTACATGTTTCTTTTTCACAATATTAGAATTTTGTTTTAAAAAATTAGTTTAAAAATAAATTAATAACCTGTGATTTTATATTTCAACATTTAATAGTCTAATTTTATATTTTAAAAACTATATATTTTATTAGGATTTATTAGGGCCTATACTTAATAAATCCTAATAAAATATATAATTTTTAAAATATACAATTAGAATATATAATATACAATCACAGTTTATTAATTAATTTTTAAACTAATTTTTTAAAACTAAATTCTATTATTGTGGAAACGAAATATATATGTAGCTACAAAAAGGCTTTAAAGACCTTTATTTATGAGATATTGGATCAGCGGGAACTTTGAGTCATTTTTATTGTATATCCATCGCAGGACAGTCCCAAAAATTTTATGAGAAGCTGTTCTAATGTGTTTGTATATCACTTACTAGTTTTTAATTATAAAACTTCAATTTAAAATTACGAATAGTGAAATAAAACAAGTAATATTTAAAATTACCCCAAAAATTCTAAGATCCTTTCTTCTCGATACGAAAATAGAAGCTGTGAAAGTTAGCAAGTGGCAACCGTCTATTTTTTCAAAATATATTTTAAGGGATTTAGCTGTTTAATGAGAATAGTTTGTTGTTAATTACGTAGACTAAATAGGGGTGAAATTTTAATTAAGTTTAATTTAAATTTTTACATTACTTGTAACCTTTTGAATATTTTTTTATACTAAATAAAATTTTGTTGCAACGGCTGTTTCCAAATTTCCGAGTGCTATATTTATGTTTCAATTAGGGGTCGGTTGAAAATATGAACTCTTACAACGATCAGATTCAAATAGATTTTTATATATCAAAATATTTCACTTTGCACAACACACAATAATTTTTTTTTCTGAAATTTTTCACACTCATAATGCAATATTAAAAATCACTGATAATCACAATCACACAACAGTATTCACTTTTCACCATTAATAATCCTTCAGCGTTTATCGAGAGTTTATTTCTAAATCAATTCACGGCCCGATATTTGGTAACAAAAAAAAGTTTACCGATTTTTTATTATATATCTCAAGACAAAACCCAACTATCTTATAAAACACCACACCCGTTAGTGATGATGATTATGACGACAACACACACCAAAAGATGATGACGATCTCATAACTTTTTTTTTTACTTTTTTCGGTTTGGTATGGTCTTGGTTTTTGTCTTGGTCTTGTCTTGCGGATTTCATTAAAACACAACGAAACGAAATAAAAAAAAAATATTTCGGTAGATATATATATAAAAATACTCCTCCACCAATGTGTTGTGGCCAAAATGTTGTGGCAGTATAAAAAAAAATTCTTCACATTAAAATAAGAAAATTATAACCAAAAAAAGTAAAAAAAAATATTTATATCTATGAGAGGGGAACGGAGAAATCATCATTCTTTACTAAAGCAACACAATATTTTTTTTTTTAAAAAAAAAAAGGTTAACAATAATTTCTTGCGAAAAGAATCACAAAATTTCACTCCAACCATCTCTAAACCAATGAAAAAACCAAACCAACCAACCACCAACCATTTCTTTGCCAAAACCAAAGATGTCGTATATACATACTATAAAGGAGAGAAGGTTTGATATATATTTTTTATCTTTAACCACCTTAAGAAAGTTGTACAACAACAACAATTATCAAGATGAAAAAATATTGTGTAAAAAAAGACCTCAGAATTGAGTAAAGGCGGAGCTTCCATCTTCCTTATGGTATATAGGATACATATTTATATAGGATTCGAAGAAGTACAGCAACAATAACACCAAAATCATTACGATTATTATTATTTTTCATTTTGTGGAAATGTGGGAAAAATATCAACAACAAAAACAAGAACCGCACGGTCGTTTATAGTACTAAATTTCGTCGTTCGTCTGTATATGAGAAAAACACAAAAAGCCACATCGTCGTCGTCAGTGGTTTGAATCAAATATATATACATAAACAACATACAACTCATGAAGACGACGAGAACGACGGCGGCAACGAAGACGAACCAACAACAAAAAAAAAGTGTTCTGGTTCACCACTACTATACCAACCAATATATTTTTCCACCAACAACACGCATACACTTCTAAATATTTTTCAAGAAAATTTTGTTGTATATTTTTTTGTGTGTGAAAGCGCGATAAACCAACCAAAATACGAATTTCCCCGCGTAATATACCAAAAAAAAAAATATCATTTTCTTCACGACCCCGATAAACGGTATCACCCCCTCCGAATACCTAGGCAAAGAAAAATCCAATACAAACACAAAAAAAATATCCCTTAACCGTCGTCGACGTCTTCGTCAAAATATCTCCTTCACCAATACTAAAATCTTTGGGCGAACGAACCAAAAAAAAAATCTAAAGATTTTTTTTCTATTCTTTTTATATTTACGTATACACATAAATAAAAATAATCACAATACAATTAAATAGGAAAAAAATCCCTCCTATATATTTCATTACTCTGTATTTATTTCCATCTCGTTCCCGCAAAAAAATTTCTTATGAATCGTACCAAAAATAAAAAAAAATCCCCGCATTTTTTTTTATTAATTCCCGGAACAAAAAATCCTTCCCTATATAAGAAAAGCTAAGATTTCATACAATTTTTTTCCGTATTCGAAAAATTTTCCTCTATTTCCCGATTTATATTTTTTCTTTTATTTATATTTTCTTCTTGCTATGAAAAGACGACAACGTCGACGAAATATTAAAAATAAAAAAATATATTTTTGGTCGAACTGAAAAATCGTTATTTTCGTCATAAATCTATATAAATATAGATTTTCATTTGTTTTGCGGGAAATTGGTATGGAAAATTCAACAAGTAGTTTTTTCGTTATACCTCTAAAGTGGTTTGAAAGTTTTTTTTTATTTTATTTGTTGGTTGGCATAAAGTTGTAAGTGGAATTGAGAAATGTCTGTGCTAAAGTGAATAGTTTGGAAAGTGTGCTGCAACTGGTGGATGGAAAATATTTTTATAGTTTAAAGATCGAGTTTGCAATACAAAAGAACGTTGCAAAAATTATGAAAAATTCCAACATAAATTACATAAGTTTTATTTTTCCAGTCCTCCTTTGAGTTTGCACAAAATTTGTTGACGAACACACATGGATAAATCGATTTAAATTTGTTAAATAAATCAAATCGTCTCATTTACTTCGCCACAAGTTTTACGCATCCATTTTGTAAATAATATAACTGAATTTTTATATTCATCCGTCTGATCTAAACCAGAAAATTTAGATCGCTAACTTTAATTTAGAAGGAGAGGCAAAGTTCGGCATACAATCGTGGCTTATTCTGTACTCTCTAAAATTTTGGAAAAATTCATGGTCACGGGAAATTGATAGATGTTACTAAAAACATAGTGAGATTGATAAAATCTTAATTAAATCTTCTTTTGATTTGCTAAACCATTGTAAATTGCAACTTACATGTATCCATGACTATGCCCGATCTATGCCAAACAATTTTGAAATGAAATGGCAGCTGATGACCTAGCTAAAAACCCAAGTAGGATTAATAAGAAATTAGCAAACATTCGAACTTCATATGTTCTATTATCTTGAGTTTCGACAAACATGCCGAAACACACGGTTCCAAACAGTGAACAACTCCAATTAGATAGTATCGTGGCTTTAAATATTCCAGATTGACCTTTAAAAACATTCGTATTTGGTGGAAATTCAGTATTGATTAAATTTCGGCTAGTAGGATTCCTAATTTTTCGCTTTTGACCTAGGCTTCTCACAGATCTCTAAAACGCGATGAACTCGGTGGAATAAATTTGAGACTTTTTCAATCTTCCAGCAAAAAATGTGAGACAGAATTAGCGTTATGTCAACTATTTACGCAAGTTGTTTAATAAATTTAAACAACTTGCGTAAATAGTTGACCAAAACCGTAGGGCTAGTTTACTTCATTGTTACAAAAAGCTCAGTCGGTAAATAGTCTTGTCACAAATTCCGTTCCATCTTTCAAATTAAAAGTAAAAAAAAAAAATGAAAATGAATTTGCTTCAGATTCACCTTCAGTTCCATTATCGTTTTTTTTTTCATCAATCCCAAAAAAATTTAGTGTTATATATTTTTGTAACTTTATTTGAGATCTAATGAGTTTATTACCCTATGTACTACAATATTTAATTTACAAAAAAAAATTATCTAAATATGGATCCATCTGATTAAATAACAGTACAGTAGCCTAGTTAAATGTCGAGCTAAATTCAAGAAAATACATGACGCATTGTACCAACTTAATATAAAAGAAAATCAATAAATAAATTTTGAACCGAAGTGACGTAACAATTCGTGGGGAAACCCCAGCACCCGTGAGACGCCTCAAGCCGGACTCAAATATTAAATTGATCATTTACAATATTTGTGAAATTTACGACTACCGAATATCTTTCGCGTTATGAATTCCTATACTTTTCCCCTTTAAATCTACAATTTCATACGTGACCTTAAAAACACGATGAAGTATTTTAGCTTTAGCAAATTTTCAAGCTAATTTGGCTGGAAAATTTAAACCCGCGTCGCTCTGTGCAAAATTCCTTACAAACACAATTTGGTCAGGCTATAAATTACGAGGTTTACTGCGCAAATTATAATTGCTTACGCATGTTGACATCTATAAGAGAAGCTGATTTGTCATCGAGAACATGTAAATCACGCATTAGTGAATATGACGTATATGAGAAATCATATGTTGCCCGAAAATTAAAATGTAAGAAGAAAATCTGGTTGGGCTATGTGTGGCATTTATCAAAGCCCTATTTATTTCATGAAGATAGGTATCCCAGTGTTTATGCTCATCTTTGATAGATGATCTTATAGCCAAAATTATAGTACGATTTAAACGCTCCGAAGAGTTTGATTGGGGCGAATACTTATGGGTGAATTGTTGATAAATACCATAACTTTTGAAAAGATCATTCAGCTGTGCTGACTGAAACTGTTTACCATTGTCACTAACGACACATTCCGGTACTCCCAAAATATTAAATAGACAACTTTTTAAGAAAGTTCGTCCGTCGTAGTTTCCAGCAAAGCAAATTTTGTATATTGATCTAATACAATAAAGATATATGTAAGTGTGTCCATGAACACTTCTCGGGTACGGCCCCAGGAAATCAATAAATAGTTTTTGAAACTCTCGAAAGATTTCATGATATGGTCCCATTTCAGGTCGAGTACAGTAATCGTTGCCTTTACTTCGTTGCATATTTCACAGTTTTGGACGTACTACTTCACGTCACGGGTCGTAGTGGACCAATACTACTTTCGCTTCAACAATTCAAGAGTTCTTGGAAATCCTAAATGAGAGCTTAGTGGCTGATGAGCTTGTTACAACAGTATAGGAACTAAGATATCCGGTATAACTAATTTCCATTGTGACAAATCACTAAAGTGATCAACTTTTTGCTTGGCAATATATCTTACAATTTATTTGGGTTTTTCTGCGTTGCTTCGATTTGTCGTACATAATCTATATTTTTAAAGGCGTCACATTCTAGATCCACATGTAAAGGAATTATATTAGTTCCATTTGGTTTAACAAGGGCTTCTACATTAACACGCGATAAGGCATCGGGAACAATATTTTGACTACCCTTTCGGTATTCGATATTGAAGCAGGTATACCCTTGAAGTTGCAAGCTCCACCTGGCTATGATTTTGAAATAGTAAATGTTTCACACATAAAACGGACACTCTAATTCCGGCACGGTATATTTTCTCTGTGCTGGGCTTAGTTTGTGCGAATAGTAACGCAATAGAGTGTTCTTCGCCTTCCTCTGACACCTGAAACAATACACTATCGACCTAGCTAGAACTGCCGTTGCATTGAATATAAAACTTACGTGAAAAGTCTGGATTACGCAGTACAGAAGTGGACGTTAGTGCGATTTTCAAGGTTTCAAACGTTTTCTGAGCTGAGTCATTCCGCATTAGCGTAGGCCAAAATTAGGCTTATTTAAAAATGGATTGGTTTGGAAATGATTTAATTGTTTTGTTATGTTAGAATTTATGATTGTCTCCGCATCAATCCGGAACAAGTGTTGGTAGTAGCTTCTTCCATCTGACGTGATCTGGTCATTTCCATATAGACGTGGGAAACTGAGGACTAGTCAAACCCATTTCCCTGTTCGAGTTTTTCATGTTATTTGAAAGATTACAAGTACGACATTTAGGCTTGATGACATTAGGATTTCCACATCCGTAGCAGTTCCTGGTTACGAAATTGCTTCTAGATGGATTCATAGCTTGATAAGTAAAGGTTTGCTGTACATTTTCAAAGCTTCGTCCGAGTTTAACACAATTTTGCTCTGCTGATGTTCGGTGGCCGCGTGCATAGACTTCATGAGAAGAGGTAACTTTGTTCTCGTAATTTTAATTTGACGATAGTAAATTAACAGACTGGTTTTCTGGAGCTGACAACTTGTTGGAGGATAATTTCTTGCTGTACGATTTTCTTAACCAGTGTTTTTAAAATGCGTAGAAGCGTGCACAATATTTTCCGTATCAGAAGTAGAATCATCTTCACTTTTCTGAGATTGCATCAGAAAATGATTTCTCAAACTCATCAACTTCAATTTGCGAATCTAATGACGATTCGATTCACAAGCTGTTAACAAGTAGTTTGATCACGATAAATAATGAAAAATGAATAAGACGTTAGAAACGACCACTAACATGAAGGATACTAGTACAGGGTGGCTGAGACCAAGTGTTACCAAACGAAAACGCTGTAATTTTTTTGATTTTGATTATTTTTTATTGAAATTTCGTGGAATATGTTGAAAACATATTACATTTTATGAAAATCATGTTACTGCCCGATATGACCTCCTTTGGCTCTGATTATTTGATTCAGTCTTCCATAGAAAGCATTGCATGCTGACCGAACGTGATGAGATTCCAAAAATTGTCTTTTCTCATGAGAAAATTTTCACCGTTCAACAGTATGTGAATAAACAAAATGATCGTGTTTGGTTAGAGCATAAGTCCAACGATAATTTGGACACAAGAGTTGCCATACGAAAGCAATCACCAGCTTATGTTATGGTATGGGCTGCAGTAACTGCAGATAGACGCACTCCTCTGGTTTTCATCGAACATGGAGTCAAGGTTAACCAAGAGGTGTATCGCCAAAAGATCCTAAACGATGCTTTGCTACTATGGGCACGTAAACACTTTGGTACGAACCATTGGACATTCCAACAGGGCTCGGCACCGTCACACAAAGGTCGAGCGACACAGCAATTTTTACAAAATTGCGTTCCGCGGCTGATTTCGTCGAAAGAATAGCCACCATATTCACCAGACTTGAATCCCATGGAATTCTCCATATGGTCCATTTTGAAGAGTAAGGTGTCCACTAAAAAATACGAAAGTGTTGATGCATTGAAGTCAGCTTTTGTTCGAGAATGGAATAAAATTCCGCAAGCCCACGTTCGGTCAGCATGCAATTTTACAGAGAATTTTAAGTTGCTGTTCCCTTTGATCTACATTGAGTGAAGTTATTTCTTAGACTTGTGGCTTTAGAGCTTTAAGCTTAGCAGTACATAACTCGAGTTCTTTGCGAATTGATTTTCAAGCTGCCATATGAGGAATAGTTGGAGATAAGGCTTTACCTTTATTCTCTTAAGCTAGTTTTAATTTTACTGTCGTGAGGTTCGGACGTAAAGTAAAACAAACGAAAAGTGCAGTGTTAGTGCTTTTTAACTTGTCATATCTTTTTTTCAAATGTGTGAATGGTTTTATAATTAAATACACACGGTGCAAAAAAACTAACATAAAATTGTAACTTAATTAGTGATGATGTAAGCGTGATGGGGCTTTTTCCCCAAAAAAGACTTCTTCAAACATCGAACGCCAAACAAAATCTACAACAAACTTGAACCAGTTTCATGTAGAAAGTATAAATATTGCAAGTGCAAGTGTAAAACAAGTAAGCAAAGTTCAGCACAGCCCAAAGAAAACACCTATGCCAATAATTAAAAGTGCTTCTTCGACAGAATTAATTATACCGCAGTTTAAAAACCAAAATCAAAACCGCGATGAAAAAATTAATTCATCAGCAAATTTAAGAATGCAATACGAAAATAATAGTAATGAACTCAGTGTGACGAACTCTAGTGACCGTGGTCAGTGCGAAAATAACCTAGTGCAAACGGGAATGGATAGGTATATCACTGTTCAATCTAAAAGAAAACGTAGCCCGAGATCTGCCCAGTTTGCTGGCAGGAGCAAAGTGACACGGACTGAAGCAGGTGTTAACCAAATACCTCTTAACAATCGATTCTCTAGTCTAGAGGTCATTGACCCCAATGCAGTGCCAAATTCGAAAACTGAGAAACCGCCTCCAATTTATTTAAGGGAAGCATCGAATAATGAGTTGGTTAATAACATCGCAATATTAACAGATTCTAAATTTTATATTGCCCCGCTCAAACGAGGTAATATAAACGAAACAAAGATTCAAACTTTCGAAATCGATGGCTTCAGAGCTCTAGTTAAACATTTCGACGAAGTTGGTAAAAAATATTACACATACCAGCTAAAAAGCCAAAAAGGGCTGACTGTTGTGCTAAAAGGAATTGAAAGCTGCGTAGATGTTAGCGACTTACAAGCTGCACTTGCTGCGGAAGGTTTCCATGCCAAATCCATTGGTAATATAGTAAACCGTGAGAAGGTACCTCAACCAATGTTCCGTTTGGAACTAGAGCCAGAGGAAGAAAAGTCGAAAGGAGTTCATAAGATTTACAACTTAAAATATTTGTTACATCGCAAAATCGTAATTGAAGAACCTAAGAAGAGGTCTGGACCAGTTCAATGCATAAAGTGCCAAGAATACGGACACACGAAAGCATACTGCGCATTAAATGAAGTTTGCGTTATTTGTGGTGAACTGCACGACTCCAAACAGTGCGAAAAGTCTCGCAATGACCCAACTGTGAGACGTTGTAATAACTGCGGTGAAAATCATACTGCAAACTACAGGGGTTGCGCAGTGTATCTGAACTTAAAACGCAAAATAAACCCTGAAACGAGAGCTGAGCAACGAATGCTGAATATGCAATTTAATCAGAGGGCCATGTTACCAAAAAATACAATAGTCGCCAAACCAACGAGTGCAAACACACAAAACGATAACTTGGAGACATTTGCCAGCAGTTTTGCACAGCCAGGTGTTTCGTACGCAAATATCTTAAAAGGTAACAAACCGAAACCAAAAGTTCATTCTAATGAGGACCTAAACATTCACACCATGATAAATAAATTAACCGAGACCATCCAAAGTTTCATGTTGATGATGGAAAGACAAATGAGCATGATGATGCAAAATATGAATACGCTTATGCAAATTATAGTCAAAAATCAAAAATGACAATTCTAAAAATAGCCATTTGGAATGCAAACGGGCTCTCGCAACATAAAACTGAGGTACAAACATTTCTTATCGAACAAACTATAGACATCATGTTAATATCTGAAACACACTTCACAAAACAAAATTTTTTTAATACTACCGGCTATTCCGTTTATGACACCAAACATCCGGATGGAAAAGCACACGGCGGCACTGCAGTCTTAATAAAAAGAAGATTAAAGCACTACGAGCTCCAGAAATATGCTAAAGATCACATCCAGGCTACAACTGTCAGTTTGGAAGAATGGTCTGGGAAATTTTTAATATCGGCTGTCTACTGTCCACCGAAACACGCAATTAAAAAACAGCAATTTATCGATTACTTTAACCAGTTGGGAATCAAATTTCTAGCAGGGGGTGATTACAACGCTAAACATGTGCAATGGGGTTCGAGGTTGACGTCACCGAAAGGAAAGCAACTCTACGAAGCAATAAACGAGAAAAACCTTGATTATTTATCATCTGGACATCCCACATATTGGCCTACAGATAGAAAAAAAATTCCTGATTTAATAGATTTCTGTGTAATACGAGGAATAGCACGCACCAATGCTCAAGTCGTTGACTGTTATGATTTATCATCAGATCACTCACCAATAATAGTAACACTAAGTACCCAAGCATTAAAAACTGAACCACCACAACGTTTAACAAACAAACTAACGAAATGGGTTCTCTATAGAAACATAGTAGATGTAAATTGTCATCTTGATGTTCCACTTCGCACACCAGAAGACATTGATGCCGCGATAGAAAACTTAAGTCAAATAATGGAAATGGCTGCAAAAAAAGCTACTCCGGAGAACAAAAATTCCAAAAAAATATAAGGCTTTCAAGTAACATTCAAAAGTTATTAGCAGAGAAGCGGACAATTTGGCGGCTATGGCAGCTTCACCAATCTCCTTTGCATAAATGGAAATTAAACAGAGATATTAAAGCTTTGAGAGAAGCAATACGGGAAGAACAAAATTTAGGAATACAGAATTACCTAAGTGAGCTCATAGCAACAGAAACAACAGATTACTCACTGTGGAAGGCAACAAGAAATTTAAAAAGACCAGAGGTATCGAACCCACCGATAAGGAAACCAGATGGTCACTGGGCCAGAAGTGACTTAGAAAAGGCTATCGCTTTCTCTAACCATCTGCAAAAAGTGTTCACCCTAAACGAACAAAATAATGATTGCGTACTACCACAGCTTACGAGGGATGAGTCGAACCCAAACCCAGTAAAATTTAAATGGAAATGCGTCAAAAAAGTTATCAAAAACAGTATAAATCCCAAGAAAGCGCCAGGTCATGACCTAATAACTGGAAAAATGATCAAAGAATTACCAGATAGATGCATAAAATATATAACATATATTTTTAACGCGATTATGAGATGTGGATACTTTCCCCAAAAATGGAAAATATCTCAAATTATCATGATTCCTAAGCCAGGTAAAGACGAAACCCAAGTCTCGTCATACAGACCAATAAGTCTACTTCCGATAATTTCAAAGCTTTTTGAAAAGATGCTACTACAAGAACTAATACCTATATTATCTAAAGGTCGCATTATACCAGATCACCAATTTGGATTTAGAGAGCAACACGGCACAATAGAACAAGTGCACAGAATTGTAAACACAATTAAGGTTTCCTTAGAAGAAAAGAAATATTGCTCGGCAGTTTTCTTGGATATTGCGCAAGCTTTCGACAAAGTATGGCATGAAGGATTAAATTACAAAATTAAAACTCTTTTGCCTAAACAATTTCATGCAGTTCTTGAAAACTACTTGCCCAAAGGATGTTCCAGGTGAAACAAAATACGGCCACTACTGATCTAACCGAGATAAAGGCAGGAGTACCGCAAGGTAGTGTATTGGGACCTGTGCTATACTTGTTATTCACAGCTGACCTACCAATAACTGAAAAAATCGTCACTTCAACTTTTGCTGATGACACAGCTATATTATTTTCACACAAAAATCCTCAAACAGCATCGAGAGAATTACAAGAACATCTACACAAAATAGGAGATTGGTTAAAAACTTGGCGGATAAGGACGAATGAATGTAAATCAACACATGTAACATTCACACTAAATAAACGTACATGTCCAGCAGTAAAATTAAACAATATCACAATTCCTCAACAAACAAACGTCAAATATCTCGGTCTTCATCTCGATAGAAGATTGACATGGAAAAAGCACATTGAAACAAAACGCAATCAATTAAAAATAAAATTTTCTAAAATGTACTGGATGATCGGAAGAAAATCGAAACTCTCTCTAGACTGCAAGGTTCTACTATACCAAGCGATCCTAATCCCCATATGGACATATGGTATCCAACTATGGGGCTCAACTAGTGCATCAAATACAGATATCGTACAAAGAACGCAAGCAAAGATACTTCGTAGCATTACAAATGCCCCATGGTATACTCGAAACAGCAACATCCATAGAGACCTAGGAATCAAAACTGTTAAAGAGACAATTAAATCATGCAGTCTAAAATACCAACTGAAACTGGAATCACACCCTAACGAATTAGCTAGAGATCTACTAAGGCAACCGAAATATGGACGGCTTCGCAGAACAGATCTCTCTCTCTCTCTCTCTCTGGCATTATATCCCATCAAGGGATTTGGCCGCCTCAAATGAGGTTTCATAATCATATTTTCATTTCGGATAATGAGTGATTAATTCATTGATCCTAAACCAGCCGTGAAATTTTTTCCTTGTCACCACCGGGAATCGAACCCGGGACCTCCGGTCGCTGGAGCAAGCATGCTAACCACTTTGCCACCGGGGCGGCAGAACAGATCCTCTAGATTTAATTAACTGAGAAATATAATCTAATAATTTCGTGCATGTTGAAATGAAATTAAGTAATTAATAATAATTTAATAATAATAATGCATAATAATATTAAGTATTAACATATGTTAAGGCTTAAGTTAAAAATTTTTTTATAGTTTTTAAGAATTTCACACTTCTTGTTAGTTTCGTATAAAGAAAGATTCAAGAATAAAGCCTTTGGCAATAGTTACAAAAAAAAAAAATCTCTTAAGCTAGAACCTCACACAAGGATTTCAATTGTTCGGGACCGTTAATACCACGAACAGAACACTCTTTACTTGTGGATATTACAAAATCTAACGTAGAGCAACGGGTGACCATAGTTTGCTCGCTCACTTTGCAGTTTACCCCAATTCGAACATCTCAACGGAAGGAAGTAGCTACTATCTGTCGACTTTCCAGTTCTCTAAGTCATTTTTATGATTTGAGGAACCAGACTTTACACGGTTCTTCGATTCTCAAATAAATTATTTTCGATTTTTAGTAAACATTTTAGAATCTCAATCCAATTTAATATCTTTGCGTTCTACAAATCACCAAAAACTCTTACACTTCTCAGTTCGAGCATCGAAAATCAATCAATCTGACCACGTTAGAATTGGCTAAAGATTTTATCATACTAGTTCCTAAGATAACACCAAACGTCACTACGATAGTCGGAGGTGACACCTATGGAGCATACTACATCGAACAACACCATTACGCAGTTGTTAAAATAGACACAACCCTGTCAAAAAATTTCTTGTATACATCTAATCCTCATTCACGCAGCACGGACACTTCAATAAAACATTCGGTTTATTGTAATAAACCCAGTAGTACAAATCAGCGCACAAAGAGCGCATAAATAGCATATAATGCTGCTGATGCACCTAATTCCATGCTATTCGTATTTTTTTTTATTTATTACAATCTTATCACATGATAATTTATTACTAATGATGATAACGCACTTATTTGAAACTAATAAGTGGAGCGAGTGTGGGTTTACAAGCAATCAATATTCTGCTCCCAAAAATGAATCTTTATTTATTAGATGACCAGCTCATGCGGTTTAATTCTTTTAAGGCGTCTCAGTTCACTATTGCTATGTTGCAGTAATCTTCTTTCATGTTTGATGGCAAATTCCTGAATCACTTCATCAATCCATTTAACGTTTAGGTCGTTGTGTAATTCCTCGTTGGTTACGTAGCGGTAACATTCGTTATTGCTCTTAGAAATTTGTTTTGGCAACGTTGAATAATTAAACGATTTGATTGTTTAGTACAGCCCCAGAGTTGGATACCATACGTCCAAATTGGTTTAACTATCGATTCGTAGATCAGGCGTTTACAGTACAGACTAAGCTTAGAATGTCTTGCTATTAGCCATAACATCTCACGTTGTTTTATTTTTATTTGCTCTGCTTTTTGTCTAATGTGATATTTCCAGTTCAATCTTGAATCGAGATGCAATCCGAGATATTTAGCAGATTCAGCTTGGGGAATTTTTACCCTATTGAGAAATGTATGGATGTTGCTATTTTTGCACCGCAACGTGTATGTTACATGTACTGATTTCAGCTCGTTAAGCTTTATTTTCCAATCCCTGGTCCATCGGCTGATTCTATCGAGTGCTTGCTGTAAGTATTCTACTGCTTGGTTCTGCGATTCGCTTGATGCCAATACTGCGGTATCATCAGCAAAAGTTCCGATGAAGGTTGTTTCCGTTGTCGGTATATCAGAAGTGTAAAGTAGATATAGGATGGGCCCTAATACGCTACCCTGGGGCCCCCCTGCTATGGCTGGGTAAAAGTTAGAGCATGTTTTTTCATGTGATACTCTAAATATTCGTTTGGAGAGAAACGACTAGAGCAGTTGGCAGTAATTTTCTGGCACTAATTTACTTATCTTGTAGATTGTTGAATCGCAAAACAAATTTAAATTTAAAAAAAAATGTGTCAATTAACATGGCAAAATAAATCTAAATAGTAACCATATTTCTGATCGCAAATAATTAACTTGCGACCGGATAGAGGATATACGATATACCCCTAAAACAAATTATTGGATTAAATCGACGCGTAGCGATAGTACTATAGCGATAGTGCAAATATTTATTTTTAATTTAGCTTAAATTTAAAAATTATTAAAAAACACGTCTGATGTGTGCGCTAGTCATTATTTTTCATTCTTTTACGATTCGTTTGCAAAACTCTTAACGTTTTCCTTCTTAACGTTTTTTGTTAACAACGCAAAACGAAATACAATCGGCATCGCCGTGTTCCTGAAACATATTTGGTAACTTCCGGTTTGTACTTCCATTTTGAGTGTAAACGACTTGGTTCTTTCAACAAACAGTCCTGTTCCATTTGTTCTAATTTCACATATTGGCTACACAAGTTGTAGCTTCTCCTATCTGGCACTCATCAACTTACTTGTATAATACCAAATTCAACGTAATTAGAGCAACACGGATCACAATAGCTCGCCCGCTCACTTTGCAGTTTATCACCAGTGTGAAGTATTTAACGTTAATAAAATGTGTAGCTACACTTTTTAACGAAAAGTGTAGACTCAAAATGTGTAGCTACAGAAATTATCAAAAAGTGTAGCTAGAAAAGAAAAAAAAGTAAGAAACTCGAAACACGTGGTTAAAAATAATGGTGGTTAAAATTATTTATTAAAAATAAAAAATAAATATTGAGAATCAATGTAATACAAAAATAAGTGTATATACATATTTTATAACAAAAATTGTTTAAAGTATTTTAATTCAAAAAACCATCGCAACAATGATTCCCAAGGGTGGAATTTAGTCTTTTCAACTTGGGATGGTGTGTGAAATTTGTAAAAAAAATTTCAATGCAATTTGCATGTTGTGATTGGCGGTATGGCCCTACACGTACACGTGAAAGCATCTTCGATCAAATTTACTTAAATCTTTAAAAATTGAAAAAATCATCAGGCCAATGATTGCCAAGTGTAGAATTTAGTGTTTTTAGTTTGTGATGGTATCTGGAATATGTAAAAGACAAATTGCCTGTTGTGGAAGATAATTTGCATTTTGGCGATATGGTGGTGGGTCAACATTTGCGTCAACCAATAGGTTAAACATTTTTTTTAGATTCTTTATGGTGTGGTGTGATTAACAATATGAAAATAAATAGTTTGAATGTCGCTTTTCAGAAACATTTTTTAACTTTCCATCCCTTATTGCGGTTGGTTTTTTTCTGATTTTTATATAAATAATTTTTGGTAACGGTAATGGTGCCTATATACACTGCGCAAATTTAGTCTACTTTCCGATGCTGATGTCTGTTTTTTATAATTTAAGTTTTTTATGACTTTTTTGAGTCAAACAAAAATGTTTCAACGAGAAAAAAATCCCAAACTTTAAGACTGCCAACGAACTGTCCTGATGTGTCATTGACAAATCCAAATAAGCCGTTTTGTAGAGAATTTAGAAACCTTGAGAATGAGACTATTGAAATTGATGTACGACGAATCGCTGTTCTTGAGTTATTGTAGTTTAAGCACAAATTTCAGACACCATCCCAAGTTAAAAACGCTAAATTCCACACTTGGCAATCATTGGCCTGATGATTTTTTCAATTTTTAAAGATTTAAGTAAATTTGATCGAAGATGCTTTCACGTGTACGTGTAGGGCCATATCGCCAATCACAACATGCAAATTGCCTTGAAATTTTTTTTACAAATTTCAGACACCATGCCAAGTTAAAAACACTAAATTCTACACTTGGCAATCATTGGCCTGATGATTTTTTGAGATTTTAAAGATTTAAGTGAATTTGGCCAAAGATGCTTCCACGTGTACGTGTAGGGCCATACCGCCAATCACAACATGCAAATTGCCTTATAAAAATTTTTACAAATTCCAGACACCATCCCAAGTTAGAAACACTAAATTCCACACTTGGCAAGCATTGGCCGGATGATTTTTTCAATTTTTAAAGATTTAAGTGAATTTGGCCAAAGATGCTTCCACGTGTACGTGTAGGGCCATACCGCCAATCACAACATGCAAATTGCCTTATAAAAATTTTTACAAATTCCAGACACCATCCCAAGTTAGAAACACTAAATTCCACACTTGGCAAGCATTGGCCGGATGATTTTTTCAATTTTTAAAGATTTAAGTGAATTTGGTCGAAGATGCTTTCACGTGTAGGGCCATACCGCCAATCACAACATGCAAATTGCCTTGAAATTTTTTTTACAAATTTCAGGATCATCCCAACTTAAAAAGACTAAATTCCACACTTGGCAATCATTGTTGCGATGGTTTTTTGAATTAAAATACTTTAAACAATTTTTGTTATATGGATATACACTTATTTTTGTATTACAGTGATTCTCAATATTTATTTTCTATTTTTAATAAATAATTTTAATTAAACCATGTGTTTCGAGTTTCTTACTTTTTTTCTTTTCTAGCTACACTTTTTGATAATTTCCATAGCTACACATTTTGAGTCTACACTTTTCGTTAAAAAGTGTAGCTACACTTTTTATTAACGTTAAATACTTCAGACCGGTAGTTTACCCCAATTATAGTATCTCAACGGAACCAAGTATAGCTGTTTCCTATCGACTTTCGTTTTCTCTAAGTCATCTTTGTGATTTGAGGTACCAGACACGGCTCTCTGATTTTCAAATAAATTATTTTCGATTTCTTGGTGAATATTTTAAAAATTCACACGGGTAACCAATAATTTTAGATGCTTTTGTAGCATCCTAATTATGAAGCGAATTCTAAAGAACAGATCGTTACAAATTTCAATTTATGTTCAATATAACAATAGTTATTAGGAAAATAACTTTAAATTTTGTTATCTACGAGAGTTTTTTAGATATTGGGATCGCGGGTAAAGAAATTTAATAGTCCGGTATTAAATGAGCGTCTTGAACAATCGCGTGCTGTAAGCGTTGCGACAGCAAGTCCTGTAAAACATTGCGAAAGAGCAAGGAGCTTACTAGACAGACTACTAGAGATAGACTACTACTAGAGTAAACGTGCTGCGGTGGAAGAATATTAACTCAGCGTAATCTCGAATTTAAAACCCGCAAAGAGACTGTTATCAAATACTGTTGCAAACTGGCGTAGTAACGTGAACCCAACAAAAGCACAACAATCGCTCGAAGCAAAACTGCCTCGAATCAAGGTGCTAATATTTCGACAATCCATTCGTCGAGCTCGTCCACATCCACAAACAGCGAACCAACTCTCATTAGTAACACTACCTAAAAAGCCCATTTAACTGGAGACGTACCGTCCTTGCCCAAGTCTGTGAGCTTCATCAACGATAATTATGAGGAAACATGAATCAGCACAAGTTGAATCAGCTGTGGAATTGCGCAAGATCATAGATATCACGACCAACTCATAGAACATACAATTTATCATATAAAATAAAATCATCATCGATAAAAAACTCCCCCTCTCTTTGTCTCTCTCTGTCTCTCTCTCTCTTTCTGGCCGTCTGTCTATCTGTCTCTCCCTCCCTCTCTTTCTCTCTGTATCTCTCACTATCTCTCTCTTTATCTCTCTCTATATCTCTCTCTGTTTCTCTATATCTCTCTCTGTCTCTCTATCTCTCTCTGTATCTCTCTATATCTCCCTCTGTCTCTCTATATGTGTATCTCTATCTCTCTTTCTCCTCTCTCTTTCCCCCTCTCTTTCTCTCTCGCTCTTTTTCTATTTCTCTCTCTTTTATATTTCTTCCACTCAATCTACTGCTGCAATCAGCTGTACATCGTTCCTGCCAACGATGTATATTCGTAATGATTGTTCTTAACTGCTGTTTAGGTTTGCGCTATTCTCACGGTAGGCGTTCATCGGAATAACGAGTACTGCAGGTTCCAAAACAGTGTAATTTAAATACAAAACTATGAGAGCATCACTTCTTTAGAAAAAATGTAAAATTCTGTGGTTTAGTAGATAGCTTTGGATCATTCAAAGGATGCGTACCCAGTTCAACACGATTTTAATGTCAAGCTTTAGTACGATTTTCCTGGGAAAAAGTTCCAAACTTGAATTACACGGGCCACTTTTTGACGTCTTGAATAGCATCAGTAGCAACTTCTAAGTCCATACAAATTCCCAATCTATTTATATATACCTGAATGTGTCTAGGTCTGTTCCGTATGCGTTTCTATGCCATATAGCGCTACAACATTGGTGAGTTGTTGTGTGCATGTCCGCTAAAGTTTCTGAGTTTGTACAATAAGGGATGGTCCAGTGGCCCCTGTTCAAATGTTTTCTAAATTTCAATTCTTTTTAAATTTTTCCACGTGAATGAGTATAGGAAAGGAGTTTGACCAATCGGACCATGTTCTTTTACGATAATGCAACACAAACCTCAATTTTAGTAACAACTAAAACCTTGTACTGATAATTCTGGTGTTAACTAAGTTATTGTATTTAGGCGCGCCAATTATCCCATCCTCCGAAATAACTGAGATTGAATACACCAAATAACATACTTGACAGCATGACCGGATAATGACCGTGTAATATGTTTCAAGCACCACTTCCTTTATTAGCAAACAACGATAAAACTTAAAAGAAACAATAAAAAAGTTTTTCATCATCCCGATTCGTAAATGGACCATCGACAAACGATATACATAAAAACAAAAAATATCCAGTTCCTTCCACCATTCGTATAGCGACGTCCTTACAAAACAAATTTTTGTGTTTTTTTTGTTTCTGCAAAGTCTGATTTTTTTTTTGTCCCTGCGACTTGTACTCGTAACTTTTTTTGATTACAAATCTCTTGGGGTTATTATCCACATACATATTTTGTTGTTGGTGTATTTCTGTCGATTTGTTACTGTTGTTATATTTAAGGACATTTTACAGGATACACATATTATTATATAACATCGATACATAAATACCGACAATTTATGTAGATGGATTGAATAAATATTAAATGTTTCACAGCGATGGATATAGATATATCGATTTATATCCTTTTATTAAAAAGGACAATAGATTTTTTTTATCGGAGTGTATTACGAGTGTGTTTAAGGCGATTAAGGCGATAAGAATAATATTACGGACATTATTGCGGAGGTTAAAATAGCAAAATATCCGTTTCGTTATATTTTGTGCTGACTTTGCAAGTTTTGTTTTCTTGTTATTTCGCTACTGCTGCTACTACTTGGGCAAAATTGATTGGTCATTTTTGCGACATCAGATTTTTGATTATATTCATTCGTACTCATATTAGGATTTATTGAATTTGGGATAAATGCTGATAAGAGTGATAAGTCGAGTACCTACGGAAATCATCTACAAATATTAGGGTACCATATTTCCAATAGGTTGCCTTCTTAAATAATATATCAGGCACAACCACCGCCATTATGAGTGCACTCTGTTTATTTGTCTTGTTTATAACGATTAACAAATTGTTCACAAATTTTTTATACTCCTAGTACAATGACAAGCCAAGGATAATCTAATGATGGTTTGCTAATTTTCTCTCAAGCAGTTATCGTTAGAAAAATAAAATATTGGATCTAGCATATTTTGGAAAAAACAAGATTAAAAGCGGGTACACCAAGAAGAAATTTGCAACTTCAAGGACCACCTTCTCACCAATTTTCTTCTACAATAATACAAATCAAACAACTGTTCCACACGGGTTGTCAAATGAAATCGTCTTCACGCTTCGAAATAAGTCCTAATAGATTTTTTATTGCTAATTTAAAACCTTATTTTATATTTAGACACAATTTTTTTTTTATTCTGCTCTCTCGAAAATAAAATTTAAACTGAAATGTACATCTCAAAAATGGCCCTAATTTTTTTTTATTTTATTTCTATTTTTGTTTAAGCTTCTACACAGAAAAAAAAATTGTTGAAAAATGAGTCGCAATTAAAACCGGTATCATAGGTAAACGGGGCAAGAAACCAAGATGAAGCCGCTTTTTGACAACCCGTGTGGAATGGTTCAAAAACATTCAAGTGAAAAACGAAATAGGCCATAAAACTGTCTAACAATTTTTTTCGTTAAAACCCCTTCTGAATATGAACTCCCTCTCTATCTATTTATCTTCCTGTCTCTGTCTCTATCTTCTCTACCTTTCTTTCACTCTCTCACTCTCACTCCCTCTTTCTCTCTCTCATTCTCTCTTTCACTCTCTTTTTACTCTCTCTCTCTTCATCTTTCTCCCTCTTTTTCACTCTCTCTCTCTCACTCTCACTCTCTCCCTTCCTCGTTCTTTCTCTCGCTGTCTCACTCTCTCTTTTTCTCTCTCTCTCTCGCTCTCCCTTTATCTCTCTCAAGCTTTCAAAAAATTAAGTAAAATAGTTATGGAGAACCCATAACACATTAAAAACACCCAGTCGTAATTTTTTGTCACCACCCAGGAATCGAAATCGTTGTTATTCGTTTTTGTTTTTTTTAAGCCCAATGATATAAATCATTGAAGGGTATTACAACATATGTACGTTAACGGGATAACAAATAGATTGAAGGACTTTTCCGTTACAAGTTTAACTTTGATTTTTTTTTTGATCTTCCAACTTTGATTTTACATAAAAAAAACAATGTCTGGCTGCTATGCGTGGTTTTATATCTGCCTGGATAATTGACCCGAGATATTTTAAATCTTCCACGTGTCAAAGTTGTGGTCGCGTATTCCGAGATTTTCAAACCAAGCCGTTTCGCGCTACAATCCAGCGGTATTAAATTATCCTTGATATCATTTGGTCTCCGGCCAAGAATCACGATATCATCTGCATATCCTAGAAATTGCTTATTACGTACTCGATCGCCATGTTAAACAGCACAAGCACGGGCGCATCTCTCTCTTACATACCCGATATTATTTCAAAGGAATCATATATACTGCCTTTTCTACTACACTATAAAAATAGCTGCGTTTGCTTCCTCTACTGTGAAATATGGGACAAATACCTCGTCACCCGGTTGAACAATAGCTTGAATAGGGGCCACTTCTACTGAGTATCGTACTATGAGAAAACATCAGACATGTTTGTTCTCAGTTCTCTATTCGTGTTTTTATGTGGTTGTGGATCTTGGATAGAATTGGCTTGCAAGCTTATGTTCTTGATGCATCTCCTCATCAATCAACGCTTCTTTTGTCTAAGGAATTTGGATGTAAGTTTGCTAGCCCTGTTAGTTTCGAATTACTATATATAATTACCTATACCTGCTATTGAAATCTGTATTCCATACCCAGACACATACTTTATCCAAAGAGTATTAAAATAAAATTTAAAATTCATAAGTTGTTCAATATACACGATATTGGAAACATATACCTTAAAACTTTAAGCGGATCGACCTAATTCCCAATCGGCCAATTTTATAATTTACATACACAAATTTATTTTCTCTATCCCTAAACACATTTTACGGTCGTATTGCATAGAGCTACATATCAACAATACATAAACAAGTATATGTTTTCAAAATCGACATGTGTAATATTTGACATATGCAAAATAAACTCCATATACTAACACTCGTCTAATATCCCTATATGACAAAATATTCCAAAGTAAAAAAGGCAACAAAAATAAGACGGTAACTCGGTGACATTCACGAGCAAGTGAAATAGGGGTCCCCCCATAAACAATAAAACAAAAAATTATGATTCGCTGCGGGCTAATACACTTCTGTCAGAATAAAGAATTGACTGAATATGATTTGTAAAAAGGATGTAAATACTCTTACGTCGGGAAGGAAGGCAAAGTAGAATAAAAATACATAAAATGTAAAAAAAGGATATTTGGTGTTCTGAAATATGTATTTTTTCCTGGCCTTTAAATTATTTAAACATTATAGATGATATTTGCATACAACAAAAAAGGGAATATTTAAGCGGGAAATCTATAAAAATATTCAAGTCCGTCCCATGGTAATGAATATATGTTTATGCATATGTATGGTTAATTCTTTTTTATTTCAGATATATCTCTAGCTCATCAGATCCTTAATTCTATTCGTTATGTGTGTTGGCAGATTAAAAAATCAACTATAATTTTTTCTTTCGAATAATCGAAATTGTGGCGGGTAACAAGGCGATAAAATAGAAGGATCTTAAAACAATCAATCAAGTTTATGCTAAGAATTCCAATTTATGGTTAACATTTGTGCCAAACGGCGACAATTCGATGCAACGAATCTTAAAACTGAATTCAAGTTTATAACAGACATCGAAATATGTAGCCCGTTTTTGGAAAATATTGACAGTTAAACATAGTCACAGTTGCATATAAATATTCTATCTCTAACATACACAGTTTTTCATTGAAACTCAACGGCGCCACTATTTTCATATCACTAAATTGCCATGGCTCCCGAGAATACATATAAAACTTCAATAACCATTCCGTTTTGGCTTTATGATTTTAATGTCATATGGTCTTTGCCACTAAGCCCACACATTCCAGCGATTCTTTAACGAAGTGTTAAAACGGCTGGTCTTCGCCTAATCTTCTATTGACGATATATCCTTGTTTAAATCTGAAAAATGTAGCATAAAATAACCGTCATGTATGACATATACGAAGTTTGTCAGATCAACGGCAGCCAACATTTCCTGAAACAAAATATTATGTAATGTATGACTGTTCTTAATTGTTTACATAATACTGCAATTTATTATGCACATGTATTTATTAAAAAATCCAAGCATAATTAATAGCTTACTCTTATTGTTTGTTATTAACCAGTCTGAATATAAAAATGAAATTTAATTAATAAGTTATCCAAATATTTTTATTAAAATTTACTTTAATAAAAATATTTGGATAACTAAAATTTTGTTATGTATACAGCTTCAACTATCAAAATGTCAAAGTGTAGCTGGATGCATGACACCTTTGTGATGCAGTTTAGAAACTTATGAGCACGATGCGACATCTGTGTTTAAGCATAAGGTTCTAATCTTCGAACATAATTTACGTGTGCATTTTTGTTGGAGTTCGATTTGATCGTCGTATAAGAAAGACGCGTTTTTGTCTTTCTCTGTGTAGTGAAAGTAAACATTTTAAAGTGATTTAAGTGAGCTAATATAAGCGTGGTAAAAATGATCATTGGATAACGATGTGTATTCGCGCGTGTGTTTTTTTGGTGTGAATTGTATTTCCAAATATATAGGGTGAGTGTGTATGTATATACGTATATGTGTCGTAGCCTAACATTTTTTTTTGTTCCAGCAACCATTTTTTTTTGTTAATTTGGGTCCAGCCTACACAAATGTGTGTGTAAAAATGACAGGTTGTATTGTCTTTCGAATTTTAACGGATCTTAGTTAAATCGGAATTAATTTTGAAAAACACATTATAATTTGATAACATAAAAAATTATATAACATATTTAAAATTGTTTAAGTATTTTTATTTTTAAGCGGCTTATTTTGGGCTTCGATCTGGTGGGATCGTGGAGGGGTTCAGTCATCTCATCATCTGTGATTAAATTTTGTGTTATATATGTGTGGAGCGGCCGTGTGGTCGTGGTTCTGGTGAATTGTGTGACAGCTCACTGGGTTTGTTCTGGCTGACTTTTCATCTCGTTCACACTGGTTTCAATTTCAGTGCAAGTAGTTTTTTGATAGTTTTACTGAATTGATTGGTTGATTCGTGGCGGTGTCAAGCGTGTCGTCCCCAGCTGGGGCCATTTTGGTGTGCTTCGTCAGGTGGTACGAGGTGTATTGGAGGCGCCGAACGGTTGTTGTATATGGTGCCTAGTTCGAAGCAACTTTATTCCATTTTGAATTGTTTAAGCATTTTTGTTTTTGAACAAGTTATTTTAGGCTTAAATTTTTCGATAAAGTTTTGTTTCAGAGGTGACATCCAGTTTCGACCAGTCGCTATGGCCTGATGAGATGATTGAATTTTTTCATGATCTTATCAGATCGAAAATGGATGTTGCTTCTGTTGCGGGGCTTCGTCGGGTGGTTTGGGCTTGGAATGGCTTGTTTGGAGGCCAACGTGTTTGAGTGGTTTAGGGTGGAATAGGGATGCTTCGGGTTGGGCGGTGTGTATGTTGATTGTTCGGCGTTTCTAATGTGTTTCGTATTGCTTGGTTAGACACATTGGAGTGGCCTTGGCTGTTGCCGATGTGTTCGATGTTGCTGTGAATTGGTTAATTGATTAATCGATTCAGTGGAATTGTTAGAGCGTTGCTTGTGCTGAGATTGAGACCGGTGTGAGTGGGGTGAAGGGTTTGTAGGAGTGAATTTGGTGAGTTGTCGTGTAGTTCGCTAGAGTTACGATTGCAAGGTTGCAGGATATAATCGTTGCGTATAGTGGTGTTCGGTCACCGTGGCCTGATGAGATGATTGAATTAGTTCGTGATCTTGTCGGATCCATGCTGGATGATGTTGCTTCTGTTGCAAGGTTTCGTCGAGGGGTTTGGGCTTGGGATAGCTTATTTGGGGGTAGAGATGTTCAAATAATTTAAAATGGAATAAAGTTGCTTCGAATTAGGCATTATATATAATAATTGTTCGGCGTTTCTAATATATTTCGTGTTACTTGAGGAAACACATTAAATTGACCTTAGTTGGGGCCGATATGATCGATATCGCTATGAGTTAATTAATTAATTAATCAATTCAGTAAAATTATTAAAAAATTAATTGCACTGAAATTGAAACCAGTATGAATGAAAAGTTTGTAAGAATAAATTTAGTAAGTTGTCATTAAATTCACTAGAGTTACAATTGCAGGGTTGCTCTACATATATAGAACACAAAATGTAATCATTACGTAGTAATATTCAGTCGTCATGGTCTGATGAGATGATTGAAATTTTTCATGATCTTATCAGATCGAAACTGGATGTTACTTCTGTTACAAAACTTCATCGAAAAAATTAAGCTTCACTGTGCTAGTTGAAAAATGTGACCAGCTGGGCACCCAGGTGGTAAACCTAATTCGAGTACGCTGAATTCAATGGTGCTAGTCCCATTTCAAAGTTAGTCCCCATTTTTGAGATATTGCTTTCGACATGTTTTGGCTCTGAGTCAAAATATAGCCTCAATTTTAACGTTGATAGCTCTTGAACCATTAAGATTTTTGTTATGTTTTCTTCAGAAAAAATGTTGCGCAAGCCAAGACTTTGCCGAACATACCAAGACCGAACAACCACATCTACATTTTTTTTAAATATCATTTCGACGAAAAACACTTTTTTATTACTTTTTATTATTTTGTTGAAATTAAATCGATCGAATAAACATCGCATCGACAAATATAGATTCAATAGAAACTATTTAAAAAAAAATTAAATCGATTCAGTGGGTTTTATCGGGATTTTCGTTTTGCTTTCTTCAGCAAAGTTGTAGCGCAAGTCAAGACCAACAACTTTTCAGAACATATCAAGACTGTTAAACCACATCCACCATATATGTGCGTTTTACTTAGGCCAAGGTTAGGTTAGTTTAGTTTGGAGGGGGCTGCTTCCGCATACTTAAACCAGTAGTGGCCCGTTGTGATACCACAGGATCCTATTTCCCCCTGTTCAAAACCATTCCTAGCTATGTACGTAGTGTAAAATATCTCGCACGCCACAGTCAGCGAGATCTGAAAGGCTGGCCATGCTGTACACGCCCAAATACCTATGCCTTCTGTATGATAGTGCTGGACACGAGCATAGGAAGTTATCTTAAGTCTCTTCCTCCTCTTCGTCCATGCAACTTCTACAAAGGCATACGTCTGTAGGCCCGCACATTCTCGCATGTTCTCCAAAAAGGCAGGGTCTTGTCAGTTTTGGCGAAAGCTTCTCACAGAAGACTCCGGCTCCTACCTTGCCGTCTAGAGAAACATGGGTCCACCAGTGCTGAGATCCGCATACACAAGTTAGGCTTAATACAACTTGAGATCAATAGAACGCTTATTTCAAATTACAAAGAACACATCAATGACATAACCAAAATTAAATAAAAGTACATAAAATCAAGTTTCACACAACACATAAAAACTGAAATCATAGGTACACTAAATTCAATAAAAATGTAACCATTTTACAAAGAATCAAAAAGGGCCAAATTAGACAGGTTAGAAGATCTTGGTATATTTTGGACACAGTTTGACTCATGAGATATTTGTATACTGTACGCATACAAATTTCGCATGAGTCATGAGTCAAATTGCGGTCAGAATTCACACCTTGAAAATATACAAAAACAAAAACACCAACAATTTACTTAACGATAAAATCAACTTATTAAAATTTACGACTTATTGGGGTAGATACTCGATCCTAGCCAAAATCCTGACTACTTAATCAATTTTACAAAGAAAATTTAAATTTCAAAATACATTTTTCATAAAAGTTTTGTTTATTTTTGCGATATTACAGTAAAATTTACGGCTTCAAAAATTAAACAGCCAATTTTGTGTTGTTCTACTGTGCAATCGCACAAAAACAACAAAAAGCGTATTGAAAATATAATTTAAAATTATAATTTCCTTTGTAAATTTGATGAAGTAGTCAGGATTTTGGCTAGGATCGAGTATCTACACTATTATCCATAACTTAAAAACAAAGGAGGCACCAAACAGCAGCGCTTAGCAACAATATATAAACTGCTTCAAAATAATTTATGTAATAGTAGTAAAAACTAAACCGAAGACGAGATTATTCGCTCGAAATAGATATTTCTAAAAAAGTTAAAAAATTGGCACAATAAGTAAGAACTAAAAACTTCAATATAAAATTAAAAATAAAAAGTTTTTCATTTAAATATAAAGTAACAAAAGAACATAAAAAATAAAGTCAAAATCGGCTTGTGAAATCTAGTGAAATAAATAATGTGGATAGGTGTTTTAAACTCAAGTGCTTTTGTTATGTGTGTGGAAAATTTACATTTATGAGCAATCGGCGCAAAATAAGTGATGAAACCGCTGAAATCGCAATGTCATTTGGTGTCCCGATGATATGGATAGATAAACAAAGACATGATCCAGTTCAATGTTATGCGTGCATGAATTATATTCTCGGTGCAAACAGAAAAAAAATTGGTTCTTTGACATACACTGCAACGACAAATTCTGAACTACCGCTGCCGCATTCAGATGAAATTCCTGTTCCGGAAAGATCAAACCCAACTGAAAAGTATTTACCACAAATATTTAAATCTGCTGAAACCAGAGAAACATGTGCCATGTGGCAAGCCATTATTTTGTCAAAGAAAACATAACAAAAATCTTAATGGTTCAAGAGCTATCAACGTTAAAATGAGGGTATACTTTGACTTAGAGCCAAAACATGTCGAAAGCGATATCTCAAAAATGGGGACTAACTTTGAAATGGGACTAGCACCATTGAATTCAGCATACTCGAATTAGGTTTACCCCCTGGGTGCCCAGCTTGTCACAACAAAAAAGTTTGCGATTCAAGAACAGTGGTTTGTTTTTGATAACATATTAATTATTTTACTATATGGTTTTAGTGTTATTTTTGGGACGAAAACGATTTAAGTAGTATGCACAAATGTGTATGTGGTCCAAAGTACATACAAAAATAAGTTTTTGACATGATTCTTTTGCCTTACCCACACAATTGTGATGTCAGACAGGAAAAGGGATGTGGATAATATATATGTATAGATAATTGATTATTGTTATTTATAATTACGTGTTTTAGTATTTTAATAGTCAGTTTAATATACAATGTGTAAAATCCATTTATCATTTATGTTATTGTGTAAATTATTTTCGATGTGCATGTCCATATTGCGGTTGCTTCAGTCCGGTATATTCTTTGTTTCTTTGTCCTTTACCTATAAAACTTTTACGTTTTATGGGTGGGGAGGGGGGGAAGGAGACGGGCGGGGTTGCCCCGGTGTAAACGTACACGACAAGTTATATTGGGTGAACTATGCGAAGACATTTCAAAGTGATTTTTTCCGACAAATTGTATTGAGTCCTCGTGTGGTTTCCCCAATGTAATTTTAATTTATGTATGTATTGTAATATATAATATGCACATACATTGATAGGTGTTATTATTATTATTTGCTTTTAATCTTTATTTAACAAGTTTATAATTCATTTAATTAAATTAATTTTCCCTCTAATTGAGTGGTCTAATGCGCGGTAAAAATTTGTACTTAATTTCCAATTCCAAATAATATAAATAAAACATATAATTTTTGTAGACTGGTTGAAAACGGTGAGACCTCATGTCACGGGTGGTATGGAGGGATGACACAACTGAAAAAATTAATCTTTTGATCTTAGATTTATATCCCAATAAAAACAAAAATAAATTTTTGTTTTACCTTCACCGAAAATGATAGAGTGCAAAGTGTCATATCCTTCGTTTTATGATTTTGGAATTTAATAACGTAATTAGTACTTTTTGTTTTTGCTCTACTGCAAAATTTTAATTTTTGGGTTGTAACTCTTTTTCATGTCATGTGTGATATGTATTACGGCATGGCAAAGGGAAAATGGTTTTTAATTTTTATTTTCGTTGTAACGACAAGTAAATCTTTGATGTGCTTCGTGTTGACTATTTTTTTAGATTGCTTACTGCTGGCGTTATTTTCTATGAAAGGATTTATCTGTATCAAGAATATTTCTCGAAATAGGTTCGCAATTGCATGGCAACGTCAGACACAAATATCGATGGGTTTAAGTTCTAAATCCTATTCAATGACTTGTTCATGCACCAGTTATTGAAGAAGCGTTCCGCGTATTATTTTCCGTTTGTCCTATCACCTCACGTAAACCTTGATCTTTTTTGATTGACTGAAATGTGCGGAATTGTCTCAGTAATCTGTTTCTACATAGACCGTATACTGCAGAAGATGCATATAAATTAGTTTTTCGGCATGAATTGGGCTGGATTGGAATTCTAGAAACATTTAGTTTTAGGAAGCTGAATTTGACTGAGTCATCCCTTGGCGGGTTAAGCCAAGTTTGTTTGGGCTATGGTGAATGGAGGATCTGGATAGTTCCTTGGCCGATTATTTTCGGATTTGTTTTGTAGAAAAATCCAGAACTTCATCCGGGATTTATGTTGGAGTCTTGAGTCACCTCAACATAACAGATTCGAACATGAATGGTTAAGAAATTGCCTAGCACGGCCGAACTCCAGAACTTCTCTATAGTCCATTTTTAAATCCACACCCAACTCTGAATACCTGATTTGATAATATATATTTTTGGGATATGGTTCCCAAGTTCTATTCAGAATGGTCGAGTTGTCTTATTAGAATCATAGCCCAGCTCTGTAAAATGAATTTTCAAGTTCTTGATTATTAGATGGCCTGGTTTCATTCATTATATCCGAATCCCAAAATTTCGGCAAATTTAGCTTTGGAAACCGAATTTGACCATCATTTGTTGGGAGATGGCCTAGTTCCATTGAGCATAATGTTAGAATGCCAATCCAATTCTGCATATTTGACAGTTGAGGAATAGTAAGGCTCCATTGAGCATGGCATAATATGTGCAATATAATTTACTTGTTAATTAACCGAATATTCTTTGGTGACCAAAATTAATAAAACATTTAAAATTTTTGCAAAATAAACTAAATTTATTTGAAATATCCAATCCGATAGTTAATATGGCATTGAATAACATTGATACTTTTCCGGGATCAATTGCCTTTGGGATGCCTCACATATTTTTTTGTTAAATACTAATGGATTTTGCAGTAATTTTTAACATAAGTTAAATAATTCAAGGTCTCAAGAAATGCTACTGTAAGTGGTGGAATTGCATTAGGGTTAAATAATAAATGTTTATATTATTTAGGAAGCCAGAAAATATTAATTTAGAATTATATTTCAGGAAATCAGATGTAGGTGAAATAATATTTCTTTGAAATATTTTTTAACAAACCTATTAACTCCATTTTTTGATTTTTTCTAAATTTTAATATCAAGCTACTTGATTGGCTCCTAACTGTATTTATTCAAAATAAATTTCTGTAATAATAAGTGTTAACACCACTAAATGACAAAATTATCGACAACTATCGACTTTATATAGGTGTCTGTAACCGCAGGAAAGCATTAATTTAGAATTAAATTTCAGGAAATTTCCAGATGTACCCGAAATAATAAAATGTTTCCCTCATGTTGCTGATTTAGAGAAGCAATTGTTGAAGACCAATACCATCGTTATCCATTAAACCTATTGAAGCTTTATCCTTCCTCTAGTAGATTAGAAGTAGATTAGAATTGTGTTGTGCCGTACGATCGCTAAGTGTCTGAAACCGGGTCGTTCCGTCCCAAAAAAAAATACCTTTCCTCTCCTTCCTATTGTTATGTGTAAACAGGCTGTAGGAATAGGCCCTGCCATTTTGAGAGATGTAATTTGCACGAGGTAACATTTATTTGTTATTCCAAATTTATAACCAATTGAAAATAAATAATCGGTGCATTTTTAATCGTGTTAAATTAAATTGAGTGCTGTGCTAAAGTGAAATTATAATCCAAATGGAAGCGTTATTGAAAAGAAAGGCTATCATCAAGGGGCAACTTACAAAGTATACCACTTTCATCAACGCAAAGGGACTCGATGCTACCATAGGCGAGCTGAATGTTCGATTATCTAAAACCAAGCAGTTCGTGGGCGTTGAAGATCAAATATTTGCTATTGATGAAATGTATTTCCCGCTAGTATCCAAAATCCAAAGTTTGATAAGAAAACAAACATTATTTGCTGTACCGCAAGTAAACAACGAGGATACAGCGAATGTTACAACCAAAGCCAATACGAGCTAATATTTTCAATGACGCCTCCGCCAAATCAAGTAGCAGCCACTCTCTCAATGACAACCTGGTAGCTGGACCGACGATACAGGACATCGAAAAGATGTTCCGCCAAATTTCAATTTCAAAGAAAGACAGTGAGTATCATCGCATTGTGTGGAGAACTACGGTACCCCATCAGCACCGTTTTTAGCAACTGCAGCGCTACATTATTTAGCCGATACATTTCGTGACACATTTCCAAGGGCAACGCTGAAATTGGACTTCTGAATGGACGTTGTGATGTCTGGAACTGACAATTTAGCTTCCGCGCTATCCTTACAAAGGGATTTATTCAGTTTACTGACACTAGGCGGTTTTAACATTCGAAAGTGGTCCGCTAATCATCCACAACTGCTCGAAAACATACCGATTGAAAGTCGTGAATTAGCATCCTGGGAAATAACAGATAGTCAGATGATAACGGTACTTGGAATAAAGTACAATCCAATACAAGATTATTTCTTTTTTAAAATAGATTTATCATCAGCCCGCCAATTTGCCAAGAGTTCCTGTTTATCAGAGATCGCGAGAGTTCATGATCAGTTGGGCTTACGGCCGCCGGTCATTGTTGGATTAAAGATATTTTTTCAATCTCTTTGGTTACATATAATTCTATGGTATGCTGGGTTACCGCAACACATATTGGACAAATACCTGCTGATCCGTAACCAACTAAATCAACTAGCCGAATTAAAGTTTAGCAGGTGGTTGTATATCACCGATCAACAAGTGGAGTTGCATGGCTTCGCCGACGCATCTTTGGATGCATATGCCGCAGTTATATACTCGTGTTCAATTCAGAATGGGCAACCTAAGGTCAATCTCTTTATTGAAAAAACACGAGTCATTCCGTCAAGCTCGACTATTAAAGATTGTACTAACCCAGTCTCAACTTATTGAGAGAATTTAATATTCATCTCTACTCAGATTCTACAATTGCTCTACAGTGGTTATCCAAACCACCAAAATTGTTGAAAACATTTGAAGCCAACAGAGTCTCTGAAATGTGTACATTAATGGGCTTATATAACCGAAAACGAAATGGACTGAAAGAGAAACGAATCGAAAGACGAAATGACACTGATTATGAGACGAATCGGTAAAGTTTTGACGTTTCAGTCTTTTATTTTGACGTCTTTAATTTTTTTTTTTTTTTTTTTTTTTAACTAAGTTGAAAAGAAAGATTCAAGAATAAAGCCAAAGGCTTTATTCTTGAATCTTTCTTTTCAAAAAAAAAAAAAATTTAACTTAAGCCTTAACCTATGTTAATACTTAATATCATTATGCATTATTATTATTAATTACTTAATTTTAGAGTGTTAGGTCAACATGCGCGAAATTATTAGATTATATTTCTCAGTTAATTAAATCTAGAGGATCTGTTTTGCGAAGCCGTCCATATTTCGGTTGCCTTAGTAGCTCTCTAGCTAATTCGTTAGGGTGCACTTGTTCTATTGCGCCTTGTTGCTCTCTAAATCCAAATTGGTGATCTGGTATAATGCAACCTTCAGATAGTATAGGTATTAGTTCTTGTAGTAGCATCTTTTCAAAAAGCTTTGAAATTATCGGAAGTAGACTTATTGGTCTGTACGACGAGACTTGGGTTTCGTCTTTACCTGGCTTTGGAATCAAGATAATTTGAGATATTTTCCATTTTTTTGGAAAGTATCCACATCCCATAATCGCGTTAAAAATATATGTTATATATTTTATGCATCTATCTGGTAATTCTTTGATCATTTTTCCAGTTATTTGATCATGACCTGGCGCTTTCTTGGGATTTATACTGTTTTTGATAACTTTTTTGACGCATTTCCATTTAAATTTTACTGGATTTGGGTTCGACCCGTCCCTCGTAAGCTGTGCTAGTATACGATAGCTCTGGCCTTTTTAAATTTCTTGGTGCCTTCCACAGTGAGTATAATCTGTTGCTGTGAGCTCACTTAGGTAATTCTGTATTCTTAAATTTTGTTCTTCCCGTATTGCTTCTCTCAAAGCTTTAATAGCTCTATTTAATTTCCATTTATGCAAAGGAGATTGGTGAACCTGCCATAGCCGCCGAATTGTCCGCTTCTCTGCTAATAACTTTTGAATGTTACTTGAAAGCCTTATATTTTTTTCGGAATTTTTGTTCTCCGGAGTAGCTTTTTTGCAGCCATTTTAATTATTTGACTTAAGTTTTCTATCGCGGCATCAATGTCTTCTGGTGTGCGAAGTCGAACATCAAGATGACAATTTACATCCACTATGTTACTATAGAGAACCCATTTCGTTAGTTTGTTTGTTAAACGTTGTGGTGGTTCAGTTTTTAATGCTTGGGTACTTAGTCTTACTATTATTGGCTAGTGATCTGATGATAAATCATAACAGTCAACGACTTGAGCATTGGTGCGTGCTATTCCTCGTATTACACAGAAATCTATTAAATCAGGATTTTTCTTTCTATCTGTAGGCCAATATGTGGAATGTCCAGATGATAAATAATCAAGGTTTTTCTCGTTTATTGCTTCGTAGAGTTGCTTTCCTTTCGGTGACGCCAACCTCGAACCCCATTGCACATGTTTAGCGTTGTAATCACCCCCTGCTAAAAATTTGATTCCCAACTGGTTAAAGTAATTGATAAATTGCTGTTTTTTAATTGCGTTAAAACATCCAAACTGACAGTTGTAGCCTGGATGTGTTCTTTTGCATATTTCTGGAGCTCGTATAGTACTTTAATCTTCTTGTTATTAAGACTGCCGTGCCGCCGTGTGCTTTTCCGTCTGGATGTTTGGTGCCATAAACGAAATAGCCGGTAATATTAAAAAAATTTTGTTTTGTGAAGTGTGTTTCAGATATTAACATGATGTCTATATTTTGTTCGATAAGAAAGGTTTGTACCTCAGCTTTATGTTGCGAGAGCCCGTTCGCATTCCAAATAGCTATTTTTAGAATTGTCATTTTTGATTTTTGACTATAATTTGCATATTCATATTTTGCATCATCATGCTATGCTGATTTGTCTTTAAATGAAAGAAAAATTTCTGTTTTTGTAAAATGGAGGTTGCAAAGTTAAATGAAATTTGTGAAGAATTAAAAAATAGTGAGCATTGAAAAATCGCATAGATTTAAACTAATCTTTTAGAAAATGAGAAATCTCCAATCAAATTTTATTCTAATTGGAAAATATAGCACAAATATCGTGGTTGCTCAAATATGATTATAACCAGGTCACAAACGGACTTCAGAAACCAAATTTGTTTAAGCATTCTAAGGTATTTTAATGAATCATGGAGACAATGCGGTCTTAATAAAGTCTGTGTATACCACATAAATTTGCATGTAATTTTCAATTTAATTTATCGTGCTGATAAATAATTTGATATTAGTTTACTGGGCTGCTATTCTAAAACAAATACAAATTTACCTGTCATCTCAACGAATCCACACTTACACAGCCTCCTATCAATAAAAGCAATAAAAAGTCGATTTCATTTGAACCCATTCCGCATATTACCAAAACCGTTTAGAAAATGTTAGGTTAACGTTTTAATTAACTGCTAGCAATTAAAGACATTATAATGATATTCACGTTATAACAATTACGTATTAGTGTCATACATCCCCAAATAATTTTCCTTTAATTATACAACAATTATACAATAATAATAATAATTATCATTAAATTACAAAGACAATTATACTCCACATAACATGCAGAGTGGAGATGATTTAAATCAAATAATCAAAATAACATTTCCTATTTTCATTTATCATCATCATATTCGTATCTCTATATGTTGCTCATCTATACGAGTACAGTTATTTACCAACCCCAAAATTAATTTTCCCAAAACTCATTCCGATGCAGATGTGCACCCGATATTCGTGTTCGGTACATCGCCTCGTCACCCCTGCATCACCTTACCACTCAATTTGTATATGGTAAAAAATATAATTTACTTTGTTTTTACAAACGATAAAATCATTTTTATAGTTTTTATGTGTGTTATCATTACTATTTTTATTGTTATTAGTGATAACAGAGTATGATGATGACGATATTAAGCCTATCCCTGTGTGTACCAACAAAATATTTCTAGTGACGACGATGATGATTAAAATTCAATCATTTATGTATTTTGTATCTAGTTATAGCTATATAGATATAAAGATACCATTGTTATGGAATATGCTGTTCTATCGGGCAATACTCGTACCATTCCCTCCTGCACTACTTGTTCACAATTTTAAATTATTGTTATTGGGTTATAAAGTTTTATTGGGTCATTTTCATTTTTGACATTTTTACTTATCTGTGTATCGTGTCATAGACTTTATAGATATTGACTTTTGGTCCTTGTTCACAATTTATTTATTCGATTAAATTGAAAGGGAATTGTACCACTTGTTGTGGATATGCTGGCCAAAGGTGAATTTTCAACTTTTGTACAAAAAATTTACTTTTCTATCATCTACAGAAATAAGGTGATAGGGGACAAGCAGCCTATAGGATCAAACGATCTGTATACTTCAGACAGTATAGTGATCGTTTTGTAAGTGTAGTTCAATTTTCTAACATGACGTTAAACTGGTGGAAGAAGTTGTAACTAGGATTGAATTCGAGTCCCAAAACTTTTATTGTAGTATCATTTTTCTCTTCAGTACTGCAACTGATATTTCTGTGTCTGTTCTGGAATAATCAGGATCTAATAATTCAGGATTATTCGATGTCCATTTCCTTAATGGGACTACATGAAGCCCTCAAGTCATCCATATAGAAATCTCTTTTCAGAATCTTCGCCGCTTCAGGATGTAGTTCTTCATATAGTCTTCTGCCAATTGGTGAAGTGTCTGTCAACCAAGTCATGAGTTTTGAGCTATAACCTTATTATTAAAACCTCTTAGCTGGCCATCACAAATTAGATCGAAGAAATGGTCACTATGTAACTATCAATAAATCAATTCGTTTTGAACGAACAAATCCTGGATCTACCATTTTTTCAAATTGATTGGTTTATCTTCTATCAAGCCTTCTATAAGTCGTATTTGATCATAATTAGTTTAGTTATTTTAGGCAGTATCAGGGCGTGAATGGTTATTTTGAAATTGCTGGTGACTCAGGAACTTAAAGTTAATTTTGTCTCCTATAGAAAATTTTATGTTAGTTTCACTTACACCTTTGATCGCAATATATGGGACTTAACTCTTTCGGTTTACCAAAGATTCCATCACAGAAGACGTTTGAGACCCTCAGTCTAACATCGCGACACGCAAACCATTGATCACCTATATCCTTAACTTGGACTTCAGCAGTGGGTAGCAATGCTCTTATTACAGACGTATTGATTTGCATAATAGTTGCGCATGTACTACCTTCAATATTTTCATCTTTATCAGTTTCAATGGAGGCCCATGCTCCCTCAGCTTTATTTAAATGTAAAAGCGTGTTGTGTCTCCTATTACATAGCACTCAGTGCTAAGAACTTTAGACAAGCGTCATTCACTTGAGAAGGAAATCAAAGAAACATTGAAGGATGGGAAACTCTATTTCCGTTGTTTCGGTTCGCCATATTCGCTGTGTTTCCGAAACTAACTTTTGTAACGCTAGATAAATTGTGACTGAGATCCGAGCGTCTTGAGACCGCAGACTACCTCATCGCATTTATCGTCAACCTTTGCTATATTTGCTGATGTTTCTCTCGTAGTTGGAGGTCGATCGACATATGCTTTTAGAAATGTATTAACTATTTAACGTTTCTTATCATACCGTTTACATAAACGCTGGAAAGCTTCCATATAACTGGCATCATTCACATGAAAATGCCGAATTAGAGCACTAGATTCCTCTTTTAATAATCCCTTTAGATATTGAAATTTCTTTACTTGGTATGATATCAAAGAGCCGAATGTTGAAGGGCCGAATGTCGAAGGGCCGAATTTCAAAGGGCCGAATGTGTCAAAGGGCCGAATGTGTCGCAGAGCCGATTTTTTTTTTTATTTTTAGAAATATATTTTTTTATTTAATTTAATTATTTTTTTATTTTTTGTATACATTCTTTTTTCAACCAAAAAAAAATATTGGCACTATTTAAGACCAAACCACACAACTGTGTGGGTAAAAAAATCATAGTATGTAATGGCGTTTTTGATAAAAAATTTGGCTAAAGTGTAAAGTAGTCGCGGGAATCGGGTAAGATGAAATTTTTTTAAAAAATTTTCATTGTAACGTTGTGCATCTATCGTTTTTAGGAAGTGCAAGCCAAAAATTTCAAGAAAATTATCACATTTTCCGGGAAAATTTTGACCTTTTCATTTTTATTTGGTGACAAATTGCGTATTATTTTATTCAAAATAGTAAAAATGTGTAATTTTTTTTTTAAATTTTAAAATTAGTATTGTATTTTAACAGTTTTTCGACAGTACAAGTAATTTTTCAGGGAAAATTTTGCAATTATTCTAGGAAAATTTTATTATTTTTTTTACTTAGTTTAAAACTATAAATACAATTTGCCACTTGAAGAATTGTATATATTCTGGAAAAGCGGGGGTTTGGGAACAGCTCCCATCCTCTAAGTTGTACAACGAATTAAAATTACATTAAAAAAAAAATTATATTTACAAAAGTTGATTTTTTTAATATTTGTGGCACTATCAGAAGAAGCGATAAGAGCGATAAAAACTCTTTGATCTGTGTCTGCAAGGTTGACAAAGCAATTATTATTAATAAAAATAAATAAAACTAAAAAAAGTATTGAAAAAATAAAAAAAGGGAAAAATTTTCCGGAAAATCAAAAAGTTTTATTAAAACAACGCAAAAATGTAATTTGTTACCCGTTTCATGACAGTGTAATTCAAATTTTTATCATTAAAATTAAGATTTGATAAATAAAAACGGTAGATTTTTAATTTTTGGATGAAAAAAATCTTACCCGATTTCGGCGATGTATACGTCATCTACACTTACGCCAAAAATTTCGTTTGTTTTAAAGTACAACCAACACAATTGTATATATAGTTATAGTGTTTTTTTTCGGACGAAAATAATTTTAAAAGGAATGTACAAATGCGTAATTTGGGTCAATACACATACAAAAATAAATTTTTGACATGGTACTTTTACAGTACCCACACAATTGTGTTAACGGGCAGGAAAACGGATATACCTATTGGTGGTGCATGACAAAATTTTCCTTCACCAAAATACGTGATACGTGATGTTTAAAAAAAAAAATTTACAAAATATTCAATAAAAAAACCAATTCAAAAAATGATATTTCTAAAAACAAAAATAATAAATTCGGCCCTTCGACCCATTCGGCCCTTCGACAACATTCGGCCCTTCGACATTCGGCCCTACGACATTCGACCCTTCGACATTCGGGCTTTTGTACCCATTCCCGTTATTTACCATCAAAATGAGGAATTGTGCATGGTTGCAGCTTAAAATCGGATATCAGTGGTTGGCAAAACTTGGAATTAAAACTGTCGTTAAAATTGATTACGCACCACTTGTTCGGACACAAATTCATCATCACTACTTCCAAGAGGGTTGACCGCTAACATTTCATTTCCGGCTTGTGTAAATTAGTTTTTTGCGTCTTGATTTCTCTCTAACCGAACCTTTAAATCGTCGTAGCTGGCCTCATTATTTCCCGCTTTACGTAGGTCTCTAATTTCGTTATGCCGCCTTTAATCACACCTCTTCTGCGAGTAAGTGCTTCCATATTTAATAATTTTCACTTAAATGGCCGTTTCGATACACCACACACACACTTGCCAATTTGGTGGTTTTACACGTGCTGGTTTTACACGTGGTGAAGAACTTGCTAATACCGCTTCAATTATGCTGTACATTGATAAACTGTTGTGTACACTGGATTCTTTCCACATCCGTCTCGAAGCACCAATGAGTTTGTTGATCACACACTTAATTTTATGCCATGTTTAGTATATTATGAAACACAACAATTTCAATTTTAGCGACTGCATTGTTCGACTATATTTGATTAACTTTGAGATTGGCTTATTTAAAAATATAAGAATTTAATAATAAAGAATTTATGTCGAGTTTGCAGTATTATGCATTCTTTGCATAGGTGATTGACTCGAGGGTGGTTGACTTGTTGATGATTGACTTATTATTTAAACATATATGTTTTAACCTTACACAAATAATTATTTTTGTTTGTAGATGTGCATGATTATATGTAGATAAATGTACAAAAATGTAAATAAATAATTCTTTACTGTTGATGTTAAATTTTGATGAAAAAGTTTCTTTTTTTTATCGAAACTCTTCATTTCAGTTAAAATTTAAAATATGATCTGAACTAATTTTGTTTAAAATTAATTTGAAATCTTTTTGTTTTAACAATTTTGTAATAAATGTATATATATTTGACAAAATATTTGAAGAAAACGAAAAAGCTTCTATGAAAGCCACCACTTCCGGTGAACCGATTATGACTAAAATCACTAGGATCTTCCGATTTAAAGTAAAAGCTTACGTATTAAGTTTCACTCCGATCAGTTTATTTGTTTGAGCTGTAGAATGGGCACAGATATTTAGTCAAAAAAACTTGAGGTCAAAAATTTTCAGGCTACTATACAATAAAACAGTTTTTTGTCAAAAATCGACCTTTGCGCTTAAATTTTGATTGGTCTAAACCGATACTCCTTTCAAATTTAATTTAGAATATTTTAGTGCCTAGTCGATTTTATCATTATTTAAATTCTATTTAAAATATTTGCAAAAACTGTAAAAGTTGCTATGGGAGGTACCACTTCCGGTGGGCCAATTATGGCTGAATATCACGGGGATCTGCAAATTTATGAGAAAAGTTTAAGTATAAAGTTTCATTTTGATCAATCAATCTGTCTGGATTGGCAGTCCAAATTTTATTAAAAACCATTTTTTTGTCAAAAATTGTCATTTCCGGCTAAATTTTGGTAAAATAGTCTGCCCGATATTGTTTCAAATTTAATTTAGAATCTTTTAGTTCGTAACGATTTTTCTCGTAAATGCTATAATTTTCCAAATATTTGCAATAAACGAAAAAGCTCCTATGAAAGCTGCCACTTCCGATTTCTTCCAAAAATCCCTATAATCTCCCGATTTAAAGAAAAAGCTTAAATATAAATCTTCACCCCGCTTACTTACTTCGTCTGAGGAGATCATCTGCTTAAATTTTGATCTTTCCGCTTATTTCGGAAAGTTAATCTGAACCGATATTGTTGCAAATTTATTTTAAAATCTAAAGTGAACCAACCATTTTCGATTTTCTCATAGTTAAGATACATTTCAAAATATTTTCAAAAACCTTCGGTGAAAGCTGCGCAACTTCCGGTGGGCCGATCTTAGCCAAAAATTACAGGAATCTCCCAATTTAAGTAAGAAGTGTCATCGCGATCAATCAATCAGTATGGGCTGTACATGGACGTAATTTTCAATGATTTTTTTTTTGACAAAAATCGTCATTTCCATCATTCATCAATATTGGTTTCTTCAACACAAGAATCTATTCCGGAACTGTTATCCTCTAGACTTCCTAAGGTCTGTCCCATTACTTCAGAATAATGTCTGTTTTATTATTTTATTATTTAATTCTAAGACACGCCGGGCTCTCCTGTTCTATCTCGCGTAGCACGGTTATAATGAATTTGCCTATTGCGTTCCACGTGCCCCCCCCCCCCCCCCCCCCTTGAAGGATAATTTCAAATATATTCTCATAATTTAGCGTCGTTTGAACTGCACTTTCCACTTCCTCTTTAGTATGGACCACTTTCTGCATACTAGGATTGTATGTTGCGCATCGCCCAGCACTCCTTCGCAATACACTCGGGAAAAAATTACCGCATTGTTTTTGCTTGAGTACAGAAGACTTGTGTTTGATGAAATTAAGCTATATAAAATTATAAATTTTATTGTCTCTACTGATTTGTAATCTTCAATAAACTTCTACGTTCCTATACATATAGAACTCGTAATACTCAGATTTTTTTGCAATGGCAAGTAAGCACTAACTGCGGACTATCCAGTCCAAATGTGAGAGTGCAAAAACGTCATAATAATCGGTTCTCTACACTGGATTTTTTTCAATATGGGGAGCGTATGCAACTGATTTGGTTAACATTTAATTCTTTTATCTTATTTAATTTTCTAATTATCTGTTTTGGTATAAATAAATTTTCTTTTGATTTGTTTCTATATAACTTTGTATGAAGAGTGATTGTGTTGACTATCGAGTTGATTGTTTGTGTATGGAGGCCATATGGAATAAGTTTACTTGTTGTGGTTCAATGTAAAATAAATAAATAGATGTGTTTATCCCGTGTGCTGGGAAGGCATCCCCCATTCCACTTACACAAAACTCGGTCACGTTCTTGCTCTCCAACTTCACGCCTTCCTTGGGTCTGGTACCAAATTGCTGCCGTGTCAGGTTCATCCGCATACCGGATTGAGCATTCCAAATTATTGTATTGCTCACTAATTAATACTATGATGGCGCCTTTCTCGTGTGGTAGCTCGTGCAAAAGATCATTTGCAATGAGCAGATTTTCTTGAAGCAAATTTATCATTTTCCAGATGTTTTTGCTTTCTGCAGTGCTTCTCTAAATGCTTTGCACTTGCCAGAGCCAGCCTTGTGTATTCTATTTTCTCTCGTTTGAACTTGCTACCTCTGGTTACTGTATTATTGCCACTCGCTGCGTCTGATATCAGTTTCTTTTACGTAAACATTTACCTTATCAGCGTTTCCGATGTCGCGTAATTTGTTCAATGCAGGTTTAAAGCACTCATCAAATCGATTTTATACTGCATTGGTACCTTAGCATGCTTTTAATGAATGGAAAGTGTAATTTATTTGGAATAGTAACGGCCCAGCGTACAAATACACGCAAGTGCTTTGAAAATCTACTTAACCCATCAACCGTTTTGCTGAAAAAATTTATGCAAGCCAAACCTATTATAGGACATTTAATTTACAAAATACGGAAAACAATTTTTTCCGATACCATTATCCTTTTATTATCCCGACGTAAACGTCCCCAATAACATATCAATAAAAAAATTGTACGACAGTCGTTATAGGATATAAATAGAGAAGCTGGATACATTTTATTTTATGAATAACTCGTATAAATGGAACAATTTTTATTATAAGCGGATTATATCTGTGATCGGAATATTTAATCAAACATCATTCACGGATTATTACGGCCGGTAACTGCTGAATTAGCAAAATTCAATATTTTTTGGTCGTTATGTCTGCATTCTACGATATATCTGCGTAATCAAATTATGTTATTTGTTACGATTAAATGTACAGATGGAGGATGTAAGGATGTAAGCTAATAAAGGTATAAAAAAATTCAAATTAAGCCCGTCCATATATCGATATGATGATTCCCTAGAAAACTATAAAAACCAATTTTAGTGTAAGCAGCAGATTGAAAAATGGATGAAAAATCAAACATAAAAATTTACTAAATGCCTCTCTAGAGGTGAATTAAAGGAAATTTAGAGGATATAAGAGGTACCTTATATGAAGTATATATGAATGCATGTACCAAATGGATTCAAAACAATTGGTTTCATTTAAGAATTTATTCATTTCCCGTTGTATAGATTTATTTTATAAGGGGTGCGCGCCGCATATACAAGAATTTTAAATATTTTTTTTTTGAACAAGAGTTAAAAACCAGAAAATTATACAATTTTATAGTTGGAACATTACATGTAAATATACAAGAAATCCGTGTGCGGTTACAGGTCCCATGTGAGTAATTTCATCTTTATTTATGCAAGTATATTTTGCAATTTTACATTTTTGCGAATTTCGTTACCAATTTATAGTGTTGCTTTTTACAGGAACAATAAAATCACAGATTCAAAATAATATGTAAATGTGGTATACGAACCTGATTACTGGTTTCTTGAATATATATATATATATATATATATATATATATATATATATATATATATATATATATATATATATATATATATATATATATATATATATATATATATATATATATATATATATATATATATATATATATATATATATATATATATATATATATATATATATATATATATATATATATATATATATATATATATATATATATATATATATATATATATATATATATATATATATATATATATATATATATATATATATATATATATATATATATATATATATATATATATATATATATATATATATATATATATATATATATATATATATATATATATATATATATATATATATATATATATATATATATATATATATATATATATATATATATATATATATATATATATATATATATATATATTATATATATATATATATATATATATATATATATATATATATATATATATATATATATATATATATATATAATATATATATATATATATATATATATATATATATATATATATATATATATATATATATATATATATATATATATATATATATATATATATATATATATATATATATATATATATATATATATATATATATATATATATATATATATATATATATATATATATATATATATATATATATATATATATATATATATATATATATATATATATATATATATATATATATATATATATATATATATATATATATATATATATATATATATATTGTATATATATATATATATATATATATATATATATATATATATATATATATATATATATATATATATATATATATATATATATATATATATATATATATATATATATATATATAATATATATATATATATATATTATATATATATATATATATATATATATATATATATATATATATATATATATATATATATATATATATATATATATATATATATATATATATATATATATATATATATATATATATATATATATATATATATATGACGAAAAATACGTCAAATCACAAATTTGGTATATGGGACCGGAAGTCGTGTTTAAATTGTTTACTTTTTATGTTTTAAATGTGTAGTAATTGTTAAAAAAAAAAAACTGTAGAACAAAAAAATTTTTTGTTGTTGTTGTTGTTAAAGTTACAGGGTGTCAAAGTTTGATAAAAATGATGAACATGATGTTGCATATATGGCTATAAAAAAAAAACTATTTATCCGATACTTATAAATGAGGGCTCATTTTAAAGATAAATGAATAGGGATTCTAAAAAAATTATAAAATTGGAATCATGTTTCAACTCTTCCTATTCAAAATGGCCGCCAAAATACTATTTTAGAGTTTTCTCAAAAACCTATTTTTTTTTTTTTTTTTTTTTTTTTTTAATTTTTCCTCATTTAATTCTATTGAACACACCAAAAAATTGTACTTGTGTTATTTTTTGTTTTCTTGCAAAAGACGTTTGAGTATGAAGATCTACCCATTTTTTGTATATAAAATCAATTTCAATGTGGTATTTTTTATTTTCAACTATTTTTACGATCAACTTGATAAAGTAACTGTTTAGAATTATTCAGTTCACAAATCGTTCATAAATTACATCACCCTAGGTTTGATCATTTTTAACTTCCTTTCAGTGTTTTGCGTCTACGCGTGTTTATTTAGCAAAATTAAATATTAAGGACCAAGCCGTAACTACTATGGCTGTAAATCTGAAAATTTGAAAGTGGACGAACATATATAAATAACATATGACACGTTAAAAACACAAAGTCGCAACTGTTTTACTGGTCACCGCCAGGAATCGAACCCGGGACCCCCGAATAACAGAGCAAGCACTCTACTTACTAAGCTAACGAGGGCGACAATTATTCCATTTGATTAAAATTTTTTGCGATTTTCAACGCTATCTTGTTCAAAAGATGGAACAATAGCTTCTGATTGCAAATTGTTATATTGGATATTTATCCTATCAAAGTGACTGCTGTAATTATAATTAGACACGTTGTCACGTGACGTCACGTCACAATTTGTCATTTTATAAAACTGTTCCTCCTCCAGCGACACACGTCGCAACAATCGATACTCCTTCCCTCGTAAAAATGTGAGATAGTTTATGGATAGCCCCTATAGCAATTAGTAGAACAATAAAATTTTGCCATGAGTCATTTATATTGTTAGGATTAAGCGTATTTTCTGGGGGAGTAGGCCTGTAAAATAACATAACCAGTGGCTTTTGTTAACATTTTTGTATAAATTAGAGTTTAAAATAATATTTCAGTTAGTTTAACTTGTGACGTTCTATTTGAAGCATTTGCTTGTTTAAATAACAAAAAATTAATTTAAAGTAGTTCAATTAATAAGTGTAATAATGTCTGGGCTCAAAAAGTGTTGTAAGCCGTTTCCTGAGACGAAATGTTCGAAAAATTTAATAAACGTTTCTGATTATATTAAAAGTCCTTTGCCGCGCTCGACTGAAGTAAATGAAGATTCATCGACTTGTACAACGTGCTACCTGGTATCTTCTAAACGTCAGAAAATTGAAAGCGAAGTGTAACCCGTTACTGATTCATCAAATTCACCTGTTACCCAGGAGACATTATCAACACGCAGTGACGAGAATATTTCGAGTAGGAGTGAAAGTCAGGAGTACCAAATAAAAAGTGCTATCGCTCGTGAAAAACTTAATAAAATATTAATAGACATTGGCATGTCTCCTATATATCCGAGTAAGTTGGAATCCAGGCAATATAATGAGCAGCAAAAATTACTAAATTTAACTACCTCAGTGACGCCATCATCAACATTTTCGGTATCTAGTATCGAGCCTCTTTTGACTAACTCAGCGGAAAATCATCATAAGGCACGCCTTTATGATGAATTCATGGATCAACTAAAAGCCAAATTTCAACAGTAGGAGAAAAATTGTAATAAAATACAGTTGTTGTCTACATTGCCGAAATCACTAACAATACAAGAAATCCAGGAAGAATTTAACACAACGCAGTATATGGTACGAACAGCGAAAAATATTCAAAACAAGAATGGGTCACTGAGCCTTCCAGCTGGCAAACGTTACCAATGGAATAATTTTACTAAATAAACACGCGTAGACGCAAACCGCTGAAAGGAAGTTAAAAATGATCAAACCTAGGGTGATGTAATTTATGAACGATTTGTGAACTGAATAATTTTATACAGTTACTTTATCAAGTTGATCGTAAAAATAGTTAAAAATAAAAAATACCTCAATGACTTTGATTTTATATACAAAAAATGGGTAGATCTTCATACTCAAACGCCTTTTGCAAGAAAACAAAAAATAACACAAGTACAATTTTTTGGTGTGTTCAATAGAATTAAATGAGGAAAAATTTAAAAAAAAAAAAAAAAAAAAAAAAAAATAGGTTTTTGAGAAAATTCTAAAATAGTATTTTGGCGGCCATTTTGAATAGGAAGAGTTGAAACATGGTTCCAATTTTATAATTTTTTTAGAATCCCTATTCATTTATCTTTAAAATGAGCCCTCATTTATAAGTATCGGATAGTTAGTTTTTGTTTTATAGCCATATATACAACATCATGTTCATCAATTTTATCAAAATTTGACATCCTGTATCTTTAACAACAACAACAACAACAAAAAAATTTTTTCCACAAACTTTTTTTTTAATCACGGACTATACATAGAAAATATAAAAAACATGAAATTCAAACATGACTTCCAAAAATATGTGATTTCAGGAATTTTTCACCATATATATATATATATATATATATATATTTTATATAAATATCTATATATATATATATATATATATATATATATATATATATATATATATATATATATATATATATATATATATATATATATATATATATATATATATATATATATATATATATATATATATATATAATATATATATATATATATATATATATATATATATATATATATATATATATATATATAATATATATATATATATATAATATATATATATATATATATATATATATATATATATATATATATATATATATATATATATATATAATATATATATATATATATATATATATATATATATATATATATATATATATATATATATATATATATATATATATATATATATATATATATATATATATATATATATATATATATATATAATATATATATATATATATATATATATATATATATATATATATATATATATATTATATATATATATATATATATATATAGATATATATATATATATATATATATATATATATATATATATATATATATATATATATTATATATATATATATATATATATATATATATATATATATATATATATATATATATATATATATATATATATATATATATATATATATATATATATATATATATATATATATATATATATATATATATATTATATATATATATATATATATATATATATATATATATAATATATATATATATATATTATATATATATATATATATATATATATATATATATATATATATATATATATATAATATATATATATATATATATATAATATATATATATATATATATATATTTATATATATATATATATATATATATATATATATATAATATATATATATATATATATATATATATATATATATATATATATATATATATATATATATATATATATATATATATATATTATATATATATATATATATATATATATATATATATATATATATTATATATATATATATATATATATATATATATATATATATATATATATATATATATATATATATATATTATATATATATATATATATATATATATATATATATATATATATATATATATATATATATATATATATATATATATATATATATATATATATATATATATATATATATATATATATATATATATATATATATATATATATATATATATATATATATATATAATATATATATATATATATATATATAT